>OX940795.1:12685092-13885092 GCA_954870985.1 Trifolium fragiferum | reverse complement strand
TTTGGTTTTTTGTATTTCTTGCTTTTGAAACCATTCTTCTTTTGGAGAGAAGGACACTCGTTTTTAATATGTCCTTGTTTTCCACATTCAAAGCATGTGACTTTTTGTCTTGAAGTGGATTCACCATTAAATTTCTTTGTTTTGTCTTTTTTCAAGAATTCTTTAAACTTTTTGAAAAGTACTTCTACATCTTCATCATCTTCTTCCGATTGAGACTCTTCATCATTACTATCATAATCTTTTGCTTTAGTTTTTAATGCAAGACTTTTGTATTTCTTCTCTTGCACTTCATGCTTTTCTAATCTTCCAAGTTCAATTTCATGTTCTTGGAGTTTACCAAATAATGCTGCAGAAGTCATTTTGGAGAGACTTTTCTTTTCTGATATTGCAGTCACCTTTGGTTGCCATTCTCTTGTCAATGATCAAAGAATTTTGAGATTTAATTCATTATTGGTGAATGTTTTTCCAAGGGCCATCAAATGGTTTGTTAAATGTTAGAATCTTTTTTTGTAAATCAAGAAATTTTTTCTCCGGGCTGCATTCTAAACATTTCATATTCTTGTGATAAAGTGTTTAGTTTTGATCTTTTCACTTCAACGGTACCTTCATGAGTCACTTCCAAAGTATCCCAAATTTCTTTTGCCGTTTTACGATAGGATATACGGAAGAATTCATCAATTCCTAAGGCTGATTGAAGAATGTTTATTGCCTACTTGTCAAAGAGCACTTTTTTTTTATCATCATCCGTCCAAGAGGCTTTCACTTTTATTTCTTCAACATTGTTAGTGACCGTTGTAGGAATGAATGGACCATTCTCAACAGCATTCCATATTTCTTCTCCTTGTGCTTCTAAATCGGCTTTCATGCGTATTTTCCAAAAATCATAGTATTCACCAACAAAGCATGGGGGTTTGTTGTTACTACCACCATCTCTAAAAATATGTTGTGCGGAAGCCATTCTGGATCTTCAAGAACAGGTTACTTGAACCTGCTCTGATGCCAATTGTAATTTTAAGAGTGCAACCTAATAGGGGGCTGAATTAGATTTTAAGACTTTTTGGTTATTTTAGAGATGTTTAAGGTTCTTTTATTTTTCCGGAAAGTTATGATGAATGTATGAACAAAGTGCGGAAAAATAAAGAGAGAAAGGGAAGAGAAAATGGACACAAAAGATTTATACTGGTTCCCCTTCTAACCTAAGGGTAATCCAGTCGCCTCACACCCCGTGAGAGATTTTCCACTATTAGAATTCTTGTTACAAGACAACCTCACCCCGAGACTTCCCTAACAAAATCCTAATACAACACAAGATAGCAACCCTACTATCTTTAACAACAAGTATCTTCACCAAACCCTATGGTGAAATTCTTATACAACACAAGATAGCAACCCGCTATCTTTAACAACAATTCTCAACAAAACTATGATGAGAAATTACAAACAAAGTGTTGAAGAATAATATTAATGTATGGCTGTATCAAATCAATATCACTTTAATAATGTGTATATCTTAGTGCTCAGAAACTTTTATGGATATGAAAATATAATCAAAGTTTCTTAAGATACGTGTATGAAAGTTTATGAGAGAAAAGTGATATTATTTTTACATAGAAAATTCTATGAATATGAAAGTTCATATTTAATTCTAATGATCACAAATATATTTATAGTGGCTTTAGAAAATGTCCATGAAGCAAGGCATCTCTTCAAAAAATCATATCATAAAAAGTTGTGTTTGAAAAATCACAATAGTGCAAAAAATAAAATTCTGTCCAGGTCTTTTCACATCTGTTGCTACGAAACAGCCGATGTAAAAGGTCCTGTTTTCAAAATTCAAACATTGCACTGTTTCAATTGGGTTTGGGTTTGCTCCATTTCCTACTTATCCATTTGTTGTCCATTTATGAGAGAGATAGACACAAATGAATATTAGTGGGACCCATTAAAAGTGGACCCCACCAATTAGTGGGTCCCACTAATATTCATTTGTGTCTATCTCTCTCATAAATGGACAACAAATGGATGAGTAGTAAATGGAGCAAACCCAAACTCGTTTCAATTATGCAAACAGCCACAGACTTTTTACATCTGTTGAAACGCACGGCAGATTTGAAAAGTGCAGACAGATTTTCTTAAAAGGCTTAAATATGCTTTTGGTCCCTGCAATATACACTTGTTTTGAAAAGAGTCCCTGTAAAAAAAAAATTTGCTTTTGGTCCCTGCAATATACATTTTTTATATTTTTTTAAAGGCTTGCTTCATATGGACTTTTATATTTAACTTAGAAAATTATTTGTAATCTATACTATATATAAAGGGAAAACTTAAGTTTGGTGTAGCCTTTTTTAAAAATTCCCACAGTACCCTTAACTGTTTTTTTTTTTTTAAAAAAAAAACTCCAAACTTTTATAACTTTTATACTCTCTTTTTTTTTACAAAAATAACTTCTATCTTAATAATCTCAAGAGTTTAATTGAGATGCACTGGCGGTGTAAAATAATTTTACACGGTCATCCAATAAGAAATCACCAATCTTTCATGCCATATGAAGAAAATGGGATAAAATGGGGTGACGTGGCGGAATACATGATTGTCATTGGTTGACAGTGAAAAATTCTTTTACACTGTCAGTGCATACAAATTAAATCCATAATTTCAATATTTTTGTTTTCATCAAACCATTTACATTTTTTAACACTTTTTTATTTTCATCAAGTTGGATCATACAAACAGACACAAGAGTGATGAAAGCATGTAAGAACAATAATAAAATCAAAAAGAGCGGACTGACGGGCACAGGAGTGCCCGTCTGGACGCTAGTTCATTTTAAAATAATTTATGAGCTTCTAAGTTATATAATTATTAAAAATGATAAATCAAAGATAAATACCATACTTACAAATAATTTAATTAATAAGCCTATGTTTTGGTCTTCATCTTGTTTTCTCATCTTGAGCCTCCATAAGCTTTCTTCTTTTGTGATGTGAGTTGGTTATCATCAAAACCCAGCCAAGTTCAAGAAGGAAATCTTCTTCACAAAAAAGAAAATTATCCCGTGCACGGTACGGGCTAACATACTAGTTATTTATAGAAAAGTAATTAATTTAAATTTAAACAAAATTCTTTAATTAGAAAGAAGTATATATATGTACAGTATATATTATGAAAATAATTTATTGGTTAACTATATTTCATAAATTTCTTTTTTTGGTTCACCACCATTATCCTATCCAACCCTCTTCCGATCACAGTTGCGGGGAATCAAACTGTGGTCCTCCCTATTAAGTTCAACGTCAATCATCACTGGACCAAATAACAATAGATAAATTTATTAAATATCCTTTAACCGAAAATTTTAGTTAAACTCTTTCTAAAATAATTTATTGATTGACTAATAAAATTTGTACCCTGACCCAAAAAAATAAAACTTTCGATATTATCCAAAATTTTAACTTGTTTGTGGCGTTAGAAAAAAAGTTATTTTCTGAAAAAATTTAGAGATTTTTAAAAAATCTGAAATTAATTTCTGTTTATTCACTAGCATAGAAATCATTTTTAAAAAAGAAATTGAAGTTTTTTAATTCAAATAAAATTAATTATCTTTAAATTCTTTAAAAAAAATAGATTCTTAAAAATTTATTAGCTGTTTATTTTGAAATATACTTGCTCCCTATGAAAATAAGTGACTCAATTGTCTATTTTATATATTTTTTTTAAGAAATTATCTGTTTTCGTATATGTTAATGTATAATTTTGAGTTTAATATAATTAATTATCTATACTATATATAAAGGGAAAACTTAAGTTTGGTGTAGCCTTTTTTAAAAATTCCCACAGTACCCTTAACTGTTTTATTATTTCCCCCAGTGAGTTCTACTACCCTCCTAAAGGCTATAAAGTCGGGGCACCTAATCAGTCCATAAGTGATAAACTAACATAATATTGTCATAATCATATTTATAAATAAAGTGTATCACACAAGAACATCTTATTGATTTTATTCCGCTAAGACACTTCGAGGTGAACACGTCTCGAAGGCCCGCCATATCCGCTGATCGATTCGACCACGACATTAAGCTCACAATCATTTTCCTAATGGGTCATTCCATTGGAAGCCCATAAGCAGCATACTAAACCGCACATGATTGACTGATACTAGATTAAGTTTCATACTACCATATTTATCCCAAAAACCCGGGGAACATACATCGTTTCTAATTTTCCTAGGTAAAACCCTAAGAGTCCGACTGTAATTGACCTCCTGTTCGACATCACATTATTTACATTACTGCAAAAACAACTATCTGTAATGAGGATATAAAACGAGTGTTTTCATTTATTTTGAAATTGAGAAAAATGAGCCAATTCTGGGTTAGCTCGCTACGGCGAGTTACCAAGCTCGACATGGCGAACTTACAGGTCCTGGCCTAAACAACTCGCTAGGCGAGCCAGAGCTCGCCATGGCGAAGTTCTTCAGCCCAGAACATTCAGCTCGCCATGAAGGCTCGCTAGCAACTCGCTATGGCGAGTTCATGCAGAAAAGCCTCTGTTTTGCGAAAATCATCAAATTTTATAAATTACACCTACAATCCTCATACAAGAAAGTGCAGAAACATAAATTAAGTAATATAGAACAGGATAAGGTGAGATTTTGGGGATTAATTTCACCCACACAGTTATACATATTAATTCCTATGTTAACATGCAAATTTCATATTTTGGGGAAAACTAACTTTATTAGCCTAAGAACCCACCTGATAAAAGAAGCTTTAACTTGCTCCTTGGGCTCTACACAGCTACAATTTCCTCAGCTACACCCACGAACCCCTTTGACAGAATTTTGAAGATTTTGGAGAATATTGGCCCTTCTAATTTCTTGGTTTCTAAGACGTCTTTTGCTGTACCCAGAACTCAGCATATCCAACATGCAAGACAGTCCAGATTGATTAGAAAGGAAAGCACGAATTTAGAATCAAATGAGGGATTCAAGCTTGTCTTTACCTATTCTCATTTTCAAGGATTGGAGTGGAGATAACTCTAATGCATGCTAATGGCACGATCTCAGCTTGACAGGGCGCGAACGGAACGAGTAGAGCTCACCAAGAGGCTGCAACACAGAGGAAATGAGCTGAGAAGCAACCTTGGCTTCTGTCTCACTCGCCATGGCGAGTAGCACAGCTTGCCATGGCAAGTTGCCCAATTTCAGCAACATCAACACGCATTCCGGCTGCATTTTTCCAAAGTTTCACCTTTCAACAGCACCCAAAACATTCCCAATGTTGCAAGACTCGTATTTTAGGTGGTAATTACACATGCAATCAGTATTAGAAGTGTAGGGTTAGGATTTTGAGAGTGTGAATCTAAAAGGGAAGTTTATGAACTTGTTGTTTGATTTTGCAAAGCTTGGGAAATGGAAAGAAAGATTCTGGTTTGTTTCTCTGCTACAATTGCATGTGATGGTCTCTGAAATTGTGAGGAAGAGTGTATGGTTTACAAGAAAATGGCAAACTCTTGAGTTGGGAGAAAATTGAGGTTTTGAAGACTTGTTGTTGGTGTTGTGTTCGTGAAAAGGAGAGATGAGAGGGGAGGGTTATTGTGTTTCAATTTCTGATGTTGTGTTAATAATGGAGTAAGTCACATATTAGTAGCTAGTCATGGTTATTGCATGCCTTTCTATTGGATTGAAACATAAGGTGATGAGGTGTTAGTAAGCAATCTTGCATGCATCCATGAGTTGGCAAGGTGAGAGGTGAGGTGTTAGAGCAAGTGGAACAATGAGTCATTAGGAGGGAGGGAGAGCACGAGTGAAAGGGAGAGAGATGGGAGGGAAAATTGAACTATCATGGTTGATTAAATCACAAGTGTAGCATTAAGGTATTAATGTGTAGTTTAGGGTCAATTAGAACTCCTAATTTGTACACATAAATTACCTAATTCCTAGTAATTAATTTATTTAACCATCACTAATTAATTCTAATTTATTAGACAAGCTATATAATTAAAATTAATTAGGAAATTTAAAATCGGGATATTACAACAGGAGTGCCCGTCTGGACGCTAGTTCATTTTAAAATAATTTCTGAGCTTCTAAGTTATATAATTATTAAAAATGATAAATCAAAGATAAATACCATACTTACAAATAATTTAATTAATAAGCCTAAGTTTTGGTCTTCATCTTGTTTTCTTATCTTGAGCCTCCATAAGCTTTCTTCTTTTGTGATGTGAGTTTGTTATCATCAAAATCCAGCCAAGTTCAAGAAGGAAATCTTCTTCACAAAAAAGAAAATTATCCCGTGCACGGTACGGGTTAACATACTAGTTATTTATAGAAAAGTAATTAATTTAAATTTAAACAAAATTCTTTAATTAGAAAGAAGTGTATATATGTACAGTATATATTATGAAAATAATTTATTGGTTAACTATATTTCATAAATTTCTTTTTTTGGTTCACCACCATTATCCTATCCAACCCTCTTTCGATCACAGTTGCGGGGAATCGAACTGTGGTCCTCCCTATTAAGTCCAACGTCAATTATCACTGGACCAAATAACAATAGATAAATTTATTAAATATCCTTTAACCGAAAATTTTAGTTAAACTCTTTTTAAAATAATTTATTGATTGACTAATAAAATTTGTACCCTGACCCAAAAAAATAAAACTTTCGATATTATCCAAAATTTTAACTTGTTTGTGGCGTTAGGAAAAAAGTTATTTTCTGAAAAAATTTAGAGATTTTTAAAAAATCTGAAATTAATTTCTGTTTATTCACTAGCATTGAAATCATTTTTAAAAAAGAAATTGAAGTTTTTTAATTCAAATAAAATTAATTATCTTTAAATTCTTTAAAAAAAATAGATTCTTAAAAATTTATTAGCTGTTTATTTTGAAATATACTTGCTCCCTATGAAAATAAGTGACTCAATTTTCTATTTTATATATTTTTTTTTAAGAAATTATCTGTTTTCGTATATGTTAATGTATAATTTTGAGTTTAATATAATTAATTATCTATACTATATATAAAGGGAAAACTTAAGTTTGGTGTAGCCTTTTTTAAAAATTCCCACAGTACCCTTAACTTTTTTTTTTTTTTTAAAAAACTCTAAACTTTTATAACTTTTATACTCTCTTTTTTTTACAAAAATAACTTCTATCTTAATAATTTCAAGAGTTTAATTGAGATGTACTGGCGGTGTAAAATAATTTTACACGGTCATCCAATAAGAAACCACCAATCTTTCATGTCATATGAAGAAAATGGGGTAAAATGGGGTGACGTGGCGGAATACATGATTGTCATTGGTTGACAGTGTAAAATTATTTTGCATTGTCAGTGCATACAAATTAAATCCATAATTTCAATATTTTTGTTTTCATCAAACCATTTACATTTTTTAACACTTTTTTATTTTCATCAAGTTGGATCATACAAACAGACACAAGAGTGATGAAAGCATGTAAGAACAATAATAAAATCAAAAAAGAGCGGACTGACGGGCACAGGAGTGCCCGTCTGGACGCTAGTTCATTTTAAAATAATTTCTGAGCTTCTAAGTTATATAATTATTAAAAATGATAAATCAAAGATAAATATCATACTTGCAAATAATTTAATTAATAAGCCTAAGTTTTGGTCTTCATCTTGTTTTCTCATCTTGAGCCTCCATAAGCTTTCTTCTTTTGTGATGTGAGTTTGTTATCATCAAAACCCAGCCAAGTTCAAGAAGGAAATCTTCTTCACAAAAAAGAAAATTATCCCATGCACGGTACGGACTAACATACTAGTTATTTATAGAAAAGTAATTAATTTAGATTTAAACAAAATTCTTTAATTAGAAAGAAGTATATATATGTACAGTATATATTATGAAAATAATTTATTGGTTAACTATATTTCATAAATTTCTTTTTTTGGTTCACCACCATTATCCTATCCAACCCTCTTCCGATCACAGTTGCGGGGAATCGAACTGTGGTCCTCCCTATTAAGTTCAACGTCAATCATCACTGGACCAAATAACAATAGATAAATTTATTAAATATCCTTTTACCAAAAATTTTAGTTAAACTCTTTTTAAAATAATTTATTGATTGACTAATAAAATTTGTACCCTGACCCAAAATGTAACACCCCGATTTTCGAAGCCCAAAAGTAGGCATTTTTTTTTGTCTTTCTAAAACAACAAGGACTTTGAAATAAAACATTCACGATCGAACTTAAATTAAATCAGAGTAAACCATTTTCAAAATAACGATCGGAATGCAATGCCTCTTTTATAAATCGTTTTCACAAATCAAGTTTAAGAATATAAACCAAACGCTATGTCTAAACAAACATAACGACATCATTTATTCCAAATAAAACATCAAACTACAAGTTTAGAATACAAATGTAGGGAATCATAAAGAAGAGTAAACAAGACTCTTAAACTACTACCCCTAAGCTGATCTTTAAACTCTAACGGAAGATGACTGGGTGACGAAGACCCACAAACAGCTTCAAGCCTTTCCGCTTCTCCACGCGGTACAAATAAATCCCTAAAAATGCTCGTAGAGGGTCACGATCTAAAAATAACATATAACCAAAAATACGCAGCACAAGATATATAATACATGGCAGCATATACTAATTTATCATATGAATCACACATCGTCGAATTTAAGTGCACAAATCGTCTATCAATCACACACAACAATATTCAAATGCACAATTAGCCTATCAATGCAGACTCTACATGATTGTGATCACCCTACCCGGGACTGTTTCACATGCATGAATTCCGGAATTTAACCTCTCCGCAGAGAGTCGTAGGTCCAAACCCCTACTAAAATCAATAAAATCCCGAAGGATTAGAGTGGATCCATTCCCGATAATCACACTCCGTGGTCCATTCCCGATAACCACGTATTGGACTCAATGAATCCCGCAGGATTAAGGTGGATCCATTCCCGATAATCACACCCCGTGGTCCATTCCCGATAACCACTTACTATGAATGCATGAGCATACGATTCCCCATATATGCTAATGCAACAAATACATATCTTTCAAGCATATGTAATTCTCAACCACATGCCAATACATATATTTCGCAAAATCATATGTAAGGCAAATAACATCATGTACAACAAGATAATCAATCAAGTACATGCATCAACATTTCATATTACTCAATCATATGAAATTCACAACAACCACTCAAACATGTGTAGAATATAGCATGTTCTCAAACAAGTTCTCGTCACGAGAATACATCACAAAACAACCATGCTCATAATTCATATTGCATCACATCAAGCAAATACACATATACAAGCAACAATTACACATGCATAAAAAGCACTCGATATTTTGAGGTATATGAAATCGTTAGAAAGTGCCCTTACCTCGGCAAGCTTCCACAACAATTT
This sequence comes from Trifolium fragiferum, assembly GCA_954870985.1. Taxonomy (NCBI): domain Eukaryota; kingdom Viridiplantae; phylum Streptophyta; class Magnoliopsida; order Fabales; family Fabaceae; genus Trifolium; species Trifolium fragiferum. Next base: position 13,875,671 of record OX940795.1, on the reverse strand, counting down.
CTCGCTCAATTCTACACTTCACGCTACCTAAAATTTAAGCAGCGTAATGTCAATAAAATACTCCCACTGTATTCTATCGAAACGAAACTAAAACTCAAAAATCTAGAGGGGCCTAAGGTACTTTCTACCACTCTCGGATAGTGATTACGAGACCTCCCTATATTGATCAAAAATTCATGAAGTTTAATGCACTATTTCTCGCTACGCGAAAATATTTTCGTTTCAAAACAATTTATGAAACCCTTTGATTCCTAACTCCAAGGCAATCAATTACACATAATAAAACCATTTGAAAACAACTCATGAGCTCTTCAAAAAATTTCACAAAAATAAAAGTTTACTTGCATCACAAGTTACAAGTTTTTCTTCTCAAATAAAATGGCCATAACTCACTCATTCTTTATCCAATCGAGACGAGCCGTACGCCAAAATCTTCGTCTCGAAAAGACGGATCAAATGGTCAAGGTTCTAGGTCACAAAAACAATTTTAAAATGACCTAAATGCCCTTAAAGATTTCGACCAGATTTTGAACTCACACCAAAATATTATTTTCTAAAACCAAGCCTAGTTAAATACTTGAATCATTACTAATTTCTCAAAACAACTCAAAAGTGATCAAGCTCTTATACAAAAACCATTTTAAAACAAGTATAAAACTCTTCAAAACTTTTACAAAATAGATAGTTCACTTGCATCACAAGTAACTATCTTTTAATTCCAAATAAAACCACTTAAACCATTCTTTTCAACACCATGATCATTCATTTCATCCCATGATCATTGTCTTCTCATTTAGGACTCAAAAATTTGAACACCAATATGGCCACATGCCTAAAGTGCCACGGCCAAAACCAAAGTAACATGGCTAGTTCCAAAAATTTCTTTTCAAAAGCATAGGATTAATCCTCTAGTCCCCAAAATCATTTAATTGAACTCTCAAAACATTTTCAAAACACAATTCAAAAACCCTAAGAGTTTTTCTCAAATCTCATGAACATAGAGAAAAATAATTTTCATGTCTTTCAAAACTAAACCATTTTTCATATATCCATTTTGTCACAAAGCTCTAAACTAGCATCAAAAATCAAATCACTTATCAACTTATCATGATTATGATCTTTTCAATTTTTTTCTTAAAACCCTAACCAAAAAATTTGTGAAAACTTTTAAATCAACCATGAGAATCTTAAGGCTAGGCTTGAACAAGCTATGTTACTACCAATCACTACCTCTCATGAAGCAATAACTAAAATTCTCATGAATTTGCTCAAGAACACAAAAATAAAATTCTAAGAACTTATGAGTTTTATGAGCAAGATAAGGAAGGAGAGGTCTAGTTACCTCAAGAAGAAGTGATCCTTGCAATTTTCCTATGATCCAACAAGCTTGAAATCAAAGAAAATGGTGAAGAATTAAATTTTTGGTTCAAGGTTGGAAGAGAAAGAAAGCCACGGCAAAGAGAAGAGAAGGAGTGAATGAATTGTGATTTTTCTAAGTCCATAAAGTCTCCTTAAGTCACCCTAAAAGTCATGGTCATGTTTCATGAGAACCATTGGATCAACTAGTGAAAAGTTCTAGACTAAATCCTAGCCATCCATCTCAATCTTGGTCACCAAGTAACTTAACATAAATATCTAGATATTTATGACTTCATCGCTCAGTCCCCGCGTTTGCTCTTAAACGAGTCATATTTCGCGTACCGATAAAATCGCGAAAATAGGAAATCTACGAAATAAAAGTTCGCCGTAAACCATTTCTAAAAATTATCGCTAAACTTGATTCTCCGACTGAAATATTTATCCGAAGCTCCCACAACTATTCTGAATCTAGATTCTAACTCGCGCCGATATATAAAGTCTCTATTTAAAATTCGACGGAAAACAGAAGCCGTAAATTTTCCAACGGCGGGTACAGTTTTCTACTCATTTTTCTAAAAAAACGGAGAAAGTAAAATTTTGAAATTCTGAAGACACAGAAACGTTCTCATATATAAATAAAGACTAAGAAACAAAAGTCGGTGCATTTCCAGAGCACGAGCACAAAACAGGGTCCAACTCAGCAAAATTCTATTATCGCGACAATACCCACAAAACCACTTAACCAAAAACCCTAATATTCTTAGCCATTACTTATTTTCCTCACACAAAAGGTACCGTGGAATTACGGGTCTTACATTACTACCCTCCAAAAAGAAGTTTCGTCCTCGAAACTAAAAGTAAGAGTAACAACTCAACTAGTTAGTACTAACACTGACACAAGAAAATCCCTCAGGATTAGGTGTAGCCACACAGATGCTAACATCAGGTGATGCCACACAGATACTATCACCAACACACCGACACAACCGTGCACCAACCGCAACCCTCAACAAAGTCGCACTGGTTCAAACTCTAGACACAAAGCTAGAAACCCCTCAAAGAGTTCACCACTCAAAATTACCCTTACTACAAAGGTTCACAAACTCTAGTTCTCAAAGATCCTAGGTCAACACGTCAAATTCCCAAGGTCACCTCTTTCGCCTCTGCGACATAGCCCTTTCCAATAAGTTTACACGAAATGATGACTTGCTACCCACCAAAATGAAACACCAAAAAGTTTCTACACACTACCAAAGCTAGCAAAACGAGTCGATTCCAGTCAACACAATTTCGTCTATTATTAACAAGAGATTAAGGGTGATCAGTTCCTTAATTTGTCAATAGATAGCCGACAATCATGATGGTGGCTTAGACCATCTTTACCTAGCTCTAATAATGCTTCCTTCCACTCGTGCTCAAGGCCCTCCGAGGCACAAGTGTCCAACAATTCCTTCGAGGTTTTCTTAATGCTTTCCACAACTACTTACTACCTCGATCTCGTCAACGACACACAACCGCCAGAACCACATCACTTAAACTCTCATGCTTTCACTCACGAAACTTCCGTTAAGTATCATCCAACAGTAAGTACAATGTCACCATCGCAAGTACCACCCAAACCATTATACTCCGAAAAGTTGTCATCTCTATAGTAGAACTTCACAACTTTACCAATATTCATAAGTCCTTAATTTTTCTCCTTTAATCTCATAACTGCGCCGAACTGTACACCTTCACTTTCAAATCTCGTTCTAATCACAATCTTAATAATATCATCCTAACAGCCGGTTGGTTATTACGACCCCACAAATTCTCTCGGCACTCGCCAACTTATACCATATACTTTCCTTTGACAATCCAATTCTCAAATACCTAAAAAAAAAATCTCCTATGTGTTCACATACTTTCCAAATTAATACTTAGCTTACTCGTGCGTGCCTTAAGTCAAAATATTTCTCCTCGTTGAATACCTTCGTTGGCACACACCATCTTAAATCACATCCCCATTCTATTTTTGAACTCTTAAGTTTATTCTCTCTTATAATTAAATTCTCTTTTCCTCACAAGAGCTCGTCACCTTGTCCAATCTTAATTGTTCCAACATCTTATCCTTAGTTTAAATTTCTACATCTAAAAATGCATCTAGAGGCACTTCTCACCTCAACTAACATAAGCCACAACACAATGTGTTTCTCTATTACTTGTTCTTAACACGTTTTCCCAACGACTAACTTTTTCACTTCCATTCTTCCATTAATAACACTTCACACTTAACCTTGTCTCGACTTACAAAGTCTCATGTGAAATTCTCCAACATGCTTTCTACTCAGTAATTTAATCGTCTGGATAACGACCGTAACATTCTTTTCCAATTTAAACTTTTTTCCACATTTCTATTCTTTTGTACTTTTATCCAAACATGCCAAGCTCCACTTTCATTGGCATACGCTCCTCATGTGATTCTTAACTCAACCTTAACTCCTTACGAGGTACATCACTGTACTCCGTCTTACGATTCCTTTTAACTTTTCCAAATTAATCAATGAGGTTGTCAGCCTCCCCTTACAACTCGTATTACCTTCTTACTTCCTTGCTAACGTACAACGTTAACCCTTCCTTTGCGACTATCTTGTCGATGTTATAAACTCTACAAAACTCCAATTAGGTCCTCCTCAACACTCTAGTAATTTGCAACTTCCCAGTTCAACAACCGTCTAGAGTTGGTTTCCAAACAACCAAGACCTCCATCTTGTTGATTCCAACAACATCTTTAATTCTTTGCACCCAATCCAAATACTCTTGTTCCATATAATTTTGTATCATGACAAGCATATTCTTCTTCATTAAACCAAAATACCTAATCATCATAACTATCTAAAGTTATAAAGTATGTTCCCGCCGGGAATCAATCTCTAAATCTCAAGTTCTTGCTAACCCTACTTTTTCATCTATACATTCATCGATTTCTCATTCACTTATAACTTTTACTAATGATCACCTCTTTACAGATAGTTATCTCTAAACTTATCATCTTACGTTTACTGTAATTCACCTACCAATCGACTCATCTTACTCATCCATCAAGCCATTAAACACCTATCTCAAATCTTAATGCTTGACTTCTCAAGACCAGCTACCAAATCACAATCCTTCGATATGATTTCATCCTTAGTACGTTCGATAACCAAATCAAACTCTTGAATCTAATCCTCGAGAACATAAAATACCTATTATAACATCTAAATTCTTCCATTACATCTTAATATACAACAAAATGTCCTTACAGATCAACTCTCATCATCTGAGTACTCTTACTAACAAACTCTTTTTCTACTCACAGTATGACATTTTTAAAATTTCCAAAAATTCTCGCCCATAACTTGAATTATTTAAAACTTATCTACCTCAACTGTTATTATATCATAAATTCAAGGTGCTACTTGGTCCTTCAAACCTCTTGGTCGATCGAAATTGTTAACTTAATGTTTATCCATACAGGGTTTCTACACAAATATTGACTAATCTCTTCAAACTACTCAATAAGTCTTGACTAGTCCCCAAGAATTTCTCCATATGTTTACCTCCTCTTAAGGATCACCTACCAATAATTAATAATTCTAGCTTATACTGCTACAATTCTCTAGGTATTTCCATACTATACACCACTAGCACCATCTATCATCGATATACAATTCACTTTCCAAGGTTGAACTCCTCGTTCTCTACCTAAATATCTCTCCAAATCCATCTTTAACCAACAATCAATCACCTATAGTTTTATCTCACATCGATATCTATACTTACTATCTCCTGAACTACATAATTGTTGTAACTTATCAACGTGATATTTGGTCTCTTACCCTTAATCATCACGAGATTCATCCATAATAATCTCATTTTCGAATCTAGTTTATCTCAAACTCTTAACTTAAACCCTTAAGGTACCCACCATTCGTAAAACCATCGTCTAAACTCACTAGTTTCGGCCACCCTTGACGTGCAACGCCCTTTAATTCCGATACGAGTTGCACCAATGATTATCCAAACATTGTAATTTAATCCAACTGACATCTCTTCCTACTCCACCATTCTACAGTGGCCGCATTCTCTTAAAAACTGAATGACTTCATCAAGTCTCGCCTTAACGCACCGGAACGAATATTCAATATCTTCTTCAAAAGGTCGTCCCAATCTGATCCTTACTTACAATCCTTTATCAATTGATTTTCACTCGTCCATAAACAGCACCTCTGAGTGGCAACATCCAATGCCACTTCCCATCAATTATATTACTTCCAAGAATCACTTGTAGTTCTTGTTCGCCTCAAGTCCGTCCACCTCTGACCGTTACATCTCAGTAATTCGAAGACACTCATCGACCAAAGTCAACCAATGCTAGGGGGTTTTAACTATTCCACTTACTGAAATACTATAGGGAACAATGCTTCAGTAAGAACTATCAAGTACCTAAGCATATACCATGCTAGACTCAAGAAAATAACCACATAACATGTAAGGACTCAAGCACTTAGTCCCACTAAACCCGACACTTGATCAGCTTAGGACACCCGACACAGAGCCCTTTCGCGAGAATCTACCGCCGAGCTCTGATACCACAATGTAACACCCCGATTTTCGAAGCCCAAAAGTAGGCATTTTTTTTGTCTTTCTAAAACAACAAGGACTTTGAAATAAAACATTCACGATCGAACTTAAATTAAATCAGAGTAAACCATTTTCAAAATAACGATCGGAATGCAATGCCTCTTTTATAAATCGTTTTCACAAATCAAGTTTAAGATTATAAACCAAACGCTATGTCTAAACAAACATAACGACATCATTTATTCCAAATAAAACATCAAACTACAAGTTTGGAATACAAATGTAGGGAAGCATAAAGAAGAGTAAACAAGACTCTTAAACTACTACCCCTAAGCTGATCTTTAAACTCTAACGGAAGATGACTGGGTGACGAAGACCCACAGACAGCTTCAAGCCTTTCCGCTTCTCCACGCGGTACAAATAAATCCCTAAAAATGCTCGTAGAGGGTCACGATCTAAAAATAACATATAACCAAAAATACGCAGCACAAGATATATAATACATGGCAGCATATACTAATTTATCATATGAATCACACATCGTCGAATTTAAGTGCACAAATCGTCTATCAATCACACACAACAATATTCAAATGCACAATTAGCCTATCAATGCAGACTCTACATGATTGTGATCACCCTACCCGGGACTGTTTCACATGCATGAATTCCGGAATTTAACCTCTCCGCAGAGAGTCGTAGGTCCAAACCCCTACTAAAATCAATAAAATCCCGAAGGATTAGAGTGGATCCATTCCCGATAATCACACTCCGTGGTCCATTCCCGATAACCACGTATTGGACTCAATGAATCCCGCAGGATTAAGGTGGATCCATTCCCGATAATCACACCCCGTGGTCCATTCCCGATAACCACTTACTATGAATGCATGAGCATACGATTCCCCATATATGCTAATGCAACAAATACATATCTTTCAAGCATATGTAATTCTCAACCACATGCCAATACATATATTTCGCAAAATCATATGTAAGGCAAATAACATCATGTACAACAAGATAATCAATCAAGTACATGCATCAACATTTCATATTACTCAATCATATGAAATTCACAACAACCACTCAAACATGTGTAGAATATAGCATGTTCTCAAACAAGTTCTCGTCACGAGAATACATCACAAAACAACCATGCTCATAATTCATATTGCATCACATCAAGCAAATACACATATACAAGCAACAATTACACATGCATAAAAAGCACTCGATATTTTGAGGTATATGAAATCGTTAGAAAGTGCCCTTACCTCGGCAAGCTTCCACAACAATTTCTCGCTCAATTCTACACTTCACGCTACCTAAAATTTAAGCAGCGTAATGTCAATAAAATACTCCCACTGTATTCTATCGAAACGAAACTAAAACTCAAAAATCTAGAGGGGCCTAAGGTACTTTCTACCACTCTCGGATAGTGATTACGAGACCTCCCTATATTGATCAAAAATTCATGAAGTTTAATGCACTATTTCTCGCTACGCGAAAATATTTTCGTTTCAAAACAATTTATGAAACCCTTTGATTCCTAACTCCAAGGCAATCAATTACACATAATAAAACCATTTGAAAACAACTCATGAGCTCTTCAAAAAATTTCACAAAAATAAAAGTTTACTTGCATCACAAGTTACAAGTTTTTCTTCTCAAATAAAATGGCCATAACTCACTCATTCTTTATCCAATCGAGACGAGCCGTACGCCAAAATCTTCGTCTCGAAAAGACGGATCAAATGGTCAAGGTTCTAGGTCACAAAAACAATTTTAAAATGACCTAAATGCCCTTAAAGATTTCGACCAGATTTTGAACTCACACCAAAATATTATTTTCTAAAACCAAGCCTAGTTAAATACTTGAATCATTACTAATTTCTCAAAACAACTCAAAAGTGATCAAGCTCTTATACAAAAACCATTTTAAAACAAGTATAAAACTCTTCAAAACTTTTACAAAATAGATAGTTCACTTGCATCACAAGTAACTATCTTTTAATTCCAAATAAAACCACTTAAACCATTCTTTTCAACACCATGATCATTCATTTCATCCCATGATCATTGTCTTCTCATTTAGGACTCAAAAATTTGAACACCAATATGGCCACATGCCTAAAGTGCCACGGCCAAAACCAAAGTAACATGGCTAGTTCCAAAAATTTCTTTTCAAAAGCATAGGATTAATCCTCTAGTCCCCAAAATCATTTAATTGAACTCTCAAAACATTTTCAAAACACAATTCAAAAACCCTAAGAGTTTTTCTCAAATCTCATGAACATAGAGAAAAATAATTTTCATGTCTTTCAAAACTAAACCATTTTTCATATATCCATTTTGTCACAAAGCTCTAAACTAGCATCAAAAATCAAATCACTTATCAACTTATCATGATTATGATCTTTTCAATTTTTTTCTTAAAACCCTAACCAAAAAATTTGTGAAAACTTTTAAATCAACCATGAGAATCTTAAGGCTAGGCTTGAACAAGCTATGTTACTACCAATCACTACCTCTCATGAAGCAATAACTAAAATTCTCATGAATTTGCTCAAGAACACAAAAATAAAATTCTAAGAACTTATGAGTTTTATGAGCAAGATAAGGAAGGAGAGGTCTAGTTACCTCAAGAAGAAGTGATCCTTGCAATTTTCCTATGATCCAACAAGCTTGAAATCAAAGAAAATGGTGAAGAATTAAATTTTTGGTTCAAGGTTGGAAGAGAAAGAAAGCCACGGCAAAGAGAAGAGAAGGAGTGAATGAATTGTGATTTTTCTAAGTCCATAAAGTCTCCTTAAGTCACCCTAAAAGTCATGGTCATGTTTCATGAGAACCATTGGATCAACTAGTGAAAAGTTCTAGACTAAATCCTAGCCATCCATCTCAATCTTGGTCACCAAGTAACTTAACATAAATATCTAGATATTTATGACTTCATCGCTCAGTCCCCGCGTTTGCTCTTAAACGAGTCATATTTCGCGTACCGATAAAATCGCGAAAATAGGAAATCTACGAAATAAAAGTTCGCCGTAAACCATTTCTAAAAATTATCGCTAAACTTGATTCTCCGACTGAAATATTTATCCGAAGCTCCCACAACTATTCTGAATCTAGATTCTAACTCGCGCCGATATATAAAGTCTCTATTTAAAATTCGACGGAAAACAGAAGCCGTAAATTTTCCAACGGCGGGTACAGTTTTCTACTCATTTTTCTAAAAAAACGGAGAAAGTAAAATTTTGAAATTCTGAAGACACAGAAACGTTCTCATATATAAATAAAGACTAAGAAACAAAAGTCGGTGCATTTCCAGAGCACGAGCACAAAACAGGGTCCAACTCAGCAAAATTCTATTATCGCGACAATACCCACAAAACCACTTAACCAAAAACCCTAATATTCTTAGCCATTACTTATTTTCCTCACACAAAAGGTACCGTGGAATTACGGGTCTTACATTACTACCCTCCAAAAAGAAGTTTCGTCCTCGAAACTAAAAGTAAGAGTAACAACTCAACTAGTTAGTACTAACACTGACACAAGAAAATCCCTCAGGATTAGGTGTAGCCACACAGATGCTAACATCAGGTGATGCCACACAGATACTATCACCAACACACCGACACAACCGTGCACCAACCGCAACCCTCAACAAAGTCGCACTGGTTCAAACTCTAGACACAAAGCTAGAAACCCCTCAAAGAGTTCACCACTCAAAATTACCCTTACTACAAAGGTTCACAAACTCTAGTTCTCAAAGATCCTAGGTCAACACGTCAAATTCCCAAGGTCACCTCTTTCGCCTCTGCGACATAGCCCTTTCCAATAAGTTTACACGAAATGATGACTTGCTACCCACCAAAATGAAACACCAAAAAGTTTCTACACACTACCAAAGCTAGCAAAACGAGTCGATTCCAGTCAACACAATTTCGTCTATTATTAACAAGAGATTAAGGGTGATCAGTTCCTTAATTTGTCAATAGATAGCCGACAATCATGATGGTGGCTTAGACCATCTTTACCTAGCTCTAATAATGCTTCCTTCCACTCGTGCTCAAGGCCCTCCGAGGCACAAGTGTCCAACAATTCCTTCGAGGTTTTCTTAATGCTTTCCACAACTACTTACTACCTCGATCTCGTCAACGACACACAACCGCCAGAACCACATCACTTAAACTCTCATGCTTTCACTCACGAAACTTCCGTTAAGTATCATCCAACAGTAAGTACAATGTCACCATCGCAAGTACCACCCAAACCATTATACTCCGAAAAGTTGTCATCTCTATAGTAGAACTTCACAACTTTACCAATATTCATAAGTCCTTAATTTTTCTCCTTTAATCTCATAACTGCGCCGAACTGTACACCTTCACTTTCAAATCTCGTTCTAATCACAATCTTAATAATATCATCCTAACAGCCGGTTGGTTATTACGACCCCACAAATTCTCTCGGCACTCGCCAACTTATACCATATACTTTCCTTTGACAATCCAATTCTCAAATACCTAAAAAAAAAATCTCCTATGTGTTCACATACTTTCCAAATTAATACTTAGCTTACTCGTGCGTGCCTTAAGTCAAAATATTTCTCCTCGTTGAATACCTTCGTTGGCACACACCATCTTAAATCACATCCCCATTCTATTTTTGAACTCTTAAGTTTATTCTCTCTTATAATTAAATTCTCTTTTCCTCACAAGAGCTCGTCACCTTGTCCAATCTTAATTGTTCCAACATCTTATCCTTAGTTTAAATTTCTACATCTAAAAATGCATCTAGAGGCACTTCTCACCTCAACTAACATAAGCCACAACACAATGTGTTTCTCTATTACTTGTTCTTAACACGTTTTCCCAACGACTAACTTTTTCACTTCCATTCTTCCATTAATAACACTTCACACTTAACCTTGTCTCGACTTACAAAGTCTCATGTGAAATTCTCCAACATGCTTTCTACTCAGTAATTTAATCGTCTGGATAACGACCGTAACATTCTTTTCCAATTTAAACTTTTTTCCACATTTCTATTCTTTTGTACTTTTATCCAAACATGCCAAGCTCCACTTTCATTGGCATACGCTCCTCATGTGATTCTTAACTCAACCTTAACTCCTTACGAGGTACATCACTGTACTCCGTCTTACGATTCCTTTTAACTTTTCCAAATTAATCAATGAGGTTGTCAGCCTCCCCTTACAACTCGTATTACCTTCTTACTTCCTTGCTAACGTACAACGTTAACCCTTCCTTTGCGACTATCTTGTCGATGTTATAAACTCTACAAAACTCCAATTAGGTCCTCCTCAACACTCTAGTAATTTGCAACTTCCCAGTTCAACAACCGTCTAGAGTTGGTTTCCAAACAACCAAGACCTCCATCTTGTTGATTCCAACAACATCTTTAATTCTTTGCACCCAATCCAAATACTCTTGTTCCATATAATTTTGTATCATGACAAGCATATTCTTCTTCATTAAACCAAAATACCTAATCATCATAACTATCTAAAGTTATAAAGTATGTTCCCGCCGGGAATCAATCTCTAAATCTCAAGTTCTTGCTAACCCTACTTTTTCATCTATACATTCATCGATTTCTCATTCACTTATAACTTTTACTAATGATCACCTCTTTACAGATAGTTATCTCTAAACTTATCATCTTACGTTTACTGTAATTCACCTACCAATCGACTCATCTTACTCATCCATCAAGCCATTAAACACCTATCTCAAATCTTAATGCTTGACTTCTCAAGACCAGCTACCAAATCACAATCCTTCGATATGATTTCATCCTTAGTACGTTCGATAACCAAATCAAACTCTTGAATCTAATCCTCGAGAACATAAAATACCTATTATAACATCTAAATTCTTCCATTACATCTTAATATACAACAAAATGTCCTTACAGATCAACTCTCATCATCTGAGTACTCTTACTAACAAACTCTTTTTCTACTCACAGTATGACATTTTTAAAATTTCCAAAAATTCTCGCCCATAACTTGAATTATTTAAAACTTATCTACCTCAACTGTTATTATATCATAAATTCAAGGTGCTACTTGGTCCTTCAAACCTCTTGGTCGATCGAAATTGTTAACTTAATGTTTATCCATACAGGGTTTCTACACAAATATTGACTAATCTCTTCAAACTACTCAATAAGTCTTGACTAGTCCCCAAGAATTTCTCCATATGTTTACCTCCTCTTAAGGATCACCTACCAATAATTAATAATTCTAGCTTATACTGCTACAATTCTCTAGGTATTTCCATACTATACACCACTAGCACCATCTATCATCGATATACAATTCACTTTCCAAGGTTGAACTCCTCGTTCTCTACCTAAATATCTCTCCAAATCCATCTTTAACCAACAATCAATCACCTATAGTTTTATCTCACATCGATATCTATACTTACTATCTCCTGAACTACATAATTGTTGTAACTTATCAACGTGATATTTGGTCTCTTACCCTTAATCATCACGAGATTCATCCATAATAATCTCATTTTCGAATCTAGTTTATCTCAAACTCTTAACTTAAACCCTTAAGGTACCCACCATTCGTAAAACCATCGTCTAAACTCACTAGTTTCGGCCACCCTTGACGTGCAACGCCCTTTAATTCCGATACGAGTTGCACCAATGATTATCCAAACATTGTAATTTAATCCAACTGACATCTCTTCCTACTCCACCATTCTACAGTGGCCGCATTCTCTTAAAAACTGAATGACTTCATCAAGTCTCGCCTTAACGCACCGGAACGAATATTCAATATCTTCTTCAAAAGGTCGTCCCAATCTGATCCTTACTTACAATCCTTTATCAATTGATTTTCACTCGTCCATAAACAGCACCTCTGAGTGGCAACATCCAATGCCACTTCCCATCAATTATATTACTTCCAAGAATCACTTGTAGTTCTTGTTCGCCTCAAGTCCGTCCACCTCTGACCGTTACATCTCAGTAATTCGAAGACACTCATCGACCAAAGTCAACCAATGCTAGGGGGTTTTAACTATTCCACTTACTGAAATACTATAGGGAACAATGCTTCAGTAAGAACTATCAAGTACCTAAGCATATACCATGCTAGACTCAAGAAAATAACCACATAACATGTAAGGACTCAAGCACTTAGTCCCACTAAACCCGACACTTGATCAGCTTAGGACACCCGACACAGAGCCCTTTCGCGAGAATCTACCGCCGAGCTCTGATACCACAATGTAACACCCCGATTTTCGAAGCCCAAAAGTAGGCATTTTTTTTGTCTTTCTAAAACAACAAGGACTTTGAAATAAAACATTCACGATCGAACTTAAATTAAATCAGAGTAAACCATTTTCAAAATAACGATCGGAATGCAATGCCTCTTTTATAAATCGTTTTCACAAATCAAGTTTAAGATTATAAACCAAACGCTATGTCTAAACAAACATAACGACATCATTTATTCCAAATAAAACATCAAACTACAAGTTTGGAATACAAATGTAGGGAAGCATAAAGAAGAGTAAACAAGACTCTTAAACTACTACCCCTAAGCTGATCTTTAAACTCTAACGGAAGATGACTGGGTGACGAAGACCCACAGACAGCTTCAAGCCTTTCCGCTTCTCCACGCGGTACAAATAAATCCCTAAAAATGCTCGTAGAGGGTCACGATCTAAAAATAACATATAACCAAAAATACGCAGCACAAGATATATAATACATGGCAGCATATACTAATTTATCATATGAATCACACATCGTCGAATTTAAGTGCACAAATCGTCTATCAATCACACACAACAATATTCAAATGCACAATTAGCCTATCAATGCAGACTCTACATGATTGTGATCACCCTACCCGGGACTGTTTCACATGCATGAATTCCGGAATTTAACCTCTCCGCAGAGAGTCGTAGGTCCAAACCCCTACTAAAATCAATAAAATCCCGAAGGATTAGAGTGGATCCATTCCCGATAATCACACTCCGTGGTCCATTCCCGATAACCACGTATTGGACTCAATGAATCCCGCAGGATTAAGGTGGATCCATTCCCGATAATCACACCCCGTGGTCCATTCCCGATAACCACTTACTATGAATGCATGAGCATACGATTCCCCATATATGCTAATGCAACAAATACATATCTTTCAAGCATATGTAATTCTCAACCACATGCCAATACATATATTTCGCAAAATCATATGTAAGGCAAATAACATCATGTACAACAAGATAATCAATCAAGTACATGCATCAACATTTCATATTACTCAATCATATGAAATTCACAACAACCACTCAAACATGTGTAGAATATAGCATGTTCTCAAACAAGTTCTCGTCACGAGAATACATCACAAAACAACCATGCTCATAATTCATATTGCATCACATCAAGCAAATACACATATACAAGCAACAATTACACATGCATAAAAAGCACTCGATATTTTGAGGTATATGAAATCGTTAGAAAGTGCCCTTACCTCGGCAAGCTTCCACAACAATTTCTCGCTCAATTCTACACTTCACGCTACCTAAAATTTAAGCAGCGTAATGTCAATAAAATACTCCCACTGTATTCTATCGAAACGAAACTAAAACTCAAAAATCTAGAGGGGCCTAAGGTACTTTCTACCACTCTCGGATAGTGATTACGAGACCTCCCTATATTGATCAAAAATTCATGAAGTTTAATGCACTATTTCTCGCTACGCGAAAATATTTTCGTTTCAAAACAATTTATGAAACCCTTTGATTCCTAACTCCAAGGCAATCAATTACACATAATAAAACCATTTGAAAACAACTCATGAGCTCTTCAAAAAATTTCACAAAAATAAAAGTTTACTTGCATCACAAGTTACAAGTTTTTCTTCTCAAATAAAATGGCCATAACTCACTCATTCTTTATCCAATCGAGACGAGCCGTACGCCAAAATCTTCGTCTCGAAAAGACGGATCAAATGGTCAAGGTTCTAGGTCACAAAAACAATTTTAAAATGACCTAAATGCCCTTAAAGATTTCGACCAGATTTTGAACTCACACCAAAATATTATTTTCTAAAACCAAGCCTAGTTAAATACTTGAATCATTACTAATTTCTCAAAACAACTCAAAAGTGATCAAGCTCTTATACAAAAACCATTTTAAAACAAGTATAAAACTCTTCAAAACTTTTACAAAATAGATAGTTCACTTGCATCACAAGTAACTATCTTTTAATTCCAAATAAAACCACTTAAACCATTCTTTTCAACACCATGATCATTCATTTCATCCCATGATCATTGTCTTCTCATTTAGGACTCAAAAATTTGAACACCAATATGGCCACATGCCTAAAGTGCCACGGCCAAAACCAAAGTAACATGGCTAGTTCCAAAAATTTCTTTTCAAAAGCATAGGATTAATCCTCTAGTCCCCAAAATCATTTAATTGAACTCTCAAAACATTTTCAAAACACAATTCAAAAACCCTAAGAGTTTTTCTCAAATCTCATGAACATAGAGAAAAATAATTTTCATGTCTTTCAAAACTAAACCATTTTTCATATATCCATTTTGTCACAAAGCTCTAAACTAGCATCAAAAATCAAATCACTTATCAACTTATCATGATTATGATCTTTTCAATTTTTTTCTTAAAACCCTAACCAAAAAATTTGTGAAAACTTTTAAATCAACCATGAGAATCTTAAGGCTAGGCTTGAACAAGCTATGTTACTACCAATCACTACCTCTCATGAAGCAATAACTAAAATTCTCATGAATTTGCTCAAGAACACAAAAATAAAATTCTAAGAACTTATGAGTTTTATGAGCAAGATAAGGAAGGAGAGGTCTAGTTACCTCAAGAAGAAGTGATCCTTGCAATTTTCCTATGATCCAACAAGCTTGAAATCAAAGAAAATGGTGAAGAATTAAATTTTTGGTTCAAGGTTGGAAGAGAAAGAAAGCCACGGCAAAGAGAAGAGAAGGAGTGAATGAATTGTGATTTTTCTAAGTCCATAAAGTCTCCTTAAGTCACCCTAAAAGTCATGGTCATGTTTCATGAGAACCATTGGATCAACTAGTGAAAAGTTCTAGACTAAATCCTAGCCATCCATCTCAATCTTGGTCACCAAGTAACTTAACATAAATATCTAGATATTTATGACTTCATCGCTCAGTCCCCGCGTTTGCTCTTAAACGAGTCATATTTCGCGTACCGATAAAATCGCGAAAATAGGAAATCTACGAAATAAAAGTTCGCCGTAAACCATTTCTAAAAATTATCGCTAAACTTGATTCTCCGACTGAAATATTTATCCGAAGCTCCCACAACTATTCTGAATCTAGATTCTAACTCGCGCCGATATATAAAGTCTCTATTTAAAATTCGACGGAAAACAGAAGCCGTAAATTTTCCAACGGCGGGTACAGTTTTCTACTCATTTTTCTAAAAAAACGGAGAAAGTAAAATTTTGAAATTCTGAAGACACAGAAACGTTCTCATATATAAATAAAGACTAAGAAACAAAAGTCGGTGCATTTCCAGCGCACGAGCACAAAACAGGCTCCAACTCAGCAAAATTCTATTATCGCGACAATATTCACAAAACCACTTAACCAAAAACCCTAATATTCTTAGCCATTACTTATTTTCCTCACACAAAGGTACCGTGGAATTACGGGTCTTACACAAAAAAATAAAACTTTCGATATTATCCAAAATTTTAACTTGTTTGTGGCGTTAGAAAAAAAGTTATTTTCTGAAAAAATTTAGAGATTTTTAAAAAAAACTGGAATTAATTTCTGTTTATTCACTAGCATAGAAATCATTTTTAAAAAAGAAATTGAAGTTTTTTAATTCAAATAAAATTAATTATCTTTAAATTCTTTAAAAAAAATAGATTCTTAAAAATTTATTAGCTGTTTATTTTGAAATATACTTGCTCCCTATGAAAATAAGTGACTCAATTGTCTATTTTATATAATTTTTTTTAAGAAATTATCTGTTTTACCAATCGTTAGTTGGTTCAGTGGTGATTGGCGCTGAACTTGGTAGGGAGGACCACGGTTCGATCCCCCGCAACTACGATCGGGAGGGGGCTGGAACCACTTGATGCCAGAACTGACCCCCGAACCAGATTCAACTGGTGGTTAAAACCAAAAAAAAAAATTATCTGTTTTCGTATATGTTAATGTATAATTTTGAGTTTAATATAATTAATTATTTGCTAGTATAAAATTATAAAAAGATTATATCTCAAAAGTAATATTCGAAACAAATTCAACAATTTTTTTATAGATATGCTCCATCGGTGCAAAATAATTTAATTTGATATACAATAAAACTCAAACATTTTGTTTTATCATACAATTGAAACAGATGTATAGTGAAAATATTTGGTGGAATAAACAGTTGCTATTGGATAACAGCGTAAAATCATTTTACATTGTTGATACATATCATATTTGTTAACGTGAATATTTGTTTTTTTTATTAATAAAAAAAATACATACTCGGTGGTGAATAGTAGTTGCTCTCAGACCAAATCACTGACACTGACAGAGTATAGTATAGCAAACACTATTGTATTATTGACTGTGTAAACAAACTATACAATTTACAAAGACAAATTGGTTTTGGTATTTGAAATACAGGTTTTTCACCGAACCAAATAATAAGGCACGTTGTTGTAAGTAAGTGTAACATTACGTGTGAAATTTAAAGTTTCTTGTTCTGTTCCACTCACTCAGCTATTTATATATATATTTCCATTTGCCTTGCAATTTGCATCTATATCTTTTCTTTTCTATCAAAGAGAAAAAATTATGGGTGTTGCAGCTTCAACTTCAACAATAACAACACCAGAATCATCAACACCAGAAGCTAAAATTTCAGGCATTTTCATATACCCAATTAAGTCATGTCGTGGAATTTCTCTTTCTCATGCTCCACTCACTCCTTCTGGTTGGTACCATATTTTTTCTTCTTATGCTTTTCTTTTTAATTAAATTTAATTGATTTTTTTAATTCAATATACATGTTTATTTGATGATAGGACTTAGATGGGATCGACAGTGGGTGGTTGTGAATTCAAAAGGAAGAGCATGTACTCAAAGAGTTGAACCAAAACTTGCTTTGGTTGAGGTTGAACTTCCACCTCAGGCTTTTCTTGAACATTGGGAACCTACTACTGATTCCTTTATGGGTATATTACATTTTTTTCTTATGTTCTCTCAAAATATATCATACTTTTTACTTTTTTATTTTTTGACACTCATGTTTTTAATTTTTTGAATAATGCTAGCAACACATTCTTTGTTATCGATTAAAATTTGTACGAGTTCCACCAAATTTACACGGACTCATATGTTTTGGTGGAATCCACAAATAAATTTTAACCAATACTAGTAAAAGGGTGTGTGTGTTAAAGAGTGTGCTGCTAGCATTTCTCGTATCCTATTACTTAAAGGGTTATACTAATTAGTGTCTCGGGTACAAGTTAAGCAGATTGAGTCTCTAGAATGTGTATGTGGACATAGGTTTGATTTCTAGTTCATGTATATAAAAATTCTTTTTTTCTTATAGAGTGGACCGATAAATGTAATCCAGATTTTGAAAGAGATTAATTTTTGTAATTGCGTAAGCAATACATGTTTGAGTCAAAGACAATGGTTTGATTTCTAATTCATACATATGAAAGTTCAATTTCATATAAAGTTTTCTAGTTCATACATATTAAAGTTCAATTTCATATAAAGTTTTCTAGTTTATACATGTTCAATTTTTTATAAAGTAAACCTTTAAATGTAATCTAGTCTAGATCCTTATAGTTTTGTTTTGTCCGGAGAATACTTTGAGAAGAAGCATTCCTGAATCCTCATCATGAAATTTATAATGTTACATGTGCAATGACATGAAACATGACAAAGATTAGTGGTCCTGAAGGGATGGGATGACAAGGGAGACATGAGAAGAAGATGGGGTTAGTATATTATATTTTAACCATATTATTGGTGTGAAGTATCCATCACCTTTGTTAGTGACTAATGTCCATCAGAAAACCCGAGTGACAATCTTTAGTCAAGTCTCCCAACCCAATCACGTTTTCCATCCACAAGAAAATAGAGGTAATTTAGAATCCTCATCGGCCATGAACGGACAAAATGTTGGATATATAAGATAAGTGACCCATACAGGTACAACCAATACCTTAAAGTTTTAGGTAGAGATACAGAGTCCTGATCTCTTACCTGTCCTTGACTCCCCAATAGTTAGCTTCAAATAAACAGAAACTGATGAAAGATAATAACACAAGAAAAATAATCTTATGGGGACCAAAGATATACTATTAGTGAGAAAAAAACAGAAATCACAATTGGGTAGATGATAAGGTGTATATCTTTTTCAGGGTAGTGTAGCTATCTTGTGAGCTGGTTTCTTTGCTTACCATAAATGGAAATGTAAACTCTTTTTGAACATCATCAAAAAAAGCTTTGAAATTAAGTAATTGATATCTTAATAGATTTGAGCCAGTGCCATATACATCATTATATGGTAACTTGAACTATACGTAATGAAAGAACTTCCACTTCTTTGTCTTTATCAAGACTTTAATAAAGAAACATCAAAATTAAGTTTGGTATAAAACAAAGCGAGTGACTCACACACTTCTATAAGCAACTGTTTGATTTGAGTTTATGGAGTAGCTTACAAACCTACCTATAACTTCTTATGAATTTAGGCCCTGTTTGGATTAGCTTATTTTTGAGCTTATGCAAATAGCTTATGCAATATAAATTAGATTTTATGATATTTTATAAGTTCAAACTAGTGAAAATTGTATTTTTATAAGCTATTTTATCATAAACTACCTTAACAAACTTATTATAATATATAAAAATTGCATAAGATGTTTGCATAAGCTTAAAAATAAACTAATTCAAACAAGGCCTTATTCCTATAAGCTTACAAGATAAAATTAAGAAAAACAACTTACGTGGAAATGCTTTTGCCGTAACTCTTTCTTGATCACTTATTATTGAATAAATATATAAATTAAGAAGTTTGCTAAATGCAAAAAACAATTTTCAACAAGCTTGACCTCAATAGTATCCCCTCCTAACTGTTATTTGAATTAAGGCTGTAGTATCTTATGTAGTTTGAACATAATTTTTAATTTTAGTTTCTGCGCTTTGTTTCGCACATTTTGTTCAAATTTCATTCTTAAGTTGACAGATGCTTTGCTCTCCTTGTGTTCACAATTTTGAGAGAATTATTAAAACAGTTTAAATATGTTGTTAATCTCTGCATTTATACTATATTTTGGTTTTGTCCCCTGCAAAAAATTTTGTTTGGTTTTGGTCCCTGCACTTTGAAAACAATTGCTTTTGGTCCCTGCCGTTAGTATAACGTTACAAAAAAAATAAATTAAAACTAACGGAATGCCACGTGGCCTAATCATTTTAAGCCACGTGGCACATTCTTCATGATCATGATTTGCATATTCTTCATGATCGTGATTTTCATCTTTTTTTTATTAACTTTGCTTAATTAATGAATAATGTCTCTTTATTCATGTTACAGTGTTGAAAGCACCTGGAATGGAACCTCTCAAAGTTTGTTTGAACAAACAGTATGAAGTAGCAGATGATGTTACCGTGTGGGAATGGACTGGTTCTGCTTGGGACGAGGGAGCTGAAGCATCACAGTGGTTCTCGGATTACTTAGGAAATCCAGCTAAACTGGTCCGCTTCAATACTGGTAACGTCCTTTAAACCTTAAAGAATAAGAAAATGACAATAACATTGTTTAGAAGGATTTGTTACTTTGGACATGTTAAATGATTGGTAAAGGACTATGTGAACCAAATTCAGTTTGACTTATTCGTGTTATGAACAATGGTTCCATGACCCCTTGGTCACAACGTGCATGGCATGAATAACCACGATAACTCTCGAGTAATGTTTCCAAATGCAGCTACGGAAGTTAGAAAAGTAGATCCCGATTATGTTGAGGGACAGCAGCAGACCTTCTTCAGCGATGGTTATCCGTTCTTACTCGCATCTCAGGTCAGTGAAGTAGCAGTTGGGAAATCAAGGTCTAAATTTAAGTGTACGAGTCTTTACATTTTATTTGTCATTGCTTACTTTCAGGAATCGCTGAATGCACTAAACGAGCTTCTAGAAGAACCTATACCTATGAACCGTTTCAGACCCAAGTATCGATTTGTTCATGCCTTCTTGTCTAGTGTTGTAAATTGCAGTAATATTATATTTCATATATAGGTTACTAGTTTAGATCACATAATTGAGATTTTGGTGCCATGTGATGCAGTATACTTGTTGAAGGTAGTGAACCATATTCTGAAGACCTATGGAGAGATATCAAGATAGGCAGGTTTTCATTTCAGGGTGTCAAGTTGTGCGCCCGTTGTAAGGTGAAGAGTTCTTCTACTTTATAACTTATAGGCAATAACAGTCATAGGAACATGTATACCATAACTTAAGCTAACTATGTTAGCTTCAAATATGTACCACAACAGTATACATAGATCAAAGTGAGTTGTACTATGAAGAATAGACACAGACGCCGAACACAACATGGACACTAATACATTGACAATGATAATAATTTGAGAAAATGACATAATTCAATGTTTTTATAAGTGTCGGTGTCGGACCCCAACGTGTGTCCGACACGGAAGACGCCTAATCCGAAGAGTGTATGTGCTTCATAGTTTATATATAAGTTTACTCTATGAACCCTAAGTTTGATCAATAGAAAGGAATTAGAGTTTCTACATGGTCAGATATATAGGCAAAATCGGCTGAACTTCGTTACCATATTGTGTTCATTGTTTGTGGTTTTCGTATCTTTATTCTTTTGAATCGGGGTTTCTGTTATAACATTAAAGATGCTTATTATGGTCAGGTGCCAACAATCAATCAAGAAACAGCAATAGGTGGAACTGAACCAACTGAAACTATGATGAAATTTAGGTCTGGCCAAGTCATAAGACCAAATGATAAAAACAAAAACAAGGTGAGACATTCATTCATCAAACTTAAAATGAAAATGTCCCTTTTGTTCATTGACCTAAAGTGACATGTTAAATGCTTGTGTTGCAGGTTTACTTTGGTCAGAATATAGTTTGGAACTGGAAGGACTCTTCTGCTAAAGGGGATGGAAAAGTGCTTAAATTGGGAGATCCTGTTTATGTTATCAAAAAGGTCTCTTCTTCAGCAGAAGCAGCTGCATAAAAGGCTACAATAACACAAACTTTATCAATTATGAGTATCAGCAGCTTAAATAGTTCAATGAATAATTTTCTGATTATTGTTTCAAAAGTGTACTGTGTATAATGGAACTTGTATGAATTTCAACCAATAAGAAATGTTGAAAAAATGTTAGGAAGTGTGTTGCTACTATTTTTCCATTATCCATATAAAGAATTCTTTTATAAATTCCCACTTTCAACAACGGCTTTACTTGACAGTTGACAGAGTCATCTCAACTGAAGCAGCCTTTTTTTCAGCTCTTCAAAGATAGGTCATTTTTTTGTAATCTCCACAAATCAAGTTAAACAACAAAAGGCAATGTTTTGATAGTGTTCAACGCACTAAGCAAAATAGAAAAAAGTTATAAGAAAAATAATTCCAAGATATAAGTCATGGAACAATTACAGAGAGACCAATACCAAACATAACACTAACATGTAACAGCAATAATAGTTTTCAAAATAGAAATGATTGAGTGTGGTCACAAGTAGAGCTGTCAAAACAAACTAGGTGACTCTAATCGGATCAGCTCATGCGGACTTCGAATTTTATCAGGACGGACAAAAAAACCTTATTAAAATACGAGCTCTAAAACATTACTCGAGTCCAACCCTATATGGGTTGCGGGCTAGATGGGCCTACCCGCATTATTTTATTTTTTTTAAAATATTATGAAATAAAATAGTCTACATAAATAAAACTTAAAACTGGTTTAAAAACACAAGAGAAAGAGGCTGAGCCGTGATTTGTTAAAATTCTACAATATATTATAGTTTTTTAACAGAACCAACATTCATACTTAGAATTGTACATATACAATAAATCTAATCTAATAATAAGTAGATGAATGTTTGCTAAGGCTGTATGATGCCAAATAGTTTCAGCGGATGTCATGTGATCGAACATACTCACTTTATGAGTTCCAGAGACAGAAATGTAGCAGAATTTGCATAGGATGTTAAAAATGCAAATGGATGACTATGTGTGATATGCAACTTTAGTAAGGTTTTGAATGTGAAATGAAGGAAAGTGTGAAGCTCCATGCCTAATTATCAAACAGTTATAGTTCGTATAGGGATTAAGGGTGCTAAACAACGGAACCATTTATTAAGCCACTGGTAGTTTCTGTTTTAATTCTTTAGGCGTTTACTTTTATTTATACGGGTTATGGACTGCCCCATATTTTAAACGGGTTTTTTGGGCCAGGCCAAAATCCTAAAAAACATCGGCTACAATTTTAAAGCCGAATCTCTACATTTAATAGGGCTGGGCAGGCCATCCCATACGGGTCAGTCCATTATGATAGCACCCACATGCGTCAGTGTCGTATCAAAGTCAGACACCAATACATGTCAAACACCAAACATACCTTCAAATTGAAATATTAGGGTAATATAAGATGTGAGCACAAAAATAAAAGTCCATTGCTAGGGATTGAAGTTAGCGAAGTTAGGGAAAATGAGTACAAAGCTACAGAGCATGGTTAGTCGCGACTCGCGACAGTTAACAAGGGACTAACTGAAAATTAGTTATGTCAGTTTACTTGATTTCAATAACCCATCTATCCAATATTCCATCCCCACATACAAGATACCAAGCATGGTTCAACACTAAAAACTTAACAGTAGTTGGATAAGAGAAGAATAAGAAACTAACCATAACAGCAAATAATAACTAATCATATTCTTATCCCTACAATGATTTTATAAAAAATAATCAAGTTTTTATAAATCAAGTATCAAATAAAGATTGTGTTTTTCACTATACCAATTGAATGGAGGAAGTTTAAGAAACTTCATCTGTACATGAAATAACTGGATAAACAACAACTGCTGACACTTAGCTATCTCTTTCATCAATCAGCCCCTACAATTTTCCCACCCATTCTGTATATTCAGCTGTTGTAATTAGAGTCAACTAGAAACTTTTCATATTTTTCTGGACCTGAGACAAATATAATCAGAAGATGACACTGGTATATTTTTCCTTTGCATGTCTACGTTTGCACCCGGTAGCGATCCTGTACACTGGTTCATCATCATCGACTTTCATTTTCCAGGCAAAATCCAATTTGCAGAATACTTGCAAATTGTATGAAATTGTATACTGGCCAATTACTGATAGTGTGCATATCCAACCAATTACTATGACCGAGTCCTGTTAAAATCAACTCTTATAGATTAAAGTTGATTGGATTTTGAACACTTAATCCTTTTAGGCGTATCCAATGCATATCATTGTATAAAACCTATGAAAGTTTGAGGTCGTCAATTTGAGGATCTGGATCAATAAATCCCTGTATCCGGAGTTTCTTAGCTTCAAGAAGTTGTAGTTGAATAACATATTTTACAGGATATCAGCAACACAGCCTGCTCCAACATTCACTTATGGTTTTTCGAACTTTCATAGGTTTGCAGAGCTGTTGAACAGCTAAGGCCCAAGTAGAAGGTTTCGGCAGCAAAAATTTCTTAAGCATTACTTCTATAATATTGGAAGCACCAACAGTTCTCTGTCGCTTAATTAATCGGACTACAAGCTCGTCTAGAAACTCTCTCCCATCTTGAGGGGGGTCCATATTGTCTCTTAAAGTTTTTAAGAAAATATCGCAAGTAATAAAATCAGGATCGCAACCGTGATCTAGCATAGTATTTAGAATATCAATAGCGCGGGAGACAATATTCTTTGTGCAAAAAGCGTTTAGGAGTATGTTGTATGTAACCACATCGGGTTGTAAATTCGGCTCGTGACAAAGCATCTGATGGAAAAGTTTCATCCCTTGCTCTACTAATTGAGCATTACAAAAGCCATGAATCATTGAACTATAAGCCACAACATCTAATTTGATTCCTCTGCTCAACATTTGCTTCCACACCATTAAGGCCTCCTTAAGCTTCCCATTCTTGCACAATCCGTTAATAAGTATACTGTAACAAACTTCGTGATGGTTACAATTATTATCTGCCATCTCTTTCCAAATATGAATAGCTTTATGACTGTCACCGGCTTCAAAATAACCCCACATTAAGGAGCTATAAGTGAAAGAATTTGGAAGGTAGCCTTTCTTCTTCATCTCTAATAGATATTCCTCTGCTTCATCTGTTTTCCCTTCCCGACAAAGACCGTCGATAAGAGCACTGTACACTATAGTATTCGCTTCACATCCTTTTTCAACCATTTCCTTCCATAACTGCATCCCCTGCTCGCATTTCCCCTCCTTGAACAAACCACTAATAAGAGACGAGTAAATAAACTTGTTCCCGCGATGACCCTTCTCTTCCAACAAAACCAACACTCGCACTCCATCCGAAGCCCTACCATGCTTAACAAACCCATCAATGAGTGTCCCAAAAGTAACATCATTAGGCACACATTTATTCGACACCATTCGATTCAAAAGACTCATCGCCTTATCCAACTTACCCTTAAGACACAAACCATGAACAAGCGAGTTATACGTTACTTCATTCGGAACACAACCCTTAAGAAACATATTATCGACTAGCTTGGATGCACGGGCCAAATCACCTTTCTTACACAACGCACTTATCAAAACATTAAACGAAACAGGGTTTGGGAATATACCTTCAACCTGCATCTCATCTAACAACGAAACCGCCTCATCAATTCTACCCACATTACACAAACCATGCATCAACGTCGAATATGTATAATTATCAGGAACACAATTCCTAAGACTAATCCCTCTAAAAACCTCAACAGCTTGATCAACCAAACCAAGTCTACACAAAGCCTTAATCACCAAATTAAAACTAAGTCCATTAGGATGAACATAATTAAAATTCTTGGAATCAACAACATTAGAATAAAACTCCAAAGCAAGATTAAAATGACCCTCTTGAATAACAACATTAAGAACAGAGTTGAAAGATTTAACAGTTTGCTTACAGTGAAATTCAACATTCATTCTATGAAACAAGTTCAAAGCTTTTTCGGGTAAATGTGCTTTCCCATAAGCTTTGAAAATAACAATGAAGTTTTTCTCAATAAAGACTCGATTTTCGCGCTTCATTCGATTAAGAAGATGTTCCAAGGAATGGAAATTGAAAGAAGAAGCGAAGTTTTCGATGAGGGAATAGAAAGATAAATCGCCTAATTTGTAAGAACCCCATTTGTGGGAAGTGGTTGTTGATTTGAAGATTTGGGGTGAAACTGGAGGAGGATGAAGATTGTTTGAGGAAGAGAAAGAGAGAAGGGTTTGGGTTTGAGAGAAGGGTTTGAGTTGAAGTGAGTGTTTGAGAAGATTTGTGGGAAATTTTGAACATTTTGGCATGGCATGAATGGAACAAAGATTGGTTTTTGTTTGGGTTGAGGAAATGGTTTTATGTTTGAAATTTGTGGGAATAACGTTTGTGTCTTGTGGCGCTGTCTTCTAAACTGTCATACTTTCTCAACTCTCTAACTCTAAAATTAGACCTAATACTCACTTCATTATTCAAAATCAACATCACTACTTTCCCCTTAATACTAGACTAGAGTCTAATGGAGATATGATAGTGTAAAATTGTTTTATACAATCATTTAATAAAAAAAATTATTAATTTTTCATTTATATTAAAAAAATTGGGTGAAATTGAGAGTTATAAGGATGACTTAGTGGCCGAGAGTGAATGTGTTAAGAAGTGAAGATGAGGAAGTTAGAAGTTCGATCAACACTCTTAGCAAAAACTAACAATATTAACGACTAACATTGTGGCAAAAAACGTACTTGTTATTAATTGATAGTGTAAAATTATTTTTTACACTGCATTCTTTTTTCTCAATTATTTGTCTTTTTACATGAACTTTAAAGTTTACATGAACTTTTGGTCTTTCTTAAAACAAAATTTGGAGTTTGATTTTACTTCAACGTATTAATTTAAATTTTATAAATCATAAATTAAAGAAATCATAGAGAAATAATGGAAACATATTTTAAATATTACATGGGGTACAACTAGAGATTATTTATAATTTGTGGATAATATTAAAATATAATTTAATAAAGAAGTTGTTGAATCGATTGAAAAACGTGAATGGCCTTCTAAATTGCAATGTAGGTTTTGAGTGTTAGTGTATGAAAAGTACAACCATGTAAAGGTAGAAACATTTATGGGAGCATTGTCTGCATGGGTGAAGCCATGCTGTATCTGTAGCATGTCGTCTTTATAGTGCCGGAGTGGTTGCATTAGTTGGCAATTAATTCAGTGGTTATCGAAGAAAGACTGGACTGCTCTCGGTGATCTTTGTTCTTTTAGTCTTAAAAGGCGGAGGCTGATGTTCGTAGCTCTGCGTATTAGATGTGGTTGTCTTAAGATTGATGTCTTCAATATGCTTCTTTGCAGATTCATTTTCTGTCTTAAATCTTGTAATTTGCAGGTTTGCGGATTGATGCTTGCAGATTGACTGGTCTTGGCTATTTTACTAATTCCATTGTTTTAATATTTCTTTGTTTGGAGCGAGTTAGGAGTCATTAGTACTTGTTTCGCAAGTGTGTTTTTGTTTCCTGAATAATTTTGCATGTCGTTTCAATTTCGAGTAGAGGCTCTTTTTGTAACTTGCTGAGAACACTACACTAGCTTTGTATTTTGTATGCACTTGCGAGACATTTTAAGAATGTGTGAGTATTTTAAGCGTATTTGTAACGCGCACATGGAAAATATAAGACGACTTGGAGACGTCTAAGTAAAATAACAATGACAATTATTTATTTATACAAGGACTACTAATTATTTATAAAACTTCATATAATTTGTAAAGTTGAGTTTTGGAAGATAAAAACCACAATTAGCTTAAGGCCCTTCAATCTTAGAAGTATCTATGTGATTATCTTTGATAGTTTGCATCTTCTCTTGTTTATGAGCCATATCATAAGTTGAATGAAGACCAAAGAAAACATAGTAAGCCAACATTACCAAAGTGCATATTCCAAATCTTAGAAAAGCTTTAGATTCCAAAGATCCCATAAGAAAAATATTTGTTGCAATTGACAAAGATGGTAACCATGGAACAAGTGGAACACCCCAAAATCTTGGTTTTCTTTGTTGAGTCAAAAAAAGTGACATGCCAAGAGTTGAAAAGAACCAAATAGGAATAGTGATAATATATCCAAACCAACCATTAGGCCTTAATCCCCAATAAGCTGAAATTCCCATTGAAGAAGCAACAATGAGAATCAAAAATATGACAAACTTTAAATGATTCTCTTTTGTTGTAACTCCGCTAACATAGTATCTTCTTACCAATAGTGCAATCGGCATCATCACAAAAACAAAAAGTGTGCTTACTGATATCAAACTTGATAACACATCCAAGCCGGTGAAAAAGGCTATGCAAGAACTTGAAATAGTGATCAAAAGGGTTGCATTAATCGGTGTTCCGGTTTTCGGATGTACAAGGGCAAACCATGGAGGGATCATGTGTGAACGTGCGATGTGAGCTATATAACGCGCCTGTCCTAATCCTCCTACTAAAAGTACTGTTGTCATACCTTTCAATGCACCGAAAGCAACTACATATTTTGCCCAATTCATTCCAACTTTCTGAAATGCAACCGAAAAAGGGGCGCCGGTATCTATATCTGTGTATTTCTGCATCATGCTTAGTGAAAGTGCCATCAAACAATAAATCACTGTGATCATTGACATTGAACCAATCAAGGCTATTGGTATGTCTTTTGGTGGATTTTTAGTTTCTTCGGCCATGGTTGCAATATTGTCAAAACCTCCATATGCAAAATAAAGAATTGCAGATGCTTGAAATACACCTTTAGCTCCATAAGGTAAAAAAGGTGTAAGGTTCGATGTATTCGCATGACAAAACCCTGCAATGATTACGAATATGATTACAGCGGTGTTGATTGCCGATGCTATCCAATTGAGAAGCGATGTTTTTCTTGTGCTGATCATTACAATTATTCCGGAGATTACTAGAACACCAACTGCTATAGGGTCTAGCAAATTGTATCCATCTTTGAAATGATGTGCTTTGATTCGTAGCGAATCTTTCGGACGATTCAAAAGGCTAGTGAAGTAAGAAGTCCATGCTCTTGATACTGCTGCACTTCCAAGTACGCATTCGAGAAGTATGTTACCGGCTGCTATGAAAGCAACAAAGTCTCCTAATTCAATTCTTAGGTAAGCAAATGAACCACCTGCAGCCGGAACTTCAACAGCGAATTCGGTATAGCAGAAAACAGAAAGCATTGCTGAAATTCCTGATGCTACATAGGATAAGACTATTGCTGCTCCTGCATGGTTATGAGCTTCTTGACCAGTTAGGACAAAGATTCCTGCACCAATCACTGAACCAAAGCCAAACCACATTAAGTCCCACCAGTTGAGGCATTTTTTCATTTCATTCTCACTTTTTTTCTTTAGATCTTGTGTCTCAGTTGCATCATCTGATCTCGTCTGAACACGATCCTTGAGCCTTATCCATGTTTGTGAAAGTGCAGAAACATAGTTGTTCCAGCTTTGAAAGGATTCTTCTGGCAAGAAATCTTGTTTGCTCCATCTCCAATAGCTTTTTGATTGTTCTTGCTCATCCATGGCTTTTTTGGTTCTTTACTTAAGAAAATCAGAAGATTTCTTTGAAATAAATAAAGATCTCAAATAAGTGACATAAATTATTTTGTCAGTTAGTGTGGAATTTGAAACTTTTTCAGTTGTCTTATATTGATGGATGGAGATGTACATCTTTATATGAAAAGGATCAATTCTAACATTTATATATGCAGAATATTCAGAACCACAGAAGTCACACTTCAATAGAAATCCGATAATATCCACAAATCCTAGCTCAACTGGTTGAAATGCCGAAATTGTTGTCCACTTTGTTTGAATGTGCCTGCATGCTAAAGCTAAGTTGTATATAAGTGATAAGAAGTCAAACCACACACGTTTCTCTTTGGAAAATAACTGAAGATGTCACAATATTCCAAATAATTAACATGAATATTCCACATCTTTGAATAATTTTATCCTAACAAGGATCAAATGTATGAATTCGAAGTAAAGTCAATGCATTCATATATATTGACAGTGAATTACTGCTAGTGTACATCACTGTAGACCAATCAGTGTAAAAGAATTGAGATTCTATGTGATATAATTGGTCATTGCTAGAGTGCTGAAGTATCTTGTATGAATATACGGTTGATCACTTGATCGATATTTAAAAATAACTTGAAACTTTGACAATGACTGATATAGCCACATTTAAATAGAAGTTTGTAGTCCCTAAGATAGTGTCATGATCAACGTTTATTCAACAAAAACAAAAGAAAACAAATACAAGTTGATTTTTGAGACAATAATATTTACTTTCCTTACTTTTTACTGAACCTTCTTAGGCAAGAACAAAGAGCGACACAATTTTTATTCGAGTTTTGAACAATTTTCAAACATCAGTCCACCATAGACCATATGAGACACTTCTTCACCCTAAAAGTTACCGATCTTATTTATCTGTCATTTAATATTTAGTCCCTTTCTGTGCAGCCTGTAATTTACTTGTAGACTTTCTGAAGTCAACACTACTATAGGCCATGAATCCTTGTCTGGTGTGTCTTTGTATTATGTGTGGTTGGAATCAATTTTTTCCTACTGTGGACCATATGAGGTATTTAGGGTCCACACCAAATCATTTTCAAAATTATTGTCCATACCTGTTTACATACATCAAGCTGGAATATGACAAGATTGTGTTGATTATTTTTTTTATTTTTTGTATTAACCCTTTGGTTTTCAGGGAAATGTGGCTCTGGCCTGACCGAGAATTGTACTCAGGTTCTCCCAAACGATTCATCCTAGGGGATACTCATTAACTACTTGAGCTCAATGTCATGGTTAGACTGTGTTTAGCTAAAGCGTTTAATTATGGTTATCATGCAAAAACTTAAATTCAACAGGCTATTAGAATTGAATATGCATTCTCAATATTTGGCTTCTATGCAGAAATAAAATTTCGAGTTGATTGAAATTGAAAAAGAACCATCAACCTTAGTAAGAGTTTATAATAGAAATGGCATATAAATATTAACAGGAAATTTCAAATTTTAACCAAAATCATAGCAAATACTAATAGAAGATGTAATCATCTGTGTCAATATCTGTTGATATTTATGAACTCTTCCAAACATTTAATAAATATGTATATCATTAAATAAATTTAAACTACTTTTATATAGGTTCCTTCAAGCACTAATCAAATTTCTTACTCAAGGTTGGAGTATCAGCGTCGAAAATTACTCAGTAGAGTAGAGAATTATGGTGTGCAATAATTTTGGGACAGTTGTTAGGGTGGTGAACTTTCTCATGTGGTCTAAGGGCAAACCATTACTTGAAAATTTGCTGAAAACAGTTATATGATCGATATTGATAGGTTGAGTTTTGAACACTGTACTATTTCTTTTTCTTATCGATTATGCTACTAGATAAGTTTAAATAAGTCAACTCAAACATGGCCCTCATTGTTAAGACCACGTCAAATATGTAAAGATGAACAAAGACGAGTAAATTGATTAGAAACTTTTGCTTCTGAAAAGACTATGGTTCATTATAATTTTTATCGAATTTTTGGACTTGTTGGATTCGTTGAACAGGAACCAGTAATTTCTTATGTTTTGAAACACATCAGACTGGTATCTTTGGAATCTGTACATAATTTTGTGTTACTTGTGCAGGAAGTCGTGGATGTTTCTGTATGTGATACTAAAGCTGGAAGAATCGCATCTTGATATCGATACACAGCAGCATTGCTCACAATGCCAACTTTGAGACCCTTTCCAGAAGCCATCTAAGGAATGGTGTGGAATCTGGAAAGACAGTATATGGCACATACTAACCAAAGAATGCATAGATGCATCAGAAAATCTTTTCAAATGTTTCTTCATCATATTCATATCCAGCCTGAAATGAAAAAACAAAATTTCTTTCACCAAATTCAGTGTTTTACGGATGAGAATGTATGCAACATAATTTCATTGCTTTATTTAGATAGCGCACAATAAAGCCGAGCACATCAATAAGGGTTAAATATTTGTTGTTTATGATAATTTGATGTTGTAAAAGAAAAACTTACAAACAAACTACATTTGCTACCTTTCCTTCTATGATAAATATAAATAGAAACAACTTAGGAATTTGACAAATATCTTACCCTGACAAAAGAATCTCACACACGGTGTATGGCATTTTGGCCGTAAACCCAAAACACGGGCGGATACTTCTTTGCCATGTCCTTATGTGCAAACTTAAAGCCCTCATGCATACGCTTGTATTCCGGGCATGGACAACGAGAAGCTTTGGCTGCGACGCAATAATAGTCACCAAGCTCTCCTTTGTAAACCATTTGGGTACCGTACCGGTAACATCTATACTGTAGTGACTCAACATAGTTTAAGCAATAATGACAAGATAGATAAAACATGTGATCTACTAGATAAAACCAGTTTATATTAAATATGAGAGAAACACACTTTCTAACATGGTTTTTCCATTGTAACACTATTATTAGATGAAATTCATGTGAACCATACCACTTTGAGAATGGATCACACTAAATAAGGAAATGCACACAATTTAATGGGACTCGCATGAATTTCACCGAAATATAAAGCGTTTTGGACAATGTGGTAGAAAATGTCTGCTATCACAACTCAAAACATGATATGTCATGAGTAGATGCAAGTAGAAAACAGAAAAATGGATTATATAAACTAAGTAATTATAAAATGTACATATTGCACACATGCACTGGCTGTAAGAGGAGAAAGCAAAGGCAATATATGTGCATGTGTTCAATAATTCATGAGAGGAACATCATTTATAACAATGTTAACCATGTATGAAGCAAACAATTTATTTCTAGGTGTACTCTCTAGTCCTTTTTATATGAAAAAATTCATTTTTATAAGTTTATTCAATTGTTCGATAAATCTAAAAAGTGAATTGTTGCTTATATATGAGACCAGAAAGAATACATGATAACTACTACAATGATAGTAAATGAAAGATGCAATTTACAAGGGGCAATTAAACTAGCACTACTTCCTAAGATACATTGAAATTGTTCTACATGCCATGCAATGAATCTAAACTCTTGGGAAAATGAAACATTAAAGAGATCTAAAAAAGTGAAATATTAAAGAGTTTTTTTTGTTTCCAACAAGTAATTAGACCATTATTTATTAAATATTGATACAAGGATTATAAGTCATCTGCATGATAAACATTACAATCATATATCTTAAGGCCCTTCAATCTTAGCAGTATCTGCATGATTCACTTTGAGAATTTCCACCTCTTTTTCATAAGCCACATCATAAGTTGCATGGAGACCAAAGAAAACATAGTAAATCAACATTACCAAAGTGCATATTCCAAATCTTATAAAAGCTTCAGCTTCCAAAGATCCCATGAGAAAGATAGTTGTGGCAATTGACATAGATGGTAACCATGGAACAAGTGGAACACCCCAAAATTTTGGTTTCCTTTGTTGAGTTAAAAAAAGTGACATGCCAAGAGTCGAAAAGAACCAAATAGGAACGGCGATAGTATATCCAATCCAACCATTAGGCCTTAATCCCCAATAAGCTGAAATTCCCATTGAAGAACCAACAATGAGAATCAAAAACATAATAAGCTTTAACAGATTCTCTCTTGGTGTAACTCCACTAACATAGTACCTTCTCACTAAAAGTGCAATCGATATCATCACGAAAATGAAAAGTACACTTACTGATAACAAACTTGATAGCACATCCAAGCTAGTGAAACAGGCTATGAGGGCACTTGAAATTGTAATCAAGAGTGTAGCATTTATTGGCGTTCCTGTTTTCGGATGTACAAGAGCAAACCAAGGAGGGATCATGTGTGAACGCGCAATGTGAACGATATAACGCGCAGTTCCTAATCTTCCTACTAAAAGAACTGTTGTCATACCCTTCAATGCACCAAAAGCTACTACATATTTTGCCCAATTCATTCCAACTTTTTGAAATGCAATTGAATAAGCTGCACCTGTATCTATATCAGTGTATTTCTGCATCATGCTTAGTGAAAGTGCCATCAAAGAATAAATCACTATAACAATTGACATTGAACCAACCAAACCTATTGGTATATCCCTTGCTGGATTTTTAGTTTCTTCAGCCATTGTTGCAACACATTCAAAACCTCCATATGCAAAATAAAGAATTGCAGAAGCTTGAAATACACCTTTAGCTCCATAAGGGAAAAAAGGCGTCAAATTCGATGTATTCGCATGACAAAACCCTGCAATGATTACGAATATGACAACAATTGTATTAACTGATGATGCTATCCAATTGAGATATGAAGTTTTTCTTGTGCTGATCATTGCGATTATTCCGGCTATTACTAGAACACTAACTGCTATAGGGTCTAGTAAATTGTATCCATCTTTGAGATGATGTGTTTTGATTCGAAGCGAATCTTTCGGAAGATTCAAAAGACTTGTGAAGTAAGAAGTCCATGATCTTGATACTGCTGCACTTCCAAGTACAGATTCAAGAAGTATATTACCTGCTGCCATGAAAGCAACAAAATCACCTAACTCAATTCTTAGGTAAGCAAATGAACCACCTGCAGCCGGAACTTCAACGGCGAATTCTGTGTAGCAGAAAACAGCAAGCATTGCTGAAATTCCTGAAACTACATAGGATAAAACAATTGCTGGTCCTGCATGGTTATGAGCTTCTTGTCCAGTTAAGACATAGATTCCTGCACCAATCAATGCACCAAAGCCAAACCAGATTAGATCCCACCAATTGAGACATTTTTTCATTTCATTCTCACTTTGTTTCTGAAGCTCTTCTGTCTCAGTTACATCATCTGATCTGGTCTGAACACGATCCTTGAACCTTAACCATGTTTGTGAAAGAGCAGAAACATAGTTGTTCCAGCTTTGAAAAGATTCCTCTGGCAAGAAATCTTGTTTCCTCCATCTCCAATAGCTTCTTTGTGGTTCATGATCTTCCTTGACTATTGTGGATGCCATGCAAAGGAAATTGTTTGTTTACTGAGGCTGTTGAATGGATTGGAATGTGTCAATGAAGAAAAATAAAGACATAGGTTTGAAATATATAAATAAATAGAAAAGTAGTCAAACTAGTATTTAGTATTAGTCAAACTATTTTGTCAGTTAGTGTGCAATTCAACACTTTCTTAGGATGCACTATTCTATGTGCATTAAATAGAAGCAAAAGTCAATTTTTAAAATAATTGGATAATATATGTATTTGATAGATCGGATACATTAATTATTCAATGAATTTAAAATGTGACTTTTGCATATATTTTTTTTGATCTTAAATATAAACAGAAATTTTCTTTTAAGTTTATTGAATAATTGATGTATTTGATCTAAAATGTTGATTAAATATATTAATCATTTAATAAACTTATTTCAACCAAATAAATTAATTATTATTTCCTTTTGGTCAAGAAATTAATTAATTATTTAATGAATTTGAAAAAGAAATATTTACTTATATTTGAGATTAGAAAAAGTAATATATAACATTAAGTAGTATAAATATGTTTCTTATATCTCGGCAAATATATCAATTTTGATTTTTATCCTTATAAACAAAATTTTCATTCTTTAGTCATTGTAAATATATCATTCTTTAGCAGGAAATTAGGATTTGGACTAGAGAGTTTCTATCCTAATTTTCATTCTTTAGTCATTGAAAATTGATATTAGTATTAAAAAAAGTTGGTTTTTTTTTTTTTATCTTCTACTATTTGAGATATGTCACTCCTGACATAAATTAAACTATTTGTTGATAGTAATTTTTCAATCTTGATAACACATGTCATCCAATAAGACATTTATAAAATTAAGTTCTACAAAAATATATGGTTAATTTTTATACTCCCCTATTTTTTTTTTTTACACAATTCAACCCAGATTATTATGTACTAATTTAAACGAAGATGATGAGTGATTTATGGTTAATTTTGATTTGGAACCATCCCTCAAAATTGATTTTTCTCTATTTTCTCGTTTTTTTTTTTTTTTAATAATCTCTATTTTCTAGTTAAATATGTGAACTTTTTACATATTTGTTTGTTTTTTATTTTCCATCTTAATACGGTGTAATATTTTATTTTCATGTCTAATACGGTGTTATTTTATTTTAGGTTAAAAAAATAATTTTGAACTAGTGCAAATTCAATTAATGTCATTGGTATCATCAAAATATAGATTTCGAACAACGAATATTCTGAACACTTCAATACAGTGATAATTATAGGTTTATGCAATTTACCATTTTATGCTATTGATATAGGGGTATCGTATTTGTGAGCTTATTCAATTTTTCTTTTACAAGAAAATAACAGTTTTCTTTTTATGTAGAATTTTAAATTATGAAATTAGTTGCACAAAACTCCTTAAATCAAATCAATATTTTAGTTTGACTACTGAGAATTGCATCTCAATGTTGCTTGTGCATTATAGACCCCACAAACATGCAACTCCATAATTTGGAAGGCAACTTTTTATAAACACACAAATTTGATAATAACAATATAGCATTGGATGTTTTCCTTTTTTGCAAATGAATATAGCAATATCGGGTGTCCATTGGGGTTGGTAATAAAGCATATGTAAAAAAGAATGGACAAAATTAAAAGCAAATGTAAAATGTTATATCCCTTCGTATACATATGGCAAAGATTGTAGGAATATTCCTTATTTCCTTTTGATGTTGTAAGATGAAAATTGAAAATATATAAAGCCTAGTAAAAAATGGAGAAAATAATTAAGATTAATGTTGGAATATGGAAGGGGGGTAGTACCTAATTTTGGAATAATGTTGTTAATTATATAAATCTGTATAGTTGGTAAATGGTAATGCTTTGATGGTGCTTAGTAATTGTCTTTTATTACTTGATATGTGGAAAACAACGTTGTGGAATATAAGAGGATTGATGTGGAGTAAGGAGAAAGGAATAAGTGATCTTCCAAAATGAATGTGGTGTAGGGAAAAAGCAATAACTTGGGAAATTTCTTATATTCATCTATGAAGTCCCGATACTCAAAAAATAGTGACGTATCATGTCCGATACATACTCGATACCGATACTCTTTCGATACGTCCCGATACTCGTATCGGTAAAGTATCGATTAAATCATTATTTTTAAATAAAAAAATAATATCCGATACGTCTCGATACTCGTATCGGAAAAGTATCGGTTAAATCATTATTTTTAAATAAAAAAGTAAACCCAATACATATTTGATACGTCCCAATACCCGATGTTTGTTTGTATCTTTAACACTTCTTGTGGTTTTCTTTTGTCAATATAATTGTTTACTTTTCAAAAGAAAAACTATGGTGTGCTACTATGAGTCCGTTTGACCTAGCTTATTTTAGAGCTTATGTAAACGGCTTATGCAATATAAATTAGGTTTTATGCTATTTTATAAGTTCAAACTAGTGAAAATTGAATTTTTATAAACTATTTTATCATAAACTACCTTGAAAAACTTATAATAATACATAAAAATTGCATAAGCTGTTTGCATAATCTCAAAAATAAGCTAGGTCAAACGGGCTCTATATAACAAATTCTTAAACATTTGAGCTTTTCCCAAAATTTTGATATAAGAGTACAAATTTTCTGCTGTTAATTATTAATATTGTTGATTTTAGTCATGTTTATATATTGTATATTTATATATTTAATTTTAAATTTAATTTTTAAATAACGTATCGCGGCAGTATCGAATTGGAAATTTTAAAAAAAATTACGTATCGGTATCGTATCGTGTCCCGTATAGGGGCTTCATTGATATTCATACTCCATTATAACAAATGTTTTCATGGATGCATCTAATTTTTTCTAAACCGTTCAATATTTAGAGTGTGTTTAGATGTAGAAATGTTTTGAGGTAAAATAATTTTTTTTGAGGGAATTCAAATATTTTTATCTAATTTTTTTTGGTTTGAATAATTAATTTGGAGAATTTTTAAAATAAAGGGAATTTGTGGAGTATTTTGTTTAAGCTAAATTTAAGAAATTTCAAATGACACTTAAAAGTTATGAATTTAAAATTCTTTCCTCCCTATTTGTTTTCAAAATTACAAATTGACTCCTAATTTTTTTCAAAATTTGCAAATTGGTCCCTAAAATTTTCAAATTGATCCTTTATATTTGTGAAAATTGCAAATTGGTTCCTAATTTTCAAATTTAAAATTTGACCAAAACTTTTCAAATTTATAAAAATGGTCCGTAAATGCTCAAAATGAAAAAAAATTATTACTCCATCCAAACCCAAATTTTAAAACGAAGGTAATTTTAATTGAGAATCATTTCAATGGCTTAGATGTCAAACCTTCTGAAATTTCTAATTAATTCATCTAAATACACTCATCTTTTTTGTAAACACTTTGATATCCAACTTATATTGTTATAGGTATTAGTTAGGAAGGTTTCTCTCCCCACCCCCCGTCTTTCTTTTTCATCCTCTGGGTTTCCATTTTTAACCTTGAAAAAAAAACTTCGATAAACGTGCACCGAAGTTTTTTACGATGTAAAACACCTGTTTTTCAATATCGACAAACTTCGGTACGCGTTTACCAAAGTTTTCGAGGGTAAAATCAAGGTTAAAATTGGATTTTTGGGGGGTGAAAAAGAACGATGGGGTGGGGAGAGAAACCTTCATTAGTTAGTATATTCAATTTTATATTAATAGCTTGACCTTAATGCAGACCAACAAGTGTACTACATTCACATCACCAAGTTATGGACATTGTAGTTGCTGTCAGTGTATGCTTTGTCCATATTGCACCCTTCAGATTTGAAAATTTTATGGGAAGCTATTGGAAATGGCTACAGCAGTGAAGTAACTTATGAACACAATAACTTTTGTATTTATAAACCAAATCACAGCAAATACTAACAGAAAAGAGATTTACTTGTCTCATTCTATCAGTTTCATGTCATGCGTCTTTTTCATTTTACTCTTTCACTATTTAAAAACAGACGTTATAAAAATTAGAAATTTTAAAAAATTGTCGTCTGATGCTTAAGTAGTGAACGTTATAATAAACAATTCTAGTAGAATATTTTTGGAGTGTATCCGCTATCTAAGTAGTGGACAAGGATGCAACTATCTAGGATGGAGAAGTGTCTCATATGGTCCTTCGCGTCCTTACAACTAATTTTTTTGGGGTATTCGGTGTTGATTCAACAGAAACAAAGGAAACTGAACATAAATTTCAGCGAATTTGATAGATAGTTAATTTTGTTATTGAATTGGCATCAATTGAGTAATGCCTCAATCATAAGAACAAGCAATACTATACTATAAACTTCTACTTATCAGAAGTGTTATAAGTTATTGTTCAAAACCATTTTCAGTTATCAGTTATCGTCTAGTTTTGGTTTAAAATCATGACTTTGATCATGACTTCCATTTGAATCAATTGTAACTTGGTAGTAAGCTAATTTTACTTATTCAAAATTATGTATATTTTACATCAACATATTCATATCTAGAGGTTACTTTTTATTTATTTTTTGTTTTCTAGACCAGCAAAACAAAAAACAACTCTCAAGTAAAAACAGAAACATGCAAAAAATCTTTTCTCAGGATATAATAGGAATCAAGTAAAACTTTAAGATAATTTAGCAACCAAAATTTCACAGCCCCCTTCTGAAAATATCCATATTTGATATGCTAATTCTCCATGCAACTGAGGAGGTAAAATACATGAGAAACTAAGTGACTAAGGTCTAAGGAAGAGAAAGTAACATTTGAATACAACAATTGTATTCCAAAGTTATGGCTCAGTTATGATACTCGCCGGAATGGTATAGAACACAGGTATGTCATCAGATGAGCAAAATGATACATAAATATACTACTACGGAAAAGATAGAGAACCTCTAGCTAGTTGACTTCTCTGAAGACAGCCATTCTTGTGTTGCTGTTAAGTCGGGAAGAACAACTGCACCGGATTTCCTCCACTCCACAGCTTCTGGTGTCTTAAATCTATCTAACAGTAGTGCATGCATCCCTATGCTCTTAGCTGGTTCATAGTCTTTGCGCATGCTATCGCCTATATGTAAAGTTTCTTCAGGTGGAATGTTTCCAGCCCTCTCGAGTGCAATCTCGTAAATTCTTGGGTCTGGCTTCTCAACGCCTTCAAGGCCAGAAAACACGCCAAAGTCCCACTCAGATCCCTGCATCATCAAATATTATAACAATCAAACATTCTTGTCTCAGGGACACTGTTTAGATAAACAACTTAATTAAGTACTTATAGCAGAAGTGCTTATGTATAAGCTATTGCTATAACAAAAGCCAAATTCTTTTTATTTAAGGTATAAGTTGTTTTCTTAAGCTATCATGGCGAACTTGTAAAAATAAGTTGTAGAAAGCTTATAGACATGTCATAAGTGTCATAAGTGTTTCAAAAGCTTATAGATATGCTTAGTAGACAAGCTCAAATAAGTCAACTCAAAAACAGCCTTAATTGTTAAGACAGTGTCAAATTTGAACAGATGAACAAAAAAGCTTGAATTGATTAGTAAATTTTGCTTCTGAATAAAATTTAGTTCAACGTAATTTTGATTAAATGTGATCTAATAGGTGCTTTGGATTTTGTTGAAATTCATTGAAAATGAACCAGTAATCACATGTGTTCCAAAGTGGAGGTGCTACATTCTATATATTAACATTTCTGCCGTACACAATTTTGTGCCGGCATTCGCAGATGTTTCTGTATGTGATACTATACTGTGCCACTTTGTAGTTAACTATTTAAGCGGTGTCTATGACAACCACTAAATATTAGTATATCTTTTAAACACATTTATAATTCTGACAGCAGACTTTAAGAAAATCATGGGAAGTTTACCTGATTTAAACCTAAAGCTGGAAGAATCACATCTCGATATCGATACTCAGCATTGCTTACAATGCCAACTTTGAGACCCTGTCCACGAAGCCATCTAAGAAACGGTTTGGAATCTGGAAAGACAGTATATGGCGCAGATGAACCAAAGGATGCATAGATGCGTCTGAAAATCTTTTCAAATGTCTCTTCGTCGTATTCATATCCAGCCTGCCAGAAAAAACAAAAAATCTCCATCAAATTTTTCAGGGAATTTTCACAGATGAGAATAGAGGTATCATAAATCTTCAATTCATTGCTTGATTTAGATAGCTTACAATAAAGCCGAACTCACTTGTAGAAGACAAATTTAGAACCAAACTAAATATGATACATTTCCTCTATGCAAATGTAAATATATTTCACCAACTGTAATGACTTCGACAAATATTCTTACCCTGACAAAAGAATCTCGCACACAGGTTTTCCACCACACAATGTTGGGCATTTTGGCTGCAAACCCAAAACACGGATAATTCTTTGCCATGTCCTTATATGCATACTTAAAGCCCTCATGCATTCGTTTGTAGTCTGGGCATGGACGGCCGGCAGCTTTGGCTGCCATGCAATAATAGTCACCAAGCTCCCCTTTGTAAGCCATTAGGGTGCCGGTCACATCTACGGTGACACATCGTAGTTTAGGCAATAATGACATGGTAGCACAAATTAAAAGGAACCGAGTAACACGGCAAAGTATTGAAC
This sequence comes from Trifolium fragiferum, assembly GCA_954870985.1. NCBI lineage: Eukaryota > Viridiplantae > Streptophyta > Magnoliopsida > Fabales > Fabaceae > Trifolium > Trifolium fragiferum. The sequence goes on along the minus strand of OX940795.1, from coordinate 13,833,742 downwards.
TCCTTCAAACTTGATATTAAAGCCTGCATATATGATTCACAAGTTAGGCTGTTAAGTTGAAAACAAATTTCAATTATGAAAGAGCTCGCGTGATTATATCGCATATTAAATTAGTTTCGCTCTAAACAAAGTGGAAGGGCAAGGGGATAGTAGCTTTCAATGAACTTATCAGAGAAACACATTATATAACATCGAAACACAGTTTCTAACATACTTTTTCCATCGTACATTATTATTGGATAAAATTCATGTGAATCGTATTACTCTGATAATGATTCTCGCCAAATAAGGAATAAGGCCCACAAGTTTAGCCGGACCGACAAGTTTAGCGGAACCCACATGAATTTCGCCCAAAGATTAAAAGCATTGGACAATGTGTTACAAAGTGCCGTGCTAGCACAACTCTAAATACGACAAGTCATGGATAGATGCAAGCAGAGAACAAAACAAATAACAGATTTTATAAGCTAAGTGATATAAAGTATATATTGGCACAGATATGAAGGTTTCAATGTTACAACATGAAGGCCAGTATCTTTGTTACAACTACAAATGCATACATATGGAGACAATATAAGGAAACCACTAATAGCAATTTGTAAGATGATTCAGAATTAAAGGAGGTACATATAGATTATAGGATATTAAAATGACCTTGAATTAGAACACTTTTGAAGGTGTAAAATGATCATTTCAAGGAATTATTAGACAAAACTCATTTCTAAGCTTCTTCTATGGTTGGCCGGTGCCAGTGGCCTCCTATACATGATCGTAATTTGACACAGAACTCACATTATGTTATAATCATTCTCAGTTAAATAAACTAAGATTGAGTTAAATCACTTGAAGAACAATATCTCATACAGACCTAAACCATTTCCTCAGTAACAGATCATTTAAATGCATAAGGTCCAATTACTAACAATAAGTGTCAAAATTAAAACCAGGTAGAAATGATTCCAAAATGTAGCATATTCTCCAATCTCTATCATCACAACAACCATCAATCTAAACTCAACCCATCTACCCTCTAAATCACTGGTAGTACAATTAACACACATCAAGAATGCACTCTTGAATATAAACCCATTGATGCAAAAAACAACACTCTTGTTTCTACTATTTCTAGCTGTGAAGCACAGACACTCATCAGATTAGACGTGTCCTAGTATCAGACACCAACACATACAATTACATTAAACTATGTCACTTTCTCAAACTATTATCACACGTGTCAATGGCAGTGTCATTGTCCGGTATCCGTGTCTGTGCTTCATAGATTTCAAGGCATAGCTCGCAAACACAAACAGTAAAACCTTAATAGTAAATGAGTCAAATTGAAATTGTGAAAAATCCCATTAAAAACAAGGGATTTCAAACACAACAAAACACTTCAAGGAAGAGAAAAACACACAGACATACTCACATACATGCAAGAAACATCATTTACAAATGAACAAATATCCAAAAAAAATAAAACATACAGATTCAATACTAGAGTGTGTTTAGATGAAGACCCAGAAAATATTTCACCAAAAAGATTAATATTTTATAATTATTTTATGCAAATGAAACAAATTACTAATATTTCAAAGATTTACTACAAGAGATGAAGAAGAATCATATTCTTACCAGAAGAAGAAGAAGCTGAGAAAACAGAAAAGGATTGATACTTTGTGTCGAAATCAGAAAAATGGTGTCAACTACACTGACATTGGTTACTCCATTTTATAGATGAATGAAGAAAGAAAAGAAAGTGTATTGCGTGTGTGTGTGAGAGAGAGAAAAGCTGTTTTCTTGTTTTCGAAGACAGGGATTGATTGTTAATGGGAATCATCAATAAACAGCCCCTAGATTTATCATTACCAACTTTTTTTTTATTTGTTAATTTTAGATTATTTTTTCTATACCACCTTAATTATTTATCTTCTTTTTCTATTTATTTTTATTTTTTCATACATAAAAATAGAAATATGTTTTTAGTTTTTATAAAATAAGGCTATTTCAAATTTAGTTTTGTCTTTTATTTTTTTGACAAATTGTAAGCATAATTCCTATTTTGAAAACTTCTTATAAAAAATAGATATTTTTAGTCCTCAAATTAGTCTTTGTAAAATATAAATATGGACTAAAAGTGAATAATTTTTTTTTGAGAGCGTAAACTTAAAAAATTGTGATTTTTTAGAGAATAAAAGTATATTTATTTTGATATAAATGTATTAGTATTTGATTGTTTGATAAATCATCTCCATAATATATAGTTATGATTAAAATAAAATGATTAAAATGTATTAGTATTTGATTGTTTGATAAATCATCTCCATAATAGTTATGAATAAAATGATTAGAATGAGTTGATAATGAAATCATATGTATAACTTGATAAATAGTTATGATTAAAATAAAATAATTTTAATGATTTGACGAATGTAATTTAATGTAAAAAATATTATTTACAATGATCGTATATATGAATTAAATTTAATAATAAATATTATGAAGATTATTTTACTATGGGTTAAGTCCAACTAGTCAACTCATTTAGTAAGATTAAATTAGACAGATGCAAGTTGAGCATATTTATCATTCCAAATAAGATGCGCGAGTTGATAGTAAGTTAGACTTTCTTAATACAAATACACTATATATTTGCTAGGAATACTATATTAAATAAATAGTTTAAAGACATCAATTTTTTCAGATTTCTTTATCAAAAAGTAATAATTAATTTTTATTTATAATAATAGTGGTCAAAATTTGAAATTTCTTTTATTACTTGTTTTGTGACCGAATAAGAAATTTTTTCAGTACAACTCTACGAGATATCAATTTTATAGCTACCAACTATTATATACTCTTGAGTTTATTCTTAGATTGAAAAAGATACAATAAATATAAGCCAAAAAAATCATTAATAAAGTTGATATTAATGTCAATTTGTTCATATGTTATTTAGATAACAAAATCAATGGTTAAAAAAGTAGATAACATAATTTTATATTTAGAAAATTCATAAAAAAAGAAATTTTATATTTAGAAAAGGACAAAGTATATACTATGGTAATATTCTTTTGTTTTCTGTACCAAAAATAAAAAACATTATTTTGTTTTTGTATACATCTATTTGGCTTTTACTCTCATTTTCCTCTTTGACCCTATTATATAAGTTTGGGCTTTACTTTTGGTTTTTCATGAGCAATTTTTTTTCTGCGCCTCCTACATTTTAAATTTTACTTTTATTTTTCTAATTAAGTAGAGTATGTAAAATTGTTAATTAAGCAGCAAATTTGTCAACGGTCACAAATATGAATTTGTTGCAGTCAAAATTGTGTTGCCACATAGTCAATTTCAATAGATCATGTGTGGTTGTGACATAACATCCACTAATCACAAATTTTGGTGAGTTATATAAGAAGGAGACCATTATGTTAATATATTTTTTTTTACATTCTCACATTCTTGAATTTTTATCTTTTGTAATTTTTTCATCATTTTGTTTGTAAATGGCTACATAACCCGTTGTCGATTACTCATAATGTTTTTTTCGATGTTATTTAATGATCATGTTAGAAAATAATATGGTAATTGACGAAAGACTTTTTGTGGTTAAATTAGAAATTACATGACTAACTGAAATGGGTTTTTCCAAAATAGTCAAGATTTTCCCATATACAAATGGAAATGTCTCGTGCTGATAAACTGATAGATGGGAGCAATTAAATAGCCGCATGCAGACCGAAAGTAGAAGCTTGGCTTTCTAAGTGCAAGCTTGTATCCGTCCTTGTTCTTCTCCTAGAAGTTGAGATACTTGATGGGGACTAACATGAACAAGAGGAACTAATTGCCCCTCTTTTATCCCTTTGAAGTACATTTCATTTAAATCTTCATTTTATATTAAATTTGAAGTAATTTTTTGTCTGATAATCATGTTATTGATATAATTTTTCTGTCTAATCTTTTAACAAAAATATCTATATTTAATTTTCTTTTTTCCTGTTTTTTTGGTTTCGACATAACCTGTAACAAAAGGGTTCGCTGGTTAACCAGTGAAAGCACAGTTCGCTAGCTACCCAACGAACTATTTTGTGGTTAGTTGTATAACTAGATGTTTTGAATTGGCCAAGACCGAGAAATCTGGCAGCCCATTACCACCCCCCCCCCCCCCCCCCCCCCCAAAAAAAAAAAATTCTAAATGTATTTTTCAAACTTTTTTCTGTATAATTATTTTTAAAGAAGCTAAATTAGTCCACCTAAATTGGCACCAATGAGAATCAAATCTGAGACCTTAAGAGGAGCACACTCCAGGGTCTCAAGCCAATAGTAACAGACCAACCCAAGTGAGTTTTTTCCTATATCACTACAACATTTTGATGCTTAGGCCGCGGTCAAAAACTGTTGCTGAAAGTCAAAAAACCGTACCTGTATCCAAAGGCAACGGTTTAGCTTGCGTCCTCTTTACGGTCGTGGCCTTTGCTATTGGCAACGGTTTTTTGAGTTTTGCCCACAGTCCGACATAACCGTTGGTGACCTAATTGCATACGGTCACAACACCGTTGCTTATACCGTCTTTAGGGACAGTTTTTTTATGGTTGGTAAGAAAAAATTGCAACATACATAAAATCGCTGCCCGTTCCTTGTTATAGTTACGGTTTTGACATGTTGCCTAAAAAATTGTTGCCTAAGCTTCAAAATGTTGTAGTGTATAAATTAATATTTGAATTAGAACAAATCCCGAAAATGTAATTTCGGGAGGATAAAAGAGTGTTGGAGAGAGGGAGAAGAGAATTTTTACTATATATACATGCACATGAACTTATCCTCAAGGTACTCATATTTCACTCATTTTATATGCACTCACCTTGAGTTATTACTGACTTGAGTGTTGGAATGCTAATATTTTTTAAGGTACCCTTGTCCTTCGTACTTGGGCTCATCACCATAACCACCAGACACACCAAATCTGCTAGAGAAACCATTTAGTTCTGCCTGTTTAGAGCACCAACGAACACGTCCTAAATCGAACATCTAAAGATTAAATCTAGACTTTTGAACCTAGTAGTGAATGATGTTTTTTCATCTGGGGGGCATGAAGAAGCAAATGATGGAGTTGGCACTCGCAAACTAAGTTCACTACCTAATTTTAGTCATTTTACAGGGCGCGTGAGAAAAAGTGCACGTGAAGAAATTTTTGTTTTTCATAGTATTACAATCTCAAATCTCCATGTTGTATTTACGATGTTGGTTAATGTTGGCTTGTGAAACACCGACTATTGTACAGTGTTTCAAAATTTTGAGGCCTTAAATTTTAATCAACTATGATACTATTGAATTAATTATATACTTAAGTTTTAAATTTTGAGAGGCTCTAGAGTGTTTAAAAACCTAAATTTCTGCATATATGCATATGCTCCAAAGTTCAAACACAATTCTATCTTCGTAATATAAATATGATTCCCGAAGACTGTATCGAGTACCAATTTCTTCCTATCTCAGTGATTAATTTAAATATTGATATTTACAAATAAAAAAAGGGTTTTTGATTTAGAAAATAAGCATTAAGATAAAAGATATTTTAGAATTTCGTAAAAAAAAAAATAAAAAATATCAAATTCCAATTATTTTTATTGCTGTACACAGTTAATTTAAAAATATTTCAAAAGGTGACGTAAACAAATATATCAAATATCCTTGAGATAATTAATGAAACGATTCACACATTAGCGTATTTTAAACTAAAATAGTCTCCTATTTCTCATAAGTTGCTACTTTGCTAGAACTCATCAAGCTTCATTATCCTATATCACTTCAAATATTAATAATTTTATAAATAATACTATTAATTTTAATTTAAAAAAACTCAATTTAAAATTCGTCTCAAACCTCATTATTATTTCTTACCAAAAAAAAAAAAAAACTCAATATTTATTGAACCGGTCTACTTACCTAAGATTCAAAATCTCTTGGACTTAGATGGACTCATTAATCTCTTTAGACTATTTACAATAAAAAAGAAAAAGTATGATCTTTAAACTAATAGTTAAATTAATGATAATGAAAGCATTACTTTTTGATGAAAATGAAAATTGAGACAGATTTGGTACATAATTTCCATAAGGAAAATGCTAAATAAGTTATCTGTGCATTGATTAAGTATATTAATATAAAAAAAAATTCTTGAAATTTGTACATTTTATATGTTAAAGATGCAAAAAATTATCTTTTCAGTATTAATTTTGTCTCTTTATTTTTTTTTTTGATATACTTAACTAGTGCATTAGGTGCACTATTTAGTATGACCATTTCCGTAAATAGTGAGTCAAAACTCAAAACATGACGGTGGGATGAAAGAAAAACCGTGGTCGCGATGGATCTCTCACTCTAGTGGTAATTCTCTATGAAACAGCGTCAGATATTTTTGTTAGTAGTACCAACGTTAATACCGTTTGCTAAGATAAGACCCAAACAAAAACCATGGCCTAGTTGTAATTTTATTAAATATTTTATTTCAAAAGTTTATTAAAATTGTTCCATATTTTTATGTATGATAATTATTTGGTTAATCCTCATTTATCAATTTTTAAGTGGTCAAACTATTTTCTTTTTATGAATTAAGACTTGTTTACTAATTGATTTATTATCAATTATTTCATCATAATGGTCATATAATGCTTGAATGGTTACATGAGGAATGACTTTGCATTAACACATGATTGGTGTGTAACTGTGTATATATCCGTATATCATTAGCACAAACAAGTGAATGATTTTTTACGAAGAAAAAAAGAACACATATAAACAATAGAAAAATTCAATCTTCCTCTTGACAATGAAAATTATTTTATGAGTGTTTATCAAATTCAAGTTGTTTTGTTACCTTAAATATGATTCATATATACTTAAGAATGACCAGTTGAATCTTGGGGAATTTGCGCAAATATATGGCGGATAAATTTTTAAGGACAATTACTCTGTTATGCCTCAGGTTATTACATAATTTACTAACCGCAGATTAACGTTGTTCTCGATTATGGAGTGTCGTGGTTGCTTTGTCGGGATCAAATTACTACAATTAGAAGATAAGTTCACTATTCCTATTATATTATTATATTTATTTGGTTTTATTTTTTTTTTGACACACAATAACTTATATCATTTCATTATTCAATAAAGGGGAAATACAAAGAGGTAATGTCTCAAAAGTACAACGACTAGCCCAAGAAATGACTAGCCCAAGAAATGACCGCCCTAGCAAGAGAGTGAGCTACCATATTCGCTTGCCGCTTAATAAACTTAACCTTAAAGTTTGGATTACAAGATAAAATATTATTAATATGACAAATGGGAGTACTAAACTCAGAGCTACCGCCATGAAAGTGAAGAATTGCATCCACTACGCTTTTAGAGTCCGTCTCAAACATAACATGAGAAAAGCCTCTATTTTCCATTACTTGCAAAGCTTCTAATAATGTAATTGACTCCCCTTCAACGATGGAACAAATCCCTTCCAACCAAGTAGTTCCGGCCATGACAAATCTACCCAAATGATCCCTCAAACACCATCCCATGTTAGTCTTATTTAACTCTTTATGGAAGCCAGCATCTATGTTACACTTATACCAATCAAGAGGTGGTTTGCGCCAGCTTAGAATCTGTTGTTGCTGCTCATGTAAATTCTGGCCTTGTTGCATTTGTTGGACCGCATTCCATTCATCCCAAAGATAGTGAGCTTTCAAACCCAAATTCCTACCCGGTTCATGCACATTATTCCACACTTTATTGTTTCTATTGTGCCACAATACCCAAACTAACATAGCAAAAACTCCCGCCGTATCCTTATCCTCGGCTTTGCATACCGCATGGATCACCTCTTGGACATTACTAGCAAGTTGAAACCGAGGTTGTAATATATGATCTAAACCCGCTGCAATTCGTGCTTGAATACTAGCATCACAACCAAATAATACATGTCAATCATCTTCAAAATCATGGTTACAAATGGGACGAGACAAAGGACAAGGTACACACCTTTCTTGTAGCCTCAAACGGGTAGGTAAACACCATTTACTAATCCGCCATAAGAGATGTTTATTTATTTGGTGTTTATATTCTTATATATTTGCTTATTATTTTGATAATTTTAGGTCCAATTATACAACAATCTTAGGAATTTATCCTTATCTTTGAATTCAATTGGATAGAATTATCAATTTTAGTTGCGAGTGATGGTTGTGAATTAATGTTAGGATACATGATTTGTGACGGTAAGAAAGGTACAATGATATTGCAACATTTTGGGAACGTTATAAGGTGCACATTCTAATCTCTAATCCTAACAAATTTTAAACTTTAAGCGTATTAAAATCATAAGTTTGTGTTGAATATGTTTGAATAATAATTAAACCACTTAGCTTTCTTTGTTATTGATGTTGATAACGACTTCTTTTAGGTCTAGATATTGTTTGAACCCACATGACAATCTTAATCAAGTTGACTTGAAATATAGTCTCACCATTTTGATGATATTAATATTATGCATTTTAGTAACTGATGAAAATTTGTTTAGCACTTCACTACAAGAAAATCATAATTTATTGGCTGCCATTTGGCAGCCACAAATTAGGAAAAAAAAAACGGCCAAAAAGTGAAAAATCTGACATATTTACTGACTGCCGTAATCGGCCGCAAAATAGGGTGCCACTAACACTTACCGGCGGATTAGGCGGTTGCAAAATGAGGAGACATAGTTGTTTTAACTTACCGGCGGCTTAGGCGGCCGCAAATTTTTTTTAAAAAAAAAATATTTATTTTAATTATTTTGTTTATTAATTTATAAGTTATAATTATCAAAATTTATTTTAATGATTTTTGAGGAAAAAGAACTACAGTGGCGCAGCCACGCCACTCTTCTTCTCCATCATCACCACTCCCTCTTTCATCTACAACAACAACATCACCTCTACCGATTCCAGATCTATGATTGTTGCAAATATGGTCCAAACCAATTACATAACTTGACACATTGTCGCACTTTACACCATCCTAGTCACAACAATTTGTACCCTTTTTTTGCAAGATTCTATCTTCAAAGAAAAAGAGGAACAACGAGAGTGTCCATAGAATCAGGAAGGAAATTGAGTAAGAAGGAATAAGAACAAGTGAAAGACATAACAACAACAATAATAAACCAATCACAATTTAAAACCTTTTAAGAAACCCAAAAGTTTTCAAAGCTTAAATGGGCATAAAATCTCAAAATAGATCCGAAAAATTTAAAATCAAAATTTAATCCAATGAAAGATATGGGTTACATTGTTGCTGAGAGATGAAGAAATTGTGAAAGTGAATCGACATCGGTTAGGAAGAGAACCGGAGGATGAGTGAAACAAGAGAGATGGTGGGTTTTTGTTTTGATGGATGAATCTGCATCGTGAGTGTGTTGTATGTAGAGCTGTAAAAACGGATCGGACTATCGGGCCGGCCCATTAACCCTTTATTTTTATACAGGCTGGGCTTTTAAAAAAATTGATCGGACCTTATTGGGCTTTTAAACCCTTCTTCTTTTCCTTCTCTCTACTTCTCTTATGCACTCCCCAAACCTATAAAATTCGGGTGACCACATATCCGTCTCAATTCTCAACGGGGATGAAAATTAAAATCGCAAACTCATACCGAACAAGGTTTGGATATTCCTATTCTGCCCTACCTCTATATGAACTTGAGTTGCATTTTGATTTGTTTTTTTCAACAATATTTATACAAAGAAAATAAATAGAAAAAACAAAGTGTTTAATATTCAACTTAAAAATATAAATGTAGTCGTCTACCAAACAAAATATATGAATGTTTCTAAAGTTTGTTTAAGAGTTTCTAATTTAATAATTATAAAATGTAATTCAATATAAGCGGGGCGGATTCGGAGACAGATATGAGGTAGGTATCAATATCCTCGTTACTCATCCCACCTTCATTTTTAAAATCAGGGAAAATTCAAATCCAAACCCAAATTCAGTCACCTCGAATTTTCCCCATCAACATCAGAATGAGACGGATACCCACAAGTATACCTACCTCAAAATATCTCACTTCTCTCTCAAAATACCTCCATCCTAAGTTTCCACTTATAAGCCAAATTCCAATCCTATCCCCAACTTAAATTGGACCTAACTAACTAAGCACACTCCCCTTAAATGGGTCAACACTCCACCCAACACACTTAACCTGATTAAATAAAATCCTAATTACCAAATAAAACACATAAACATGCCACATAAAAAAAACAATATATAACCTATTTTGATCATTTTTTTTATTGATATATATATATATATATATATATATATATATATATATATATATATAAATTAGCATATAAGATATTCAATTTGTCTCGACAAATATTTTTAAAATATAACATTTTTATAATTTTTATAATACATAATAAAAAACATTAGTGGTTAAAGATATGAATTAACATATATGTTGTGGCCAATTGTGACACCTAAAATGAAATGGAAGGAGTAGATAAAATCAACGATGAATAATCTCACACTTTGAAATTGAGTTCACATAAAATAGTGGAACTCATTAATTTCAACAAATAAGTGAGTAAGTGTTAAAGAAAAATGTTGAAAATAGTGTTTTCTTAGCACTTCTCCGCCCTCTTACATATGTGGCTTATGGAAGGAAAAAGAAAGTAAATCACCTACAAATTTAGAGTCAAAATATGAAGAAAAATAAAGATAGCAGTTTAAAATGAAATAAAAAAAGAAAATCAGACACTTCAATTAACACTTAGTGAATAAATAGTTTCTCTTCCCACCCCCTCAGCATGTTCTGAAAAATTTTGAAACAATTTTTCAAATTTTTAGTGTAAAATTTAGAGAAATTTACACTAAAAAATTTTGGGACCCATTTTCTGAATTTTTTGCATGCTATGAGGAAAAAAGAAACATGGGGGTGGGATTGTGGGAAGAGAAACTGGTTACTGAATAAACATTTAGTGTCCATTTGAATTAGTTTGTTTTTGAGCTTATGTAAATTAAAAATTAGTTTTGTCATCTTAAGAGTTACTCACGTGCTCTACAAGTTTCCCATTTTACTCTTTCACTACTTAAGTAAATTTATGTCTGCTACTTAAGTAGCGGACATTATACAAAGTGTGAGTAAAAAACACCCGCTACTTAAGTAGCAGCTGTTATAAAAATGAGAAACTTTCTTAAAAACACCCTACTAACAAGATATTTTTAAGGTTTTTAACGTAGAATCCGCTACTTAAATAGCGAACGATGGTATTTTGATAATTTTGTAGATCACGCCCCAAAATCAGTAGGGTGACAAAAGTAATTTTCATGTAAAATTATATAAAGAAACAAATTTTTATGTATTATTCATAAGCTTGTCAAAGTAGTTTATGAAAAAACAACTTAAAAACATAATTTTAATTAGTGAGAATTTATGAATTAACATAAACACTTATTTATTAGCCTAACTATTTTTCATAAGCTAAAAAATAAACCAATTAAAAAAAGCCCTTATTTAAACTATATTTTCAAACTTAAGTTCAAATGCCCTCTACCAGTGATGATAAACATATCCTCTTACAATGTTCACATATACCATGCTAGTTTCTCAATTTCATCACTTTCCTATTCCATATTGCATCATAAGAAGCTACTAGTTACTTTTGACAAATGCAAGTATGGATAAATTGGCCTTTATATTCATTCCTTCTTCAATTTATTTATTGAATATATTTGTAACTTTGAGCATTCATGTACGATCATGGAAGACTTGATTGTCACAACACAAATTGCAACAACTTCAATTGTTACAAATTTGGGGGCCTCTTGATAATAAGAGGTTAATTTAAATGGTGTTGAATTTTGAATAATCTCAATAAATTAATCTATAATTACATGCTACAAATATAATATATACATATTTGGTTTATCATTGCACCATGCAGAGGTTTATTTTCTACCATTGGATCAATAGGCTTCACATATCTCATTTAATCCAATGGTGAGATTTATTGATCCAATGTAAGAAACAAACCGGTGTATGGTGCAACACTTGTGCACCGTAGAATTGGCTTACATAGATATTATAGATTTTCAAGAAATGATAAGGTTGCTAAACCGGCCGCCCATATATCGTTGTCTAGGACATCCTCTTGTGGAGAGTGACTTATGCCTCCGCGACAGCGTACAAATAACATTCCCACCTGTTCAAATCCACGCAATGTCATATTCAACAAGTGAAGGAGAAAATACTAACATAATAACTAATATTCTAATAATTTTCCATCCAGAAACAAAAATAAATTAAGACTCGAAACAAACCTACATACAGAAAGAAAGAAAGAGAAAAGAAGTCAAAACCTTTGTTAAGCGAGACATTGCCATGGCATCATGCCCTGCTCCACTCATTAATGTCGGTACTTCATCTTGAATGTCAACCTCCATTCTCTTGAGTGCAGAATAAGCTGCAGACTTCAGTTGTGAACTTAGTTCAGTATCACAAATCACAGCACCTGCATCATGCTGAGGTGAACACAGAAAAGTCATTGGTTGAATTCAATTATTATATGGCGACTCAAGCCCTTACTTTATGGTGTGGTTGCATTCAATTATTCTATTTTCTCAAATTATTACTAGTATTTGTGTCTATGTTAGTGTTTCATAGCACACAGCTTAACTGGTTAGTTTAATCACTTAACCGATTAACCAGTACTTAATCGATTAAGTCTAACAGTTTAATTGATTATATTAATTACGTAATCAATTATCAAGTACTTGATCCAAAATCACATTTATTGTTATAATCCGGATTTTTTGGTTATTCCCTCTCCCTTAGGAAGGTGTCCCCTTAAATTTCGTTTTAAGCTTAAAAATATGATGGGTCAAAGCTTGACGAGGACATACCTTGTGTTCAATAAGGCATGAAACTGAACGCTTGTCACATATCTGATAAATTCGATTGGATAAATCATAGATAATGGCCTCACGTCCAAGATCATCAATTGCTCGTATATCCACGGTATATGTAACCTGAAACAAATCATCACATTGTCATCATAGGATTAAAATTACGAAAGAAAAAAACATATCCACTTGGAGATCACCAGGTCAACAACATTTTGGAAATTCATCGCTTGCCTGCCCTGGAATAACGTTACTAGCACTTGGCCATGTTGATATTTCACCAACAGTACATACAAGTGAACTTGAAAGTGATATTATCGATGAATCGCTGCAATGACCACCATAAGAAAGGTATTCTTCAGGATGTTTGCAGAGGCTTTCCATAAGTACAATTTGTTCAGCAGCAGCCACCATAGGATCCTGACGCATGGACATTGGAACTGTTCCGGCATGACCTTGTGAGCCTTTAACCGTAACCTACACAAAATAACTTATCATTAGTATCATATTTCAGTTCAATTTTTGGATACTGATTACTTTCAAATACTTAAACATGTCGATAATATTTTTTTACCTTCAATCGTGTCTGGCCAGCTATGCCTTTAACCACACCAAGTGGGAAACCAACTTGTTCTAGCACGGGACCCTGCTCGATGTGAAGCTGCAGCACATAAGAAACAGGTTAGTATACTGTCAAAATGTCGATGAAATTATTAAGACAAACACTACTATAAACAGCTAATATAAACACTTGTTATACCTCAACATAACCCCATACAGATTTTGGATCATACTTGAGCCGCAAAAGACTTTCCTCTGTAGCTTCTATTGAGTTCTCTTTAAGAACATCTTTTATCGTTACATTCTTCTTATCAGTTATTTCCAATGTTGCGGCAGATAAAATACCAGCTATAGCACCACTACCTAAAAAAGTAGTTTGAAATCGCACACCCTCTTCATCACAAAATGCAATCACCTGTAAAGATTAGATGACACGAATAAGATAACATCAATTAAAAAAAGTGGCAACATTCTCTAGCCACTTTTTCTCGATGCACATCTGTCGACTACTTGACTAACCTCAACAGGACGCCTTAGATTTTGCAGCTTGCCGTTGACATGCATAACTTTTAAAGCAGATATTGCAGACACTATTCCTAGCGCTCCGTCAAATTTACCAGCATCAATAACAGTGTCCTAACCAAAATAAGCATCCATCATAGTCAGTGACGTGAATAATGAAACCTCTCTAAAATCTACCATTAATTGTAAAGAAATGGTTCGTTTAGTTTCATTTAAGTAAATTAACAAAATTTTATATATGTCTTACCATGTGAGATCCAATCAATAACGCTTCTGTATTTGGATTTGCACCCTCGACTCTACCGTGTGCATTTCCCATTTCGTCCACCCAACTGGATATAACAAATTCATCAGTTAAGCTTTAAGTGAAACTATTTAGAGTTAAACAAGTTAGAAAGCTAACGTTCTCAAACCAGCATCTCCCATCCATTTTCGGATAAGATCAATTGCCCTCGTGGATGCAGGACTCAAAAATGTCCTCTCAAGATATTCACTTGCATCACTGACCTGTTCGTCCAACCCCGACATTAGCCTCGAAGAACAAACAATTCTATACTAAACCAGAAATATTTCATATTTTTATGGTATGTTGTAGCCATTGATCAAAACTTTACAGTTCGCAACTGCTTGGATCATTTTGGAATATCGATAATTTGAGGGATTAGATTGATACAGTCTTAATTATCAAAAGTAAAGGTGAATTGAAGAGGTTAGGTACCTTTCCAAGCTCAACAAGTCTTGCCACTGCTTCATCTCTTAGAATCTGCGGAAACAAATCACCCCTTTTTTCTAAATCTCCAGTTTCAATTCCTAATCATTTCAAGTAAGCGTTTAGAATGTCCATCAACAAGAACCGAAAAAGCGTTGTCCTTCTGTTTTAAACTATTTTATTTTCCCCTCTTTACAAATTATCCACAAATTTCTTAACAGAAACCCCAAAACCTGTATAATTTTCAGAAACTAGATACTCATCACTCTCTAATTACTTTGCGGACCGCAAAATATACGAATTTTGAGGTCTCCGCAGCAACATCGCAACTGCATTTTGCGGTAATATAAAGTTTGACAGTGTAACCGCAGCGACAGTAATTTAAAACCTTCGAACTCAGACATCCAAGTCAAACTTTTTATACATAATCATAATCATTTCAATCATAAACATTTTCTACTGAACTACAGTAACAAGTCTTATGAATTGATCAATTCAACAAACTAATAGTACCATACACAAACACAGCATTATTTTATTGTATATTATCTTTTCCTAGTTACATTAACAGTAACAGAATCTCCATTTTGTTTATTAAGTGTCATCTCAGACATCAACAAAAGCACACTCAACACAACAAGCCCATAAGGTATTCACAGCAAAAGAGTCAAAGCCAGAACAACAACGAACCACTTAAAAAAAAGACCCTTTACCACAAGTGGTAGATGCTGTGTCCCCTTAACCATTTCGTCTTGGTTCGATCCCAAGCATATGAGAAAACAACCCCTTAAATGGATCTCACATACATCGAGAGCAGTTGCAATACCTTTGGTCTACCAAAAAAAACAAAAAAAAAAAGACCCTTTTCATTTTTCTCAACCATCAAACAAGCTGAGCTGGCGTTTGTGGATTCAGGTGTGCCTTTTTCTCAGTTGCTTTCTGTTGCATCCAAAATCTGAGGAAAAAGAAAAAAGAGAGATTTTTTGCTAACATCGTGGAAAAAGAAACAGAATCCGTAAAAGGGTATCTTTGCATTCCAAACAAGAATCAAAGAAAGATTTTTTGCTAACATCATTAAAAAGGAAGCTGAATCCTCAAAAGGGTATCTTAGCATTCCATCCAAGAATCAAAACTAAACTAAACCAAACCCTACAAACCATGAACACATACACAGACACCAGACACAACACTACCACATCCACACCGATAATAATCTTAAAAAATAATATAATATAATCCAATATCTAATCCAAAGAGTGTACGTGTTTCGTAACAGAACCAAATAAACAACTTAAAAGTTCAATTATATTATGTTCTTTAAGGTTCTAGCTTTTTATTACTTGTTTCTAATGTTTATATATTATTAATATTAACAATAACGAAAGAAAAAGGAAATTACCAGAAAACAAAGAAGCACGTGAAGGAGTTGAGATGAAGAGATACAAGAAGAAGATGAAAGTGGAAATCATAGTGTTTGTGTGTGTGGCTATAGTGAGTTATTAGATGGATAGATAGAGGGAGAAAGAGAGAGAGAGCGAGAGAGAAAAAAAGGAAGCAAAATCGAAACTGAAGAGTTCTCTTTCTCTCTCTTTCTCTCTGAAATCTCAAAGGAACCGAACCGAAGAATAAGGTATATGAATGAGTAGCATGTGGTGGAGGTGGCGGCTGTTTCTACAAGACTCGTGACATGCACGAGGAGGCCATGAGGGACCCTATAAAGTGAGTGGTTCTGTGTTAATTTGCTTGTAACTCTGCATGGAATTGACCACCAAAATCAAATTTCAATATTCAGTGCCAATAATAAAACAACAAATTTCAAGCTTATTTACCGGTGAGTATAAGTGAAAATTGAATGTTTATAGACTATTTTATCATAAACTACCTTGACAAACTTATAATAATACATAAAAATTACATAATCGGTTTGCATAAGCTCAAAAATAAGTTAAGTCAAACGGACCCTAACTGTACGAGATGCGATTAGGGAAAGGATCTGTAAGATAGAGAAAGGAGTAATTAAAATTCCCTCTTTTATTAATTGTTAGTTGGTTCGATCATAATTGACGTTGAATTCGGTAAGGTGGATCACGGTTAGATTTCTAGTAACTATAACTGGAAGGGGGTTAGAATAATTTGATATCGAAATTGACTTTCGGACCAGATTAAACTGGTGGAGAAAGTATAAAAAAAAAATAATAAAAAAAAAACTCTTGTTCTAAAGTAATCCCCGTGCCAAAATATAAGTCGTTTTACATTATTAATGAAGCATTTAATGTTTTTTTTTTCTTATTATACCCCTAACTAGTATTTCTTTTTCTTCTTTCAATATTTTAATTTATCTTTTCCATATCATTAATGAAGGGCAAATTTGTAAAGTAACTCATAATTTTTCTTTTACATACAATATCAATTACATTTCTTAATACATGTTAAAGTGTCAAAGTAACTTATAGTGTGGTATGCGTAAGAGTGTCACCGATCATAAACAAATTAGTTTTATATTGTACTTTAGAACAAAGAGTGCCATCCATCATAAACAAATTAGTTTTAATAACACATATATAGCGGGGTGGATTGACTCATTTTGTCATCTACGAAAAATAGATAGACTTTAATTAAGATATTAAACTCGAACGATTAAGGAGCTCCACCAAAGACAGATTCAAAATCGCCAATGCTGGTGATAATCCTTTGCAGCACAGTTGTTCCGAAAGGGAGTTGTACTTACAAGCACTTTGGCGCTCAAGTCAACTTATGCGTGAAATGAAGGTCTTAGAGAGTAGTCCCCAACCCGGAGTCAAAGTCATCAATGCATGGAAAAATACATGTCATCACTATAAATAATTATCGAAATAACGACTAAAATGTTATGATTAACAGTAAGCCGTTGAACTGTAGGACGCGATATGTCTTCATTTAGTTGGGTCGAGTTCAATGCAAGAGAGGAGGAGATCCTCGGGTTATGCATAGCAATATTGTGACGCCTAGTTCTGTAGTTTTTCGTAGGTTTGGCGGCGCAGCTTGTTATATATATATAGGGTTAAATATGTTTTTAGTCCCTACTTTTATGTGAATTTCAACTTTTAGTCCCTACAATTTTTTTATTATATTTTTAGTCCCTACATTTTTTTAATTATATTTTTTGTCAATTTTTTATGACTATGATAACAGAATTGACCACATAAGATAACTTAAATTGACTAGAATAACATTTGCATCGAATGACGTGACATCTATGTGTCATCCTATGTGGCTGATTTCGTTATACAAGTCACAAAAAATTGACGGTAGGGACTAAAAATGCTAACAGCGAAAATGTGGGGACTAAAAATATAATAAAAAAAAATGTAGGGACTAAAAGTTAAAACTCACATAAAAGTAAGGACTAAAAACATATTTATATATATATATATATCAGGCTTAAATATGTTTTTGATCCCTGCAATTATGTCTTGTTTTGAAAAGAGCCTCTGTAAAAAAAAATTGATTTTAGTCCCTGCAATATTTCAAAACTTTTAAAATAGCCCCTGACTGGATTTAGAGCCGACGTGGCTAATTTTTAAAATCTGTTTTTGATCTCTGCAATTATGTCTTGTTTTGAAAATAGCCCCTGTAAAAAAATAAAAAATTTATTTTAGTCCCTATAAAAAAATAAAAATTTGATTTTAGTCACTGCAATATTATGAAGAAATCCAGTCAGGGGATATTTTAAAAGTTTTTAGATTTTGTAGGGACTAAAATCAATTTTTTTTTACAGGAACTCTTTTCAAAACAAAGTATAATTGGATGGATCAAAAGCATATTTAAGCCTATATATTATATAAAACATTAAAGTGAAAAAAAAAATTAGACTTTATTTATATTGTGATTGAACTTCAAATTATTAAAGGTTTTTTTTTTACGTAAATCTAATTAAAGAAAAACAAATTAGAAATTTTAATAGAATTCATTTTCAAAATATACATTACTAGTACTTCTTTATTTAAATTGTTATGGTGACGCATAGTCCACGACAAAATCTAAAAATGAATCGTTGTGTTGTCGTTTTGTGAAGATACCATGGAATCGAATCTAGCAGACATAACCGTGTTAAATTAAAAATGCTCCTCTTCTTATTTATTATTGATATTTGGTGCTTGCACAGTTGTACTTTCAACCCACATCCACGAAAGCCAAAGTGGGAACGTAATTTACTAAAGCCGTCAAATTAATTTGAATTGAGTTATTTTTTAATTTATGTGAAATAATTTAGGTAAATAAATAACTTTTATGTATTATTATAAATTTTTAAAATAATTAATGATAAAAATAATTCATAAAAATATAATTTTTTCAATAAAAATTTATAAATTAATATAAAATTTTATTTATTTTGCATATAATGTTATTTTCGTAAATCCAAATATAAGTTATTCCAAACAAGTATTTATATAGTTTATGTCTTTTAGCTTATTATCTTTTCGTGTATTTTTATTCTTATTATTTTATCTAAACTTCAATTTTTACTCTTTATTATTTATTTTATATTTAAAATAAATAAAGCAAATGTAGTGCTATATTTCAACTTTATTTTATAAAATATTACAACTTTTTTTATTGTGTAATTCTTTTTTTTTTTTTGTAGAGTTATTGTGTAAGTTTTATGATATATATATATATATATGGGAAACTCTAATATGGACCACTTGAATAAGTGGTCCATGGTAGATTAATGTTATAACGAATACGAATTTTACAAAATTCACCGTTGGATTGAAAGTTTATATCATATAAATCATCCATAAAAAAAATTAGAAAAATTGGAAATCATTTGATATGTTATTGGGACTCGTTAAAATTTACGCTATTTAATAAACCGTTAATCTTTATGGGCCTCAATAACATATCAAATGATTTTTAATTTTTCTACATTTTTTTATGGATGATCTATATGATATGAATTTTCAATCCAACGGTGGATTTTGTAAAATTCGTATTCGTTATAATAATATTAACAACTTGTCCACGGTGGACCACTTGAGGAGGTGGTCCACCGTAGCATTGGCCATATATATATATATTTTATATTTAAAATAAATAAAGCAAATGTAGTGCTATATTTCAACTTTATTTTATAAAATATTACAACTTTTTTTATTGTGTAATTCTTTTTTTTTTTTTTGTAGAGTTATTGTGTAAGTTTTATGATATATATATATATATATATATATATAGAAAGAGAGAGAGATTATATTCTACGATGCACGATTACTCCATTTGAGGGAGAGTACCAGTACCGGATACATACCCATATCAGACCGAATATATATTTGTACCTAAATTTATAATCATACACGTTCATTAGTTTTTAAAAAATTACCGTACACCGTATCAGTACCCGTATCAGGTATCGGTACTGTACCCGCATATAGGCAACAGAGATTATATCATTACTTTTTTTGACGTTAGGTATATATCATTTTTTTACGGTACACCTTGCACCAATTGTTATAAAGATGGATATTAAGACCATCTTTTAACTCCAAAATTGAAGGGGAAAAAATCACTATAAATAGGTTAATTGCTATGTTTGGTTGAAAAAAAATATAGTAATTAAACATAAATTTAAGGCTAAATTAATCTTTTAGTTCCTTAATTATTTATTGTTACATTTTGGTCTCTTAACTTTGTTTCCGTTAGTCGATTTGGTCCCTTACGTTAATTTTTAACTCCAAATGTTTATAAAGTAAATCATTACCGACCTCTTCTCTTTTTTTCTCTCTTTCAACCCTAGCCGTCACTATTTTTTTTCTTCTTCTTAGTCTATCGAAAATGGGTGATTTTAGGTCAATTTTGACCAAAAATCATCTCTCCAAATTTTGTTTTTCTTTTTCATTATAATAAATAAGTGTGATTTTCACATATTTGTTTGTTTTGATTTTTCGTCCTCGTACGGTGTATTTGGTTGTCCCGTCTTTGTGTGGTGTATTTATTTTTCCGTCTTTGTGCGGTGTTCATTTGTTTCAGGTTGAAGGAGTAGATCTGATCTAGTGCAGATCCAATCAATGTCGACTTTTGTGTCATCAACACTACAGATCCGGAGGCATGGATATACCGGACACTTCAATATAGTCATATTTGTAGGCATATATAATTTGCCGTTTTATGCTATTAACATGGATACTGTGAGTTTGTTCGCAGATTTACCATTTTTGTTTTTAGCAATTATAAATTTGTATTACATCGATGTATTCTATTTTATTTGAATGAATGAATACCGTTTATTTTGTAAAAAAAAAAAACTCCAGATGTTTATATTGTGGATAATATTATATGTGGTCCACCAAAGACCTCATTATTTTTTTAAAATTTTAACTATTTGATCTTTGTGCCAAAAATGTAACCGTTGAATCTTGCATGTCTATTAAATCTAATGGTGAATCATCATCAAATAATTATTTTTAGGGTTAAATATGATTTTAATCCTTACTTTTATGTGAGTTTCGACTTTTAGTACATATATTTTTTTAATTATATTTTTAGTCCCTACATTTTTTAATTATATTTTTAGGGGTAAATATGTCTTTACCCCCTGTAATATAGGCAAGTTTTATTTTTCTCCCTTGTAAATTTTTTTGTTGTGATTTGCCCCTTGCAAAGTAAATTTTTTTGGTTTCCCCCTTAGAACATATCCAATAAGGGTATCATAGAGAGTATTATAGACTAATGATCTGTACCTTAATTTTTTTTATCATTGGAGTTCCATGACGTGGCACAGAGGATATCAAAATTGATGATACCGGTACCTTATTTAAGGTACCGTATCATCAATTTAATGTTACATTTTTTTGTATAATCAAATTAAATAGAATTAATAACATGTTAATAATATATAATACCTATAGTAGTATCACCATTGGAGTAAAACACGTATGAGTTGCATAAATAATATATGCTCTTAGGTGCAAGAAATTTGCACTTTTTAAATCAGTTGAACAAATTAACCGATTTAAAAAACAACACTTTTTAAATCGGTTTGAACAAAATAACCGATTTAAAAAGTGCATCAAAGGGGCGAGTCAAAAAAATTCAACATTACAAGAGGCGAGTCACAAAAAAAATTTACAGGGGGAAAAACAAAACACGCCTACATTACAGGGGGGTATAAGCCTATTTACCCTATTTTTAATCAAATTTTTTATGATTAGGATAATAGAATTGGTCATATAAGATAACTTAAATCGACTAGGATAACGTTTGCATCGAATGATGTGACATCGATGTGTCATTCTATGTGGCTGATTTCGTTATCAAAGTCATAAAAAAATTGACGGTGCAAACTAAAAATACAAACGACGAAAATGTGAGTACTAAAAATATAATAAAAAAAATATATGAACCAAAAGTCAAAACTCACATAAAAGTTGAAATTAAAAACATATTTAACCCTTATTCTTCCTCCCCTTTCTTTTCATCTTTATCAATATCTTCATAAAAATCAAACAAATTCAAATCTTCAAACAAACCAAAAAAAATAAATTTTCAACCCAAACTTTTTAAAATTTCCTCTTCTCTTCCTTCTCCCATTAGGAAAACAACAAACCCAGAAAAATATGGAATTGGATCCCCTCTTGTGTTTTCATCTCCTGTTGTCTCTCATGTACCATTTGCAGCGGTTAGATTAATCTTATGATTGGGTAACAAAAAGGAAAGAAAGAGAAAAAAAAAGACAATTAAAGGAGAGAGAAATTTTGTTCATCTTCTTCAATTTTCCATTTCTTCAACTCTATTGTTGTGCTAATCACTGTACATCTCCACCATTATCATCAATTGTTTGCAATCAATTGTTTTTTCCTTGAGATCTCATCTCCTTCACGTTGCACAAATTTCTGTCGATAGAAACAAAAAGGGAAAAGAAGCTAGAAAATCAACGTGAACAGTGAACATGTCGGTGCTTCTGGCCCATCGCCGTCGGTAAACACGGTGACCCATTCTCAGCCCATACCGCCGTTGTGAGCAGACAACGAAGTGGCCGCGGCTGCTCCATTTTCTACGGTTCGCACAATCTCACAGATCTCTCTCATTATTTATTATTTGGAAAATGCTAAACAGTGTATCCGGTGCATTAGTTAAGCAAGTTTTTATGAATTTTTTTTTTTAAAAATTGTGCATTCAATACTTTGAAAGTATAAAAAGTATTATTTTAAGTATTTTTTCCAGACATCATTGGATTAATCCAACGGCTGCAAATTGCACAGGAGAGACAACATGAGAGGACATGAGAGGATCCAGATCCAAAAAAATGCATTTTTTTCAATCAAGAAAAGGAATAACAATCCCAAAAGAATATAGGATTTAAATCTATCACTAGAACCAAACTCATTTTCCATCTCACGTTAGATCTAACAGTGGCGGTGTTTTTTTGCAAAGATCTTGTTGATAGAGGAGATCGATTGTACGAAGAAGTAGAAAATAGATGAGAGATAGATTATTAATTTTTTGATTTGCAGCAGTTAGGAGTCATGTTATGCGTTTTTATGGTCTTGGTGCTTAAAGAGTTAAATTATAAGGAGTATTTGTGAAGTAGTGGCTTTTTTAAATCTGCTGTTTCTAGTGGGATTTGTTGTACCATGGATCTATGTATTGCTATTATTAAGGGGATCCCTTCTTCACCATCGTTTATGTATTGACTTGATTATGGCATGCCTTACTATGCCTTCTATTAATGCAATTATCCTTTGCTTTTGCAAAAAAAAAAATTATTAAATTTCTGGATCGATAATAGTGAAACAAATGAATTTTTGGATTTTTTAAATTTTTTGGGTTGAAGATTTTTTTTTCTGGGTTTGTTTGATGAATGAATATGAGAGAAAGAAGATGAAGAAGAGTAAAAATGATTACTTGATGTTGGTTCACCATTAGATCTAGTAGATATGCAAGATATAATGATTATATTCTTGATAAAAAGATCAAACAGTTAAAATTTATAGAATTAATGAGGATTAATAGGTATTACATTATCTATACGCATAGTAAGAATTCGAACTCTCCGCTTATTTTACTTAAAAGGTGAAATTATTGAGTCATTTGATAAAAAAATAAATTAAATTGTTCCGTTTATTTTTCTTAAAGATTAAAAGATGATTTTTTTTACTTTTTTCATAAGCTAAATTGAATCTCCAAGTTTATTTCATGAATTAAAGTGGAAGTTGACTCCTGAAATGATCGAAGGATTTTTTAGTAGCAAAGATGGACAGAAAGCAACATCTATACTCGATTGGCTTAGTGGAAACCATTACTCACTAGTCAGTCAACATATACCACAAAATCAGGGTGAGCAAATTGGAAAGAAAGAATCATATCTAAATCTAAAAAATGCTTGAATCCAAATTGGGAAATGAATTAAATGCAGTCGGTTGTGATGTAGTCAAGGTGCAGTCAAAGAATCACGGTCATCTGATAAAAACCAGACAGCTCAGATTAAAAGGCAGTATTGAATATTTAAAATTCTGAAGTTAAATCTAAGTTGTCCGATCTTGAAGTTAGGGGTGCTGACTGCACCCAATCCACATCCTCCAAATTGTCTTGGACACATGGTTGTTAAAATCGTCTGTTAACTAGTAAAATCCGATTTTACGTTTTAGGTCTAGAAAACATGTTAAATCGGATGTAAACTCCTTTTCTGGTAAACTCGTGAAAAAAACGAGTTTACACCGAGTTAACTCGGTTAAACTCACTAAAATCGTGTAAACTCACACGAGTTTACATGTATTTGCGAGTTTACCTTTAAAAGTCAAAAAAAATTTGGCCCTCTTATTTTTTTTGGCGCATTTGTCAAAACAAACAATATTTTCTAACTTTTCTCACTTCTACTTTCAATTAATTTGGTCTTTGGTTGAAATATTGATGATATTTTATCTTCGGAAGAAGAATTTGATGATATTGGAAATGAATATAGCGATTGAGTTGCGTTGTACGGGAATTAAACTTTTGAAAAAAGTAACTCTAGTTGTTTTCATGGATACTTTTAACTTTTTTACTAGTTAAAAACTTATGAATCGTCATTATTCTACAAAAAAACAATAAAAAATTATATGAATATTCTTACTTTGGATTGTTATCTGGATGTTTATATTGATTTGGTGGGGTAATAATTATGTATTTTATATGGTGATTTGATGTATTTTGACTTTATAATTTTTTTTCCTTCCACAAATTTTGACTTTATAATTAAGTTAATAATTTAAAATTTTAAAGTTTTTATAGTATTGTATTAGTATATATGTGATGTTTATAATAATTTTCATATTATTTTAATTTTTGGTAAACTCATACGATTTCACGATTCGAGTATACGTATCGAATTTACCTAAGCAAAATGAGTTAAAGTAAAAATTCGATTCTGACAACCTTACATGAACATGTTAGTTTTGTGTGCATGCAGGATCCTATTAGAATAGTAATAAAAATGTTTATATGGCAAATCACTTAATTTGTGTTTGGACCAACCATTTGGAACCGGTCAATGTCTCATTTACCTAACTTTTAGTATGCTTAACAAGTGCCTCGGGGACACTGTTTAGCATGACCCCTTTTTTTAGTAACAATTTTGGTAGTTAAAGTTGCACATTTTAATAAGTTAAGTAAAAAAATTCATAAGTAATAAAAAAATTCTATGTAATTCAAACGATTGTATTTGAATTACCATCATTTTTAATATGTGCATTGAATAGAGAAATAGAAAATTTAAATGTGAATATTTAGGCCACCTTAGAGGGGTGATATTGTTGAGACATTATTATATTTGGGTTGGAAAAAAATGCAAGTGAAAAAAAATATAGTTGGTCTCATTGTTGTTTTGGGCCTCAAGTGAAAATAAGTTATATTAGTTATGGAGAGCTTCTTTTCGCACCCTTCGAGTCTCACACGTATCCCCTAACTTTTCCAAACTACCCCTCTCGCTACATAGACGGCGAGTGTGTAAATAAGAAAATTTAGAGAACAAAGAGTTTGCTTTCTAGAATGCGAACCTTATAAAAGTCAATTTTTTTGTTCTCTACACCCTTCTCTCATTTTCTATCAAATTGTTTATGATCGCTCTCTAAGTAGCGAACTATATTTTGTTCAAAAAAACAGTAGCGAACTATATTTCAATTCGCTCCCTAAGTAGCGAGTGTCAATATTATATAATCAATCTGGACGTTGGCACCCCCCGAGAATGAAATAAATCATGAAAAAGAGAGTTCGCTTCCTAGGATGCAAACTCATTTCATGATTTTTTTCATTCTCGGGGGGTGCCGACGTCCAGTTTGAGTGTAAAATATTGACACTCGCTCCTTAGAGTGGGAAAAATGCTTGCTTTCTAGATGGCGAGGGTGTACTATGGTCATTACAGAGGGTGACCAAGGAAATTCAGGGGGTGCGAAAATAAGTTCTCGTCTTTAGTATCATATACAAATTAGTTGTAGTTATTATATATAAATATATTTATGTGGCTTGTTATAATTAATTGTTGGACAAATATCCTAAATTATTAAGAACTAGATTGCGCCTCACAAATTTTATGTTATATAGGTTTCTTAAAGAACTCCTAATATTTAGGATTTATTGTTTAATTTATGTAAAAAATTAATTGTTTTTTAACTGAAGTAAGATTAAATTTTTTTAATAATCAATTTTTTTTATTAAGGCAATACTATACACAAGGTGTGCAAAGAGCCAAGAAATTGGGATACAAAATTCACATCACCATTATACCAAAGGTAAATATAAGGATAACCAAACTAAATCACAACATGAGCCTCCATATTGTAGACTTATATACAAGTTAGTTGTCAATATTATATGCAAATAAGATGGCACACCGTGTTCAGAGGTCCAAAGAAAGACGCCCTATTTATTTATGTAGCTTTTTTTCATTGGTTGTTAGACAAATATAAAAAATTATTACGTAAGAATTAGATTACGTCTCACAAATTTTATGTTATTATATAGGTTTCTTAAAGAACCCCTAATCTTTAGGATTTATAAATTATTTTTTTTACAGAAGTAAGATTTTTTTTTTTATAATCAAATTTTTTTTGTTAAAGCAATTCTATACACAAGGGTGCATAGAGGCAAGAAACAGAGATACAAATAGTTAATGCTATTTTTTAGGAGATAAAAATATGCCTTGTAAAACTAAATGACTTGGTAACTTAATGTAGATTTATATGGAAAATGAGAAAGAATTGATTTCAAATAAATTATGAAGATACACAATAGTTAATGGGCCGCCCCATATATTCCTTAAGAATAGCATAGCATGCCCAATAATAATCACAGTAACTCTTGCATAAGTGAAGTGCATTTTTACAAAAAAATTTCAAAACAAAGGAAGCTATACATTTATTACTCCGAAAATCAAACTGTTAGAGCATTAAAGAGACCGTTTAGGAGGGAAATTAGCAAATATGATTAGGGTTAACAAATACTGAATAGGGTTTTAAAATGGAAATAATAAATAAGCAAACGTTTTAAGAGAAATAATTTAAACCGAAAAATCAAAATGAATTGAAGTTTATGAAGTCCTGATACGGGACACGATATCGATACGTCGATACTAAATTTTTTTAAAATTGTCAATCCGATACTGCCGCGATACATTATTTAAAAATTAATTTTAAAATTAAATATATAAATACACAATATATAAACATGACTAAAATCAACAATATTAATAATTAAAAGCAGAAAATATCTAGTCTTATATCATAATTTTGGGAAAAACTCAAATGTTTAACAACCTGTTATATAGTAGGACACCATTGTTTTTCTTTTGAAAAGTAAAAAATTATATTGACAAAGGAAAATCACAAGAAGTGCTAAAGATACAAACAAGCATCGGGTATTGGGACGTATCAGACATGCATTGGGTATTACTTTTTTATTTAAAAATAATGATTTAATTGATACTTTTCCGATACGAGTATCGAGATGTATCGAATATTATTTTTTTATTTAAAAATAATGATTTAACCGATACTTTATCGATACGATTATCGGGACGTATCGGAAGAGTATCGGTATCGAGTACTCTTTTTTTTTTTTTGACAAAAACCAACTTAATGCATTTCATTTATAATAATAGGTTCAATACAAGATGGACAATGATTAAAAACTTGGGGACTAGCATAAAAGCGAGATGCCTGAGCTAAATCATGAGCAACTCGGTTAGCTTGTCGCCTAACATATCTGATACTACGGTTTTCATTCGAAACTAATAAACTACGGCACTTGTCAATAATAGCTCCAAATTCAGTATTATTCCTTTGCCTTGAGTTAATTGCTTGTACTGCTTGCAAACAATCAGATTCAATCACAATTGGGGCTGCTATAATATTGGATTCATGCAACCAAAACAAGACATGCAGGATGCCATATGCTTCAGCTTCTGTGATGAGTGGTCTGCCATTAAATTTCTTCATATAAGCTTTCACAAAGTTACCATTTTCATCTCTTATACAAGCTCCAACACCATAGTAATTTTGCTCGCTGTAACATGCTATATCCACATTGCATTTGAGCATTCCTCTTGTTGGTTTTTCCCACACAAAAACTGTCATAGCAGCAGTACCACGTTGCTGCGTTTTCTGTTTTGATTGCACCTGCAGCCAGTCTTGCAGAGTATCGCGCGCTCGTCTGATAACATGGAACACTGTGGGTTGCTGATCGTTCCAACACTTTTGGTTACGTCTCCACCAAATCGTCCACATCAACATAGCAATTTTGGACATTACTTCCGCCTCAATTTCATCAATCATTGTAAAAACCATTGAAACACATCCAATTGCTGTCTGCATATATTTATTAATATAATGCCATACCTCTGATTCTTTCCAAACTTCTTGCGTGCTAATGCATCCGAAGAAGCAGTGCCATTCATTTTCTTCAAAATTATCACAGTGTGGACATTTGTTACTGCACTGAATTCCTTTCTGCACTAGACGGCTGCGGACCGGGAGACAGTCTCTTAGCATGCGCCAAATGAATAATTTAACTTTATTAGGGATACATAGTTGCCAAAGCTTCTTCCAATTACCATCGACCTTCAGATGGTTATTATTAATAATAACTTCCATCAGCTGATAGTATGCAGAACGCACCGAATATATCCCGTTTCTACTTAACTTCCAGATCGGTTTATCTTCCTCTTGCTGGAGGTTGAGGGGAATTCTTGATATTTCGAAGGCATCTCTAGCATTGAATAATTGCTGAATATGTGCAAGATCCCAAGAATCTGAGCTACTGTCAATGAGTTCGGCCACTCTCATGTTTTCCTTGCCTTCTACACATGCTGTAGTAATGTACGCATTACCCTCATCACGCAACCATGGTTGACTCCAAACGTGAATATTCATACCATTACCTAGTCTCCACCGTAAGCCACTTCTGACAGCCACCTATGAAGCATGGATACTACGCCAAATATAGCTTGGGTTATGGCCCAATTTTGCCTCAAGAAAACCCTCTCTAGGATAATATTTAGCTTTGAAGACTTTGTATAATATAGTATCATGGTTGGTTAATAACTTCCAACCTTGCTTCCCTAGCATCGCCAGATTAAAGCCATACATGTGACGGAAACCGAGCCCTCCGTGTTCCTTGCGCATGGTTAATTTTTCCCATCTTAGCCAGTTTATTCCTCTTCCTTGTGTCTTGTTCGAACCCCACCAAAACGAGTTAATCATTCTCTCTAGCTCTTCTCCTAAGGTTTCTGGTAACATGATGGTTCTCATACAATAAGCGGGGATAGATTGAGCAACTGATTTCACCAAAACCTCTCTTCCTGCTTTAGAGAGATGTTTAGCTGACCAACTCTGAATCTTTTTCCACATTCGATCTTTTAGGTAACCAAAAACAGCTTTCTTGTTTCTCACTATCATAGAGGGCATACCTAAGTATCTGCCTGTTCCTATAACCTCCGACACTCCCAAAATGGTGGATATGTTCTCTTTGATGTCACCAGGCGTGTTTGTGCTGAAGTATATCTCTGATTTTGTATAATTGATGGCTTGTCCAGAAGCCTGCTCATATTGGTTGAGAATACTTTTCATACAATGGGCTTCCCTCTCATCTGCCCTGAAAAACAGGAAACAGTCATCAGCAAAAAGTAAGTGTGTGAGGCTGGGGGCGCCTTTACACACTTTCACACCATGAATATCACCTTTATCCTCATACTTTTTAATTAAATTAGTCAATCCTTCTGCACAGATGATAAATAAGTACGGAGACAGTGGATCTCCCTGTCTGAGTCCTCTTCCTGGAACTATAGGACATACACTCTCCCCATTCATCATAATGGAATATCTAATTGATTCAAGGCACATCTGAATCCATTTAATCCAAGTATTACAAAAACCCATTTTATGCATAATATTCATTAGATATTTCCAGCCTACTCGATCATATGCTTTGCTAATATCAATTTTTAAAGCAACTTCACCTATTTTTCCTTTCACCTTGCACTTCATATGGTGAATGGTTTCCATGGCTACCATAACATTATCTAGTATAGACCTATCAGAAACAAAAGCAGACTGTTCGATAGAAACATACCTGTTAAGCAGAGGCTTTAGTCTGTTAGCCAATACTTTGGAAAGGATTTTGTAGAGCACATTACAAAGTGAGATAGGCCTAAGATCTTTCATGGAGGTAGGATTCTCAACCTTGGGGATAAGCACTATGTTAGTGTTGTTCAGCTCTTCAGGTAATATCCCCCTTTGTAGCCATTGCAAGCTCGTGATGTACATTTCTTTTCCACAAAGGTCCCAAAATCTTTTGTAGAAAGCCGGGTTCAGCCCATCCGGTCCCGGTGCTTTGTCGGAATGCATACTAAAAAGTGCATCTCTGAATTCCTCTATCTTGAACTCTCTAGTGAGGTGTTGGTTGTCTTCATTAGTGACACAACCCTTCATAATACTAGTGACCTCTTCCTCGACTACATTTGCTTCTTTAAAGATGTTATCAAAGTACTGTTTAGCTATATTACATAAACCATTCTGTTCTTGTACCATATTGCCTTCACTATCTAGAAGCTTAGTGATGGTATTTCTTTTTCTTCTTGCTGATGCAGTGGCATGAAAGAATTTAGTGTTGGAGTCGCCATCTTTTAACCAATGCGTCTTCGCTCTTTGCTTCCAATAGTCTTCCTCTTGCTTAAGGGCTTTGCTTAATTTTTCTCTAGCTTCTTGAAACTTATGGACACATAGCTCATCAGTACTATCTTGGTTTATTTCCATCTCTTTTCTATATTCAGCAATGTCTTCCTTGAATCGTTTTCTGAGTCTAGACCCCCACTCTTCTAAATCCTCCGTACAATTCTTGAGCTTTGATATTAACGGTATATATCCCTCCCTTCTCCATGCTCCCCCAACAATGTTGTCAATCTCTTGTTCTTCTAACCAATTATTTTCAAACTTAAAGATTCTTGGTTTAAAGATCTTTTCACCATTTATGAGCTTGAGTAAAATTGGCGAGTGGTCAGACCTATCGGCGATAGCATTGATGAATTTAAATTGAGGAAATTCATCAAGCAAAGTTTGAGAAGCCATGGCACGGTCAAGACGTTCTTCTGTAGGATTAACAACTCTGCGCCCTTTGGTCCAAGTGAAGGTGTACCCTTCCATAGGAAGGTCAATAAGACCGCTATCTTGAATTGCTTCTCTAAACCCTTTAATCAGCCATTGAGGTTGGGGTGTTCCTCCTCTCTTGTCTTCTGCTGTTAGCATATCGTTAAAATCACCCGTCACACACCATGGAAGGGAAGTGTCATGAGCTAGATGTCTAAGAAGGTCCCAAGAATCTTTTCTTCTATCATGCTTCGGGAACCCATAGAATCCTGTAAATCTCCACGTAGCCCAACTGGACGACCTGACTTCCGCATTAATAAAGTTATTAGAATAGTTGATAATATTACAATCGATTTTATTTTTCCAAAGAAGCGCAAGACCCCCACTTCTTCCAATTCTATCAACTGCAAAAGCTGCATCAAATCCCAAATTGTTTTTTATTTCAGTAATCTTATTAGCATGTACCAATGTCTCACATAAAAACATGACGTCCGGTTGGTACGTCCGAACGAGGTCTCTTAACGTCGGAATTGCACTCGGGTTACCCAAGCCCCGGCAATTCCAGCTTAGAATACTCATTGTCCCTGGCGGGCCCCGCCAGGGCCAGCCAATAAAAAATGCGCCACGTTGTCACTTGTATTCTTCTCAGTATATTTCTCAATTTTTTCTCCATGTGTGCCAGCTGTTATGTGGACTTCTTTTGGCTGACTTCTAGAACGTTTTCTATCTCCTTCCAATATTAGCACCTCAGTCAAATCTTCATCCATAATTTCTTCATTATTCTCAGCATTTATATTCTTCTTAGCCACTTTAGGAAATAGAATTTCTGGATTCCTAAACACGTCAGATAATGCTGGCCCTTTGACTCTACCCTCATCATTGGCATTCAATTCCTGGTCTCCTACTATACCATTATTTCCGGATTTTTCGCTGCTGCAATTATTACTCATAACTACCGGGTTTGGAGCAACCCAGTTCGCGTCACCGGCCTGCCGGAGCCATCTCGATTCGCCACCTTGTCTCCGACCCATCTCACCCCTCAGTTCTGGACTCCATCCTCGTGTTACATTCTTTGTATCAGTCATGTCAAAAAGCTTTGGGCATTTGGTTTCAGAGTGT
This sequence comes from Trifolium fragiferum, assembly GCA_954870985.1. Lineage (NCBI taxonomy): Eukaryota > Viridiplantae > Streptophyta > Magnoliopsida > Fabales > Fabaceae > Trifolium > Trifolium fragiferum. The sequence goes on along the minus strand of OX940795.1, from coordinate 13,801,319 downwards.
CCAAGTAAGCCGCAGATATAGCAAAAAGTAGCAAGTCTTTCATATCTGAACGTGACAAGCTTGCTTTCCCCTCCAGGCTTTTTTATCTTCTTGAACCTTTTCAACGGTAAGCGAACGTCCACGAGAACACGAATACGCATGTATTTCCTCCATGTGAGGCTATCGTTCTTCTCGTCGTATTCCAAAAACTCTCCAATATAGTTCCCTATATTTTTTCCCGTTTTCAGGGACATGAAGCCATTTGGTAAGTCGTGTACTCGAATCCAGAATGGTACTTTGAACAGTGACACTTCGCGAGGGTCTGCATCATCAGGGAGGATATTCAATATCAGTGTGTGATTGTCGAAGGACCACGGTCCTTGCTTTAGTATGTTTTGAACGTCTAGTGGGTGGAAGAAGCGGAAAACAAATAAACCAGGATGTGCCTCTTCTACGTCCATTCCTTTCCCCGGTTGCCAGATTTCGCCCATCTTTCCAAACATCATGTTCGCTCTTATTGGTCTATTTGTTAGGAATCGACCAACAAGGTTGAAAGAAGTTTTCTGTTGATTTGCTTCATTATCGTCGATCTCGATTTCGAGTTCGTCCTCTTCATCATTAATCGATAGGTTCTCAATGCTTAGGGTTGTGTGTTGATTGTTATTGTTACTGGTATTCCCTTTCTCCATGACAGCAGGATGATAGCACAACAACTATGTAAGTAACAGAGAAAAAAAACTCTCACAAGAGAGAAAAAACTCACACACGGAGAATAAAGAAAAACGGGATCGCTTGAATCGCGCAGAGGGGCTCTATCACCCTTTGTGACACTCAAACTAGATTCGATCTAGTGAGCATCAACACGGATGAATCCTCTACACTTTTTCCAAGTCAACCCTGTCCGAGAAAACCTAGCCGAGAATAAGCTTCAGTTTCGTTATGGTATCGGGTATCGAGTACATATCGGACACGATACGTCATCATTTTTTGAGTATCGGGGCTTCATAGATTGAAGTGGTATAATAATTAAATAAAAAATTGTAAATTTGTCTCCAATATTTATTATTTTAATTGTTATTATTTTTTTCTTCAAAAAAACTAATGAACATACGGATAAAAATCACATTAAAAAACAAATGTTTGGAAGTTTTTTCTTTATTGTATTGAGCTGGAGAGAGGAAGGAATCAAACTGATTCCTACCACGTCGAATGAAGTTATCTTTTGTTGGTAAGATGTTTAAAATCAATCTCTACATAAAGAAAGACACTTTAAAAGGAACCAATTTGTTCCAAATCACCTCCTTGTGAGAATGGATCCTTTAAATTTTTTTCTTCCGAATTTTCCTCAATTTTCACATCTAAATCATCAATCAATTTTTCTCTATTTCTTTTATATTTAAATATTGTCTTACATTTATAATCTAATGACCCATTTCTCACATTATTTCCTCAATTTATTTTTGAACTTGAAAGAATCCGCTCTCACCTCCTTGTTTGATAATTAAGCAGTTCATCAATAGCTAAATTGTTAAACCAATTGAACAATGATTGGAGCTTCATCGGTCTGATTGTTGTCTCATTTTTAAAATTGAAAAGTTGCTTTTCTCTCTTATTTATTTTTTTATGATTTTTTAATTTGTTATTGGTAAGTAAAGTTGCATTTTTTTTTTTCAATTTTTTTGACGGTTTTTCAATTTTCTATTTAAAATCACACAGAACTGTTTTTGTCTAGTAATTTTTTTTTACTAATGTACAAAAAAATAAAAATATTTTTGACTAAAAAAAGCCACACCTCATTTAAATTCTTGGATTTTTTTACGTCTCTTTCGTTATTACTTTGTTGCCTCAAATTAAATTTTATGGCACCCAAAGCATGATATAATTTTATTTCGTCAATCCTCTAAATTTAAGTAGAGCAATCTTTTCATGGTTTCTCTTAATCATAGATCCTATATAGTCATGTTAATCACATCATGTGAACTTCTAATGATTATAAAAATTGAGTACAGTTTTGGATCATAAGCTATGCATGACAAATATAAAAACGTGAACAATATTTAACTATATATCCTAAAGTCAATCCTAATCAACTACTTAGTAACCACCATGAGTGTGTTTAGCTAATACCGTGGAAACAAATTGTGCGTTTAATATATTTCTCTCTTCTTAAAAATAGAAAAATATTTGCGTGAAGATTCAACTATGACAATGAGATTGATTTTATAGGGCAAGTTTTATTCTGTATTTATGTGAATTTAACTCAATTAGTAGAATATTATATTAGTTTAAATTTTGATCATCTTACTTATTTGGAAAAAGTAGAATTTCTAGCAATTAGATTATTTGGAAAAAAGAAATTGTATAAAATATTAACGAAAATTGACACTTTTGTTCGAAAGTAAAAGCTTGAGATCCTTCACGGCCCTCACAACAAACACACAATTTGATCAATGTTAGTTTGTAAAAATGAAGGAAAACAAATATTGATTGAGTTTTTAGGTATGAATATTTATTTTTGGGTTAAATACATTTTTAGTCCATACTTTTGTGTGAGTTTTGACTTTTAGTCCATGCATTTTTTTATTATATTTTTAGTCCCCACATTTTGGCCGTTTGCATTTTTAGTCCATACCGTCAATTTTTTGTAACTTGGATAACGAAATCAGCCACATAGAATGACACATCGATGTCACGTCATTTGATGGAAATGTTATCCTAGTCAATTTAAATTATTCTATGTGGTCAATTCTATTATCTTAGTTATAAAAAATTGACTAAAAATACAATTAAAAAAATATAGGGACTAAAAATATAATAAAAAAAATGTAGAAACTAAATGTCGAAAATCACATAAAAATAGGGACTAAAAACATATTTAACCCTTTAATTTTTTCTTATATTTTTGAGATTGACATCAATCAAATCATTGTCTTATTCACGAGATGATTTTGTTAAACCTTACTACAATGACTATCATGAAATTCTTCTTTCAAAATCCAACATCAGTTTTGGCGAAAAAATAAAATAAAAAATCTGACATCAGTCAAAGATTATTGAGGTTTTAAATAATTTTCAAGCACTAATCCACATAAATACAACTCGTTTTTTTAAAGTGACCTTGATAAAATATAGAGATAGATCTTGATAAAAAATTAAATAAAAAAATATAGGGACAGGATAATAGCCATTAATTAAAATATTAAAAAAATTAAAATTTTGATAAATACTAGTAAGCATGAAATAATTAATGTTCATTTAAAACTTTTATTTTTCAATAGAAAAAAAAGTTTGAGTTAAGGTCTAAAAACTCACCAAGGTCGTAAAAGATCTCAAAACTCAAATAATAAAAATATTAAAATGAAAAATATTTTTCATTTAAAACTTTCTCATATTTTATGTTATTCTTTATGAACAATTACATGTTATCAGTATATAAACTCAAATTCAAATCTAATACAATTGAGTCTTATGGCTTTAAATGACAAGTGTACCGGGTCTTAAGGCTATTATATCTCCTGCCCTCACACCCACTAGAGGACTACCTTAACCTAATGGCCCCACTAAAAAACCTCCAAAATTTTATCATGCCCATTTAGTGATCTCTATAGCCTATAAAAATCAAAACACTAAATAATCAAACAAAACTAACTACAAGTGTGCTTTCTTCCTACTCCAAAATACCTTTTACACATATTTCAAACTAGTACAAGGTCCCAAAAGTAAGAAGTTGGTAAATGCTTACTTTTCTATGAAGTCATCATAGAAAAAACAAGAAAAGGAACATTCACTAAATTAAATATCATAGTCTAAAAAAATGAAGGTGTTACATGTATGATCTAATAAGAAAATTGTCTCTCCACATTTTCTTATCAAATCTTAGTTAACATAACTTCTTTACATGTCTTGTCTCTCTCTCATTATATTTTCCCTCTACCCTATTTAAATGGAGACACACCTAGAATAGTTTTTCTTAACCGTTTCACACTAACCTTATAGAACAATCTTAAATTTGTTACCAAATATACCAACAAAAATGACAAGAAAATCTCTTGTGCTTTGTTCTTTGTTTCTTGAGGTTGTTTGTTTCATTCTAATTGGTGTTCATGGTGAAAAGAATTTTCCTGTTGGGAAAATTTCTGGTGGAAATTATCATGAAACATTGCATAAATTGCAATCTTTTAGGAAATCTTTAACAAAATATGATTCCATTGCTTCAACACCTTCACCTTCTTCTCAACCAATTGAGGTAAATTCAATCATGCACAACTTTGAGCCTTTGGTTTAGTACATTTTTTATCAGGACAAAACTTAGATGCAGTTCTATAAGCACGATTCTTGCTGCTTGCTCTTATTGGTGACAATTATACGATATTTTTAGTAAAGAGCAATGGGAACAGTGTCTTTAGCACTGTATTTCAGAGTTCAGATACAGTGCTAAAGACACTGTTCTCATTATTGGTGACAATTATATGATATTTTTAGCGCTGTGTCTAAATTTTATCCTTTTGAATGTGGAAAAATATCAAATGTTTGATGATTTTTTTCTTCATGTAGGGTATGAACAATCCAAGAGTACTCCATGTGACATCCTATGGTGCGGACCCAACTGGAAAATCAGATAGCACTGATGCACTACTTGCAGCTATGGCAGATGCAGCAATGCCCTCAAATGGTCTAACTGAAGGAAATTTGCTGGAAGGCATAAAAAACCTTGGAGGTGCACAGATTAATCTTGAAGGTGGAAATTACTTGATCAGCAGGTCATTAAGGTTTCCCGTAGCTGCTGTTGGGAACCTCATGGTATGCCTGCAAAAACTGTCTCATTTATTTGCTAACTTACATTTGCATATACTTTTTCATGAAAATTATTCGAATATCTCTGTGTGCAACTGAAGAGACAGACTATTTTTAAAGCCTGATAATATGAAAAGTATCTACCAAATTTTACATACACCTTAATATTTTGACAATTGGCAGTGTTTTAAGACTTTATTTCAAAGCCAAATTCAATTTTTGAAACAAGTAGTCATAATTTAGTATATTTTAGTCATGATGGTGTAGCAGTTGGTATAACTAGACCAAGAAAAATGAGTATTGACTATTTCTATTAATATGTATTATAATAAAGTATTTTCCTTTTTCATTTGTTTATTCAAAATATTTGACATTTCAATGTGATATTTGTTTTTGCAATTTGATGAAAAAACAGATACATGGAGGAACAATAAAAGCCTCAGATGATTTTCCTAATAATGGCTACATTTTTGATTTATCAAATGATTCACCTTCAGCAGCCTACAATTTTGAGTACATAACTTTCAAGGATCTCTTATTAGATTCAAATTATAGAGGAGGGGGCATTTCAGTCATTAACTCACTCAGAACAAACATAGACAATTGTTACATTACACATTTCGAAACAAATGGAATTTTAGTCCAAAGTGGCCATGAAACATACATAAGAAACACTTTCCTTGGTCAACACATAACCGCCGGAGGCGATAAAGGCGAAAGGAATTTCTCAGGAACAGCAATAAACCTCCAAGGTAACGATAACGCTGTGACCGATGTTGTAATTTTCTCGGCTGATATAGGTATTATGGTAACTGGTCAAGCCAACACATTTTCTGGTGTACATTGTTACAACAAGGCCACAGGATTCGGCGGTACCGGAATATATTTGAAATTACCTGGTTTAACACAGACAAGGATTGTGAATTCTTACATGGATTATACAAGTATTGTTGCTGAAGATCCTGTTCAACTTCATATCTCAAGTAGCTTCTTCCTTGGTGATGCTAATATTGTGTTGAAATCTATGAAAGGTGTTTTAGATGGTGTTACTATTGTTGATAACATGTTTTCAGGATCAGATAGTGGTGTTGAAATTGTTCATTTGGATAAAGCTAATAGTCCTTTTCAACAGATTAAACAAGTTTTTGTTGATAGGAACATTGCTAGAGGGATGAATTTAAAGGCGACCGTTGCGAAAATATCTATGCAAGGGAATGGAACTATATGGAATGTTGATTTTAATGACATTCTTCTTTTTCCTAATCTTATTAAAAATGTTCAGTACTCATTGAGTTCGACAGGTAGCAGTTTTCCTAATCATGTTCTTAGGACTGTGTCGGATAATCACGTTGTGATTGAAACGCAAGAAGCGGTTTCTGCGAATGTTTTTGTCGCGGTTGATCAAAGTGTGTTAGATTGAAGAAGGTTTGAAGAAAGTAAGGATCAGAATAAATCATGAATTTGACTGAAGAGGGAAATGTGCATACATTTGGTTGAGAAGCTTTCATGACTTTCTTTGGATAAACCTGAAGAGTAAATTTAATACAATACTATACATTGTAATAAATTTTTATTCAATCACAAATTGTTTTGTAAGTGATTTTGTTAAGTATTTAATAGAAAAATACTGGGAGAGTCAACTCCTTAAATGAATTTCAGTTATTTCGAGAAAATTAGTTTTTACAGATATTTAATAGAAGATATATATATTTTTTCAACTAGTTGGTTCATAAAACTGGAAATTGCTTGAATTGAATCCATTTGAAAATAATGTAAGAAAATTTGAATATAATGTGTCATATATTCACATAAAATGGAAAACATGAATAACTCATATTATAATCATAGATGCATTAGTTTAGAACATGATGAAAAGGAAATGGAAGATGGTATATACCTCTTGAAGCTCATGTGGCAATTTTCACAATGCTTTTCTTCTCATCTCAAAGCTCGTGTGGCAATTTACACAACATTCTTTACCATCACCAAATGCATTTTTGAAAAAAATTTGCTAATGAATGTTCCTAGCCTCCTAGGAGATTGGTTAGAAAAACCAAAAGAGATAGGTTTGTGTAGGAAAATAATATATTATAATTTTCTTTACCATCAACTCTTATTTTCTCTCTCATTTTTCTTTATAATTTATTATAATTCAACTCTTATTTTCTCTTTCATGTTGGATGGTTGAGAATCCGATTAAGAAAAACTGAGAGTAATCTCTATCTTTATATATATAATTTGGGACCTAGTTTTCAAGGTTGATGTACACATGTCATTCCTCTGACTATCAATTAAGTTGTATTTACGGGATAATTCTATTGACTTTATATGAGAGCCTTCTGATGAAAATGAGAATTTCCTATCCTTCTTTCTCAAAATTAGATGCGATAGGATTGCATAGATAAAATGGTAGGAGTTTTTCTACGTTTAAAACCACTTTGAATATACACACCTAAAAAATTAATCTTGTGTCATCCAAATATATACTTTTGAACAAAAAACCAATTTTTGTAGAGATTTTTTTTTTCCATCACCATGGGAGGTGGGTAAGATGTTTAGACAAGAAATTTTCTCTTTCCCCCATGACTTTTTTTTTTTCCTGCGAATTTCATTTTTCGCCCTTGAATAAAAACTTTGGAATATATTTTTCGAAGTTTTTTTAGTTCAAATTCGAAAAACATGTTTCTAAGTTCTTATTCAAGACAAAAATAATTTGAAAAACGCATTTAGAAGTTTTAATTTAAAGACAAAAATGAAAATTCGGGCGGAAAAAAGAGTCGTGATGGGGGGGGAGAAACCTTCTTTAGACAAGAGCAATTTGTATTTAGGCCTAAGCTCAAGCCCATCCCAAAAAAATTGTTTAGATGATTTTAGAGGAAAATTAATTTTATCATCATATGAGTTACTTGCGCACCCTACGAATTTCCCATTTTACCATTCCGCTACTTAAATAGGAGCGTTATAAAATACGAAATGTGAATAAAAGACATTCTACAAGAAAGTTTCTCATTTTTATAACATCCGCTACTAGGATGTTATAAAAATGAGAAATTTTTGTAAAAACACCCTACTAACATGATTTTTTTTTTAATGGGAATATTTTGGTAATTTTGTAGGGCGCGCCTCAAAATCAATAAAGTGACAAAAGTAATTTTCTTTTAGAGAGCTTCTTATGGTTGTTCCTCTGCTCCAAGTTTAAAAAAACCATATATTTATCTGCCAAAATTCTATTAAAGGTGAGAAAAGAAATTCCCAAATTTTAAGGTTAGAAAGCTTCTTAGTTCTTTATGCTCTTAATTGGATGCATAAGCTCAAATTGGGAGTTATTGACTTTGAGCTGGACTTAAAAAGAGTACTCCTTCCGGACTTTTTTATAAGCAAAAATTCCCTTTTGCACACTTATTAAGGAACTTGCTTTTTATCCTAGTTTTATGTGTAATTTAAGTGCAATTCCTAAAATGCCCTTTTGTCTTTTATGAAGTCTACTCCTATTTAGATGTAATCATCATTGTACTACTCCAACATAGATTACTTGTAGAAATGAATAAATGCATGTGTAGGGGTATAGTTGGAAAAAAATATTAATTAGAGTTGAATTTAATGACTTTTGCTTATATTTAGGGCCAAAATTTTTTGTTGACTTTTGCTTATAAATAAGGCCGGAGGGAGTAGTTGATAGTTTCTTATCATTTAGACAGGATGCTATAAAAAATTGTAAATTATATTTTCCTAATTTTTATAACAATTCAAATGTTGAGTTTAAAAAAATAAAAAAGCTCCCATATATTTTTCCCATCCTTGAAAATGGTCTGGAAGAAAACGAGTTGTGATCTAAGTCACTCCCATACCACACAGCTTCCTTTGTGGGCCATCAAATTTTGGCCATAGTTCTAAACTTGTACAACAAGACCAATTTATAAAAGGATAATTTATTTAAATAAGAAAAGAGTACAAAAATCGTCTCTAAAATCGCCATTGTGATCTTACATGTGAACGTTTATGTTATATATTTCCATTAAATATATTTTTTTGAGGCAATTTTCCCATTTAATTGCACTAAGAAATTTGAGATGTGACATTATAACTCCTTTATATCCAAGTCCAATGTGTATCATGTAACTATAAAATACGCATCAATAGAGGTCTTCATTTTTTTTCTGCTTATTATGAACTCAAAATTAAAAGCTAGAATATGACATTATAACCAGCTTTATAAATACTATCTGAAATACCAAACAAGACGTATCTTATTGATCATGTATGAATAAGAACTAGAAAAAGACATCACCACCTTTAAATCAAAGCAATGTTTATAGTAATAAATAAAGAAAAGAAAAGCCTTTCACAACAAACAATCACATACTCTCTTTTCCTTAACGTCTCTTAGACTCAAACCTATGACATTCCAACTCACAGTTTGGTACACACTGCTCTTCCATCCTACAACCATGATTTTGATGTCTTACTCTCTTAACCTACCATTTCTTATATAACTCTTTTCTTCTACATTCTTCTTTCTAAGTTTTATTTTTCTTTTGTAACTAACTTTGGCTTCTTGCCATGGCCACTAACACCATGGCTGGCTTGATCACTGGCTCTACTTCTCATTTCTCACATGACTCTGATGAGGTATGTTTGCCATTGTTTTTCTTTCATTTTGTTCTGTTCTAAATTGCATGGTTTTTAATATGTTCCATTGTAGCTTAAAACTAAACCGAACGAGGGAAATCAGTATGATATTGTCTATGGTTCAGTTACGATATATGAAGCACGGAAACCTTTAGGATTATGCGTGTTGCAATGTTCGACATGTGTCAGTGTCTAACACTCGTACGACACTTGTCATACAAGTGTTCCCAAAGAATTGTTTCCTTATTTACTTCGACGCTACTTAGATCGGTGTGTAACACCTGACATCTATATCAGACAAGTAGTCCTAAAAAATAAGGTTTTTATTTACTTTGACAAACGTTAAACATTCTTTAGACACATCTTAGACATATCTATAAAAATTACAACATGGGGTTAAAGACATTACTAGGTTTGGTTGCAACATTTTTAACTTTTTCGATACTAGATGGATAAATAAAGGTAAATCCTATCGAATCTTGTTTTAGAAGATTTTTCTAATAAATGAAATTTTTCAATTTCAATGCACTGTATATATTTTGATTCTCAATATTGTAGTGTCGACGTGTCAGTTTCGAAGTCTATGCTTCATAGGTTAGGATTTAGTCCTAGAGCAGTTTAAAGTAGTTGAACCATGACTTAAATGTATTGTTGGTTTCATTTTTTTGTTGAGTTTTAAACCATTGGTCTTACATGCATTAATTTTTCTTGTTTTTGCAGCATAAGCCTCCTCCTAGCGGTAAATCTTCATCGAAAATATGTCGAGTTTGTGGTGATGAGATTGGACAAAAGGAAAATGGAGAGCTTTTTGTGGCTTGTCATGTGTGTGGATTTCCTGTTTGTAAACCTTGTTATGAGTATGAGAGGAGTGAAGGCAATCAATGTTGTCCTCAATGCAACACTCGCTATAAGCGCCATAAAGGTTAGCCTTTAGTGAAACTTTTTGTTATCGAAAAGTTTAATTTGTATGCACTGAAGACACAGATGTCCAATCAGATCTCATTATTTAAGTATACGATAATGTTATTTTCTAAAATATTTTAACAAATATCTAAATGATGAAATATGATTGGATATAGGAAATATATTTTCTGCAGTAACTGTATCTCGTAGTTTTAAATCTCAACCGTCCAATCTGATTAAGTGTTTAAAACTGATTTTGATGATGATAGGTTGTCCAAGAGTGGTTGGAGATGAAGATGAGAACCTTGATGGAGATGATTTTGAAGACGAGTTTCCGATTAAGAATCATCATGATGATCTAGACCACCACCGCAATGTTAATCATGCGGTAATTTCTTTTACTGACATGAAACCATACTTAATAATGTGAAAGTAATTCTGCTTAAGACACAAACTATGGAGAAATAGTGAATCATACATTTAGTACTATTGGTTGAATATGAATAATTAAAAGAGACTATGGAACTGTTGTGATTGTTTACAGGAAAATGGAGACTACAATCAACAGAAATTGTATTCTAATGGACAAGCTTTTTCTTCAGCTGGAAGTGGTAATAACATTTAAGTTTGGAAAAATACTAATTATCTGTGATGACTGTGATGATAATTTTTCTTTTTGGAATATTTTCTTTTGTTAATCATATCTTCGGCTCTACGGTTGTGTAGTTACGGGCAAGGATTTTGAAGGTGAGAAGGAATCCCTGAGCAATGCAGAGTGGCAAGAAAGAGTAGAGAAATGGAAAGTAAGGCAAGAAAAGAGAGGTTTACTAAACAAAGAGGATGGTAAAGAAGACCAAGGTGAAGAAGATGAATACCTGTAAGTCGTTAAATTACTAAGTTGATCCGTCTGATTTAAATCAATGGTTGAGATGTTTAAAACCGATTTAGTGAATCTGTTATATGAACCATTCAATCTCAAATTAGTGATCGAAATCAACTATGACAGAAAATCGTGTGCTATAGTAATGTAGGGAATTCATATCTCTCGCAAAAAAGTTATAAGCTAATGAGGTTAGCTCGTTTACCGAACAATGCTGACATCAAACATACGTATAAGCTAACGTAATAAGTTCTAAGCTAGCTTTTTAAGGTATGCTATTTGGAGGCACAAAGTGTTTTTTTAAAGTGTCACTAATTATGTTTGTTTTTGTGACATTATTATTACAGTATGGCTGAAGCAAGACAACCATTATGGCGCAAAGTTCCAATACCATCAAGCTTAATAAATCCATATCGCATAGTAATCGTGATGAGACTTGTAATCCTAGCTTTCTTCTTCCGTTTCCGTATCTTAACACCAGCATATGATGCATACCCTTTATGGCTCATATCAGTAATATGTGAAATATGGTTTGCATTATCATGGATACTTGATCAGTTTCCAAAATGGTTACCAATCACACGCGAAACTTACTTAGACCGTTTATCTATAAGATTCGAACGTGAAGGTGAACCAAACCAACTTTCACCTGTTGATGTTTTTGTTAGTTCTGTTGATCCTTTGAAAGAACCACCTATTATAACAGCAAACACTGTCTTGTCAATACTTTCTGTCGATTATCCTGTCGACAAAGTCACATGCTATGTATCAGATGATGGTGCTTCCATGCTTTTGTTTGATTGTTTGGCTGAAACTTCTGAGTTTGCTAGAAGGTGGGTTCCTTTTTGTAAAAAGTATAGTATTGAACCAAGGGCACCTGAGTACTATTTTTCTGAGAAGATTGATTACTTGAAGGATAAAGTTGAGCCTACTTTTGTCAAGGAAAGAAGGTCTATGAAGGTGAGATATAAAGATTTGATTTTTTTTGCTTTTTGGTTTTGTTTTTCTTGTTTTACGTCATGTTTGGATAAACAGCTTAATTAAGCGCTTATGCATAGGCTTTTATTATCATATAAGTGTTTTATATAAAAGCTATTTCTATAACCAAAGATAAAATAAAGTCAAGTTATTTTTCTATAAGCTGTTTTCATAAGTTATCCTTACGAGTTTGTGGAAATAAACTGAAAACAGCTTATAGACATGGCATAAGCTCTTTTCGTAAGTTATTCTTAATAGTTTATGTAAACTCCAGAAAGTCTCACAAGTGGTTATGTGAATAGATAAACTCAAATAAGTTAATTCAAACAGGCCCTTAAGTAGTTCTTATGTTTTTGTTGCATGGCAGAGAGAATATGAAGAATTTAAAGTGAAAATTAATGCTTTGGTGGCAAAAGCTCTGAAGAAACCAGAAGAGGGTTGGGTTATGCAGGATGGAACTCCATGGCCTGGTAACAACACTCGCGATCATCCAGGAATGATTCAGGTTCGGCTATTTCATCCTCTAATCTGTTGTTATGAAAATAACTTGTGATATGCTTATAAGTTTTTCTCAGCTTCTTTTCACAAGTTAATAAATTTGTGATATCAAGTTATATGCTCATGGAATTGGCTCTGCAGGTATACTTAGGAAGTGCTGGTGCACTAGACGTGGAAGGCAAGGAACTGCCAAAACTTGTGTATATTTCGCGTGAAAAGCGTCCCGGTTATCCACATCACAAGAAAGCTGGTGCCATGAATGCTTTGGTAATTTCAGAAACTTGATTTTGAAATATTTAGTTATACTGCAAGACTAGGATATCATATCAGAAATTTGAAGTATAACTCTTGATTTTGTTTGTTTGTTGTCTATCTTTCAAAGGTTCGAGTTTCTGCTGTGCTTACAAATGCACCATTTATGTTGAATCTTGATTGTGATCACTACATCAACAATAGCAAGGCTATTAGAGAGGCTATGTGTTTCCTAATGGATCCTCAGCTAGGGAAGAAACTCTGCTATGTCCAATTTCCTCAAAGATTTGATGGTATTGATCGTCACGATCGATATGCTAATCGCAACACTGTTTTCTTTGATGTAAGTGTCATTAATTCTTTTAAAATTCAACTCAATGAATATTTGCAAACCGTGTTTACAATAAATGACCCATTTTCGATGTTTTTCCATCATAGATCAATATGAAAGGGCTTGATGGAATTCAAGGTCCCGTATATGTCGGTACCGGAACTGTGTTCAACAGACAAGCATTGTATGGTTATGATCCACCAGTTTCTGAGAAAAGGCCAAAGATGACATGTGATTGTTGGCCTAAATGGTGTTGCTTTTGTTGTGGTTCAAGGAAGACCAAATCAAAAAAGAAGTCGGGAACAACAGGAAGAGCGGGTCTCTTTAGTAGGTTATACAAGAAGAAGAAAATGGGAGGGAAAGATTATGTTAGAAAAGGTTCTGGTTCCATGTTTGATCTTGAAGAGATTGAAGAAGGACTTGAAGGGTATGAGGAGCTAGAGAAATCATCACTCATGTCACAGAAAAATTTCGAGAAGCGATTCGGACAGTCGCCGGTTTTCATTGCTTCAACTTTGATGGAAAATGGAGGACTTCCTGAAGGCACAAATACACAATCATTGGTTAAGGAAGCCATTCATAACATAAGTTGTGGCTATGAAGAGAAGACCGAATGGGGAAAAGAGGTAAAAACACAAAACTCGTTAATCATAACACATCAATGACATGTTTTGATTTTCTTGATGCTTTGCTTGCACATGAAGCAAGCACGTGAATTAGGCCAGTAAAATTGTACAATATAAAATAATGTACATTATTAGTTCCATGATTACTATTGGATATGGCTCATAGTTTACAGATAAGTGAACACGTCATTCGATGATTAACCATATGTGGTATGATTCACTGTTAATCTTGTAAAATGGACCGTAATATTTGTTTTCTTTCGAACAATTATAATATCTATGAATCATTCTGACAAATTTGCTTTCCATTACAGATTGGATGGATTTATGGCTCAGTCACAGAAGATATATTGACTGGATTTAAGATGCACTGTAGAGGATGGAAATCAGTATATTGCATGCCAAAGAGACCAGCTTTCAAAGGATCAGCACCAATCAATCTATCAGATAGGTTGCACCAAGTTCTGAGATGGGCTCTTGGTTCTGTCGAGATTTTCCTTAGTCGCCATTGTCCATTATGGTATGGTTATGGAGGAAAATTAAAATATCTAGAGAGGTTGGCTTATACTAATACCATTGTTTATCCATTCACTTCAATTCCTTTGCTCGCATACTGTACAATTCCAGCCGTGTGTCTCCTTACCGGAAAGTTCATCATTCCAACTGTAAGTATACATCTATAAATTTCTTGTGATCACTTATGTATACTTTTATTTCACAAGGATTGCAACATGACCGTGATTTCAATATAAAACCATGAGAATAACGACGCTAGTAGATATTTGTCCGCGAAATCTAACGTGTTTTTTTGTTGCTATGCAGCTGACCAACCTTGCTAGTGTTTGGTTTATGGCGCTATTTATCTCCATCATTTTAACCGGTGTACTTGAGCTTCGATGGAGTGGAGTTGCCATCGAAGACTGGTGGAGAAACGAGCAATTTTGGGTGATTGGAGGCGTATCAGCACATCTTTTTGCAGTGTTTCAAGGTCTCCTAAAAGTTCTTGCTGGAGTAGACACAAACTTCACTGTCACATCAAAATCAGCAGATGATGCTGAGTTCGGAGAATTATATCTTTTCAAATGGACAACACTTCTCATTCCACCAACAACTCTTATAATCTTGAACATTGTTGGTGTTGTTGCTGGTGTCTCTGATGCAATTAATAGTGGCTCTGGTTCATGGGGACCTTTATTTGGGAAACTATTCTTTGCATTTTGGGTCATTGTTCATTTATATCCTTTCCTTAAAGGTCTAATGGGAAAACAAAATAGAACTCCTACTATTGTGGTTCTTTGGTCAATCCTTTTGGCATCAATTTTCTCATTGATTTGGGTTAGGATTGATCCTTTCTTGCCTAAACAAAATGGTCCTATACTCAAACAATGTGGAGTTGAATGCTGAGAGACATATTAATCTGTTTTGAATTTTTTGTGCATGTTTTCATTTTCTCATTGCTATATTGAGTCTTTGTATTTTTCAAAGAAGAGTAACTTGTATTTGTGTATAGGATTAAAGGATAAATTTGAGTCTTATATTGTAACTTTTGTCAATTTTTGAGAAAACATGTTCAGAGTTTTGGCTCTGCTTGATTATTGTTCATCTAATGGAACTTGATTCTTGAGAATAAGCTCAACTGTGCTAACTTGATTATTGTCCAAGACTCAAAAACTACCTACTCTTTCACCATGCAGACCAATGAGTTTCCGAAGTCTCAAAAAACATGGCATAAAAAAACTTCCTTTTTGTTTTGATAGAATGGAGGGCCTAAGCCCAAGGAAAGGTCACATTAAAACTAGTCTAGGAACACTGGTCTCAGCGGCATCAGTTGTCCTTAAGTGTCTAATTTGAGTCGGGCATGACTCATAGTACATCATAGAATTTCCCAAATCACAACCTATATGTGCAAGAGCATCCTTTGCTTCACGATACACATGACATAATCGCACCTCCAAATCCAGCTGAAGAAGCCTTCTAATCCTCCTACAAATGCTCCAACCTATTGAATAATTTCCTTCTGCTTTGTTGAGCATATGAACCACCGCTTGTGAATTACTATGCAATTCAATGTACCGGAAACCAAGTCGTCGGGCATAATTCAACCCTTCTAAAACACCCAAAGCTCCGCCAATATAACATCACAATCACCAAGGCCTCTAGCAAAAGCTCCACGCCACTCGTAATCTTTACCTCTCACAAATCCTCCACATCCACACAAGCTATTATTTTTCCTAGCCCCATCCGTATTTACCACTACTCAATCATCCATAGGTGGTTTCCACCCCACATGTCTAATCATCTTATTAGAAATTGATGCAACATAATTAACTCATATTCTCGCATTGTTCTTGCAACATACATATTCAAATTTGCAGGGCTAATAAAACTATCATCATGCTCTTCCTTATTTTTCCAAAACCACAACGAATGAATAGCAGCTGCCCAATAACTTTGCCAATCCTTCACGCCAATACCTTTAATGTGACCATTTAAATTAACTTGAATCCAATGCTGAAGAGTTGGATTAAAGAATAGCTCTCTTGAACTAACATCCACAATATTCAACCAAAAATTCATGCATTTAGAGCAATCACGCAATACATGTAGTACTGTTTCAATTTCATCTCCACACACCAAGCAATAAGGTGAACTTAAATGCATTTTGCTCTTCCGGTAACGCGTCAAAATCATGTCGTGTTTAACAAGCCAAACGAAGCACTTAATTCTTTCAGGTGTTTTCAACTTCCAGATTTGATTCCAATTCTTCTCTTCATCATTGTGATCATATTCAGCCAACAAATAATATGCAGATGACACGGTCAAATTACCATGTGCTCCATGAGGCCAAATTCGAGTATCTCTTTCAATTTCGTCTTCTGGTGCAGGAATTGCAGTAAGCTTCTGCAGAATAGTAGCGGGAAGCCAGTCCTGCAGTAGAGACAAATTCCAGCTCCCTGATGTATCAGTTAACTCCGCAACAGTCGCGTCAATAATGTTAATTACTGCTGGTAATGTCAACATCTAACTCTGCAATTCTCATCCCTGGTGGTATTCAACACGCCTTCCAGGCCTGAGTGTTTCGACCATTCCCAATAGACCATACATAATGTTCATCTATCTGCGGCTTCAATCGCACCAATGCCTTCCACAAGCTCGAATCATTAGGTTTGGCTATAACATGAGAAATCTCAACAATGCCTCTCCCATATTTTCCCTTCAAAACTGAGGACCATAGTCCAGGATTGTTTCTATAAAATTCCAAAGCCAATTTCATAATGCATGCATTATTCATAACTTAGGCCTAATCCACCCAGTTCTTTAGGCTGCGTGACCACTTCCCAATTAACAGTGTGATGCTTTTTACCCTCATTTGAATCACCCCAAATAAAGCTACGTTGTAAACATTGGGCTTCTTGAAGCGCTATACGAGGAATCACACTCTTCGCATGCATAACTCTTCCAGCAAAGGAGAGATTTTTCCCTTTCCGCGTTGTTAACTTATTTTGCAACTGAGTAATGATATATTGAAAATCTGCTTGTTTAGGAGCTTTTCCAATTAATGGTACACCTAAGTACTTACCCATGCACACAACAGACTCCTCATGTGGCCAACAAGTCTGCAACATATCTTGATAGGAAGGGTTGAGATGCCAAGCACTCTAAAAAAGAAGTGTTTACGAGTCTATGTGATCCGTTCAATCCGGTGACCCACCAATCAGAATCGTCTGTATTTGACCCGTACAAGTTTGTGTCAACCCACTCAAACTCAAAGTGGTTTAGCTTGGATAACAAGTTTATGATTTCACACTTAAAAATCCACAAACTCAACTCAAATAGTCAATTATAAATTTTCCGCCAACTCGAACTAAATAAATTTGAAAAGAATTCTCTCCTAACTCTTAAGACACTTTTTTCCCTTCCAAAAAGACTTTTTTACCTTTGCTAAAAAATATTTATTTTTTCCTTAAAAAAACAATAAAAAAAATCTAAAAAAAATATTTTCTGAACTTTTATAGATGAGAAAAAAAAGTCTTTTTGAAAAGAGATTTTTCTAAATTTGATTAGGTAAAAAAAAACCCCTATTTAAAATTGGTAATAGTACTTCATTGTTGTTTGACAAAAAAAACAACATAGGAAAGTACTTTGCTTGGTTGCCCAGTTCCAATACGTACGCAATCAGCAGTTGAAACAACCTAACAAAGTGTCAGCCATAGGTAATCCACGATCTTTATTTGGTTTGATTTGATTATTCCCTCTTTGATCATTTTGATATCTGGTTTTTGTTTATTTTTGTGTTTCACTATCAATATAGAGAGAGATTTGTGTTTATCTGTTTCTTTTGCTTGTCGTATGCATACGGTGAGCCAGAGGGGAGTTGATTTTCTTCATAACACATCACTAAAACATCTCAATTTCCAAAATTTAGTTTGATAAGGGAAGTTAGTATCTATTTTAAGAGACTTTAGGGTAGGTTTGTGTAAACTAAAAAATTAGAGGGAGTGCCTGTGTGACATTTTTTATTATATATTTGCATTTTGCAAGGATTTGTTAGTATGAGTATTTTGGGTTTCTGTTAAGGTTTGTTTGTTGTTGCTGTTGTTGTTCTTTATATATTTTCAAGGATTTTTATTGAGTATTTTGGGTTTTGGTTAAGGTTTGTGAAGGATATGGCTGGAGGCATACATCAAAACTTAAGAAATACATCGGCAGTTTGCACCCAACTTCTTTCTCTGACCGACGAAGAGTTTTTATCTCTACCTATCTTGCCAGAAGAAATCATCCTCCAGATTCTTCTGAGACTTCCTGTGAGATCTCTCCTCCAATTCAGGTGCGTTTGCAAATCATGGAAAACCCTAATTTCCGATCCCCAATTCGCAAAGACCCACTTTCAAGGTTCATCTGATGAATCAACCATGACTCACCAACGACTGGTGTCATTTGTCATAACTGAACCGTACGAAGTCATATCTTACCCTGTCGAGACATTGTTCGGAAACTCATCAATCCCTGTTGAACCTGATACTTTCAGTATAAAACACGAGTACCGTATTATAGGTTCATGCAATGGTTTGTTGTGTCTCTATGATATATCTCAACTTTGTGTGAGACTGTGCAACCCTGCTACCAGGTTGATGTCCAAAAGATCTCCACCTATTGCTGATTGTCATTGGTATATTGCTAACTATGGCTTTGGCTATGATCAAGTTAATGACAAATACAAGTTTCTAATAGCTGTCCGATATAAGCATATGAATGGTGTCAAAATTTGTACCTTTGGTAAAGATTCTTTCAGAACTATTCAAAATTTCCCCTATACTCCCCATTCGCAGCTAGGAATATTTGTGAGTGGGACTCTGAATTGGATAGCTTATAAAGGAGGTGTTAGTTCTAAACAATGTGTGATTCTTTCCTTTGATATGGTGAAGGAGTCATACAGGGAGGTGCTGCTGCCCCAAATTGATGTTGGCTACATCCACTTTCCGATGCTGTATGTTTTTAATAATTGCCTCTGTGTGTTCTTTAAGACTTCCAAAACTCATTGGGCGGTGTGGTCGATGAAAGAGTATGGAGTTGTTGAGTCCTGGATCAAATTGATGATCATCCCTCAGAAAAAGTACATCTCAAATCGGGAGTGTACGGTTAATGACCCATTGTTCATTTCAGAAAATGGCATCGTTCTTCTAGTGCATGGAAGGAGTTACAAACTTAGCCTATATAACTTCAATTGTGATGAGTCTGATTTTGATTATCCCTTGATAAGTAGAAAAATTGGGCACAATCGAAAAGTTTACTGCGAAAGTCTAGTATCACCACACCGGTAAATCACATATCTGGAGCCTTCCAAGTTTTACTTAAATGACTTTTGGTTGAAGCAAGTTTATCTTTTGCTTCAAATCTTCTTTTGGGTTAATACACAAGCAACATAAAAATATGTGGTGAGTTGTTTTAGTGAAGCCCCACCGCTGCCATCTCTTTGTTATTTATCGTCAATATTTATGGTTGAATTAAAGTCACTATTTGTTGGGAATTCAATTAATGTTTGCAACAATCTTATTTTTATTCTATTTAGAATTTAGAAAGTATATGTTGATGATATGTTGCAATGCCACAATGGAGTTCTGAATCCAAACTCAGTTGGAGTCTGATTTTTTTTTTTCTCTAATACTCGTTCTAAATCCAATGTTATAGTGGATTCCAACAATGATTTTTATAAAATAACAAGTTGATTGGATTATATCTTTAATGGGAAAAATCAATAATTCAGGGATAAGAATTCTCGTGACTATCCTAATTTTGTAAATGTTTGTTCATGTATGTATGTTTGTGCTAGCTAAACATTTTGTCTTCCTTGCTGATTGCTGCATAATATATGCAATTTCTGGCATGATTACCATGTTGCATACTTGCATATGAGAACTGCTTCATGTATGTTTTCATTCATTAGTTAAGTTATTTTGGGCTTCTTTGTGCATTGATTTATCATGTTGCTGTCTCTCAACCGAATGAGGATCCTCTCACTACAAAAATATTAGGAAATTGCCACAGAAGAATAGCGGCTGTTTGATACAAACCGTCGTCGTCAAATATTTTGAAACATTTGCAGCCTTTCAACCCAAACCGCCGTGGCTTCTTAAATAACCTGCGACTTATTCCACTCACATTCCCTCCTTTTTTTTTTCTTTCTCAAATCCCTAACTCTCACAGATTCACTCGCATTCATATTCCTCTTCAGCTTCGCTAAACTCCGATTCGTCTTCAGCTTCGCTCTAACTCAAATTCAGATTCAAACTCGTTCAACATTTTGCCTTCGTTGAGATTCATCTTCGTCTTCACTCTTCAGTTTTAGATTCGTAGTTCATTGAGATTCAAACTCGTGCGTTCAACCTAATCTTCAGATTCATTCAATATTTAGCTTTAGCGTTGTTTAACCTTCAATCAAGCTTCAAAATTCCAGCTTCAGTTTCTCATTTTTCATCATTTGGTTTCTTAAATTGGTAATTTTGAAATTAGTTTATATTATTTGGTAATTAGGTATTTCTTTCATCATTTGGTTTATTGTATGTTTTGATTCATTTGTCTGAAGAAATTGGTAATTAGGTATGAATTATTTGTCAAACAATTTGATTCCAAAATTAGTAACGATGCCTTTCAAACAACCAGTAGTAACAATGCTGCAGTTGGCAAACAACTTAATTAAGCGCTTACTGATAAAATCTATGGTATAATAAGTGGTTATAAATAACTATAAACTATTTTTCTTGTTTATAGAGAAACTATGATTGAACTATTTTTCCTTTATGTTATAAGTTGGTTTTATAAGCCTATTATGGAGCGTTTAGTGAAATAAGTTGAAAACAAGTTGTGGACCTGTCATAAGCTAATCCTATAAGCTCACGCAGGTAAGTCGAAATAAGTTGTTTATAAGTCAATCCATACAAATTGTGAATACATGTTTGACTCGAGATCCATATTGTAAATCCATATCCAAATTGCGAATCTATATCCTATTTCAATTTTAGTGTAAACCTTAATTTCTTAATTTGATTTGAGATCCCTGGCTAGTTCATTGTCTTGTCGTGTCAGGGTATTATTTTCTCCAATTTTCTCTGCTATTACTCTCACTCATGCTATTGGTTTCTTCACGATTTGATCCCTGTTTTGTTCGTTTCCTTCGTCCACATCAGAGGTAATCCATCCATCCAATTCTCAATTCACGTGACTTACCTCATTCATTCATTCATCATCACACACACATTCACTGATACCTACAATATTTGATGCATCATGCAGAGAAGGGGTTCAATTTATGTTTGACTATGTCGCCGGACTATGTGACACCCGACATCTATGGATGCATTTTGGCAGATGTTATGGGGTAAGAAGAAACTAACTTCTTATTTGTTTCATCCTTTCTCAACTCTTCCCTTCCCCCGCTTACCAATGTTTCATCCTCCCTGCGCAGTTTGGGTAAGACATTGCAGTCCATCACATTACTGTATACTCTTATTTGTCAAGACTTCGATGGGAAGCCTATTGTTCGAAAGGCCGCCATTGTCACTCCTAACAGCCTTGTTAGCAATTGGGAAGCTGAAATCAACAAGTGGCTTGGACAAAGAGTTCACCTTGTTGCTCTTTTTGAAACCACAAGACAAGATGTTATCTCCGGGATTAACAGTTTTACAAGTCCCCAAAGCAAATCACAGGTCAAATTCCCAACCATTAGCAAGCTTCAACTACTTGCTTACTAACCAAAATAAAAACAATTTCCGATTTGCAGGTGCTCATTGTTTCATACGAGACATTCCCAATGCATTCATCAAAGTTTAGATCTAGCGACTCGTGTGATCTCCTCATATGTGATTCAAAAGCTTTACTTTGAGGTACATTCATACACTAACACTCTAGATTTTTGTTGCAGATTGTTTCAAAAGCTTTAAGTATGATTCATATAATGTCAGAATATACTCAAAATTGGGAAGGAGTTATTCAATTGTCAAATAAAATTCAATATTCAATAGGAAGCCTTCTTTTACTGTTATTACTATGAAAACAAGTCAAACCAAATTCTAAACCAGCAAATAATGACTGATCACATAGGAAGCCTTCTTTTTCAATTCCAGTTGGCTATTTGGGACTTGAAATGAAAAACGTATGACAAAACTGTGGTTTACTTTCAGCTTTGCTTAAATAGAGACATTTTATAGAATGACCTGATGAATTTGAATTTGATATCTTTGGTCCTTAAATAACTACTCAATCAAATCCTACACCTAAGCTTTGCTTAAACAACACTGCTATTGGCCAACTGAACTTAAATAATTGGTTGCTTTTTTGCTTTAGATTCCATTCCTTTATATTAATCTGTGGTCAAGTAGATGCTTGACCAATTAAGTTCCTATCCATTTTCAGGTGGATCACATAGGATCACCATATGAAATACGGTGCTCTGCTGACTCTAGTCATGATAATCCAGAGGGAGATCAAGCGGCTTCACATGAGACAATTTAAATATAGTTTCTGTTTAATTGGACATATGATAGAACATTTAATATTTTTATATATTTTGGTTATTTGGACATGTGTTAGAACAACTTTGGTTGTAAAATTTTACTATGTTTAAGAGACCTTGTTTATGAATTTCAATTAATGGGTTGAACTTTCGAGTTTTTTCGCTCACTTTAATTTTTTGTGGTGCTGTTGGTATTAGTGTGTAATTATCTATAGTATCCTCATACCATACTAGTACAATTGTTTAAAGAAAAGCCTGTTGGTATTAGTGTGTAACGGAAGGCTAATGTTTTGCTTGTAGTGTAAAGTTAATGGAACTGTGTGTGTGGGGGGACAACATGTGTTTTACAGTGGGGTCGATGCGTTACAATATCATATTATTGGTATGCTTTTCCAAAGGGGAGTGACCCCATTAGATGCAACGTGGATCTGTGCCTCTGTGTGTATGTATATAATTGAATTCATTTAACTTCATGAGAGATAGGGGTGGCAAAGTGGGCGGCTCGCTCCGACTAAAGACCGCTAAAAAATGGGGCGGGACGGGGCGGGACAATTTAGGTGTTCGAGTTGATAATTCATGTCCGCTCTGTATATTGGCGAGTTGGTGGGCCGGTCCGCCAAACTGTTTTATTTTTTTAATTACAATTTGGATTTAATATAATTATAAAATTATTTAGCTCGATCAAAGAAGCCGACAAAATAATTTTTTTTAAGAGCGCGTAATAAAATTTCAACGATAGTAAAAACAAAACAACTTCACAATACCATCAATGTTAAGGTAAAAAACCATTAAAACAACTTCACAATACCAATGGAAATAAACAAATGGAAAGCTGGAAATCCTAGTATCAAAGGGAAATAAATTAATAAACAATCAGATTTTTTTTATCAAAAACAACAACAAAATTATTGGATTGGGCTTAAGAAATAAGATAACCAATTTTCATCTTAAGTAAAAAAAAAGGTAACAAAGCCCGCGGACATGTCCGCCCCTACCTGCCCCCGCCCCGTTTTTTAAGTGGGCTAGGCGGGGCAGACAAACTTAAGGTACCGAGTTGAAAACCTCAGCTCGGCCCATCCCAAATGGTGGGTTAAATGTGTCAGTCTGGCGGACTCAGCCCGTTTTACCACCCCTAACGAGAGATAAGTAAAACATTTCAAATATTGTTTTAATTAAAAAACAAATATAAATACACTTAATTGGCAGTTAATTTTAAACTTAATCTAAACTCAAAAATTTTACTTTTGATTAATAAATTGAAGTGTTACAAATTTAAATTAAGGAAATGATAAAAACATATGAATAATATATATATCATTGATTTAAATTAGGAAAAATGGATTTTGAATATTTGAAAAATCATACACAATTGATTTTTCTATATTTTATGTATTAACTTTGACTTCTTTACATTTCAATCAACAAAAACACCACCAACCAATTATATGCATATTAATCATAAAAATACCACCAACCAATTAATATACATAAATTTGGAATGGATCAAAATTCCTAATTCTTTCTCCTTTTTTATGAGATTTGTTCTTAATTCTTCATGTATAAAATATGGATCTTAGACTCATGTACATATCATGGGATGATGAATATGAATATATTATATATATGCTGGCTAAAAATACGAAATTATATATTGTAAATTCTGACCCTTTTATATTTATGTATTATGTATAAATTATCTATCAAATACTTGTTTTTTAAATAAATAATTACATCATTTTTTTTAAAGTTCCATATTTTTGGACAAATGATGATTCTTATGTATATTATTTTAAAAATAAACATAAATTATTTCTCTTCATCTATTCTTTTATATTTTCTCTTTTCACTTTTTTTTTTCTTTTTACACACATGTGTAAAAATAAGAAGACATTTGTTGTGCACATTTATTGGTATCTTACTCGTATAAAAATAATAAAGTTAAATATGTTTTTCGTCCCTAAATTTTTGTAACCTTCTAAAATAAATCCCTATAAAAGTTTTATTATATTTTTAATCTCAAATGTTTTTGCCGTTTTAAAAATTGGTTCCTACTGTCAAATTTGCGCTGACAGAACAAACGAACAAAGTCAGCCACATAGACACCGCATGAGATGTCACGTGTACCCATTAATGGACATGGCATAACGCATGTTAAAAATATATTAAGAAAATTGTTATTCAACATTTTTTTTTAAAAAAATAAAAATCTCTTTCCTTAACTTCCTTTCTTAAGCTACCATTTTTTCCGATATATGAATCCACATAAAACTTCCTAAGCCCTAGATACTATACACAGTAAAAAAAACTTTCAATAGTTTTCTTCTTATAAATAATAACATTTGGTTCTAAAAAGGAAGTGGAACATATTCAGAATCGGTCCCATGAATGGCGAGCAATGAGAAACAAATTATTGTACCAATCTAGATGCTCCGACACAACTCCTTGACACCAAGCCATATATGGCACATGAAGCCCCCAACATACTGTAATTTTCTTCAACAACATCATAGTGTTTCAAAAATAACAATTTTTTTTCTACTCCAAGCAAGAAATCCCGTCATTTTACAAAACATAACGACAAATATATAGTTAGGAAATTAAAGAAAATGAAATAATTAGTTGAAATAACTATTAGGCTTAATTATGTTTTTAGTTCCTCTATATATTATATGGTGTCAAACGTGTCCGAAGGATGGAAACGATGAGCAATTTCGGGATGTTTCCTTCCTTTATGAAACATGTGCATAAACATCTGGTATGAACGTTGAATCTTTATATATCTGGCCTTCTGGCTCTATCTATCCATTCAAACTGGAATTCTTTATATATTTGCATTGATATTTTAGAAAAATTCTCTTGCGGGCAAGGGTTAGTTGAACCTGGTCTCAAAATAATCAACAAATCATTCAATGAAATACTTGCTTTGAAAGATATCCTAAATCACTAGTCACTTTTAAAATTTACAATTTTACAAAATCATGTCGTCTTCTTTGCCATAATGTTTGGTTCTTGATCAAACCGTAGTTTCAATTTTGATCAAGCTGTACTACATATCTCAGCTTTCTTATATGCATGGTTCTTGATCAAACTGCACTAAATGTGTTGAAATATTGTCTTTTATGATTGTGTGTAATAAGTTGATCACTGGGCAAGACAAGATTGAAGAATCTAGAAGCATTGAAAATCAAGGGGTAATTCACACTTTATCATAACTTTCATTCTAAAGATAGTTTTTATTGTACTTAGTAAATGTTGTTGTAAAGTTTTAAGATTAATAATATAAATATAATGTTCATGTCAGTATCCTATCTTATTCTAATTCAACTCTAACATATTCTACCCTTCATACCTCTTAATTGAGTAATTTACAAGGTGAAATAGTGGGATTCTGAACTCAAATTATTTTTAAGGATGAGTTCTAAAATATAATATAAAGCATACGGCAACAAATTTAACACCATAATTTGTTCTAAAGAATTTATGCGAAACTCACAAAATGGTAAGTGGAAAATTGTGGTTTCGGACATGCCCCACAACATATCAAATGTCCAATAACCTTTTAACATATCCATAAATTAGTCAAGAGAGTACTTAATCCTTAATATAAGAATAATTCTACATCCCAATGAACGAGATCATATATTTACAATGGAATAAGGTACATTTATAGTTATGATAAGGTACTCCATAAAAAGAATTGAATAGACTTTAATTTCACATTACCCATTTGTAACTTGTAGACACGGAAGAATCAGGAAGGGAACATCCAATTTCAACTGTTGTTATGATAATGTTTGAGTGCAGTAACAGCTTCATGTAGCCTCTAATAACCTCAACATGCCAAAATTCTATTTAGAATTAGACATATAATAATGATTGAGGGTAGGTGATTTTAAAGGAATTAATACCTATTGACACTCATAATCATCTATGTATTTGATTCAAAGTTCATTCACTTCCTCTTTGATTGTTCCTGCATTTTCAGTCATGACAATTGCAACTTGCTCAACTGCCATGGATGTTGAAGGGGAGCTCAAGTGTGTATCAGCATCCTTCATGCAAGACATAGCTTTGGAAGCACCATCGACACCATTCTGAAGTGTATCACAATGCCTCGTCAACAATCTCATCAGTAGAGTACAATCCAGAAGAGGGAACACAAATCGATGATGGGTCAACGTCCATGTCGGCATGAAAACTTTCCTCTCCTGCAATCTGAAATGATTTTCCATTTCTAGTATTACTCGTTCCACACACAGCACGCCCATCATCATCCCGAGATGAAATATCATCGACGACCTGCCTCTCACAAACTAAGGCTTGATCTTGGGCAGCTGAAACTACCCTGGTGCTCTCCTGATGGATATCAATAACAATCCGTTTCTCAATAGGTTCCACAGCAGTCTGGATACTTTCTTTATCGAGTAGCGTATTTAACTGTTTCTGAACTGAAACTGCCAACGACACGGCATGATCGCGAATTAAAGAATCAAAAGGTGGGCAATGCAGCATGGTATTTAGTGCCTGGCGATACTGCAATAAGCTGATAGACGGTAGAACAGACCCTCTACTTCGGCAGAAGCTAAGAACTTTCAAGATATGCTCACAAAGGTTTCCATCTTTTGCCCGGCAACAATCACATATGCTCAACATTGAACCAGGGTTCAATACAATATAAACTTTATCTTGATCATCTTCGTCTTCCACCTTAGCACACCCATCTTCCATTAAGACATTGGTATCTGGAATCTTCAGTGCTTTGCGCCATGATGTCAAACCACTAATCCATTCGTTTTTCCAATATCGTGCAAAATCGTCTTTATCTGAGCATTCATCAAGCCAAAAATAAGAATGGACTTTTGTACCTAGCTTGTCAACCAGCCAATCAGCACGCTGATAAACATTGATGTCTTTCTCATTCAACAACCTGATCTTCAGTTGGTTGTGGTATAACTCGATTGCTGCACAAGATTCCTGGCTAGAAAGCGGAAGAGTTCTAAGTGCATCAACCCATGCTCCTGCACCAAAGGGGAAAATAAGTCCAATGTACATAACTTTCCAATAAAGACTTCATGACATTGAATGAACAGACAAACACTCAGGAAATATCCGGCAAATATTATTATACAAGTTATGCAAAGTAAAGGCAACAGTAACATAGATAGTTAACAAGTACAAACTATTAATAATTTTATATCAATTTAGAGATGATAATGTCAATTTAAGTCTACAATAGAAAAACAAATATTAAATATTTATTTAAAATGGAAATAAGTATAGAAAGATATTACTAACCCATTCTAGGATACCAAGTGGCCTTGAAATAGCCCATAAAATCGGATTCATCAATGAAGTCCTCCACAAAATCTTCAAAGAGTGACATGGTTCCCTGACTGCGGGAAATTTTATCCATTATCCCTCCAAGCCGTCTTGATATCTTTATTTGCATACCAGTTTCCAAACGCTTCATTATGTTTTTATGCCATAAATGTCGAACCCGCCAGAAACTTAATAATACTGAGCACTGAAACACATCCCTGAGAAATATATGGAATATAAATACTTGTCAATCAATAAATTGCGACAAATTGAATTCCATTAGGTGATATAGAAAAGCACAAGGTCTCATAGTTCAGAATGTCAAATATGTAGCTATATTATATTTTGAACAAGTCATCAGCATTGTCATAGAAGAAAAGTAGAAAATAAAGCAGCAGTGCAGCACAATATCTCATGACCAGATCAAGGTCAAAACTATACTATTTCTTTATCAAATTTACCCGTCCTTTGCACTTAGTAATGTATAGTTTAGGTTCAATTTTTTTTAATAATTAATCTCAAGGGAAAAAATGAAAATGGAATGCTTGATTTTGGGAATGAGAAAAAAACAGAGTACAGGAAGAAGTCACTAGATAATCTGAACCAAGAACCTATATTTACAATGTTACACACATTCCATTTCAACCATCTTTCTGAACAAAACTATATGCAAAAGATTCAAGTTTTATAAACAGGCACCAATAATGAAATTTTCTGACTTAATCCATATATTGAACCTACCTGATTGCTAGGATATCATACTGCGGATCATCTACTACGAAGCCAGCCAGCTTCCAAGTAGGATCTTTTGTGCGAACTCTATTATACAGAGCCCTCATCCATCGATGCGCATCCAAACAGGAAAACTTTGGTGTTATTATCCAAGCTACAGGAATGGCCTTCTTTTCTGAGTTGAATACTAGAAGACTATGAACAGGGTACTGCATAAATTACCAATGTGCTTGATGTTAGTTTTCTTAAAACTCAATGAAACTTAAATATTTCTGGTTACTAAAATTCAGTTGAGAAAGTCGCTAACAAACCTTTAATTTATTTGTACCAAACCTTGAATCAGATGCAACCAAACCACGGTTCCCAAACCTAATCATTTGTTGCAATTGCCACTCAGTTTGAATGCCCAGAATGAATGGATCCGAATCAGAGAAATCTTCATAGAAGAAAACATTATTCTGGTGGCTTTCAACCCACATGCTGATACTAACAGAATCATCAGGATCTAGCTCATATGTAGAACGACGGATTGCCCTCTCTTGTCGTCGAACATAACGGTGAGTCAAAAGGTCATCGCGGTTACATGGACCACCTTGTTTCTTAACTGAGTCATTGTGCCTCTCCATAATGGTCTCCACTGACACTCCGACATATAGAAGAGATAAAACCCGAAGTCGGAGATCTTCTGAAATATATGGAGCAAACTCAGCACGTGTTCCAGCAGCCTTTTTATCCTGTGGACCGTGGCACGGCAAACCTTTTTTATCCACGTGCTTATCATTGTTATATATGATTAGGGCAACCGTAGGTTCAGCTATGAGGCGTTTGACAATGAAGCGACAGGTGCAACCTCTCTTGGTATTTGGTCGACCAGCATTTTTCTTCTTTGGAACATATGTAGTACGACTTGGTCGTATAACTCCACCTTTTCTATGATCATCTGGACCAAAGGAACACCAATACCTACATGGAATGGAAATGGAATAAAAATCTACACTTGAACGGAATACAAAAATGAGATGATTGAATAAGAGATGCCATCAAATGTGAAGTAAAGACATTTACAACTTACAAAATATACTCTAGTATGCCATCAACCTTTTGCTTTAAAGGCGTTGATGGAGAACGTCGACGCCTTGCTTCAACATGAAATCTTGTGGGACATTCTTTATTATTAGATTCACCCCTGACAAAATCATCAACTCTGGCAAATGGGATTAGAGCAACTCTATCTAATTTATCATGCCAACCTTCGACTTTTGACCAAACTAGTTCATCAGAAGAAATTTCCAAGGTGGGAGGATTTTGTACCGGAAGAGATAGGATTGCATCCCATCTGGCCATTGTGGATGAGCGCTAAATGGAATTTTCCTATGTAAAATTTAAAAGGTGTTACCAATTGATTCAGCATTATTTTTACGGTGGTGGAATCTCCAAAAAATCCACAAGCAAAATAGATGGCGACACTATTCCGATTAACTCAAACTACCAAAAAACCCAACTCACAAAGGACGCACAATTTGACGAAAACTCAATCAAATGATTTCATAGCTACAAATATTGTTTCAAGGATATCTATTAAGAGTCCCACATTGGATGAGAGACAACCTAAAGATATGTTTATAAGTAGGCACAACAGGTTTTGGAGGAGACTCTGATACCATCTTAGAACATTGGGTTTGGCCTAACTTAATCCTACAAAACCGGCTTGTAAGGTGAGGTTTGCACTCACTTATAAAAATCCAAATCAGGTCATCTCTCCTTCAATGTGGGACTCTTAGGACATAATTGAGGTCTAACGATTCCAACTAAAAGCATCATAAGAACCTTCTCAAATCACCAATGAACACACGCAACCAAGCCTTAATCCTCTAGTAATAATATATATCAAATATCAAAACTAGATATTACTTACCATTCAACTAAATATGAAAAAGAGATAAATAATTTTATACTACACACATATACACCATGAAGAACATACATATAACCACCAAACAAACAACACCAACAATAACATGTGAAAGTGAGTTAAATGAATATAATCACATAAGTCTCGTCTTCCTTCAGAATTATGATTAATAATAAAGAAAAAAAGAGTTAAAATAAAAAATATTGATAATTATTAATAATAAAAATTTGTAATCTGGAACATAATTAGCATCAACATAAACTAAAAGCACTATTAACATGTAATTGAAATTTGAAAAACAATGCACGGAAGAAAAACTTAACAAGAAATAAACAAACTTCAATCAAACAAGAAAAGGTTTTGTATGAGAAAGGGAAAGTTGATCGGAGGAACAATGGAAGTAGCTACAAACCTGTGTTAGTGGTGCGGCGATTGCGAGCAGAGAGCGGAGAGTGCGGCGGCGGGAATGAAATAAGGCGGCTGGGAAAGGAAATCAGTCTGCTTTTTTTTTTTTGTTTGCTTCTTTCGTTTCAAAAAATAATAAACAAAATGTGATTTTGGGGGATGTTTGGTATCCAGTTAAGAAGAATAATCAATTTTGTATTAAAATCCATTAAATTAATTAATTTTGTGGATGTTTTTCCAGCTTACCCCCTCGTTTGTTAGTTTTTTTCCTACTTACTCTTAGTAGGAGTACTGCGTTTTGAAGGACCAGGTTATATTTTTAAAGTCAAAATTATTATTATATTTTTAAAGAATAAAATTGTATTAAAATATGAGTCGTATGATTATGATCAAAACGATATGCAGATTGACGCATAAAAAAAGAATAGTATAATTAATCCATTTTCCGTTTTGACAGCTTATCTTTTAGATTAGTTAGGAATGAGAATGTTTTAAGAAATTTTTTCGCACATCTACTCTTTTCGCGCCCTCTATATTTCAATTTAAATAATGAGCGTTATAAAAAAGCAAAATCTAAAGAAAGAAAATATTGTCTGCAACGTATCAAGCGTATGATGTCGTATTTTAAAATGTGAACTTGGTCAATGGTGAAAACTTATGAATGTTGGTCATAGTCATACGGTCTTGGATGGTGGCCACAACACCTTTCATGTGAATATGTACTTCATAAATAACGTTGTTCCGGAATGACTCATGTATTTCATTGTGCATGCAAAATTATCACATATTTGATGGCTTTACAATTTTCTACCGATGTCATCCAAACTATTCACTAAATACTTTTTCAACCTATTGTGGTAGACTTAACCCTATAATTTTCATTATATTTTCAATATGCATGACAAGATTAGTTCAGACCTCACTACCGATCACAATATAATACTCTCGATACATTCAACAAAGTTGAAAATTTTTGCACATACACCTTTAAACACCTAAAGGGAATTAAGATTATTTCCTCAAAACAAAATTGGAAATTTTTACACATACACCTTTAAACACCTAAAGGGAATTAAAATATATTTCCTCCAAACAAAATTGGAAAATTTTACATATACATCTTTAAACACTCAAAGAGAATTAAAATATACTTCCTCGAAAAAATTCCACTATTATGGTCTCCTAAGCATCCATGACAATTTGTACACCATCCAGTTCGTTTCATCTCCTTTTCTTCATCACTTGATTTAAGACCTTTCATTTTATATTTCACTTTGTATTTTACTTTGATTTGATGTTCTTGTAGATATAAAATTGGCACAGTATAATAGTGGACTAAAAAAATTGGGTCAGCAACATCAAAGCAAAATTTTAATATTTTGTTTAAAGGTTAATAGATTTTTACTCCTGTAAAGTAGGCGAATTTTATATTACCTTCTATAATTTTTATTTTTTTGATATTACCCCTGCAATGTGTGTTTATTTTTTTTCACAGTTCATTTTACCCCCAGGGGGTAAAACAAAACAATATTACAAATGGTGCAATGAACTACAAAAAAAATAAAAACACATTGCAGGGATAATATCAAAGTAAATAATTATAGGGGGTAATGCAAAACCCGCTTACTTTGTATGGAATAAAAGTCTATTAACCCTTTATTTAATCGATTGAATTCTACTGCAAACGGGATTTTGTTGAGTTTAAAGAACATATGTAAAATTAAATTACATTTCATTATAAAAAGAATTATATGATATTTCAAACCATCACACTCAACCATGTAAGTTTATAAAAATATTTAAAAAAAATTAAAGTTATACTTCCTCAAATTTTAAAGGAAATTTTTTTAATCATTTTGGTATCGTTTATAAAATTATAAAAAAATAGTTTCAACTTTTAATGTAAATTTATTATTTGTCATTTTAATTTCATGTCATAATTTTTCATAACATTATTTTTGTCACTCCAAATTCAATACTACGGTATATTTGTGATGATTACACCGGTACACTAAAATAATAAGGGTTAAATATGTTTTTAGTCTCTACATTTTGCACTATAGTTAAGAATAGTCCCTACATTTTTTTTATGGTGAAAAAAAACCTATAATTTTTTCCGTTATCACTTTTGGTCCTCACCGTTAATTTATTAACAGAATGGTGACGTGGCGGGTGTGGGGCCCACTTTTTTTGTTTAAAAAAAATTTAAAAAATGAAAATTCAGAAATATAATTAAAAAAAAAAAAAGAGAACCAAAAGGAAAATGGAAAAAAATTGAAACTTTAAAAAAAATAATCCAATATCATAAATTCAACCAGCAATTTCAACTTTTTTTCTAGCAACTCTAACAGCAAAGATTCACGCAAAAAATTGGAATCTTTTCATCAGATTTGCAATCACACAAAATTGAAATCTTCAAAATTTAATCATTTAATAACACAAATTTTTGTAAAAAACAAAAAACAGATCTATAGACTGTAATCACAAGATTCATAACACATTCAAAATATGATTCATCACATATTCTTTTCCTTCTTCAATTAGTAACCCTAAATCTCAAATTATGTCATTCTTCAATTGTTGTGTGATGATGATAGTAATAGAAACATGAAGGAGCATCAAGCAACACGGAGGAACAATGGCCACGTTTCCGAAGAAGCTTAAGAGTAAGACATGATGATGTTCGTCGGTCGGAGAAGAAGGTGGTGGTCGTCGGAGGAAAAGGTGGTGGTTGTTGCAAAAAAGAGGGATTTTAGGAAGAAGTTGGTGGTTCGACATCGTTTTTTGGTTTCGCCTTTCCCCTTCAATTTTTGAATCTTCACTGTGCTCGTTTGTTTTTATAGTATTAGTTGTTGTTTTCTAATAATGAATTTGATTTTTGATTACCCTTATAGGATGGTGAAGGTGGCTACAAGTGAGGAATAGGAAGGGGATGGATCTGGAATTTGTTAATGGTGGGGGTGGATGAAGATGATTGTTGATTATATTTTTAATTTTTAATCTGCGATTTTCTTTTTCGTTCTTTTTTTTTTAATTATATTTCTGAATTTTCATTTTTAAACAAAAAAAGTGGGCCCCACACCCTGCCACGTCACCATTCTGTTAATAAATTAACGGTGAGGACCAAAAGTGATAACGGAAAAAATTGTAGAGTTTTTTTTCTCCATAAAAAAAATGCAGGGACTATTCTTAACTATAGTGCAAAATGTAGGGACTAAAAACATATTTAACCCAAATAATAATAATAATAATAATAATAATAATAATTAGTGAAAATACCATTCTCTCATTTTTTATTTTATTTTTTTGAAGCGATGAAATGAGTGACTGTGACTCATTCTAAACCAAAGGAAAAAGTGAAAAAATCACAAGAAAAAGTTAACGGTGTAGACAATTTTATATACATTTGTGTGTGATTCCATTATTTCACTGTCAATTTATTACATGTACTCTTTAAATTTAAAAACACAAGATACAAAAAGTAGTGACATATATACTCACATTCTTTAAAGAGTAAAGTATAGAAAAAGTAGAAATAATGCCTTAAAACTGCAATTAATTCTAAAGTAGGCTTATTATTATCTCTTCACACATGTATCTTTGTTCATGGAAAACATGCAATGTAGATAAACAACCAATCAAATTAAATTCAAAAGTGTACAAAGGAATAGAGCATCTTTAAAGCTAGAAGGAAACAGGTACAACTACTACATAAATTACTTTCACAGTTTCACTATATATATATAGGCCAATATACACACTAGTATATGTATGAGAAATCAAAATCAAAATCAAAATCTTAATAGTACATTACCACATTGTAAACTATGAGACTCTCAATCTTGGCCCCTCTCTTATCACTATTGGTGATACTACAAGTACAATCTTCATCTTCACACACAAAAAGGGTATGTGACAAATTAATAAAAATTAAATTTTTATTTCATTTTTTTATTTTTAGCATTTCTTTGTTTATTTAGATAGACAAGTGTTGGTGAGTTACATTAATTTTTAGATTGTTTGAACTTTGAACCGAAAACATCTTAATTAGTATTTCTTCGATGTCCCTTAGCTCTTCAACTAAGTTGATTATTTGTTTTTGGTTGATTTTAATCGGTATGCATATTGGTATATATACATATTTTTTATATTGTCAATGAGTCATAATTGTCGTATACGATAATTGTGATTGATCGTCGGTGTAAACTTTTTTACAAGACAATGTATCAAAATTACAAGAAAGGAAAATTATAAAACAATTACAATCTCATTAATTCTTTGCACATGGTTTTGGTTTTTGAAAATGAACTAGAGTGGGAGAGTGGTGTACCCAATAGAGTATGGTGCAGACCCAACAGGGGAAAATGAAAGCAGTGATGCCATTATGAAAGCTATAGAAGATGCATTTGAGATGGATAATAGAGGACTTGAATTGTTGCCAGGAATTAGAGACCTAGGAGGTGTTGTCGTTGATTTTCAAGGTGGAAACTATAAAATAAGCAAACCTATCACATTTCCTTCCTCTGCTGGTAATCTTGTGGTAATAATCTTTTTCCTAATTTATTTATTTCTTTGTCCTCATTTTCTACTTTATTTATGCACTTTGTTGATCCCTTATTTTGTTATATAAAATTAGCTTTTTATTTAAAATAATAGTAACTTTAATATACTTTTATAGAAATGACAGGTATCATTCTCCATTATTTTTATTTAAATTTAATTTTTTTTTGTTTTTTGGTAATTTTTTTATTTTACTTTACAACTTGAATTAGATATGATAATTAACTATTGGTAATTTTTTAGTTTTCTGCTTAAGTGTAATACTAATATTTACGTTTTTTTTTTTTTTTTTAGAGTGTTTAAGGTTCGAACCTCAACTTCTGTATATAAAATGTGATGTTCCTACAACTGAGTTATGATCGTAGACAGGTTCGGGCCTCCACTTTTTATGAACCCCAAAAATAATTTATATGATAGTACGTCTCTTAAAAAATTGATTCAAAAAATTAACTAAAAAGTTCTAATATTTTTTTAATTATATTTTTGTTGGCCCAATCTAAAGTGGTTAGGTTCAAGTTTGAGAAAATAAAAAATAAATGAATTAAAAAAAATGTCTTTCTCTAATACAAACAAAAATGCGTGTAGCTTTTCATTCCTCTTCTCGCTGCTAAAAAATTATAATATGACTTTTTTGATACTATTTAATTATATTATTTACAATTTAAAAGAATATTAATTTTTTGAATTTTTTATTTTTTTATTAAGGGATGTATCTTTGATATTTAAGGTTGGACCTCTAAATTTTCGAAATCGACCCCGCTCGCAGGAACATATCTTTTATGTTGTTTTAATTGGCGCCAAAAATGTTGATGAATTTTTTTATTTTATTTCATCCTCTCAGTCAAATATGTTGCCTCTGATTGTTCATGAATTGAATATGATGGTACTAGTACTAGGAAAACACAACAAAATAAATGAGTCTCACTCACAACCTCTGAAAATTTTGAACTCGCTATCACCTATTAGTAATAAATATGGCCAACAACTTGTATTAGAAATCCATCCCTTGACTTTAGAACAACAAAGACTTGACCAAAATGTCTGGCTAGCAATTGTGTTGGAAAATGAACACCTCTAAGATTCAAATAGAATAAAATACAATAGAATTTTTAATTTAATCTTGTATACATACTGCACTCATATGGACCCTAGCAATTGCAGAGTGGACTATGACATCGGGCTTCAAAATTTTGAGACCATAAAATAATATTGATATATTGTGATTGTTTGTAAATAACAAATTTGTCTCGATGATTCAGTGGTAGAATATGATGTTTGTGTGTGCAAGGTCTTTGGTTTAATTTTCCACATTCGCATTGTTATCCATCTATCTTCTTAAACTTGTAAATGAAATGATTGAAGGTAATAGGAGGAACCTTGAGAGCTTCTGATACATTTCCAACTAATAGACACCTTGTTGAATTGTGTGCATCAAATTCCAAAATGCTCCAAAATGCAACCAATAACAAATTACTTCAACAAACAATAGGAGTTTACTATGAAGACATAACATTTAGAGACATTCTCTTCGATTCGAGTTACCGATGTGGAGGCCTATTCATCGTTGATTCGGCTAGAATCAGAATCAACAATTGTTTCTTCCTCCATTTCTCCACCGAAGGAATTAAAGTTCAAAGTGGTCATGAAACCTTCATATCAAACTGTTTTCTTGGACAACACTCAACAGTCGGCGGAGACAAAGGCGAAAGACAATTCTCAGGAACCGCAATTGATCTTTCTAGCAATGACAATGCAATCACCGATGTCGCGATTTTCTCCGCAGCCATTGGAATTGTTGTTAGAGGACAAGCTAACATGATCACAGGTGTGCATTGTTATAACAAAGCGACAGGTTTTGGAGGAATTGGTATTTTGTTGAAATTAGCAGGAAATTCACAAACTAGAATTGATAATTGTTACATGGATTATAATTCTATAGTTATGGAAGATCCTGTTCAAGTTCATGTTACCAATGGATTTTTCTTAGGTGATGCTAATATTGTTTTAAAGTCAATTAAAGGGAAAATTTATGGTTTAAATATTGTTAACAATATGTTTAGTGGAAATCCTAATAATGAAGTTCCAATAGTGACATTAGATAGTAAATTTAGTAACATTGATCAAGTGGTGATTGAGAGGAACAATGTGATTGGTAGGAGATTGAGATCAACAATTGGAAAGTTGAATATGGATTGTAATGGCACAAAATGGGTGGCAGATTTTTCAAATGTTTTGGTGTTTCCTAATAGGATTAATTATTTTCAGTATTCATTTTATATATTAGAGGGACCAAAGTTTGTTGCACATTTAGTGAGTAATGTGTCAAATAATGTTGTAGTTGTGGAAAGTGAGAAACCAGTTCATGGTGTTGTTTCTTTCTATGTTGAACAATGAGTAATTAGCTCATGGCTATGTTTCAGCTTTTTCTTGTCCTATCTTTGATAAATTAAATTGTGGTTTTATATAAAGGAAAGTTTATATAAATACTATATTTTATCTTTTTTTCCATCCTGGAATGTGTAAAATTGTATACTTTTTTGCAATCAGCAAATGTTAATATTGTTAATATTTTGTCTAATGTGGAAATCATACAATCGATCTTTCTATCACTATGAAAAGGTGAGCTTAACCTTCATGTTGGCAGCAGAAAGGTTCAACGCGTGCGCTCAAAGAGACGAGAAGCTAAACACAGAGTGATAGGTGCAAGACAAGTTCAATTGTATTGATTCACAAAACTGCTTGATACAATTAGGAATCCTCTTATTTATACACCATGAGGATTAGATTATTACAACTAAGAAGTAGTTACAAAAAACTAACTAACTCTAACCAATAGTAACTAACTCTAACTAATAAAATGAACTAAGAGTTATGCTAACAGGTAATTTCTTATTTTTCACAATCACTACACTACTTAAGTTCTCCACCTCAACCACCAAGTCAACATT
The DNA here is from genome assembly GCA_954870985.1 of Trifolium fragiferum. Lineage (NCBI taxonomy): Eukaryota > Viridiplantae > Streptophyta > Magnoliopsida > Fabales > Fabaceae > Trifolium > Trifolium fragiferum. The sequence continues at coordinate 13,762,563 of OX940795.1, read as the reverse complement.
TTTTTCCTCGATAAATTTACATTTGTTAATAGTGTCTAGTTCGGCATCGTAATATGCAAGCTTTTCGTACCTTCTCTGAAGGGTTGCAAGGAGTGCATATTGCCATTTGCTAGAAAACTAGACTAAAGAAGAACAAGTATTATCCATACCAAATCAGATATCTTACACCACACCAGAGATCATGCTAGAGGTCATACTCCTCATGACAAATGATGCAGAGATCTTAGGTCCAGAAACACTCATTTTTCAAACACAACTATGACTCTAAATCCTTCCAGAACCGCCGCTAACTTCCAAATTTCTTGTAGTAATTTGGTGAGTTTATGTTATCTTTATTATATGAAAAATGCTAAAAAGTGTCCCCGGGACATTGGTTAAGCATATTAAAATAATTTTATCTCAAAATGCGTGCATTTAATATTAATTTTATTTTTTATTTCCTTTTTTGGTATGCTTAACAAGTGCCCCGGGCACACTGTTTAACATGACCTTTATTATATTTTCTAACCAGGTTGCATGGTATACACATTTGATGGAACATTTTCAAAGGGAAGTATTTGATATAATATATCTAGTTGACCACCATAATGTACAAACTTTTTGTGTTCTAAAAGATGTTATTTCCCACTTTTAAGGTATAAATTTTTGAATAAAAGATATTCCTTGCTCAATAGAATAATTCTAACAATAAGCTTTTGTCAAGAACAAATTGCCGACATTTCAAAAATACCTTCTAAGGTGCAACGTTATTGGTTGTGGAGCAATAATCGGCTAAATAGAGAATTTCAAAGCCTAATTAAGCCTACCAATTCTTTCAACTAATCATTTCATTTTCTTCAATTCCTAACTATTTGTCGTTTGTATTATTTTCTTATCTGATGTCATTGCATCGCAAGTCGCAATATAGCGAGAGATATAAAATTTCTAGGAAATCAAATTGACGTCTGAAGTCTTGTGTCAATGTGTTGACAAGAACTCCAAGTTCAAAGCCAACCAGGTATTCTTGTATGTGCTTTATGTTTGACTTGTGATTGGGGTATTACAAATACTCATAACTTTAATTATTTTCCCTCAGTGCTTCTCGGCCAAACTTTGTAATAGTGTTTTATTGTTATATATTTTTTTGCATCTTAAACATGGAGATATTATATGGTGTCAAGCGTCTCCAAAAGATGGAAACAATGAGCAATTTCGGATGTTCCTTCCTTTGTAAAATATGTGCATAACCATATCAATATTTATTTAATTATAATAAGAATATTTTAACTTTTTTTTTCTTCTATAAATTGAGTTGTTGAATCCTTAAATTTTATGTTTAATTGTACATTTGGTCCCTTAAGTTATTAAATGTCAATATTACTCTTTTAATTAATAAAAAGAAGATTTTGAGATAACATTTACTAATTTTAATGAAATTATTATAAAATTCATTTTAAAAATACAAGGACCAAAGCAAGGGCTAACTTTGTAACACCTTTTATAAGTCATCCATGTATGCAAATTTGTTAGTTATAGGAATGATTTAAACCGAAATTTGACTAAAAGGACTAACTTTGAACTTTTTAAACTTAAGGGGTCAAATTGAAACCTAAAATAAACATAAGAGACGAAATATATAATTAAGCCTTTTGTTTTTCTAGTAGCAATGTACTCCGTGAATTTATAAAATTATTTTTTATACTTATTATTAATGTATGCAAAAAAATGAAAGAAAAGATAAATATATGAAAATAAATAAGAGATCAAAGAAATAATGATGCACGTAGTATTACATAAAAACTAAGGGGAAAATGAATTCTAATATATTTACGGTGTTATAAATGGTTGTGAGTATTTTTTGCGATTGATATGCATGACTTTAAGAGTCATATTTAATATATGATAATGAGACAATTGTGTATGATTTATTAATATTAAAATTGTATATATTTATTTCATTTAAACTTCATAATTGTTGGTGGTGTCATGCATGTAATTGGTTAGTGTTTTTTGGTGATTAGTATATATGACTTCAAGAGTCATATTTATTAGATAAAAATAAGATAAAACAAATTGTATGTTATTTATCTGATATTCAATAAAAATAAAAATTGTATGACATATTATTTTTCTTTTCTTTATTTCTTTAATTAAATTATGCAACATTTAAATTTCTAAATTAAAAGTAAAATTTTTAATTTTAGATTAAGTTCAAAATTACCATAAAATAATATTCATATAGTGTGATTGTTCGTAAAATTACAAATTTGTATCAGTGATTCAGTGGCATAATATAAAGTTTGTGTGTGCAAGATCTTTGGTTCAATTTTTCGCATTTGCATTGTTATCCATCAATCTTCTTACACTTGTACATGAAATGATGGAATGTAAAAGGAGGAACCTTGAGAGCTTCTGAAACATTTCCAACTAATAGACACCTTGTTGAATTCTGCATCAAATTCCAAAATGCAACCAATAACAAATTACTTCAACAGACAATAGCAATTTATTACGAAGACATAACATTTAGAGACATCTTCTTCGATTTGAGTTACCGATGCAGAGGCCTATTCATCGTCGATTCAGCTAGAATCAGAATCAACAATTGTTTCTTCCTTCATTTCGCCACAGAAGGAAATAAAGTTCAAAGTGACCATGAAACCTTCATATCAAACTGTTTTCTTGGACAACACTCAACGGAGACATAAGCGAAAAACAATTCTCAGGAACCGCAATTGATCTTTCTAGCAATGACAATGCAATCATCGAGGTCGCGATTTTCTCCCCGACCATTGGAATTATTGTTAGGGGACAAGCTAACATGATCACAGGTGTGCATTGTTATAACAAAACAACAGGTTTTGGAGGAATTGATATTTTGCTAATATTAGCAGGAAATTCACAAACTAGAATTAATAATTGTTAGATGGATTATAATTCTATAGTTATGGAAGATCCTGTTCAAGTTCGTGTTACCAATGGATTTTTCTTAGGGGGTGCTAATATTGTTTTGAACTTTGAAGTCAACTAAAGGGGAAGTGTATGGTTTAAATATTGTTATTTTTTTTCTTAGATGAAGTGGTAATCCATTAAAATTAAACTCACACACAACTGTGAAGTCTCGGGTTCGAATCCAAGTCACGACGTCCGGTCTAACAATTTCGGTATTTGCCAGTTGAGCTAGGACTTCTAGACATGGTTTAAATATTGTCAACACTATGTTTAGCGGAAATCCTAATAATAAAGTTCAAATAGTGACATTAAATGGTAAATTTAGTAACATTGATCAACGGTGATTAATAGGAACAATGTGATTGGTATGAGATTGAGATCAACAATTGGAAAGTTGAATGTGGATTGTAATGGCAGATTTTTCAAATGTTTTGGTGTTTCCTAATAGGATTAATTATTTTCAGTATTCATTTTATATATTAGAAAGACCAAAGTTTGTTGCACATTTAGTGAGTAATTTGTCAAATAATGTTGTAGTTGTGGAAAGTGAGAAACTAGTTCATGGAGTTGTTTCTTCCTTTGTTGAACTATGAAGTTAGCTTATCGATATATGCAAGGCCGGTTTTGACTATTTAGATGCCCGGTTTAAATATTAAAAATGAACTTTTAATAAAAAATTAAAAAGAATCATTCTCTATTTAAATCATTATTTTTTATTTGATTTTGATTTTTTTCACCAAACATATGATATTTTATGAATATTGATAATATTTAATTATTATTATAGGGCCTCAAAATTAATTTATTGAGTACATCTAATATTTTATAAAAACTAACAATATATAACTATTATTATAGGACCTCATAATTTTGAATTGAGGTCTCCAAAATTTTGAGACTCATGCCGTCGCTCACCCTACATCTTATGTGGGCCGGGCCTGTGGATATGTGTTAGCTTTGTATTGTGTCTATCTTTGATAAATTTAATTGTAGTTTTATATAAAGGGGTGTTTTATAATATATTCATTGGCATTATCATTTATGGACTTTTTACTTTGTTCTATATTAACTTTTTTTCGTGTTGGGATGTGTAAAATTGTATACTTCTTTTTAATCAGCAAATGTTAATATTGTTAATATTTTGTCAAATGTGGAAATCATACAATCGATCTTTCTATCATTATGTTTGCAGGGGAAAGGGTCAATGCGTGCTCAAAGAGATGAGAACACAAAGTGATAGGCGCAAGAAGAGCTCAATTGTATTGGTTCACAAATTTGTTTGATACAGTTGGGAATCCTCATATTTATACACCATGAGCATTAGATTATTACAACTAACGTCCTACAAGTTCTAGTTCAACTGGTAAAAATTATCAAAATTGCAAGACATGGACATCATGATCGGGGTTCGAACCCCGGTTCTCTCACTTGTGTGAGAATTTCTTTATTTACTTTGTCAATTCTTCTATGTACCAAAAAAAATAAATTATTACAACTAACAACTAAGAAACATTTATTACAAAAAAATAACTAATGGTAACTAACTCTAACCGACAAAGTGAACTAACAGTTATGCTAACTGTGTTGCTTGTGCAACAACATGGGCGGTTCTACAGACCGGACACTTACCCAGACTCTGGTAAAAAAATATTAGTATTTTAAGAAATAGTTTAAGGTAAAATTGAGATTTTTAAGAGTTCATTTTGAGCAAAACTGAGTTTTTTTTTCTAAACTATGATTTTTCAGTCAAATTTTAAAAATAGAAATTTTGTCCGGACTTTATAAATTTTCTGGTCCACCACCAAAAATAACTTCTTATTTCTCTTGATCTTCAATTTTCACAATCACTTCACTATTTAAGTTCTCCACCTCAACAACCAAATCAACATTTTTTTTCTCGATAAATTTACATTTATTAATAGCGTCTAGTTCAGCATCACTTTCTTGGTTGCAAAGAGTTCATTTGCTAGAAAACTAGACTAAAGAAGAACAAGTATTATGCATATTAAATCAGATATCTTACACCACACCAAAGACCATGCTAGTGGTCGTGACTCGTACTCCTCATGTCATTAAGTTCTAGAAACACTCATTCTTCTAGCAGCATTTGTACTCCTCATACTTAACATAGCAATTGCATAGCTCTATCTTAAGGAACTCGAGTAACTAAGCACGAAATCCGCACCATAGGAAACCTCTTCACTAAAAGTCATGGTCATCTACTATAAGCTAATTGAATCATTAATTTTACTAACACTTGGTTCTTAGTAATAAGTTATCATTCATCGGTCATCAACTATGTATAATCAATCATCAACTATAAACTATAAGTTATCAGAGTTTCAATTTCCCTAAATGTATTAAAGAATATTCATTATTTCATGAGAGGTTTAGATTTTTTGACAATTTTTTTAACTTAATTAAAGGCCATGAATTCAAAGTTTTGAAAATGCAGCGATGTTAATTTTTTTTTAAAGTTATGTTGTCATTGTTGTTCTAAATACTTTCCCGTAAAAATACTCCATTTTTTATTTACTCACAAAAATATTTATTTTTATTAAATATTTCATTATATAATGGAAAGAAAAAAATCTCGAGTTTTTTCTCTGCAAGTAAAATAGAAAACAAAGGAGACAAAAATAAAACAAACAATTGATGCAATTCAATATGAACATGAATGATAAATGAGTCCGGGTACATATCTAAAAGCTTAATGTCTCCAACATAAGACAGAGGAAAGAGTGCAAATTAGACAAAATTCACTTTCTTTTTTTTGTCAATCCTTTGAAGTGCATAGACAAAGAAAGTGGAATACTAAGTAAGCAATAATATCTCATGTCCCTTACCCCACTAATTTTTCTATCCTATATCTCATAATCCCTTTAATTTCGAATAATAAAAGATAAAAAGTACTTATTTTATAAGTTTTTAGATAAATTAAGAGCATTATCTGATGTTATAGTGACTAGTAGATATCAAAGCAGTGTTTTAAAAATTAGAGCGGCCGATCAGATCACGAGTTGGAGGGGTGGCCGGTTTGGTTCGAATATTGGATCGACCATACAGTTAGATTGATGGAAACTGCTCAAAATTGAAAAAAAAATGGTGAACCGACGGTTTCTTCAAACCGCAAGTTTAATTGCACGTGCTTTTTCTTTCAACCAATAGTTCCAAAACAACGTCATTTTGTATTTTGTATTTTTTTAAATAGAAGAAACAAAAGAAATAAAAGAGAGTCCAACATTGAAACAACTATGTCTCCTTGAATTTAAATTTATTAGACACTTTATTGTTCCGTTTATGTTACAATTAGACTTTGTTTAATACTTATTGGGTTTGTATTTTATACTATTTTATTGTGTGTGATGACAATGCTTAGGATTTGAATTTAAGAACTTATGACATTATAAAATTTTCGAGTTTTTACAATTTTTTAGGCGTCATGTCATGATTTTTTTAGAGACCGAGTCATCCGATTCGACCGGTTTAATATCCATATAATTTTAGAGACCAGTTCATTCTATCGGTTTAATCATGCGGTTCGATCAGTAACCTTGCGGTTCGACCAGTAACCCAGTGGTTCGACCAATGAACCAATGATCTAGTACCCTCATTGGTTTAATGTCCAATCCGGTTTTTAAAACATTGTATCAAAGAGATATCTAGTAGCACAAATCTTGGTACAGGGTTCAAGTCTTAGCAAGGAGAAAACTAACATGACATTGTAATAATATACTAACAAAAAAAAAAAGTAGCACGCACTAATCTTAGGTCCCTTTACTCATATTTAATAATTTTAAATATAAATAAATTTAACTATTGTTAATTATTCTATTTAATGATATATTTTTTATAAAATAAAAATTTAGTCATTAATTTAAAATATATTTTAAGCTTAAATTAATACAAAATTTATATTTTATTTACTCATTGATTTTCATTAAATAAGTTCTCGTGCGTGAAAGATATTTTGAAAATGTACTTTTGAAAAATGAAAAAGATTATTTGAAGGAAGTATATATATGTATATGACTAGTGATAGTGTCTTTATGTAAATGTTCACCACATAATTTCATTTCATCATAATAACAAATTCATCAACCTAGTTATCATAGCACACTCCATGGCTGAAATTCACTCTCAAACTCCAACAATTAGTCCCACAATAAGCAAACCATGTAACAATCCTCCAACACAACATGGTCTCAATTCTATGGTTCTTGTAGCAGCTATAGTTTGTGCTTTACTTTGTGCTCTTGGCCTTAACACAATGTTACAATGTGTGTTCCAATGCGCGAATTGTGTCCTTACCGAACCTCTACAATGGATCGCTTCTCGAAGGCGCAATTCCGGACTCAAGAAGAAAGAAATGGTTGCTTTGCCAACATCAATTTTTAATACTCATTCAGCTGGATCAACTCCTCCATCATTGGATTCTAGTTGTGCCATTTGCTTAGCTGAATTTTGTGATGGTGATAACATGAAGTTGCTACCAAAGTGTAATCATCGTTTTCATGTTGTTTGTATTGATATGTGGTTACTTTCTCATTCTTCTTGTCCTAATTGTAGGAAAATGATTAAGTCCAATGATTCTGTACATTGCTTAAGCATTGTCATATCATAGTTTGTAGTTTTTGTAACAATTTTCATATCATAGTAAATGTTTGGATCCATTTTTTATGGTAAAAAGAACGAAATAAAAACTTAAATAATCTCTCACTTTTTGAATTTTGTATTTTTTTTTATAAACCAATGTATTTTTTTAGCTCTCCCAACAAATATTTTCAATTAGGGATCAAATTCAAGACCAAATAATTAAAGGATTTAAGTATTTATCACTTGTCACACATGTTATTGGTTGTAATTTTTTTATTTATATAGATATTAATTAAATGAAATATCTATTGCTTATTTTTATGATTGTTTATGGGCGAAACTTTTTTTATACTTATGTGTTAGTTCAATGGTAATTCTTATATACTTTTTTATCACTTGCTCATTATATATATATATATATATATATATATATGTGTGTGTGTGTGTGTGTGTGTGTGTGTGTGTGTGTTATATTTTAAAGAATTTCCGCATCAGTTGCGAGATGATCTGAATATGTGTTTATAAAATACGTAGAGGCAATCCTTATCTTACAAGTCGATTTTGTAAGGATGAATTAGACCCAAAAACTCAATTGTAAGATGGTATCAGAGCCGATTTTGTAGGGTTGAGATAGACTCAATACTCAATTCTAAGATGATGTCAAAGTCTCTCCAAAATCCGCTGCCCGCCTGTTATCAGATTTTTGATCGGGCCATCTACCATTTATATCCGCGCACCAAGCCCAATAGCACTGAGCGCCAAGGGGTGTGTTAAAGAAGTCTCACAACGGTTGCAAAGATGACCTGAATATGTGTTCATAAAATAAAAGCGATCCTCACTTTATAAGCCGATTTTGTAAGAATAAGTTAGGTTCAAAAACTCAATTGTAAGAGAAAATGCTAATTCGAAAAACATCAATCTGACAATCTCACTATTCACTTGAGAAGTACACTTAAACGAATTTAGAACTTTGGAAAAAAAAGCATAGTTTAAGGTTCAAATATTTTCACCATCATATCAATCCATATATTTTGTTTGGTTTAACCATTTAAAAAGGTAAATAAATTTTCTATTCATTAGATAACATCTAATTTAAATCACTTTCATAAAAATATCTAATTTATATCACTTTCATAAAAAATATTATATTATTTATTCAAAAAAATTATATTATATCATATTAAGAGTTACAATATATAATCTAAGATTATGACATCAATATTGTCAACAAGAGTCTAATTGTGATATCGAATGGTGAAATATTTTTTATAGTATATCAAACAAGAGGAATGTTATGGTCACACTTTCAAACACACTCCAATTATAATCCTCCACGTCACCCACTTCTTCTCTTTCCTTTACCTATTAACCTGTTGTCCAGGTTTAGAAACTAATATATTTTCTTTTATTTATTTTTTTAATTGCATCATTGAAAAAAAAGGAAACCAACACCGTCCAATCGGTAACATTGTTGATTGTAGCCATCTCCACAAACTCTGTAAATTCCTTCTCATCTTCCATTGTTTGTCTCAAAAACCCTTGTGTTGCATGTTTCTTCATATCAGAATTCTTAATTGTTTTTTTGAGTTGGATTTTATTTTTCAAATGAGGTTTTTCATCTTCTCAATTTTACCTAATAGATCTATCTCTTCTCAATTTTACCAGAAGTGTTGTTTCGTGAGATCCTCCTTCTCCGTTGCTGTTTGTGATCAGATCCTTTTCTAAAAAATTTCTTCTTTATTTTTTGGTGTCCAGATCCTTAAAGAAGAACAAACACTTCTTCTTTAAGAGGGGAATTTGGTGGTGAATGGTGTTCAATATTCAGAGTGGAAGAACCAAGGAGTTCAATTGTGAAATTCTCTTTTGGGTTGTTATAATTTGTTTAGAGTTTGGATTGTTGGATCTGGAACATGACACGAAGAGAAGACAATATTGATGGTGGAGGTTGAGATTGAAGAAGAAGACGAAAAGCTAAACCAAATAATAATAAATAAAATAAAAGTGTTACACACACTTGAAACCGGTAACCCGTAAAAAAATATAAAAAACACATGATGTGGCAAGTTATCATTGGAGTGTGTTAGATGGGTGTGTTAGAGAGTCAGACAATAGCACTTCACAATAATAATGATTGATGTATACAAAAGTTTGTCACAGAAGTTAAGGTAAATTATTTTAAAAAATGTACAGCTACCGATCGTTAGTTGATTCAGTGGTGATTGACATTGAACTTGGTAGAAAGGATACCGGTTCGATCCCCCGCAATTGCAATTAGGAAGAGGCTGAAACCACTTGATGCCAAAACTGATGTCCAAATCAAATTAAAATGGTGGTGAAAAAAAAAATTACAGCTAATTTGATACAAAAAGAAAGAGATAAAGGATCTATTTGATACTTTTATATATAGAAAAAATTTGATTAAGAGATAAGTCACCTTATTTATCTCATAAATAATTCAACGAAGATTTATAATCATTAAATAGTGGTGAAAACATTATACGGTCACCGGAACAAATAATTAAAGAATCACGTGTGTGGCTTTACCTTAATACTATTAATAATACTCCTTTCATTATAAAATATAAGCAAAAATTCATTTTCTAAGTTCATTGTATTATTAATATATTTAAATAATATATTGTCCAGATACATTAATAATGCAATGAATTTAAAAAATGATTTTTTACTTATATTTTATAACGGAGTAATAATGATAATAATTTAATATGTCAATATGTAACTAATCAATTTAACATTGTAGTGATCATCAGCCACAACCATGAATTGAGTCATGTAGACATCATTGTTGACTGTTGAGGCATAAAATATGGATGAATGAATTATTAGTAATAAGCATAATTCTTTATGAATGCATATTCTCTTCCGACATATACAAGTGTGTGATAAAGCCACGTTTGTCCCATCACATTGATATGATTAAGATTTTGTGCCTTCATCATATGAAACAAGAAAACCACCATTTATAACTTGATTCATCCATATAACTTGCCCCACCACTTCAATATCTTCATTTCTTTCAAATGAAGACAAAACAATACGTTCAATCAAAGTATGTGGCCAAAAATAATTAATTAAGATGTAGAGGGCTCTTAGTTAACCACAACACAACACCTGGCTGATCTAATAAATGGAATGTCTAAACATGTCCGAACGTCATCTACTATATATAAAATATAATGTCTTTATCAACTGAACTAAACTCACAGGAATACGTACAATTTTAAATTTAATCATGTAAGAGAGTTGCACGTTAATATTCATCGATGTTGATGAAAATAAATCTTCGTCCGAGGATTTAACATACCGCCTTTAGCCGAAACTTCTCTTTCAACCACATTTTTTCAATCCATAAAATTTGAACTTGAAATATTGCTTAAGGAATCCGAGTTTAGTTCACTCAAACCAATACAAGAAAATAAAAACATTTTGGTAAAAATAATCCATCACTAATACAACAAATTTTTTTAGAGAAATCTTATGAAATTTTCTCAAGATCCCATATATAAGAGTTAAGATAGTATAAATAAATATAAATGTTTTACAGTGGAAACACTTATCTATTCCTTCTTGACTTTATATGACTTTCACTTAAAATACCAAACAAACATCTTCTAACATTTTATAGTCATGATCTTCCATGACACAAGTCGAGGTCATATCGAACTCGGATCATCTATAACCGCACAGCCAAAGCTGGACAGACTGTACTGTTGCGGAGAATCTACGGTGGAACTCGACCATGTCTCACAAATTTAAATTCTCTACAGACTTTGCACCGTGCAAAAGTTGTATCCTCGTTAGAATACACAGAATATCTCTGACGGAAAATAGATATCAAACTATGTAGAAAGGAAAATATTGTCTAAAACATACTTGCATGTATGACATATATCCAATATTTTACACAAACGACACAATTTTACGATTGGTTTAGAATCTGGAAATAAACAAGCATATTGGTCACTTTAGTCGCTGTAGAATTCGACAGATTCATCATCATAGAATTCTTCGTCACCATCATCATCATCCCACTCATCATAAAGAAGAGATCTTAGCTGCTGTGCCTTCAGTTGTTCTTGAATTCTGTCTCTGATTGCCGTTCCCTATCAGTAAATCAATCAATTCAGTCGGTCAGAAGTTTTACAAGAAATAAATAAATTCGCGTATAAAATTTAGAGAGGAGTGAGAGATCTAACCATTTTGTGGCATCCTTCTTCAAACATCTCAAGAAATCCAGCAACTAATCGATCAGCATTTTCGACCCATTCAGTACGGTTCATGCCAGCAATTTTTTTCACTGTTCCTATCTGCAAAGTTTGACAACACAGTCTAGCTTATATATCATACATTGAAAGTTACTCGGATACATTGAACAAATGCAAGTGGAATAATAGCGATCCTACCAAAATAACATAAGATAGACTCGGATACCATCTTAATATTTGGATTTTACGCCTAACTCAACCCTAAAAGCTATTTCAAAAAGTGAGGATTTCCAAAGTCTTATAAGCTGTATTTACACTCCAAATAACAAAGATATCGCAACAAAGTCGAATCACCCTAATAGAAACTAGAATAGAAATTCTACTAAACCCGGACTAGTAATAGAGAGTTGGAAACATCGAGAAATGGATCCAAACAATTAAAGCATATATTTCCAAAATACAATTGCATCGACAAATAACGATCAATATATTAATAACAAATACAATTGCATCCTCGCTAATCCATAATAAGATAGTTTAGGATGTACACCGGTACCTTCTTTCCCACGGTCTCTTGTTGTTTCTTCACTCTCTCCTGCAATTTCTTAAGTCCCATGTTCATTCTCAATCTTTTCTCCTGCAAATAAGAGATCATGTATCAAAGACAGTTCCATCCAATACGAGAGAAAGAAAACTACATCGGCAGCTGATGAACAGAACAGAAAATATTGAGGGTGTGCAAAAAAAGGAGCTGACAAGAAGAACAAACCTTGACATAGCTAACACCTAGCTCCTTTCTTGAATAACCACGATCTAAATTACGCATTACATACTGGTTATAATCTTTGATGATTCTCATTATGATATCAGATGTAGAAATTCCTTCAGTCCGCTTTGTTTCCTTAAATTTTCCGATAGCCTTAACCTGTATAAGGAATTAATAGGCATAAGATCATCGATGAAAGCTACAAAATTTGAGATATTTACAGTAAGTGCTACTCTGATACAGAATGACACAGCCAAACGAGGAAGAGACTGAAGAAACAAATAAGAAACCAGAAAGAACAATGAATCATATGAAACTAAATTAGAAGGTAGTTCTATTTCTCAAACTTACAAATTCATAGACATCCTTTCCAGCTCCACTTGTATCAGCATAACTAATGGTAATAGAATAACCAAGTATTAACATATACGAGAATATATAAGAATATTGTGGATATGGTATCGGTCAGAATAAGTTATAACGAGAAGAGTGTCACACAGATAGAATAGAAGTATAATCAAACAACAAAGAGAAAATATAATCTTATAAAACTATAGTAGTAGTAGTAGTAGTAGTAGTAGCAGTAGCAGTAGTAGTGAGTGATAACAAGAACAGTGTCGCACAGATAGAATAGTAGTGAGTGATAATGGAAACAAATAGTAATAATCATAATCTTACAAAAGCCAATATTTATCAACAAAAAAATAATTAAAGGACAAGCATTAACACTTTACATTGCAGTGTCAAAATATAGGCCAAGGATATATTTATTTTCAGGATGTTGCATTCTGTTATTTTCATATATATTTTTTAAAAAAAAATTGTGTCCACGTACTAGTTAAGAAACCTAAATTAATCAAATTGCAGCTGCAAGCATTCACAAATTTAGAACAGTGATCAAACATAGAAAAATAGCTAGATTGGAACTGATTAATCTTACGGAAGAGCATCATGTGCCACATAGTCAATTTGATGCTTGTCGATAAACTCCTGATTGATTACCCATGGAACATCTGGAATAACTTCATCAACCCATCTGCAGCAAGTACAATTGAATTGCTTACCAATCCGAAATGAAAGCAAACAAGTATATAGAAAATGAAAAGGTCTAATATGCGGTACTTAAGAATTTAAACGCAATTTAAATAAGGCATACAAGTGGTGGCTGAGTTTATAAGCTTTCAATGGAAGATTATAACCACTCTTAAGATTTTAGGGGGTGACAAAAGGAAAATTATTTCAAAGTTAAATACATTTAATGCTGTCATGTCAATCGCGGATTGGGAAAAATAGCAATTCATTCAAATTCCAATATGCATCAGTGCTATAGTTGTCATTTGACAACATTTTGTACTAAATAGCATATCACATAACAGTATAGTGCAAGCGCTTATCAGAAATCAATATTTTGATCAGACATAGTCCACAAAGGCCAGTTATCAGAGTCCACAAAGGAACCATAATACTTTGACATAACACTAGCTTTCACGGTTCCAATCATGCAATTCACGGACTATTATTGAAAACAGTCAACAGAAGTATCATGGTCAGAGTATCCAGATCAGAAACCATACAATCGGTAGCCCAACAAAGTGGGCGACGTCTATGGTGACGGAGAATAAAACTCCCTCACCGATGAGGGTAGAATATCACCTGTTATAACAGGTCATTTTATCAGATCTCACACTTCGAAAAATGCATAATGAAACCGAAAATAAACTACAGAAACCGGGAAAAGAAAATCTGGCATAGGACATTTCATTGACATCACACCTAGCCTCTAAACAGACATGCCATCGTTGAATCGCCACCTCTTGACCATATTCCACTATTCTCACAACAAATTACCAATAAAAACTGGACTTTTCAATTTTTTATTATGGTATACAACGAAGTTATTTGATACCTCGCAGAAAGAAAATCGAGTAAATTTCAAACACAAGTCAATCTAAACACGATCCAACACAACTACTATTCTATGACAAAATAGAACCTTCCTAACCAAATTACACATCAAAAACCGAAAGATCCGCAATAATAAGTCAAAATTTAACCAAAAAAGAAAGAAATAAGAAGAAAAAAAAACCGAACTTGCAGTGTCGAAGAGACTCATAGCGTTCTGCCTCAGTCATAACAGTTTTACCCTTATACTTGTGAGTGGTCTCATCATTGCAGCATCCAACTAGGAGATAAGTATTTGGAAACCTTCAATTAACAAACAACAAAAACCATTATCATAGCATAACATAAACAAGTTCAACCAAACAAAAACTCCAACAATTTACATAGATCCAACAAAAAAAAAAAAAAAACACCAATCATAAACTAATTCATCATATCATGCAACTTAAAAACATGAAAACCCCAATTTGGAAATGGAAAATCAACAAAATTCAACTCAAAATTATAAACATCAAACCAATCTAAAAACAACAAAACATATGATTAAACAAAAATTGAAATTTAGACTTTAGATCATGACAATTAACAACCAACCCAAAAACAACAAAAAATGGGGTTGAACTAAAAATCATAAAAAAAATTCTTTGCATATTAAAAATGAAATTAACAAAGATGGGTGTTATAAAAAATACAAATTTGAATGAAACAAAAGAGGGTTTGGTTGAAATTACGATTTCTTGGCTTGTTCAAGAGAACGAGCATGCCCAAAGTGAAATAGATCGTAAATTCCATCGGCATAAACACGAACAGGTTTATCAGTTATAACCTTTTCAGCAATTTCGGAGTTATTTTGATCATTCATGATCACACACTCTACTGTGAATCTTAAATGATACTACTTGTTTGTGCAGAGAGAGTCAAAACAGAACAAAACCAAGTCTTTTCTTTCTTTTTTTTTTTGTTTATTTTTATTAATTTGAGATTTATTTTTTTTGTCTTTTAGTTATTCATTATTTTGTTTTTTAAAGTCTCTTTTGTTAGTACATTGTGAATTTTTTTTTACCTTTTTGTTTTTTCAAATTTTAACTATATTTTGAGTATGTTTGAATTTGACTTATTTTTTAATTTATGAAAATAACATATGCATATAAATAAAGATTTATGTTAATTTATAAGTTTTTATTGATAAAAATATTATTTTAATAAGTTGTTTTTATCATAAACTACTTTAGAAAATTTGTAATAATATATAAAAAAACAATTTATTTATATAAACTGATTTATATAAGCTCAAAAATAATACATGCAAACAAACATTTTGTTTTTAAGATGAGTTGTTTAAACATAAAAAAGAAAATATATGTATTAGAATTTTCATCACTCTTTATTTCACATTGTGACACCGTACATTTTCTTTTGACTAAATATTGACACCTTATAAGATTTTGGATTTAAGTTTTTTTTTTTTAACATATCATACGTACAAATTTTGTATTAATATCTGACAAAGGTTAAGAACTTTACAATTTAAATTAATTTGTGTTTACGAATTTAAGTTTTACTCTCTTTAGTTTATTTTTTTTTTTGGTTTTCACCACCAGTTGAATCTGATTCGGAGGTCAGTTCTGACATCAAGTGGTTCCAGCCCCCTCCCGATCGCAGTTGCGGGGGATCGAACCGTGATCCTCCCTACCAAGTTCAGCGCCAATCACCACTTTAATTTAGGCAAGGTTTATTTATGAATTATTTTTTGTTGGAAACAACCCTTCTTTCTACTTGGCAGCCATGCTACTGTATATTTTAGTTTTGAATTATGGGTCACAATAAATTGTGGCGTGTGGCTTTTTTTTTTTTTGAAACAAAAAAACTTAACTTTTCTCATTAATCAACAAAGAATCAATACAAGGAGGACTCATATCTAAAACATGGTGACTAGCCCAATAAATGGCTGCCCTGGCAAGTGAGTGAGCAACCATATTCGCTTGTCGCCGAACAAACTTTACCTCAAAGTTGTTAATACAAAATAAACTAGCTCTTATTCTATTAATGATATAACTAAACTCTGACACTCCTACTTGATTAGCACGAATAGAATCGACCAAGATTTGTGAATCACTTTCAAATATGATCCTATCCCATCTATTATGCACAGCAAATGAAACTGCTTCAAGGAAAGCCATTCCTTCTCCTTCAATAGTGGATAGCTTGGTATTTATCCATTTAGTTTGTGCCTTCAAAAACTCACCTGCTGCATTCCTGAAACAACATGCCAAAGATGTAATACCCTCCGCCATGAAAAAGCCAGCATCAATATTGCATTTAGTCCACCCTTGAGTAGGTTTTTGCCATCTAGAACTGTGATGTAACGTGTTGTTGTTACTGTTGGGTTGTTTCCTTTGTTGTGCATCAAACCAATCCTTCCACATATTAAAAGCTTGTTGTCCTAATTGATAAGCAACAAGTGTGTGATTATTCCAAACCATATCATTTCTATTTTGCCAAATACACCACATAAGCATCAATACTCGACCTGCAATAAAACTATTTTCTGTGCTGCATACATCAAAAATAAAATTTGCAGCAGATTGGAATAAGTGTGCTCTAGAGTTAAGCACCACTTCCAAGCCTGCTGCTGCCCAGCTTGTGCGTGCCATTGCAGCTTGGGCGTGTGTGGCTTTTCAATTGGTTCTTAAATACTGTATTTTGTTGGAAATTGGATTCCTTCTGTTCTTCAACTTTTGCTCAATCTTATGTGATATGAAGACCGATACAATTTTCTGTCAGAAAAAAAGACCGATACAATTCATGTTTTTTTTTAAATAGTGAATGTTAAAGGATACTTCTTTCGTCCCAATTTTTTTAGTCAGTTGACTTCAGCACGTATATCAATGCACAATTTTGACGATTAATATTTTTAATTGTATAATAGTAAAAATTATAAAAATTTAATATTCTGAAAATACTCATCGAGATGAATCCAACGACATCTTATATGCTAATATTTATTTTTATTTATTGAGAGAAAAATATGGTCAAAACAAGATATATGAATAATGCAAACATTCTAAACGGCTCAAATAAATTGGGACGGAGGGAGTAATGTTCTTTATGAATAATCAATTATGTCTTTTTTAATACTTTAGTTCTAAGATGTTTTTTTGGATAGAACTAATTATGTCTTTCTTGCACAGTAGTACTTAACTTAAGATATGTAATTGTCACTTGTTTGATTATTTTGAGTAATTTGAATGTTAATGTATATCATTATCAATTTTAGTTATTTTATATATCGTGCATTTATATATATTTAATTTTGAATTTAATTTTTAAATAATGTATCGCGGTCATATCATATTGGGGATTTTGAAAATTTTCTCGTATCGGTATTGTGTCGCGTATCTGGGCTTCATAGCTTTCGACTATAATTATTAGTTTCAAATATTTTTATATCATGATTATTGATCATTCTAAATGTGCATTTCATCTGGTAAAAAAATAATAAACTGAATAGAGCAATTTCAGTTATATTGTATTTGATGTGAAAATAATTTTTGGGAATGGATAAAAACTAAAATTTGTGTCCACCATTTAATTATGGGACAACATTTTGTCTTCTGCACAAGGTATCTAAAATATAAAAAAATAAGCTTTGTTCATCAAAAATCGTACAAGATAAAATTTGTTCAATATCTTAAAAAAATTTGTATTATTATGTATGTATTATTCTATACAGTATTTATATTTTGCAGATCTAACGAACCCATAGGCTTGATGATAAGCGACTACATTGTCGGCTAAGTTTATGTAACTTTTCTAACAATTTGAAACATCTTTATGTCAAATTTGAATTCTCTCCAAGATTTTTTTCTCATGTTGGTTATGTTATAGTAATATTATTCATTCATTTACTTTTTTTTTCTCTTATTAAATGTGTTTTTGCTCTTTACTATTTATCGATCATTAGATTAAGAAAAAGAGAGAGAAAGTATGAGAGACAAAAAATTGGAGAGGATCTAAATCTCTTATATATATATATATATATATATCTATGTGTGTGTGTAGGTTTATTAAACATCATGTGACACGTTAAGTTTATTAAAATCTTCTCCGACTATTAAAGTTAATTTTTTTTTGGCAATTTGACAATTTAGGTTTTGGAGGCTCTCAAGAAATTAAGCGTGGTAAAGCAGACAATTTATTAAGCTTAGGCTCGTCCCACTTAAGTCCGACTAAAAGCAAGACGAGGTGGACCAATTTAGGTGGCTGAGTCTAAAATCGCACCCCACACTATTTACTAGCAGACAAGTGAGTTGACAGGTTGGTCCGTCAAACAACTTTTTTTGTTTTTTATTTTTATTTTTATTTTGACACTTGTGTTGTTACAAAAAAAACATGTTGATGTAAGCCACTAGGTTTGATATAGTAGTGAGGGAATTTAGGTATTATGCTAGATGTTTTGAGTTCGATCCTCAACTCCATTATCAACATGCTAATGTTATTTACAAAAAAAATATTAAAAAATTTGGAAACAAACAAATTTATAAGAAAAAATAGCTTATCAAACACCAACACACCATCAAACAAATCTAACAACATAGTTGACAAATTTAACATAATTTATAGTTGAAGCAATGTCACCATTAAAATTCAATATTAAACAAGTCTCAAAGTAAAAACAAATTCACCAATATATATAAATTCAAAATAATTATTAAAAAAAAAACTAAATTTACTTAAATAAGTGTTGTATTTTATTGAGTTTAGGCCATCTCATTTTATTAAATTTTTTGTCTAACTCACTTGTAAAAAATAAAATAAAAACTATAATTTTACGTAACTCGCAGGCCAATCCCGCCTCGCTTTTTAAACGAGTTCGGCGGGACGAGCCAACTAGAGAAATAGAGCTCAAAACTTCGGCTTAACCCATAATAAATGACAGATTAAACGGTTTTGCCACCCCCACAAGAAATGATAGATGGAAGTGAATTCATGGTTTTTTTTTTTCTTTTACATTCTAAACGAGGTTCTAATTTATTGACTGAACTTTTAACTATTTGGCATGGAATCTTGGCTATTGATTTATCGTCATGGAGTTGTACTCTCAGATAGTCTCGGTTCTTATTATTGATGATAAGCCAAATGACTTTAAGTAGAGATGAAAAACTATTTAAAAGGATGCCACATAGGCACAATGGAGGCTTAGAAATAATGTGAAGCTTTTTTTTTTGTACATAGAAGAATTGATAGGAAATATAAGAAATTCTCACACAAGTGAGAACATGCCTTGCAATTTCGGCAAATTTTTGCCAGTTGAAGCTTTTCTTATATAGATTTATAGAATAGAATATCGATATGAAAATACTAAATAAAATATCATAACTAATAATTCATAAATTTGGTCAACTATAAGCCTTCAATTATATAATACACAAACTATCTGTATCCAAATGTAATTGCCTCTAATAGCTTGAGATTTGGGTAACACAAGCTACAACAATATAGCCATTTTGAATATTTAAAGCATAAGGGAACATCAGAACTGCATTTTAAATGACAAGTTAACATAAAACTTATGGAATCAATCTAATCTTCAATTTAAGAAATGCTACTGTCTTTAGATCACACAAATGTTGAGAGAAATAAGTCAAAATACAAATTGTTGTAAAGAAAATATCATTAACTTTGGATTTCACATTACATATTCTAGGATCAACTAGAGTATAGGAGTAGTTAATACAAATTTGTAGATTGGATATGCATGCCTTCCTCGTTAAAGTGCGCCAATTCACGCTTTTCCGTTTGTATTAGCAGAAATTTCCTGTCAGAAAGATTATAACAAAATGATTGGTCTAAATAACGCAAAATGATTAGAAATTTCAAACCATGTACAAGAGTGTGCTGAAGCCATATATGAGAATCATATTTATGATTTGGTGAAATGGCCGTAGGACGAGAGAACCTCGAGACTAGTAGCACAATTGCTAAGAAATCAAGGTTTGGCCTCAATTGAGTCTTGATGGGGAGTTTTGTCGGGCTAGTCCCTCCTAAGTAAGAATCACGACTCGCAACTAACTTCAAAACAAAGATAGTATGAACAGGACAAGAGAAAAATGAAAGACGCGGAACAAGCAATATGTGAAAAAGATTTTTTGGTCTTTAAGCAGATGATTTGCAAAGACAATGTTTTGTTTTGGCTGAAATTTCAATACATCGGTCCTGTCATCAAACCCTATTTTGATATGTTCCATGTAGTATTTTCGGTTTTCTATTGTTCGGACTAGATACTCATTTGATGGGATTTATTGTGTTAACTTACACCATGACAGTGATTTTGGGGCAAGGACATATAAGAGCTGGTACTACAAATTATCTGATTACCTTGGTGCAAATGTATATATAATGGACGTCAGGATTCGGTCCTAGGGTTTCCTCCACAGAGCTTCCATCATTATTAAGTGGAATAGGTTTTGTCAGCTCCCAAAGTGGATCATCAGATTTTTCTTCTGATGCAAGTTTCTCTGCATATATCACAGAAGTGGTCATTGACAATGGCTTAATTAACACTCCAATATTGAATCAACAACACGAAAAAATGCAAATATTGTCGATTGAAGAGGAACAAATTAACAATTTATAAAAGAACATGTAAAAAGGATGCTTTAAGGAGAAAAGTTTTAACATAAATGGTACATATCATAATTATAGTATAGATATCGATATATTATAAAAACAACTCATGTTTTTTCACCTATTGGTTTAAGCATTTGGCATAGTTGATCTAAAGTTGATGACATAGCATCACAACTTTTGGGATGACGGTCCGACAGAAAATATGACATTAGCTCGAGGTGTTATTTTAACCCAACAACTTAAGAGTTTGAGATAGTTGTTTCATGATTTGAATGAAAGGCCAAACGGTGAGGCATCTCATACTTTTATGCAAATTGCAGATCGCGAAAAAATAGTGTTTTGTTTAAATTTCGCTACGCAGCAGTGATATAGCACTGTCACTGTCTCTATTTGACAACTATTTGTGCTAAATAGCGTATCGCAAAACAATAGATATTTGTTCAAATTCCGTTATGCCATAGCACTGCTATAACTGCTGTTTAACAACACTGCTTTTAAGTAGCAAAGAAGGAATAACAAATTCAACTATTATATGTTTCGGTTTGTAGGTATTGCTCATACGGAGCTCAGTTTTGTTCCAACTTATTATTTGTTATATAAGATTTTCTGAATTTATAAAGTAAATGATAGAACTAGATATCACGCAAAACTAGAAGCCTGGCAACACGCAGCGCCAGAGAACAGTAAAACTGTAATAGGTTCACAAAACTTGGCGTAAAAAATGGCATTGACAATAGGACTTAAGCTAACCTATCACATGGAGTTTAATTGTCCACGAGCATGAATCGCGTAGCAAACGTAAGCGATATAGTGGAGCTCCATACGTCACCTGCAATTTTTACAAGCATTCAAGACCGGTAAAGCAAAATGCAAAGACACGTTACATCCATCGCTCTATTGATACTAAAAGAAGGAGGTTTAATTACCAGAATATAGACTCCTTTATTCTTGAGAACCCTATAGTGTGTCATCAACTGCTTCAATAATGGTGAACAGATCAAGAATAAAAAAAATCCAAAATGAAACAGAAGTGATAAAGAACTATGGACTTTTTGTTCATGGTTTCATTATACCTCCAAATTTCTTCAAGCATCTTAGTAGCATTTTGTCTTGAATTGTTTCCACACTGTCACAATAAAAATAAGCAATAAGGGAACTGATAGTCTTGTCCTATGAAGCACGGACACAGAAACGGACACCAGACACGGACTGACACGTTGACAACAATAATAATTAGAGAAAATGACATAATTCAATGTGATCATAATTCATAAGTGTCAGTATTGGACACAGGCATGTGCCCGACACCAGGACACGCCTAATCCGTTGAGTGTCTGTACTTCATAGGTCTTGTCAAACATAAAAGTATTTCAATGAGCACCATCACTCACCAAGATAGAATCGAGAGTTCCTGAAAAACAGTTAAACAGTATATCAGCACAATTCATTGTTCAAGAGGTAATATAATTATATTATAAGTCTATGAATGAATGGGAAACACACCTTTGTCGATAACAGAACCAAAAGACTCTGATTCAAAATCACTCATGTCTCTTACATCCATTTTCAGATCTGCCTAATCGTTAAGGATATTTCGCACTCAAATACATCACTACCTCATCAAATTTTTATAAAAATAATAATATTTATATTTATGATGATTCTATTCTGTAACATGGAAAATTGGAAAATAATTTGATCTGATGTCAAATGTAGCAGCCTAAAACTGAAAATGTTTATGTACATCTATGAATTGGCAGTGAATTTGGCAAAATCGCAATGACACAGTGATTTTGTCGAGGCTTCAAAGTATATTTTCTACAAAATCACGGTAGAATACCATGATTCTGTCAAAGTCACTGTCGATCCAAACATTCACTCTGATGTATTTGTGATCACGATATAGAACATATCAGTCGCATTTGACCACAATTCTTCATAGTATCAAGATTCAACTACGATTTAAAAAGTCGTACATAACACGAATTCATCATAAGGATTTAAAAACATGCATACAACATGAAGTATTATTCATCATAAGGAATAAGGATACACTTCAATTGAAGACGATCTCGGTATTTCTTCTGCATAGCATCAATCACGACAGAAGATATATCAATGTTAACAACATCCTTATAACCACCTTCTTCAACCATACCTTCACTAAACGCTGCAAACCAAAACACACACACAGAAATAAAATTCCTTCAAATCAACATGTCCGCATGCATTACACAAAAGGTGATAAAAAAAACAAAATACAAAAAGCAAAAAAAAAGTGATTTTTATTGAACCCAATTGAAAAAAAAGTAAATGGGGTGGCATAGAAAATCATATCCTATTCCTATCATATAAGAGAGAGATCTAAGAAAAAAAAAGGTTTGGTTTGATTGAATTGACTTGCCTGAATTTCCAGAACCAACAACAAGAATAGATTGATTAGGAGGAACATAGAGATTGATGATAGGAGCCAAAGTAATGTACTTTTGGTACCAATCAAAAGGACCAGGTTCATTTGTGTAACGGTTGTCCCAGTACCATGATTCACCGTAGGCTTGTGTACCTGTTGACATAACTGTTGAATCTGTTTTGTAACTGTTTGGTTGGAACAAGATAGATAGATGATGATGATGTGCTTATGTTTTTGTTTTGTTTTGTTTGTTGTTCCAAATCTGAAAGAAGAGTAATTTGGATTTTGAATCAGATCATACAAACAACAGGTGCCACGTCTTACATATACACGTGGCATCAAGCATTAGGCTAGGTAAGTAGGTGATGATTCATTCTTATATCTTAATCTTAATTTTAATAAAAGTTATGTGTAGCACCCACTAAAATTTTAATTAAGTTTTTAATTTAACCCTAATTTTTCTCTCATAAACCACTAATAATTAATACTCTTATCTAATTTCTCTCACCTAATTTTGAATTAATCATTTACTATGTATTGAAAATAACACATTTCTCTCACCTTAATTTGAATTTTAAATTAACCATTTAACACATTACACATAAGTTATGTTTAACACCTACTAAAACACTAATTAAGTTCTTAACTTAACCCTAATTTTTTCCACCTAAACCACTATTAATTAATACTCTCATCTAATTTCTCTCACCTATATTTGAATTTTGAATTATTCATTTTCAATATATTGAAAATAACACATTTCTCTCACCTAAATTTGAATTAGTCATTTACTATGTATTGAAAATAACACATCACTAAATAATTTTATTTACAATTAATTTTGTACTACCATTTCTGAATCAAATTATTTTGATTCTATATGATTTCAATTTTATGGTATCTTCTATTTTTATTAATTTATTAGTATTGTTTAGTTTCATTTGTACTCTCTGTTTTAAATTTCAATATATTTATGTTTAGATTTCATTGTGTTTTTTTTTTTCAAATTTTAATTATAAAAATTTAAATTATATATATATTGTTCAACTAAATTCGTGCAACGCAAGGGTCAAAGTCTAGTTTTTAAAATGCTCATAAGTGTAGAATTTTTGTATTTTATTTAATCATAAATTGTTACTCTCTTCGTTTTAATTATAATAAGATCCTATTACAAAATAAAAAATTGGTGAGTTTTATATCACCCCTTGATAATTTTTTATCCAACTGTTAATGAGAACAAATAATACAAGTAGATTCCTATGTAATACTTATAACTAAATTTCTAACTAACTATTATTTTATATGTATGTAGTTTGTTCTCATATGTTGTAAGGTAAATAACCTTAAATTATCAAAAGGTAGAAAAAATAAAATTATTTTTAACCAACTATTACTTCATATGCATGTGGTTTGTTTTCAGGGGCGGAGCCACTTGTGGGCTCAGCAGGGCCATGGCCCGCCCCAAGTCTCAATTTTTTTTTTATAGGTGTATAACTATAATTTTTTTTAAAACGCTATATAATATATAAAATGAATTGCAACATAATAACAGAATTAACAAGTGGTCCAGCGGCAGGGAATGGCAGTGTGCGCCCCTATGTAAAGAGTCGGGACGAGTTCGATCCCCATAGGCTAAACTTTTACCATTACATTGCCATTTTTAAACAAAATATATTAAAAAAAAACCCATTGTCTATTTTAGCTTTTTAAATTTTATTTTAAACAAAATATATTAAAATAATTAAGATGACCAAACCAGTATACTACAAATGATAAATGATATATTTTTTCCAAAACATATATATCCATATTATAAACAAGATCTTATATTTATCCAAAAAAAAAAATCTTATATAAAAATAAATAAAAATTTACGGTCCTCCCCAAAAAATTACTCTAGCTCCGCCACTGTTTGTTTTTAAATTTAATATTCTCTAGAGATTTCGTGATACATTTATTACTTTTTCTAAACATTACCCTTATCATTGTAAAAAAAAACATTACTCTTGTCAATATCACTTATTGACATTGTGGAATATGAAAAATAATAAGTAAGAAAACTAATTGAATACAAATAATTTGATCATCTATTTTTTTATGCCAAACTCATAAGCAAGAAAATTAATCGGATTGTAATAATATTCACTTCATAAATCTTACAAACAATAAGCATAAACCATAAATACACGTGAACATATATTCCTTGCTACATTTATGTTTGGAAGGATTTCTCACTTTTCAGTATTTGAGTTATAGACATCAAAATATTGCTATACGAGTCACAACAACCACCTATGCAGATTTCTCTGAGGTTGGAAGAACCAGTCGAAAAAACATTTGAATTAGAAAACCTGAGTAATGCATCATACCAACATGACTTTTTCTATTTTTGTTGTCTTTGGAATGAGTTGGAAAAATGTCATTCATTTGTTCTTCCTTTTCACTTGAGATTATCGGATTTCTTTTCCTTACTTTTCCTCTACTTGAGGTTCATGCTTATTGCTTTAAGATCTATGAAGTGGCGATAACTACAATTCAATTAGTTTTCTTGCTTATGAGTTTTACATAAAGAATACATAATCCCGAAGAACCATGAACACACATGCATACAAATGTCAAAAAGAAAAGTTTAATCAACAACAACTATTCAACAATTTCCATCAATTAACTATTTTTGATGTGAATGAATAAAGTGCACGCAAAACCACACACTAATGTTTCATGGATATTGGATACAACACATTCACACAAAGATTGATAAAATGATAATGAATATCCAATTGTCGATATTATCTTATCAAGAAAGATAATAAAAGAGCGAAATATATAATTTTCAAGATACTCAGAACATCAAATAAAAAAGATTTTTTTTTTTATAAATTAGATAAATAAAATTTAATAAAAATGATTATATGCATATTTAAATTCAAGTTATGTAGTATTCCATCAACAGAATAGTTTTTGAAAGAAAAAAAAAGAACAAACTTGTGATTTGAATATGCATGGATTTCATTCAGTTTTTTCTACACAATCATTTCTACCGAGAAAAAAAAAATTACTAAATAGAAAAAAATCTCAGATGAAAAAAAATACTATCAAAATAAAATTAGAGAATAGGAAGAAAAATCTCTTGATAATATTTTATGTATGAGAGATTGTTTGTTTGTGTGTCAATAGTATTCTTTATTTATAGTGCAAAAAATTAATAAACAACATTGTGTTAGAAATCGTAAAAAAAAAAAAAAAAAAAACATTGTGTTAGAAATAGACTTGTTAGAAATAGACTATGATTGTTAGAGAGTAGAGATAAAGGAGATAAGAACAATGTATTATTTTATTCATATGTGTGTGTTTACATCTTAATAAGAGTCCTATATTTATAGGATACAAAGAGAGAAGTGAAAGACCATGGGCAATTAAAGTCCACTTCACTAGTGAGAGTTATAGGACAAGGAAGAGATAAAGATGGACATCCACTAAGTCTTCCAGTAAGACTTATTATTCATAACACTCCCCCTTGGATGTCCATCGAAGATGTGCCTCGTTAAAACCTTACTAGAAAAAAACTCATTGGGAAAAAATTCTAGTGAAGGAAAAAGAGTATAACATCATTTTATATGGTATATTTATTTCTCCCCCTCAACCATACAACCATCTCTAGGACAGCGAAGACCAATATTCTTCCTGCAGATAAACCATAATTTTCTTATATGTTTTGAGTTATAGACTTCAACCAAAAGATCTAGGATATATTCGTACTCTTCTTTAGATTAGCCGTACTTGAAATATCATAATGACGTTGAGTGTTTGAAACTTTCAACTTGAAAGAGCCTCCTTATAGAATGAGAAAACCACAAGTTTATTATACGTGTAAACTCATAATCCTTAATAAAAAGCATTCTCCGCTTTCTTGATTATGTTGTTTCTCTAGGAAACAAAACGTATGATTGGCTTTGCTCTGATACATGCATTTACAAATATTGACAAAAACAAAA
The DNA here is from genome assembly GCA_954870985.1 of Trifolium fragiferum. Taxonomy (NCBI): domain Eukaryota; kingdom Viridiplantae; phylum Streptophyta; class Magnoliopsida; order Fabales; family Fabaceae; genus Trifolium; species Trifolium fragiferum. The sequence continues at coordinate 13,735,107 of OX940795.1, read as the reverse complement.
TACCACGATATACATATAACGAACAAAATACATTAATGTCCTCGTTTGAAGTTGTCCATCATTTTCTTGAAGACGCGATCTATACTAACATCAAGTGACATCACAATCATTCAAGTAAACAATCAAATAGATTTGTCCATATCAAATTATTTTAATACATTTGCTAGATAAGATTTTATATAAGTTTCTTGATGCACAAAATCTAATTTAAATAATAAATTTGAAAATTCAAACAAACCTTTCGCATGCACCATATGCAATTTTAAATTTTTTTATAATCAACATATTTTAGGATCTCTTCTAAAGTACTAATAATATTTATATCATCATAAAATTTATTATAATAAATTTACTTCCAAATGTTTAGAATGGACAAATTATGTCATTTCTTTAATGTATCATAAAAATTAACTCTTCCAGAGAGTTTCATATAATCATCGATTTAAGTGAGCCATACAAATATATTGTAACATATATTTCATGAATTCACTTCAGGTGAATATGTCTCATCAAAATAAATTGTAGACATTTACCATCCACTTTTGGTGAACATATCAAACTTTATAAGTATGCTTTATATCAATATAATTCTCTTTAACATAAAAATCATATATATCTAATTAACTTCACATCTTCAGGTGTGCGGACTAGTCCAAATATTTCAGTTATATGAATATAGTTTGATTTCACTGAAATTGTCTATTTTCATATGCATATATTTTATTTATCTATAATCGTTAATAGACTTTGATTACTGATCCTCGTTATCACTTATCACATATAGCGCTATAGAAAAACATTGTCAACGTTGACTTTCAATTTTGGTTCCATCTCATTTCGTTCATAACTTATCGAGATCTCTTTATTTTCATAAATTTCAGGTACCTGATCAGTTCTTCTAGAACTTAAAAATCAATCATATCAGACAACTGTTTAAGAGTTTCCACATCCTCATTTTGGGTTATCTTTCCTTTTAGCTCCTTTTCTTGTTTGAGGATTTTTATATTTGGAACCAATTTATCTACCACGCTTCATGCGCGGTTGAGACTCATTTGCAATATTCTATTATCCGACAAGGATATCTATTTTATTTGGAGCATTAGCAGCTTCTATTATACAACTGATGAAAATCTTTTAGTTAGAGGCTGCTACCTCCCCTCCATGTGTAACTTCTGCTGCAAGCAAGTAGAAACTTCTTTCCATATTTTCTTTGAATGTGGTTTTGCCATTCACCTCTGGTCTTGGTTGGCACAATGCTTAGATCTCACTCTTCATTTCTCCAGTATGGAAGATATTTGGAAAATTTGCGACTTAAATTGGTCACCTCAATGTAAAGTCACCATTACTGCAGCCATTGTAAACCTTTTGAACACTATCTGGTTGGTTAGGAATCAGGCTAGGTTTGAAGACAAGAGAATCAATGTGCAATCAGCTATATCTAAAATTATCTCTAGCACTTCCCTCTCTGGCAATAATACAAACAAAGCTGCTTCGAATTCTCTGAGAGATTTTGTTATTCTCAAAAAGTTCAATGTTGTCATTCATAATCCTAAATTGAACACAGTCAAGGAAGTCATTTGGCATCCTCCTCTGGTGAATTGTGTCAAGTGCAATATAGATGGTGCTTCCAAAGGCAATCCAGGTGATGCTTCTTGTGGAGGTATTTTTAGGAATTCTAACTCAGATTTTCTTCTTTGCTTTGCTGAGCCTCTAGGTTTTGCTTCCTCTTACATTGCTGAACTACACGGGTCTTTGAAAGCCATTGAGGTTGCTTCTCAAATGAATTGGGTGAATCTCTGGCTTGAATCTGATTCTGCTTTAGTGGTTTGAGCTTTTACCTCTCCTAATAGGATGGTTCCTTGGTCCTAAAGGAATAGATGGAATAATGCTTTAGTCTTGCTTAGGCAAATGAACCTTGTGGTCTCTCACATCTTTAGAGAAAGGAATGTTGTTACTGATAGTTTGGCTAACCATGGGCTATCTTTGAACTCTGTCTTGTTTTGGCAGGCTCCTCCTGATTTTATTAGAGAAGAATTGTCTAGAAACAAATTGGGCTTAGTCAATTTTAGAGTTGTTTATTGTTAATGGAGTTTTTGCTTGGTGACTTGGTCCCCTCCATTTTGTACTTGTTTATCCTTAATATATTTTGTGGTGTTCTAGCTCTTTGCTAGCACCTTTTTGGTTAAAAAAAAATTTTAAATCAATGATGCATATTGTGCCAAAAAAAAAAAGAATTATGAACAAATTTTAAACTTCCTATTTGAGATTTAAATTGACATATTTGTATGTTTGTTTTAAGGAAAACTAATAATGGTTGATTAAGGGTGGTGTAAAATATCAATCAATAAACATTTATATTTCAAAATTCATATTATATCTTGTTAAAAATAATCATAATATATAGAAACTAATAATAAAAAATTCGGTTATTTATTTCAATTTCTTAAATAAATTTTTTTTATACTATATTGTACAATTTCTTTTATTATTATTTTTGATAAGTTATGATTTTTTTTGCTAAATTTATTTTATAATATTTGGATTTAAATAATATACAAACTTATAAAAAGAAAAAAATTCTTAAAAATATGAAACAATGAATGCTAATAATGTACGGCAAAAGACAAATAAGTCAAGAATTTCATCAAATAGTAATTGATTTGATTTGGATTAATCAACTAATTAAATGTTCATCATTAGGGATGGCAATGGGTAGGGTATGGATAGGGTACTATAGTCCCCATCCTCATACCCGCAGTTTGAAAAAATACTCGTACCCATCCCCATACCCGCGCGGGTGACAATTTTTGTCCCCGTACCCATGCCCTATGGGTACCTAAGTACCCATACCCGTACCCGTTACCCGCATTTTTATTAAAAATAAATTGATCAATTATAAAATATCATATCATTTTAATAGAATTAAAAAAAATTCAAAGATTTTAATGTTGATTCATGAAAATTATAAACAAAATTATTAGTAAAATCATCCTCAAGTTCATTTCTCTATTGACTTACATTATGTTATAAATAAATATTTTTTTATTCAAAATTTGTAATAATATAATAATGTTGTATTTTACTAAAATAATTATAATTATTATTATATAATAATATAATTAAAATAAATAAATATATACTATATGGGTATATGGGGTGGGTACCTAAGGTACTCGTACCCGCACCCATACCCGCTCAATTTTGTGGGTAATTACCCATACCCATGCCCATACCCAAAATGCGGGTTTTTACCCTACCCATCGTGGGTATTTTTTGTGGGTACCCATTGGGTATGGGTAAATTGCCATCCCTACTCATCATATAGTTTCAAAATAAAAATTGAGAAATTTATGTCCAAAAAATATCTGAGGAATTTATTAACTTAAAATTTGCACCCAAAAAAAAACTTAATATAATGTTCCAAAAAATAATAATAAATCATTTTTCTTATTTTTTTTTTGTGTATGCTTAATATATATTCATTTATTTATTGGGTCCTATTTATATTTCAATTTTAATCATATAAAATTTTATATATTTAAAATAAAAAATCGTTCATTAATTTAATTTTGCTATATTGGTCCCAAGAAAAAAATTTATTTGAAGTTGAAAAATAATAATAATTTGAATATTTTAATTATACCTTTTAATTATAATTTAAATTGTTTCCTTTATAATGTACACATTTGTATAATATAATGATTTGTTCATCCTTTATTTATTATTCATCCTTTATTATGAGATTCATCCTTTATTGTGAGAGATTTTTTTTGAAGTAAAAACATTTAATGATAAATCAATATGAGAGGAGAATGCTTGTGGGAATGACATGTGGCAATTTTCTTTAAAAAAAAACTCTCAAATTATATATATAGAGATTCAATTTGACTTACATTTATTATTATTTTTACTATTTGACCTACATTTATTGTCCGTCATTATTTTAATTTTCCGACGAATAAAGTATTGGTAATTCTCTTTTCCTTTTTATTTGTCATTTTAAGTTTATTTACACATACTAACACACACCTAGAGCTAGATGTATGGATTTAGGGTCACGGAGCGACCCATTTAACTTGTAGGTCATTTGGGGTTAAGACCAATATATTCTGGACCATTTATATTTTGGTATGTATGGATTAGACCATTTAGACCGTAAGTTACTTGGGTTAAATCTGCGGATTTGGGGTTGGTCAGTCACCCGTCTAACTATTATTTTTTAATTAACTATACATTTTTTCACTTATAATTTTTCTTATGATATACTATCTCAGAAGAAAAAACTGAACATTTCCGGTAAAAAAATAAATACAAAAAAGTGTAAACTACTCTTGGAACACTAGTTTCATAAGCATTAGCTAGAACAAAATGAGGTATTTGTGTCAGACATGACTCAAAAAATCATATTAAAATCGATCTCACATCATGTATGTCTCATGTAGGGGTGATCACGACGCAGCACAACTCAAAACCGACATAACCGCCAACATATGAAACCATTTAGTTGGATGCGGGTCAGGTCTCGGGTCAACAATTGTGAAAAATCGATCATGAATGGTTGTATAAAGACGGGTGCAGGTCTCTAAAAATTCATCTCTTCATAACTGAAACCGACCAAACAATTACTAAAATACAAATTAATTTTTTCAGTTTTGAGCACATCTTCTCTCTCTCTCTCTCTCTCTCTCTCTCTCTCTCTCTCTCTCTCTCTCTCTCTCTCTCTCTCTCTCTCTCTCTCAATCTTTTATACTCTTCGCTTTGTTAATTTTATCAATCTTTGATTGAGGAGAAAAATATAATATTTTACAAGTTTATGCTTGTAATATGTTGATAAAGGAGATGTAAAATATATTATTATAGATTTATCTTAATTTTTACTTCTCATCTACTATATATCTATTATTGTTGGTGTTCTTGCTAAGGTTCCGGTGAATGGGCCGGTTGTTTTTATGGATTGGGCTCGACAGGAGTATTCCTGGTCCTACATATCCCTCTAGCTTGATGGGAATCAGAGCGACGCAGTTCTCTTCTTGAACCGGCTTGGGGAGTTAATCTTGATATGTTAGCTGAATACTTTTCTCTTGTCAACAGTGGTGCTGAGCTAGGTTACGGATATGTGAGTAGTCAAGAACTTATGTTACTTGATGAAATTATGGAGTTCCTTTATATAGGAAGCCGCCTAGGGCGAACCAGGCGATTGGTGCCTTGAATCATATCCTCTAGCTAATGGCGAAAACGTGCTGCTTATCCGTCGGACGATTACAACCACGCCGTAACGAAAGGGCGTGTGTTCCTATAGATGGGCGAGGACCAAGTCAATGTATATCATTTGAAGGACGCGGACTAAACCCATATTGGTGGACTAGGCGAACTGGATCATGACTAGCTCATTAGCACATAGAAGGCGAGCCCAATGGATTTTGGGAACTAGCCCAGTACACAGCTCCCCCAGCACGAGGCTCATGACGAGGCGTGCTGCTTGACAGTTGTCCGGCGACATGTCTCCCTTTACTTACTCACCTGTGACGTCAGCGTCTTGAAAACCGTGCAACTGTCTTTTCGAATACTCCGTATTGTGGAGCTCGAGAGTCGGATAATGATGACATTCAAATTGTTCGATTCATTGGGACCGTCCTGATCCCTTACCCAGCTTGAAGTCCCTCATATTGAGAGATAAGCTTGAAATTTAATTTTTGTTTTTCTTCTGTCTACTCTATTAGTTTTTAACACCGCCAAAAAAATATCTCCTAATCCTCTTTTTTTATTAAGAAGCTAAATTAGCCCACAAATTGGCATCAGCGGGTCCTCATGAACATAGCTCAATTGGTAAAGGACATTGCACATTTGTACAGGGACCGGGGTTCGAACCCGGTATGCCCACTTAGTCACCCTTAAGGGATGAATTTCTAGCCGCTAGGCTACCTGACAAAAAAAAAATAAAAATGGCACCAGTGGGAATCGAACCTGAAACCTCAAGAGGAACAAACTCCCAAATACCAAGTCAATATCATCAAACCAACCCAAGTGGGTTTATCTCCTAATCATCTATCTAACATAATTAATTAATTTGAATTGCATTGATCATTAAATTGGTGTATTATTTTATGTTAATTAACTATTAATTTTTATTTTATGTTAAATATCATATAATTTTTTATAAGGGGTCAATATTATATTTTTAATACTTATTGGCTCAATCTCTTTTTTTTTTTTACTTTGATGGAGTGTAAAAAACTAATCTTATGTAACAGTGAATCAATGATCGTATTTTTGTTGGTTAAACCCAACTCGAGCTCACTAGGAGTATGTTAAATGGAATTTGGATTTTCTACATTTGATCTCTTTAAATTCACCTATATTCAAGCAAAAACTAATTAAGAAAGAGAAAATATTGTATATTTAAGTGCATTTGTGTTTTATAAAGACCAAAATACTCTGTTCACGTGAGCTTAACTCAGTTGGTATGGACACCGCACTTGATGACAGGAATTTCTGTAGTATTTTAGGTAGTATTATTAGTATTAAAATGACCAAGACAGACCCAAATATCAACAAAATCCTGAAGAATCGAGAAAAAGCTTCAAGACAAGGTGAAGAAACGCAAAAGACAAGAAAAAGCCAAAAAATGAAGAAAAGCAGCCAATCGTGTCACGATGGCACTCAACGTGACACGATGGAAGCTTCTTGCTCGCCAAGACAGAATCAATTATATTTTTGAAGAGAATCTTAGCATCGTACCACAATGAAGCTCAACGCAGTACGATGGCTTTGCGTAGTGATCACGCAGATCAAACACACAGGATCAGTTATAATTTTGAACTGAATCTGCTCATCGTGGCACGATGGACCTAGCGTGCCACGATGGCTTGCTGAGGCCCATTACGAAAAGTATAAATAGAGCCTCCAAAATTCATTATAATTCATTCAGAAATAGAATAACTTTCTATTCCTTTTGGAGAGAAGTTCGGAGGAGCTCTAAGAGCATAGTTTTCTCCCCTTACGGGAAAACTAACTCAGCAAGGTATGATTCTTTAGGCTTTTTATAGTTAGATTCGTGTAATTTAATTATGTAGCCTTTTGTAATAATTCCTTAGGTTGTGGTGGAGAAGATTAACTCCTCGATGAATACTTGGGTCATGTAATTGAGTCAAAATTATAATAAATCGTCTTTATAAATTATTATTTGTTATTTGTTTTCTTGCTTTAATATCGTTAGTCGGAATCTTGGCCGGATAAACGGCGACGTCTTAGAATAAATAATTAGGGTTTACTTTAATAGTAGCATATTAGGGTTCTCAGTATTATTTGTCCGGAACTAGTAATAAATAACACTAGATTAAAGAAGCGGCACAACAATCTTGAACTAGTTATGACTTAATAATTAGAGGAAGAATCAGGAACTAGTTGTAATAACAATTGGAACTGAATAACCGTAACAGTTGTAATAACAATTGGAACTGAATAACCGTATTGGATGGTCGATGGTCATAATGCATGTATGTTAATTAACTCTATCTAGTAATAAGGGTATGTGACAAAGCGAGGTTAGGCTCTCGTAGGTACCTTAGTTGCAAAAGTAGGGGGACTTTGCTTACATAGGGTAGCAGTAAGGTGCTACTAAAACAAGGATAAAACCGACCCTCGATAATAGTACGAATGACTATGTTATACACCGATTATGCCAAGTATGAGGGAGGGAGTAAGTTCAACCACCACACCTGTCATCTATGTTTCTGAATCAAAACATTTATTTTCTTGCAACGCATATCGCTCTTTTTATAAAATTAAAACTTTTTTCCTAAAACCAAAGCGAATGCAAAAACCACGAACTAGAATACCACTAGCGAAGGTTTGACACGATCCCTGTGGATACGAACTCATTCTAGACACCTAGAGTGTGAATTATTGCTCGACGACAAACTGGTTCACTTGCCCGAACGTAGTCAGCACTATATGTGCAGGAGCCGGGATTCGAACCTGGATACTCCACTTATTCACCTTTAAGGTGAATTTTCTAGCCACTAAGCTACTTGACAAAAAAAAAGACCAAAATACTTTAAAGTTTTGCCTAAATGTAAGAAATATAGAAAATTATGACTTTAGGAAATTCAAATCTGTAAAATGCAAGATTTGAATCTACCGTTGTAACTATTTCACACAGTGGCTCATTCTAGGGTGGGCAAGTAAACTAGGTCTCCCACTGTGGGAGACTTGATTTTACCATTAGATCACTGAGGTCCACACTAGGCCATCATTAAAATCGCACACCATATATTTTCAAGCACTGTTTTTTCTCTCTCATTGTTGTTACAATGTCTTCTTTTATCTCAGACTTTTGAATCCAGTTTTTCTTAACAATAAATAACCATTAAAAAAAAAATCAGTCTTCACCCTATTTAAACCACCAAGAATAACATGGCCAGTGGCAAGAAATCATGTTGCTACTAAAAGTTGAGTAATTTTCCTGTTCATTGATTATACAAAATTGACTAATTTTAAATCATCCAGTTTTTATCAATTTGTAGCCGATTGGGTTCAAGGTTGAAGTGAATCTCGTTATTTCCTGCAAATCATCTAAAGATTCCAAAATTTCTTTGTATTGGTCTCAAATTTAATACATTTCAACTATAAAAATCAACTGCATATATTATTAAAACAGTAAAATAAGTGAAAATGCAAACAGATGAGCCTTAGCCTGGAAGTGTTCAAGTCATGTTAATTTTTTGGAATATGGTTTGGAGTGGGTCTTGATTCAATTTTGGGTTTTTTTTTTTTAACTACTGGGTTTGGGTGTTGGTGTTTTGTTCTTGCTGTAAAACAATTGGGTACACCTTTTATCATCTTCATTCTTGATTTCAATAAAATTTAGTTTTGCTTTTCAAACAATAAAGATTTCACAGAGGTTATGAACCAGGCAAAACAAGTTTTTCAAATAGTTGAGTTTGAATGAAAAGGGACGGTAAATGATACAGTGTGGGGAGGAGTATGATGGACTTGCAAAATAATTGGTCTCCCACGGTGGGAGACCTAGTTCACTTGTCCACCCTCGAATGAGCCTCACACAGTTACACGTAAAAAATGATCTTTGATCACATATTTTAATCGGATAGCAACTATGCAATCAGTTAAATTTTACCTTATTTAATTATAATTATTTATTTTAATCGAACAATCAGATGCCTCACACAGTAACTATGTTAAATCTAATTCCAAAAATGTGTCTCCATCTAACTAATAAATAATGAAGAACAATTTCCAAACAAAACCCGTAACCAATTGATCATGTTTGTTTGATGTTTTGATAGTGATGTGTTTCCATTTTAGTGGCAAGCTATGGACTAGGGTAGGTAACTGTTGTGCTCACATCACAACACACTTTCAAATGTTGATTGAAATGTTAACTGAATTCAATGTCTCGCATCGCTATTGTTGCAACTTTGCAAGTGACTCAGAATCAACATGCTTTTATTTTATTTTTTTTTTGGGAAATTGAATATTTTTTATGTACAATGCTAAAACTAATCCCTTGAATTATATTGGATGCAAATAAACACCTATATTATTTTGTCTCTTATATACATTTCGTTTTACACGAATTAAAATTTGGAATACAGTTTCAAATTAATTTTGTAAGAATTCTCATACAAAAATTTATTACACTTTTTTATGAAACAAAAATTGATTACATTAGTCATCCTTGTATTTAATGAAATTAGAATTACAATAACAACAGATAGAAATACAAGATAAATAATCATTTGCAAAGAAATGGAGAAGCAAACTCTACTTACATATAAGATATCATAGCTTGAGAATTAATGGAACATCTATCAACTTGCTTTCATGAACATTGTGTTTTTTAATTTATAAGGAAAGCAAGTGATTTCTACAATGCTTATTGACTATGACTTATGTCTCGCCATAAAGCCAGCATTAGGGGATCGAGGTTCGGCTTATGTCTCAAAAAAACGAAGTTCTACCATAAACTCTTGGCGCTTAGGGCAACACCAAGCAACTGCTTTTGCTGAACCGAGTACATGTAATGCATACTCAAGAGCAAGGACAGGTTCTTGTACTTGTATAGGAAACTTCGGGTTCTTCAGATCAACTGCAACTCCTGAATCCACTCTGAAACTGACAGGACCAACAATCTGCAAGATGTACATAAAATATTTCTTGATTAACATTAGATACATATATTACAAAACCTACCGGTATTATTAAATTAAAAATTTATATCATACTATAGATCATTTGTGTACATTTTTAAGTAAATATGAAATTATCGATATGTCATTACCAAGATTAGTGCCATAAGTGTTTTATTAAACGAAGTTAATCTTGGCATATTCCCGGTGACATGTCAAATGATTTTTTATTTACATAAAAATTTACAAAAATGAACTATAGAGAAATAGAATATAAAGTTTCTGTTAGAAATAATATAAAACCATTGATGTGCCAAATCCTAAAAGCTTAAGCTTTTGGGATAATTGGTTATTTGACATGGTATCAGAGCCTCTATGACTAAGTGGTCTAGGGTTCGATTCCCGTTCACCTCACTTTCTAATTAAAAGTGGAATTTAAGCATATGGTAGGTGGGCCTATGCATTATCCACGCTTCAAGCCCAAGTGGGCTCTTGCGTGAGGGGGCGTGTTAGAAATAATATAAAACCATTGATGTGCCAAATCCTAAAAGCTTAAGCTTTTGGGATAATTGGTTATTTGACAGTTTCAATCCATCATTGGGTTTAATAATAAAGATATACGATAAAAAGTTATTGAGCAGTGTAACACTACCAAAGTGTTACATACCGGTGTAATTTAATATCTCCTCAATATATATATATATATATATATATATATATATATATATATATATGGACCATTGGGACTAAAATGGAAGGAAAAAAAGTGGGTATATTACAATTTACAAGGACAAAAAACATATTTAAGGCAAAGAAATTTGATTTTCTAATGATCATAACGATCCTCGGTGAACTTTCACTTACCAACAATCAATACAAACACAATATAAATTAGAACAAGTCTCATCAACAACTTATAGGGCAAAAATTGCCTTTTGAGGATGAGCTTACTATTCAGGCAAAACCGTGAAATCTTTCAAGTTTATGGAAGGAATAATTGGAGGTACCTGCTGCTGAAAAGATAAGGTAGTATTGGGGCAAACCGCCTGAAGAGCTTCCATATTGGGCTTTTGAGAATTGAGAAGATCTTGAGCAAGACTTGTTGCACCTGAAAGGAATTTGGAGCCAGAAGGAAATTCTAGCCTAGCCTGAAACCGTGAAAGATCTAGGAAAAGCCTTTGGAAGTTTCCATGTTGGGCTGTAAATGAAATGGATCCAAATATATCTGCTAGAAAAGAAGACTTTATTCCAGATGCCTGAAGAAACAATCCTGCAGAATGTTGTCCATCGTCGTCTATTTGTGCTTTTGTCGAATTCTCCCCAAAATATGTGGATGCAGCAGCACCTTATACCATAAAAGAATTCAAGGAAATAATAAGCATTTTCTAAAAGCATCTGCAACTTTTAGGTAGCATAGAAATGGTCAACTGATAAAAGATGTATTTTATTACCTATCACTCTTGAGTCCCTTAAATTGACTTATTTGAGCAAATCTAATGGCATAAGTAATTGTGAGACTGTTCGAGAGAGCTTACAGAAACAACTTATGAGATGTCTATACGATATTTTCGGCTTGTTTTCATAAGTTGAACATGATAGCTTATGAAAACAGTTTAACTTTATTTTATCTTTTCTTATAGAAATAGCTTATACATAAGCCCTTATATGACATGTGTTTACTATAAGTGCTTAATTAAGTTGTTTATCCAAACATAATGTCATTGTCTACCATCTACTACACCTACTATTCTACCATTTTTGCACCCACTACTTTAAGTCATACACCCCAGAGGCTCCCAAATCGGTCCTATCTGTCTAAAGATAGAAAGAAAGAAAGAAAAAACAAGCATCTGAAGTTTTAAGAAAATATATTCGTTTCATCATTTCTTCACTAAGCAAAGGAACGGCATAATCTTATGTCACACAGCCAATTGTCCCTGTATGACTGTACTCTCTAGAATGTATTTGCCAAAAAATAAAAGTGACAAACATGAGACAACGTACCAATCATCCCAGAGGCAGACACATGAGGATTTGAAAGAAAGATGTCATATGGTTGTACCAATTTTAATTTAGGAGTTTCGCTTCTCCAAATATCGAGGCTTTTCCTATAAGAAAAGACACTTTTGAAGGCCAAACCCGGAAGTAGAGTCCATGGTACTTTATTGTCTTGATTTTGAATACTTTCAAACTGCTTGGGTGGTCCAGAAGTGTAGTGTGCGGACAAATGATAACCAACAGAAGAGTCACTGGTAGTCAAAGAAGCAAGACCGATAGCCATTGAAAATGGTACATCCCAGTAATCACCAATCTTATCAACAAAAAGACCGGGATAAACTGCCTCCACCGTTAGATCATGATGTGGAAACTACAATACAGCAATAAAAAAATTATTAGTGAAAAAAAATTTAAACACGGATTCTAGTTCAATACATTTCAAAATGTGACGACAAAAATAAATATAAGTATATAGTTAGCATAAAATAATATGATTTGGATTAACCTTCACATACTCGCGGGTAGCTAATGTAGAATTTATGATTAACTGTGTGATAGAAATACTCGTGAAGGTCAGTAAGCTGGTATTTAGTTTGGTTACAAAAGCATTAGCTTCTTCAACTTGTTCATAACTGTTAATTGTTAGTTTTTTCAATGGCTGTTATAGTTAGCTATCTGCTGTAACAGTTTTCTCCAACTTGTGCAGCAATCCTTATGTATGTAAGGCCTCGATGCTGACTTCAACAGGATATAAAACAGTTTATCAGTGATTGTTCTTTGGTTTATCTCTCTCTTTGCTCGCTGTGGCTATGGAGGTCGAGGTGGTTACCACAACATGATTGACTGTCTAGTCAAAAGACCGGATATGATGCTTCCATTTTCTCTCACACCAGGCTAATCATGCCAATGGAAATGCCCTTCTTGCCTTCGATTGCATGAATTACTATCGCCTTTTTACTTTCCACTGCCACTCACCTTCAGGCACCATGGTGTCAATCTTCCTACCACAATCTTTCATGCAGAGGCATCATACCTCAAGTTTTTACCGCAAGCCGAATTCCTGAACTGATTCTAGGGATGTAATTGAAGTTTGGTTTTTCTATATTCATAACAAAGCACACACCAGAACCATGACAGTTGACGAGCAAAAACCAGAACAAAAATGGAGAAGACAGAACACAAACATTAAATCATGATGGAGCAAAAACAAGATAAGGTTTTCGATCAGATAATGTCAGCAACCAACATATGGTGGTCTATCAGGATTAAATCTTAATGAGGAATGACCAAGGTCTGTTAAGTCTTTCAATCGGTTCATTTATTTTTCCCTCACTTAAACACCCACGCATAAAAAGCCTTTACTTAATCCCTCTATATGAAGGAAATATATTGGTGTCAGTATGCTGTAAATTTGCCAAAGATAATTCACTATACTTTGAGTTTCGCCCATCTACTTGTTTTGTCAAATCTTCGAGAGCTAATAAAACACTTGCGAAAGCATCTGGCGCAAGCTATTGCGGTGTTTCAAACTGGCAGCAACCTCTAGAAAGATAAGAAATCAACACTGAGTTCAACAGAATATAAGAAACAAAGGTTTGCTCTCTCTAGCTTATCTCCCTCTTTCCTTTAATTTAATGCTCATGCTAAGATTCTTTCGAACTGAGAATGGAAGAGTTGTTTTTGGAATGCAAACATTATCCCAAACCAACAAAGAAATTCACAATAAGTACATCCTTAAGCATCTTGAATAATATATATACAAATGGAATGATCCGTTTAACAGATGGACTCCTCAATTCCTCATCAAACACCAATGACATGGAATTCTAGAACGGTATCATAATAGCAAATGCTAAAAAGCATTACGCACAAAAGCATCCCAAAAAACTAAGAGATTCGCAATAGGATACAAACAAATGCTTACCTTATGACGAAAGACAGCTTTCCCACGAGGTTTATCGGTGTAGTCATATGAATCTAAACCAAAAAGTAAAGTATCATCCGGTGTTAACTGGAACTCTGAACATAATCCCAAGGCATACAAAGATTTCTTCCGTAGGTGTCTCCCAAATGATTTTAACCAAGAGGAAAACCGCGCTGGCTTTTCCTCACTGCTCTTAACAGATGAAACAAACTTCTGCAAATTGAACTGACCCAGTAAAAATACAAACCTGCAAAATATTCAAACTTGAATATCAGCCAATACTCCATAATAATTGACAGATGTGGTTTAATAATGATCAAAACACGGATAAGAATTAACACCACCAATTTTATTAATGTAAAGAATCATTGTCTTGGGGTCTGTTTGGATTTGCTTATTTGAGTTTATCTATTGGCGTAAGTACCCGTGAAACTATTTGGGAGAGCTTATGAAAACAACTTACAACATGTCCTTAAGTTGTTTTCAGCTTATTTCCACAAGCTCTCCAGGATAGCTTATGAAAACAGATTATAACTCTACTTATATGAAAACAGTTTGACTTTATTTTATCTTTTGTTTAGAAATAGCTTATACATAGACACTTGTATCATATGATAATTGATAAGCATTTATGCTATAGAATCACAGCCAAAAAACGCAGTAGCAGCAGTACCGACTCGCCAGAATCACAGCCTACTTCAAAACCAATCGGAGAAAGTACAAATCAGTATTCTAACCAATTGGAGAAAGTGCTTCAAAGTACAAACAGTACTAGTACCAACAATTTGGGGAAAGTGCAAAGGGTACTCTAACCACCCAAAAAGAAAGAAAAAACAAAAACTAAAGGACGCTTAATTAAGCCGTTTATCCAAACAGAGTTTCAGCCAATCACTATGAAACATGGACAATGACACAGACACAAGACAGAATACTAAGTACTAACAGTACTAACATTGACACACCTATACACCTCTTGAGTTTAATGGATATACATTGACGGTGTAAATTAGTTTTCCACTTATGTCCAATCGAAATTCTCTATTTCTCCATGTCATCCCAATATAATGGATGTAATGGAGTGATTTGGCATAATACAAATACATTGATTGTTACCGAATAACTGTAAAATAATTTTACAATGTCGGTGCATATCCTATTTTCTGATAACAATTTTGAAAAAATAAAAGTGATTGAAGGTAACTTCACATGCCGGCATTCAATTGTTGCTACATATGTCAATAATTTTCACTTAATAGTCCTATTCATTCATAAATTCAACTTCAATAACTGACCTAAAAGAGAACTAACAAGCAATTAACTAAAAAGGGGCAATTAATTAATAAGAAATAAAAATGTGAACTTTAAAAATGGGGGTTAATGAAAAGTGAAGAAATTACCAATTCTCAGAAAAGGGTAACGATAAAACACGTTGAAGATTGAAACCATGAGGTTGTGAAAAAGTAGGAACAAGAGGGGCATGCATAAAAAGTTGCATAAATTGAAGTTGTCTTGGTCTTGAAAGTCTTGTACCTCTTGATAAACCACCCAAAGTGAGAGGATCTTGTGGAACAGGTGAAGCTAAACCATCAAGTGTTTTTGGAGTTGAAATGTCTAAATTCCAAAACCCTCCTCCATCCATTACCCATCTTAGTTTCCTCATTGCAACAACCAAATTGTAATGCGTCTGATTCTTCGAAAATGTTTACTTCATGTGTTGTTCTCTAAACATGACCCTATTCCCTCTCGGAATTTTCCTTGCGGCGGTTTCAGCGGCGGCGATGGAAGCAATGAAGGGGGCGTCGAACAGAAACAAGAAGACAGTGATGAATTTCACTTTCCTTATCATCTAACTGTATTTGTTAATTAATTTTTAATTTTATATTAAAAACCCACGTGGCAGGTTCTGATATGTTGAATTGATCGGGAGAATAAAATTGGGCGAAAGGAAAAGGGTAGAAAATGTGATGTGACAAGGGAAGAGGGAGAGCAAGGAAAAAGGAGTCAATCAATTGAATTTTTATCTTTTCCCTTTGTTTTTTTTGGATGTCTCAAATTTCCAATTTTGCTTTTAATTTTATTTTGGAAAATTTTTTTGGTCGATGGTTCTGTAGTAGCTTTACTGTTCTGATAGCTCTGTTATAACGGTAATTGTTCGTATTTGCTGACGTTCTTGTTCTCAGATTCATTGATTGTATTCCAAATCTATTGAGATTCGTAAGTTTCAGAGTGTCAAACTTGTCTCCAATGCGACGAGACTATTGCTTACTATCTGTGTCGGTCATACTGTTTGATTTCGGATTGTTTGTGATGTCCTTGCCATCATCTCGCTTTGGATTTGGATTGTATGACTCGAAAGGGTCTTTAATACTTACTGCGTTTTTCACAGGGAGTTGTCGGTACGTGAATCGGTTCGTGTTGACGACCAGTTCATTCGCCGTTTCTAACCTTAGCAAATGCTCATTTATCACTTTTTTTACTATTCGGTTTCGCGCCAGTACGCGGGCTCGCCGGATAGTGTCCGATGAGTTTGTGTTTACTTTGATTTTTCGTCACCTTTTAAAGTTGGCTCCAAAACCACTTGTAGGTGCTTTTAATTGTTTTATCTTTCTTTACTACATTTTTATGTGGTATACTAGTTCAGGTTGATATCCCCTAAATTTCTTTATATTATCTTTATTTTATATTTAATCTATTTGGGATAAAGAAGATTTTCTTTGTGTTGAACTCCAAATAATAGCAAAAACATTGTAATCAAACTTTAAAATAATAATAAAAAAATAGTTTAGTTGTTAAAAATAATAGTTTAGAGTACCAATAAAATAAAAAGTCTATAGTGATCATAAAAAAAAGAGTCTTGTTGAGTGGGGAGATTATTTTCATCTTCCTCTTCCTCACTTTTACTCTTAACACCCCCTTCTCTCTCACTACACCAATGGCGCCAGGTGTAACAGACTTACAGCTATCCACTCTCTCCGCCGGCCGGAAAATTGCTTCCTCCGATGACATGGAAAACGTACGGCTACTAGACTCCGACGATAGAATTGACGATGAGATTAGAAGAATTCAGGTTAGAGTCTCTGGCATGACATGCACCGCTTGCTCAAATTCAATTGAATCAGCTCTTAAAGCCATTGACGGTGTTATCACTGCTTCTGTTGCTTTACTACAGAACAAAGCTGATGTTGTTTTCAACTCTTCTCTGCTCAAGGTTCATCTCTTCTTTCCTTGACTTTTTTTTACTGTGGTTGGTGTTAATTACAGTAGCTAATTGAGATTTTTTTTGCATTGTAGATTATGATAATGAACTTCAAAATAATGATAAATTGTTTATCTTTGACATGCATGTTAAAAATATGTGATTAAGAGAATAATTTTGACTAATATATCTTACAAGCAAAATTGCAATTTTTGAGGACCTTAACACAGGGCACACGTTAGCACGGTCATTTACTAAATTATCCTTGTTGATATTTGATGGAAAAAACTTACTCAATAACTCGTTTTAAATATTTTTGAACTAAATGAAGGTATATTAAGAATAGACTTAATTGCATAATTTGCATGTTTGGTCCGTTGCGTTTATGTTAGGTTTCAAGTTGGTTCCTTACGTTACCAACGTTGCAATAAGTTAGTCCTTTTACGTTAAAACCGATTAAAAACTGCTTTATGTAAAAATAGTCTTTGAAATCACGATTAAATACACACACCTCTTAGTTTTATGAGGCTAATTGAAGCATGGTAATTGCAATTGAGTGGAGATTTATTAACTGTAAGCCTGTGAAGGATGATAGTATATAACATTTCTCTGGCGAACACTCCTCAATTCAACTCTTTGTGGCAGTTATTGATTACTCCCGTCTCCTTTCGTCCCAAAATTAGTGTCGTTTAACATAAGGTTGTTTCACGTCGATTAAGAAAAATAATAATTATATGAGTAGAAGTATGCAGCCTTTCCTTCAACCATCTGGCTCTGCTACTTTTTACGAGTAATATCTTTCTTGAATGGTAAATTGTACAGATGGATACTAATGGCTGAAATGCCTGTCCTTATTTCATATATTATTAATTGAATAAAAACATAATAACAATTTAAGCCTTTCTTCAATGATCTGTATGAATTATCACCATAAACTTGTATTCAATAGATTTTGAATTATATTTTGAAACTTGTCATATTGCAGGACGAAGACATTAAAAATGCAATTGAAGATGCAGGGTTCGAAGCAGACATATTACCTGAATCTAGTGCACAGGGAAAGATTCCACATGAAACCCTGGTTGGACAGTTCACTATTGGAGGTATGACATGTGCAGCCTGTGTAAATTCTGTTGAAGGTATTTTGAGAGATCTTCCGGGGGTTAAAAGGGCTGTGGTTGCTTTGGCCACTTCATTGGGCGAAGTTGAATACGATCCAAGTGTAATTAGTAAAGACGATATAGTCAATGCAATTGAAGATTCTGGCTTTGAAGCCTCTTTTTTACAGAGCAACGATCAGGATAAAATTATTTTTGGAGTTGCTGGCGTGTACAATGTAATAGATGCACAAGTTTTAGACGTCATGCTCAGTAACATGAAAGGAGTAAGGCAGTTTCGTTTTGACCAGATATCGGGTGAATTAGATGTTCTGTTTGATCCTCAAGCTCTCAGTCCTAGGTCCTTAGTTGATGGGATCCATAGCGAAAGCAATGGAAAGTTTCAGTTACATGTTAGTAGCCCTTATACAAGGATGACTTCTAAGGATGTTGGAGAGACCTCAACTATATTTCGGCTCTTTATCTCTAGCCTGTGTCTTAGTGTGAGTATTTATTTAATCTTAATTTACATAATAATTTTATGCTTTCTTTATATTTTTTTATGTATATTCCTTTTCAGTTTTCATATATTCATGAACTGTGATCTCTTTGGGGTATGTGAAATCACTTGCAAAATTACTGAATATATGTATATAACTTTCGATGCCAATGTGCACAAAGATAAATCACATAAGTTCTGTTAATTGTTATCCTAGAATTAATAAATACTCGTCGCTATCACATTCAATTGGTGGTACTGTGCTAGCATACCTTATGTTTTTTATCTTCTTGTTTGACCTTTTGAATTGACTTTAGCTTCATGCATTTATCAGGTTCCTCTCTTCTTTATGAAGGTAGTTTGTCCTCATATTCCGTTTATGTATTCCTTGTTACTTTGGCGATGTGGGCCTTTTCTCATGGGTGATTGGGTGAAATGGGCATTGGTGAGTGTCATCCAATTTGGAATTGGGAAGCGCTTTTATATTGCAGCTGGCAGGGCTCTTAGAAACGGTTCAACAAACATGGATGTCCTGATTGCTGTGGGAACTACCGCCTCTTACGTTTATTCTGTTTATGCTCTTCTATATGGCGCTCTTACTGGATTTTGGTCCCCAACTTACTTTGAAACAAGTGCTATGCTTATAACATTTGTTTTGTTGGGGAAGTATTTGGAAGTCCTTGCTAAGGGAAAGACATCTGATGCCATAAAAAAATTAGTAGAACTTGCTCCTGCAACAGCTTTATTGATCATTAACGATAAAGGTGCATATTACTTTCATTTTATGTGCTTGTTCACTTAATCATAAGGAGATGATTGACTTTGATTATCAAATATTTTATGCTTGAAATTTCATTTCCGAAAGGTACTTCATTTCTCATATTCTAGACTTCATCAATTTATCGACGGCAATAACTAACAAGTATATCGATTTTCTAGATGGTAAATCTATTGAAGAAAGGGAAATTGATTCTTTGCTTGTTCAACCGGGTGACACGTTGAAAGTTCTTCCTGGTACGAAGATTCCTGCTGATGGTATTGTTACTTGGGGCTCAAGTTATGTAAATGAAAGCATGGTAACTGGCGAGTCTGTACCTGTTTTGAAGGAGGTGAATGCTTCAGTTATTGGGGGTACAATAAATTTGCATGGCGTACTTCACATTAAAGCTACCAAAATAGGATCTGATACAGTTTTGAGTCAGATAATAAGTTTGGTTGAAACAGCACAGATGTCCAAAGCTCCTATTCAGAAGTTTGCTGATTATGTAAGTAATGGTTTTTGACCTTCATGTTGTCCGTGTTTCTGTATAGAATACAGTTGCATTATTACATTTTATGAAGCTGAAAGTTTTAGTTTGTGAAAACATATATTCTGTTCTGCAAAATGTTTCTTGTTTCAAGATGGTCTCGTAATTGACAGTTGATTACCACACCGCCTAATTTCACCCCTTTTGAAAAATTGCTATTCATGTAAATGAAAATCTCAATTGTTGTTAAGTTAAATTTCCCTGGTATATCTTGACATATATAAATATAATGTTTGTATAAAGGGAGGGATGATAATACTTAGTTTGTGATCGACAGATGGTAGTTTACCAATTGTTGTTGTGGCAGTATATTTATTTATTTTGTTATGCAAAACTTACAAAATTTAGCATGCTTCAGCTAATAAAAGACACATCGAGTAGCTAGGAGTCAATATTTGGTCTGTTCTGGCTTGGTTGCTTTAGAGTTGGGGTAATCTTTTTGAAGGTTATTCTCTAATTGCTGAAAATTGCAATGTTAAGGAATCGAATTGAGCTGTTTTTTTTTGCTTGTTCATTACGTTCTAAAAGTTGGTTTTTTTGTGTGCGTTGATTTTATAACATTGACTAGTTTTTTGATTCACATATTGGTGGGGAAATATTAGATAATGACTCTGGTTCCGTTCTCTTTGCTGGCAGGTAGCAAGCATATTTGTTCCGACTGTTATTTCTTTGGCATTATTGACATTTTTGTGTTGGTAAGTTCATCTTAACTGGTTTTGGTAAACTGTTTAAAGTTGACTTCTAATATGATTGAAATGCTTATTCCTGATTTTATTTATATATTTTGATTTATCTGTAGGTATATTGCTGGATCTATTGGAGCTTACCCAGATGAATGGCTTCCAGAAAATGGAACTCACTTTGTGTTTGCTCTAATGTTCTCAATATCTGTCGTGGTGATTGCATGTCCTTGTGCACTTGGCTTGGCAACACCGACGGCTGTCATGGTGGCAACAGGAGTCGGGGCAAACAATGGAGTATTAATTAAAGGAGGAGATGCTTTAGAAAGGGCTCAGATGGTGAAGTATGTGATATTTGATAAAACAGGCACTCTAACTCAGGGAAAAGCCAGTGTTACTACTGCTAAGGTATTCACCGGAATGCAACGTGGGGAATTTCTTACATTGGTGGCTTCTGCTGAGGTGAATTCTAATTTCTTATCCATTTCGTTCATCTTGTTGTCAATTTATTTTACTATCACATTTCTGGTTCCGAGCTTAGGTTGTGGGGTAGTTATAGATAACTTGCATTGAATATTCTCCATATTTCCGCCCTTCCTCT
Source organism: Trifolium fragiferum (assembly GCA_954870985.1). Classification (NCBI taxonomy): domain Eukaryota; kingdom Viridiplantae; phylum Streptophyta; class Magnoliopsida; order Fabales; family Fabaceae; genus Trifolium; species Trifolium fragiferum. The sequence goes on along the minus strand of OX940795.1, from coordinate 13,713,657 downwards.
TGTCACAGACTGCTTAACTTCTTTCAGTGTTATTGTTAGAAATCAAGTGAGTTGTTAGTTCCACATCATCTAGGTATCTAGGAATAGGCTAAGTGAATGATATATAAGAGATGTGACTCATGTACTCAATGCGTTAAGGTTTTGGGAGAAAATGTGGTGTCAAGGTCTCCTGGTGGTCCTGGTCATTAGCCCGTTGTCGCTCCCGGTTCTCTCCAAACTCATTGTTGTAAACAGCGACCGGAAACTAAAGTTAAACAAACAAGGAAATTTTATCAGAGTTCGACCAACTGTGCTTACGACTTTGACAGCAGAATGGCTTCTATGATTTCTATTAATCCTGATTAGGGCTACAAGATTATAATTTTGTGTTTAAATACTACAGTCCCAACCCTCTGCTCTGTTACGCTCAAACAAATGTCCACTTATTAGTAAAGGCATGCATAACGAACAATACTGGAGTAGATTTATATATTTTCTTAATTGTTTAATTGTCAAAAAATTTACCCTTTTATTTTAGAGGAACCGTTATTAAGTTAATAACTTATTTTATTTCTTTATTTATTTATATAATTCAGGCTAGCAGTGAACACCCATTGGCAAAAGCAGTATTAGCATATGCACGCCACTTTCATTTCTTTGATGATTCTTCAGCTACTACAGAGAATGATGCAAAATATGGGTGGCTTTTTGATGTTTCAGACTTCTCTGCTCTTCCAGGAAGAGGTGTTCAATGCTTTATAAACGGACGGCGTATTTTGGTATTGTCACTTTACTATTGTAATTTGTCTGTCTTGGTACCAAAATACATTTAAATTCACTTAATTTTTTCTGAAGAGCTTCTTACGAGAGGCAGCATATCCTCAACAGGTTGGGAACAGGAATTTGATGGTGGAAAATGGTATAGATATTTCAACAGAAGTGGAAAATTTTGTGGTTGAGCTGGAACAAACTGCACAGACAGGGATACTAGTATCATATGATGATATATTAATCGGAGCTTTGGGGGTTTCAGACCCATTAAAGAGAGAAGCATCTGTGGTTATAGAGAGCCTCCAGAAAATGGGTGTCACACCTGTTATGGTTACAGGAGATAACTGGCGAACAGCTCGTGCTGTTGCCAAGGAGGTCTGTATATATTGTATCATATTTCTTCATGTTGGCTTTTAAAACCTAGTTTTCTGATAACTAACATTATTTATTTTCAAGAGCTGTGCTTCTAGTATCAACATGGAACATGAAAGCATGATCTGACCTATAATCTTGCTGTGTTTCTAAGCAGCCATACAATCGGTCTTTCTTTTTGATGATATCTAAAATATTAACTGCTGAAAGAAGTGCCAGAATTTTAAATTTGTCATCATTAATTACCGATTTCTTGAGGTCTCTACTGTGAATCACGACTAGTCAATGATCTGTGTAAATAAAAATCGGTACTTGTGTATATGCAAGTTGCAACATAAGAAAATTTATGCCGTTGTCAAACTTGTTATGACAAAGATTTTGCATGGCAGGTTGGAATCCAAGATGTGAGAGCAGAGGTGATGCCTGCGGGAAAAGCCGAAATTGTCCGTTCATTCCAAAAGGACGGAAGCATAGTTGCAATGGTGGGTGATGGTATCAACGATTCTCCGGCAATAGCAGCTGCTGATGTTGGCATGGCGATTGGTGCTGGAACCGATGTTGCAATAGAAGCTGCTAACTTTGTTTTGATGAGAAATAACTTGGAAGATGTGATCACAGCAATCCATCTATCCCGGAAGACGTTCTCTCGTATTAGATTGAATTACATATTTGCAATGGGTTACAATGTTTTTGCTATACCAGTTGCGGCTGGAGTTTTATATCCTTCACTAGGGATCAAGCTACCACCATGGGTTTCCGGTGCATGCATGGCTCTCTCTTCTGTTAGTGTTGTATGCTCTTCGTTGCTTCTTAAAAGATATAGAAGACCGAAACTTACCATAGACCTTGAAATAATTGTAGAATAACAAGATTGCAATGAAAACAATAGGCTATAACTTAATAACCTCATTGTAAAGGACTTTCGATTGGAACTTGTAATTCTAGTTTTGTGCACTTGCCTGCAGTTTCTGCACCCCCAGGGTGTGCTATTGTGTAATTGTAGCTTTATTGGTTTATAATTGGTGTAGCAATTTAGCCTCTCTCTCCGCCTTTGACGCGTACACAAGTTCGCTCATTGTTATTTATACATAACTTCTTCCATAAGCAAGATAGGTTTGATGCAACTTGTCCTGTTTCATGTCGTGCCTAGGCTTAACATAATAACATTTGAGACACGATTCATTAAGGTGAATTTGTCTCTAAAAATGAATAATCACGAGTCTATCTTTTATTTAATTTAAAGTGAATTTTGATGTTACCTCTTAAGCTAGATAGCCCATGTCCATAGCGAGTTTTATCCACGACCTGAGTTATGGTTAGTTATCCGTTGATTATTCTCTGTTATAGGTGGTTAGAACTAGATCGCAGTTATGTTATTCTATCTATCTATATAATTTCATCATTGCTTACGATGAATGTAAATGAAACACACTGAGTGTGATTGATTGAATATAATAGTTTCTAGTTCCGCATTGTTTTCTTATTGAAACCTTTCTTTTCAAATTCTTTTCTAATGCTACTATCAAACAAACTAATTCACCTTTAACCCCGAGATAAATAAATTAAGGTTTTCCTGTTGAACCATTATGTTAGTTGAGGAGAAATTGTCGCACTATTTTTAGAAGCTAAGGAATTAAAAGCAAAATAGAAGGAATTAAGTAATTGAATTCAAGTAGTTAATAAGTTTTTTTTATAACGAATCATTTGAAACAGAATAGGAGTTCAATTTATGAATAGAAGGCAATACCATTTATTTATTTTTATTAATTATAATAACCTTCCTATGTTGAGTCTCTTGCATGAATGAAGTGATGCACCAAGAAGAAAGGACAAAGTAAAAATATTATCCTGTGGCAGAAATATAAAAAAAAGAGATAGGGGATAGGTATCTGGAATGGAAAAGGAGACCAAGACTCACGTGCTCTTTGAGTTTGACTTCTTCATCTACACTGTATATATATGACCTATGTTACGTATTTTACCGATAATTAAATTTATAAAGGTTTTGTTTAATCACAACCACGAAGTTAATTGAAAATGAAATTCATAGAAAATTTATGAGGTAAATTGTATATGAAAATTATGAGAAAAACATCATTCATAGGGTTTGAGTTTTTTTTTCTTTCACCACCGGTTTAATCTAGTTTGGGCATCAGTTCTGACATCGAGTGGTTCCAGCTTCTTTCAATCGCAGTTGTGAATATCGAACCGTAGTCTAAATAAAAAAAAAAAACTATTTTAAACGGCATTTTACAATTTATTTATTTTTGTTGATTTACAATTTTTGTTGATTTTTGTCATCACTGCATACAATCCATAAGACAATTAATTAACATATACTCGCAATTTCAAATAACAATTTACTTGTTGACTTGGATTGGAATAGTCTCTAGTCTAAAAGAGAAACATACCTCTCAATTTGAATTAATTATTATAGCTTGAAGTATTTCATACGGTCATGCCAAGTTTCAAGTTTGTATAATAACACAGGATATTTAATGAAATACTAATAAAATGATCAACAAGGTATAGTGGGTGGTTATTTTCAAAAAAAAAAGGTATAGTGGGTGGTTAGCTATAGCACAAAGATTTTAATTCATACTACACTAATGAGTGATAAAGATACTCCTCTTAACACTCACTTATTAACATTTAATTTATCTGAATTTCACTATTTTAAAAATAAACACTATATAAAATAGTGAAATTCGTATAAATTTTACTCGATAAAAGAGAAAATATTAAAAAAAAATAAAATTAGAGTTATTTTTTTTTGAATGGCAAAATAAGAGTGAGTGTTGCTAGAAATACTCTATAATAATTTTCAACTCTATAGTACACATTTTTTTTGACCACATGAACAAACACTAATAAGACCAACATATCAAACAGAAGAGTCCCAAAAATGATGTTATCCTTGATTTTGATTTCCTCACTAAAATATTAACTTCAAATCAAATGTGCTATTTCGTGGAAGCACACTATTCTTTGGCACTAAGTTTCTTCCCTATCACTATCAAAGAATAGTCAAAATTGGACATTTTTACTTTGACCATGAAAATTGACAAAACACACATACATATAATACACAACACACAATACTAAATAAACAAGCTTCAATTTCATTGTTTAAATATTCAAAGACTATGTCAATAGATTTAAGTTCACACCTCTACTAATCACTTATCCTCCTCAAAAAATTTCACACCTACTTCAAAATTCAATCCAAAGATATTATTCCAAACACATATGTTATGAGTAATACCATGACTGCTTCTAGTGATCAATATTGGATGCAATTCTATCAACAACCTCTCATGGATCATACTATAAATCATCCACCTATAGAAAAATTTTCAGATTCAACAATTATGACAACAAATCCTATTCCATTGGAAACTATGGTTATAAGCCCTACAAATTCATACACAAACACTAGTGACCAATTGACACCAAAGGGTGGTAATGTTTCAAAACCAATTAGAAGAAGATCTAGAGCTTCTAAGAGAACTCCAACAACACTTCTAAATGCAAACACAACAAATTTTAGACAACTTGTGCAACAATTTACAGGTTGTCCTAGCACGAATTTGGCCGCGGGGTCGTTAGGTGTTCATAAAGGACCTATTACCTTAAACTTTCAACAAGGTAGTAAACACAATATTCAACATGATCAATTAATGCCACAATTTAGTAGCACAAGTTATAATCAAGTTCATCATCAAGTGACTAAGCCATTTCCATGGAAGAAGGAGCAAATTGTTCAAGTGCCTCAACAACAGCTGAGTGGTTATAACAACTCATTTGAATATGTTAAGAACAATAATTTTGTTCCAAATTCCGGTAACTCGTCGTCGAGGCCTAGTAACATGAATGTTTCTGATGGATTGGTTGTGGATAATGATTTTGGTTTGCATGATCTAACTGTGAATGAATTCGCCAATGATACTTTTATGTGATGAAAATAGAAGTGGATTTAGTTATAGTATTTTGTTCATTATGTATGCTTCCACATAGTATAAGAATAATGTATAAGGTCTATATGCAAATATCTTCAAATATCAATTTAGTTTCTATTTATATTTTCCTCAGGTTATTAAAATCTAACATCATTTTTTTCTCCTTTATGCATGATGAAAACATAACATCTCTATTAGAATTTAGATGAATTTAGATCGAGCATAACTCAATTTATAGAGGAATAAGAAAAGAGAGGTGATTTCAACCTCTTTTGTTACTGATAAACTCTCTTGATTAAATATTTATTTTTCTTCATGTTTATTTTCATTTATTGTATTGCAAAGGGAACTTAAGGATTGTATATTCTAAATTGTGAGAGCAGTATTCTTATTCCTATCATCATATTTTTATGTTCTATTCCGCTTCCCGGTTATTAAAGAAAATGCGCCACAATAATTCATAATTCAGGCAAAAAGCAAATATAGTTGATGATTGTAGTTTATAATTGTGTTTTATTATTAATTATTAATAGAGATTAAAAGAGATATTAATAAAATGTTAAACACTTTAAGTAGTATATAAGCTACCACAATTTGATCAAAATTCCAAACTCATTGAGCTTGCTTGAGGTTGGAACACAAGATGATTAACTTTAGTTTTATTATTTGCAAGATAATCAAACATTTATAATTCGTGCACATATTTTTAACTAGATCATTAGAAGAAGCACATAGATTGGATTTAGATTTTAATATAACTTTAGAACTTAGAAGTTCTTATATTTATTGCATTTAGACAAGTTTGAGACACTTTTTGTCTTTACAACACAAACAAGGGCACACACACACACAACATTTTCCTCTCATAATATTTTTTTGTCTAACTACAAGAAAATTAATTAGAAAATTCAAATGTATAAAATACAAGAAAATTACATATGCATCATACAAAGAAAACATATGTGAAATATATAGGTGTTCTAAACTAGTGAGTGTGCTTTAGCTAGAAACTCAATTACTACTATGTTGAATTGTATAATTCAAAATAAGGAATCAGCTATTGGGAAACAATGGTGGATTGGAATTTGGAAAAGAATGGTTGGCTAGTTTTGGCTGCATATGCATTTAATGAAATATACTTTGAAACTTTGAACAAACTCTATTATCATAATTTGTCAATAGAAAGAGACATGCCAGCTTATATAAATACCAAAATAAGTTATTTTTGCATTTTATAGTTTAAAACATCAGTTTTAATTGAAAAACTATTTTGTATTTATTCATCATAATAATCTATTTTTGTAATAAAATATACAAAAGAAATTACGTATACTCAAAACAATTTCTATTTTAAGCAATTTTGAAATTTTCAAGAGCAGTAACAAATAGACGAAAACACTTGCAAGACAAAATCACTTACAAAAAGTTTGTCAAAAGAATTATAGGAAAATCAACTGAATTTTTTTAGATGATCTTCTTATTATAATTTTATTTTATAAAAGCTGTAGCAAATAGACGAAGATATCTCAAAATAATTTTATAGACCACAAGCAAAAAATATAATAAAAAACATCTCAAAATATTATTATTTATTTTGGGCTAAGAAGTCATGCACACATGCAACAGCAACAAAATAAATCTCAAGATGTGGATTAGAATTAGATGTTGGGGTCCTTCTTTTTTCAAATCTCTTTAATCTCACAAATAGATTCTTTTATAGTACACACAAATAGATCATAATTAAAAATCAATAAATTTGGATTTAAAGTGAACAAACAATTATGAATGAATGAAAAGATAAAAAGAACCCCGGTTGATTAAAATTTTAGGCCTTTTTTTTTTTTAATAAATTGGAGAGTTAAGTATCATGGTATCTCATGGATATCCCAACTATGTTGGCACCCCATGATCAACCACTCTTCTACCACCTCGCCAAGAATATTATTATATAAAAGGAAGAAAAAGCAACTAACATAGTGTGACACAAGTGGTAGATACTTGAGTACCTTAACTATTTGATCTTGGGTTTGATCCTCCAGCCGATGCGTATGGAGAAGCATTTGTTGAGAGAAGTCAATTCGCTTATAAGGGTGGGGGGCATAGACCAAACCCAAAAAACAAGATTAACAGAAACGGTAATTCATGTTTAGGCCATAAAAGAAGTCAATACGCCCACCAAGTTCCACAAGTTTGTTGTTCTTGGTTCAAGACATCATGGATACGCTATGCCAAAATTGTCTCCAACATGTGACCTCATAAACTGCACTCATAAAACTAAAACAAATTTTAAATTTGTAAAAATTAAGAGACCGTTTGTTATAAATTCTTAAAAATATTGTATTTATTTATTATAATTTTCTTTAAAATTATTATAAACGACTTTAAAAGAGAAATGGTTAAGAGTTGCTTCTCAAATAAATAAAAAATTTAGAGAGGAGAGAGAAAATAAAGTGTTACAAGATGAAGATTATTTTATAACTAAACAAATTACTTTTACATGTTACTTTTAAAATGTTTCATGGGAAAATTAGTAAACTTCATTTTGTGGATAGGGTGGTGTTATCTAACTCGGTACTCTCGTCTTTACCATTTGATCACATGCAAATTAACTGGCTTCCGCAAGGCATGTGCGATGATCTAGACAGAACGGTTAGGAGATTTATTTGGAAAGGTACTGGTGGTGTTGGAATGCATCTTGTGAATTGGCAAAAAATTACTCAACGACGTCGCTTTGGAGGTTTGGGTGTGCACATTTCTCTCGGCTTCAAAATATTTCTCTTCTTGGTAAACTCTTTTGGGAAATCCTTAACTCCTGAAAAGTTATGGGTTAAGCATTTTGAAGAAATATACTTGAAAGGGCGGCTAGTTTTCAACACTTTTGTGTCAGGTGGCTCAGTTATTTTAAATTCTATTGCTAAAACTATTGTCAGGTTGCGTGATGGATTTACGTTCAAAATAGGCGACGACAACTCGAACTTTTGATTTGACTCTTGGGTGTTTAAAGAAAAGTTAGGCTCCATGTTGCCGTTTGTAGCGATTCAGGACACTTCAACCAAGATCAAGGATATATGGTATGACGGGAGGTGGAATCTCGAGAACTTGTATACTAATATTCCAGACTTTGCCCGTAATGAGATTATCGCCCTTCAGCCTCACATTGTAATTGGAATTCCAGATGTTTAGGTTTGGCAAAACTCTAGTCCGACATTTACTCTACCAAGGACGTTTTATAGCTGGTTGTTGGAACCTAACCCGATCAACATTCACAGTAATTGGCAGTAGATTTGGCGTCTTATGCTTCCAGCAAACATACAATTTTTTATCTGGCAGTTAGCCCATAATTCCATCCCTACTAGAGCTGTGCTTCACCATCGTCGGGCATGTACTTCTACTATCTGCCCCGCTGCTTGGTGACTGATGAAACTATTGATCACTATCTCTTTTCTTGTATTGATGCTAGTAATGCTTGGAAAGCATGCGGTTTGAACAACATCCCTTCTTCCCAGGGACGGATCCAGAAATTTTCATAAGTGGGATCAAAGTTATTTAACAATAATATTTATAGGAAATTCCTACGGTCCAAATTTGCTTAAGATATATAATTAAGTTTTTAAAATTTGTTGTAAATGAAAGGTAAGAATAGACTATTTTGCGGCTCTTAAAATCATTTTTAATATTTTTTTGAGTTTATTATAAATATTGTAACAAAATACATTTAAATTATGTAGATTTTTTAAAATAATTATGTATAAATTGTAATATAATTGATTAAAAAAATATATAACATCTTATATAATGTTTTTAAATAATTATATAATGTTTTTTAGTTAAGAGTCCTTGAAGATTGGTTGCGAAGATAATATTAAAATAGATCCAATTTTATGGCGTTGAGAGTCATTTCTATGTATATCAATATAGGAGTAGTATAATAATACTACTCTTCATCAACAAAAAGTATAATAATATTGTACTAGTAGTTTAATTGTGTAATTGTATTCACAAAAAGATAGCATGTAGCGTTTGATGTGGGGACACTATCATATTTCAAGTGGGATCAAAGAGAAAAACTTGATGATTCTTGGTTAAAAACATAGGGATGGAGTGGGGTCAGCAACCCCCATTTATGTCTATGTAAATCCGTCCATGCTTCTTCCACACAAGGAAAGTATTTGTTCTCTTGGTGTAAAACTTTTGGGGCTTCCCATGGGAATCTTATTTTTATTGTTCTGTGGGTTATTTGGTGTGCACAGAAAGATGTTATGTTTAACAACACCAAATTAAGTGTTCATGGTAGTATTGCGAAAATCCAGTCTCAGCTTTACATATGTTCAGCTTTGTTTCCCGACAAGTCTCCAACCTCCTCAAGTACTCTGCCTCAAATACGGCTAAGGTTTCATAAAATACCAATAGCTTGAAAAATAAACTACTACAAATTGATGATGGATTTGAAACAATAATTCCATGTAGTGGCTTCTGCAATTATCAAACGACAATAACAATAAGATAACAACAACACTTTTCTCCTAATTCTTCTTTTTATTTTAAAAGGACAAGCATCAAACCAAAACAATAAATATATTGCCAAACTTTTTGGAACTCTACAGCACAAGCGACAAATAATTCAAGACGGATCGTACCATGCTTTGATACCATGTTAAATATGCTTGGATCTCAACCCCAAAAGCTAGCTTAAAGGATGAGGTTGCCCTCACATATTTATACACACTCAACAGTCTGGAAACCTAAGCAATGTGGGACTTCAAACAACATTCAACAGGATCAACTCAAACTGCGGACTTTGGTGGCCTTATTCGTAATAGTGTTGGGTCTTTCCTTGGATGATTCTATGGTGTAGCTTCACAGAGATGTACCAAAAAAAAAAAAGGAATTAAACAGATTATTTGTCTTTCGGACTCTTTGCATACGGTTATTCTGGTCAAAGATGGAGTTCCACCTTATCATAGATTTGCAAATGAGTTTACGAGCATCCGACTGTTGCTTGAGAAGGACTGGATTGTTGTTACTAAGTACACGCTTTGTGAAGGTAATGCGTGCGCCGATGTGCTGGCTAAGATGAGAGCTAACTCTATGTCTTCCTTGTGAAGATTATAGTGCCTCCTGATGAGTAGTCTCTCCACCTCCTTGCTATGCATGGGGTGTTGCTTTTCTTAGAGAGTAGTTTTGTTTGTGTTTTTCTTATTTTTCTCTCTTGTAACCAAAAAAAAGATGAAGTTTATTTAATTAGGTAATTTTTATTACAATAAACTTATATTCTACTTTTTAATAAAAAAACATCTACAAGACTAAAATAAAAAAAATGTTAAATATATTTTTAGTCCCTTACTCCCTTTAAATATCCGAAATTTTATTTTTAATCACAAAGAATTTTTTTTTGAATTTTTTTCATAAAATACCAATAGCTTGAAAAATAAACTACTACAAATTGATGATGGATTTGAAACAATAATTCCATGTAGTGGCTTCTGCAATTATCAAACGACAATAACAATAAGATAACAACAACACTTTTCTCCTAATTCTTCTTTTTATTTTAAAAGGACAAGCATCAAACCAAAACAATAAATATATTGCCAAACTTTTTGGAACTCTACAGCACAAGCGACAAATAATTCAAGACGGATCGTACCATGCTTTGATACCATGTTAAATATGCTTGGATCTCAACCCCAAAAGCTAGCTTAAAGGATGAGGTTGCCCTCACATATTTATACACACTCAACAGTCTGGAAACCTAAGCAATGTGGGACTTCAAACAACATTCAACAGGATCAACTCAAACTGCGGACTTTGGTGGCCTTATTCGTAATAGTGTTGGGTCTTTCCTTGGATGATTCTATGGTGTAGCTTCACAGAGATGTACCAAAAAAAAAAAGGAATTAAACAGATTATTTGTCTTTCGGACTCTTTGCATACGGTTATTCTGGTCAAAGATGGAGTTCCACCTTATCATAGATTTGCAAATGAGTTTACGAGCATCCGACTGTTGCTTGAGAAGGACTGGATTGTTGTTACTAAGTACACGCTTTGTGAAGGTAATGCGTGCGCCGATGTGCTGGCTAAGATGAGAGCTAACTCTATGTCTTCCTTGTGAAGATTATAGTGCCTCCTGATGAGTAGTCTCTCCACCTCCTTGCTATGCATGGGGTGTTGCTTTTCTTAGAGAGTAGTTTTGTTTGTGTTTTTCTTATTTTTCTCTCTTGTAACCAAAAAAAAGATGAAGTTTATTTAATTAGGTAATTTTTATTACAATAAACTTATATTCTACTTTTTAATAAAAAAACATCTACAAGACTAAAATAAAAAAAATGTTAAATATATTTTTAGTCCCTTACTCCCTTTAAATATCCGAAATTTTATTTTTAATCACAAAGAATTTTTTTTTGAACTTTGGACCCTCTAAATTTTTAGATTTTAATCTTAATCCCTAATTTTTCTTCAAAATTGTCGTATCATGTTCTAAATGACTTTTTAAAAAAAAAACACATATATTAAGACCTTAAAATATTATTAGTTTGATAATCTAACTATTTAAATTTTAGTTTAACAATTAAATCTAAATTTGAAGTTATAAATAAATTAACATAAATTAAACACTACACAGTTAAATAAGGGTAAATAGTCATTTCAGTCCTTGAATGTGTAACTCGCTGTCACATTAGTCCCTGAATGTATTAAAATTGCAAATAGATCTACAAATGTCTTTTTTATTAGTCATTTTGGTCCTCGAATATGTTTTAAGTAGTCAATTTAGTTCTCGAATGTGTTTCTTGTTGGTCAATTTAGTTAAAAAAATTACTATAAAATGAGATACTAGGGACCTATTTGCAATTTCGATACATTCAATGACCAATATGACAGCGATTTACACTTTCAGGGATCAAAATGGTGATTTCCCCGTTAAATAATTAAAATGTGATACCCGAACTTTTGAAAAAAAAGCAGAAAGAAAAATTCAAAATTGAAAATTTAGAAAAATAAACTTCGAATTTTTTTTTATAGAAACCAAAAAATAAAAATTGATATATTAAGAGAAAAAAAAATGCAAGACAGTGTAAAATATATTTAATTTTGCAAAATTAAATTCATATTTAATTTTAAAATAAGAAATACATTGATTAATAGTGTATTGTAGTGTGCATCACATACAGATAGCGTGCACGATAGAGAACCCATTCCCTTCTCTTCCCTTTCCGCCTCTCTCATTCACAACTCATTCTCAGTCGCCGTCACACCATCAACCGCCGTCACAATGCAATCCATCAACCGTCTAATCTCCGTCACAAAACGCCTAACCACCGACCTCCGCCACGAAACCCTCCTCCCTTTCAGAACCTTCTCAACCACTATTTCCGGATCATCATCATCCTCCTCCTACGACGATGCCAATTGGGAAACACCTTCCACATGGTCAACCGGCTTAACAAAAGACCACTTCAACGGCGAAGCAACACTCTCAGATCTCCAAGAAATGGAAGAAAAGTTACAACAACTCGAACAAGAGAATCAGAAAAGCAAATCGTATGTTGATAGTTGGAATCAACGAATGTCTGAAACTTGTGTGATGTTGAAACAAGTTCAAGAACCTGGTGCTAGAGGTTCATATTTGAAAGATAGTGAAAAAGCTGAAATGTATCGATTGCATAAGAAAAATCCTGAGGTTTATACTATTGAAAAACTTGCTAAGGATTATAGGATTATGAGACAGAGAGTTCATGCTATTCTTTGGCTTAAGGAGCTTGAAGAAGAAGAAGAGAAGAAGCTAGGTCAAAAACTTGATGATTCTGTTGAGCTCTTGCTTGACAATTTTCCTGAGTTAGTGATTTTTTTATTTTTGTTTTTTTTATCATTTTTAATTTTATGTGAAAATTGATTGTCCTTATGTTGAATTTGATTTAGGGTTTATGGTTTATATATTATTAAGTCAGAATTAGTTGTTTGTATGTTGAGTTAAATTTAGGGTTTAGGGTTTATAGTTTATTTATTGTTAAGTGTGAATGTTGATTGTTTATATGTTCAGTTGAAATTAGGGTTTATTTAGGCTCTGTTTGGCAATGACAAATTTTGAGCTTGTGACTTATAGATTATAAGCTCATATTGAAAAAATAAACCTGTTTGGCAACATTTTTTCTCAGGAGTTCATCGTTTATTTTGATAAGATGGTCCAATTAGCTTATAGCTTATATTTTATCTTCCAATTTTACCTTTGTCATCTCACTTGAAAAAAAGTAATTATTAATTAAACATATCTTTTATATGTAATTTCATAGGTATAAGCTAGTTCAACCACTAATTTTACCAAACACTACAAATTCAATTAGCTAGCTTATACGCTATAAGCTATAAGTTCATATGCTATTAGCTAGCTTATCCGCTATTTTTTGCCAAACAGAACATTATTAGGGAAAATTGATTGTTCATATGTTTAGTTTAATGTAGCTTTTAGGATTTATGGTTTACTATTGTTATGTGAAAATTGATTGTTCTTATGTTCACTTGAATTTAGGGCTTATTTATTTATTTATTTATTGTTGTTGCAGATTTTTTATTTCTCATGATAGGGAGTTCCATGTTGCGTCCCTTCCTTATAAACCTGACTTCAAGGTAATGCCTGAAGGGTGGGATGGCATTACCAAAGATTTGGATGAAGTTCATTATGAAATCTCCAAAAAGGAGGATGATATGCTTTATCGAGACTTTGTTGAGAAGATGAACTTCAATAAGAAGAAAGTGAGTTCCCTTTGGCCTTCTATTCTATGTTTTGTCAATGAAGCTTACTTTGTTATATAGAAATAAATAGATAGATGTCTTATGCACTGTATTTTGGCTTTACTATGTTGCTGTAGAGTGGAGTAGTAGAAGTATTTGATATCTTCATTGTAGACATATAATAGGTATGGGAATAGTTTGGCATGACATATTGGTGGGGTTTGTGTGTATGTAGAGCATATATTATAGACGGCATCCAGATTTTAAGTCATTGTCGAGTAAAAAGCATATATAAGCAGTCTCTGCGGAGAAATAGAAAAGGTTTTAGATTAGAAAGATTTAAACATGACATTTTAGAATAGGTTTGAAGAGAGTTTTACGACTGGGAAGAATAGGTGGTTCTTCACTTAGCTCAGGTTTTGAGTTTGTTTGTTTGGAACTGTTTTAATTGTTCTTGATTAAAAGTATTTTTAGTGTTTTGGATTTTGAATCTGTGAACTGATTCTGGAGAAGTTTATTTTTTGATATACAAAAATGTTGATAACTAAAGGGTATTTTTAGATTGGTGGTTTTGGATGGAGTGAATTTTTTAAAATCTAACTAGTCTGTTCCATTTCACGATTTCTATCCCACTTAATTCATTTAATACTACCAATCCAAACACATACTTAAACTCTGTCCAAAAGTAACTCAATTTGATTGAGTCCGCTGTCGTTACTGTGGTGCTAAGTGAAATGGTACGAAAACTGCAGGGAAGAGGCAGAGGTCGCGATGAAAGTGAGTGACAAAAGGAATTTGAATTCACTTCAGTTAGGGGATCCCTCATTCACACAGTTGGGACATTAGTGGTTGTTCAATTAAGATTGGATAATCTATAAAAATGCATATTTTAATTTTATAATTTAAATACCGAGTTTGAATTTGGACTCTCTGATGTCTCTGACTGTGTGACTGTGGAGGATCTCTGGCTGCAGGGGAGTTGGATGCGAACAAAAGTGGGAGGCACAAAGTTGCAAACAAATGAATGAGATGGGGGTAAAGTTGGGAAACAGTGAAAAAAATGCATCTCTCTATAACTTTCTTTGTTGCCAAGCAAGCAAAGAAAAAAGGCACGGGATCAATAATTTTTCTTTTGTTTTTGTCCCTGCCAAATCAAACAATAGAGATGCGCTAGCTGGGTTGAAAATAGACCAAAATGTCTTGTGAAAATCTATAGTCTAACTCATATTAAATGGTATAACCAAGGGATTGAACATGTAATGTGAGATCTAATTCAACTATCTATTTATATTTAAGCCCTCTTAGATCAATGTGGATAAATAAAATGATCAACCACATCTAGCATCTGTTTGATACTGGTGTCATGTTTCTCAAAAGCACGGGGGTTTTAGACGTTGAAGCAAAAGCTTGATCTTGCTGCTTAAGCTAATCTCGGTGAAAAGGCCAGTTGGACGCTATTATGCAGTAGGAAACACAGAACCAAGTATGCTATTAGTTGACTCAAACAATCGGGTATATGGTCTAATAAATTGACATTCAACCATTGGTTTTACTGTTTGGAGGTAGAAAGAATGAGCATCATATTAATTTTTGAGTTGATAAATCCATGTAAATTACTTCCCAAAGAATCAAAAAAAGGTTTATTTCTTTCTTTTTGGTATGATAAGAATGAACAAAGGAATTTGTATTCCACATGAGGAAATTAGTGGAATGGCCTCATAGGTTATCACACTAGTTCAAAAGGTTGATAATAATAGAGATTATAAACCACAGGCTTTGATCAAACAATTAGCTACAATAAATCTGAGATGCTTTTATTAATTGTAGAAAGATTACAATGTTTTAGCCTAATATTCAAGACAGGTGAGATTACCTTGTCAAGCTTTTGAATACATGTTAATGGTGGAATGTGGAAACTTCATTGTTAGGATTTGGCAATCGACAAATCTTGAATTTGGGGTTATTGTATATGAAATGTATGGTTGACTGGTTGTGCAGTTGAAATCATACATAAGCTGGAATTTGAGTTTTTTTATTTTTTTTCTTTCATAGATAACATGTTTTCAGAAATCGAGTGGTTGAACTTTGCCTTCACGATAAGTAATTGCAAGTGTGAATGTGATTATTGTAGTAATTTTTTCACTATTAGTTTTAGTCTTATGAATATGAGCTTAAATGTGGTTGGTTGTACTCGGCGAATATGTTTTTTTGCTGCCCTTATAATCTGAAGTTTGTTCGGGGGATTAATGACGTTAGTTTACTCCCTAAGATAGGATTTATTAACTTATTTTGAGTGAATTTGGTGAATTGTTTTTTAAGGGTTGGAGGTAAAGTACTTCCAGTCTCATATATAAATTGTTTTGAACTACAAAGGGTATATATGATGCTCATTAGTAGTGTGTGATAAACTCATGGAGGGTGATATATCTCATGTAAGTGAAGTTTTGGAATTGCAGAGTTCTTTGTTAAGTTTAAAAAGGAGTAAGGAGCACATCATAACTAACCTCCTTAGTAAGATATAACTTGGTTGCTATACGGTTTCCTTTTCCTTTGTAATCTGTGAACTGATTCTGGAGAAGTTTATTTTTTGATATACAAAAATGTTGATAACTAAAGGGTATTTTTAGATTGGTGGTTTTGGATGGAGTGAATTTTTTAAAATCTAACTAGTCTGTTCCATTTCACGATTTCTATCCCACTTAATTCATTTAATACTACCAATCCAAACACATACTTAAACTCTGTCCAAAAGTAACTCAATTTGATTGAGTCCGCTGTCGTTACTGTGGTGCTAAGTGAAATGGTACGAAAACTGCAGGGAAGAGGCAGAGGTCGCGATGAAAGTGAGTGACAAAAGGAATTTGAATTCACTTCAGTTAGGGGATCCCTCATTCACACAGTTGGGACATTAGTGGTTGTTCAATTAAGATTGGATAATCTATAAAAATGCATATTTTAATTTTATAATTTAAATACCGAGTTTGAATTTGGACTCTCTGATGTCTCTGACTGTGTGACTGTGGAGGATCTCTGGCTGCAGGGGAGTTGGATGCGAACAAAAGTGGGAGGCACAAAGTTGCAAACAAATGAATGAGATGGGGGTAAAGTTGGGAAACAGTGAAAAAAATGCATCTCTCTATAACTTTCTTTGTTGCCAAGCAAGCAAAGAAAAAAGGCACGGGATCAATAATTTTTCTTTTGTTTTTGTCCCTGCCAAATCAAACAATAGAGATGCGCTAGCTGGGTTGAAAATAGACCAAAATGTCTTGTGAAAATCTATAGTCTAACTCATATTAAATGGTATAACCAAGGGATTGAACATGTAATGTGAGATCTAATTCAACTATCTATTTATATTTAAGCCCTCTTAGATCAATGTGGATAAATAAAATGATCAACCACATCTAGCATCTGTTTGATACTGGTGTCATGTTTCTCAAAAGCACGGGGGTTTTAGACGTTGAAGCAAAAGCTTGATCTTGCTGCTTAAGCTAATCTCGGTGAAAAGGCCAGTTGGACGCTATTATGCAGTAGGAAACACAGAACCAAGTATGCTATTAGTTGACTCAAACAATCGGGTATATGGTCTAATAAATTGACATTCAACCATTGGTTTTACTGTTTGGAGGTAGAAAGAATGAGCATCATATTAATTTTTGAGTTGATAAATCCATGTAAATTACTTCCCAAAGAATCAAAAAAAGGTTTATTTCTTTCTTTTTGGTATGATAAGAATGAACAAAGGAATTTGTATTCCACATGAGGAAATTAGTGGAATGGCCTCATAGGTTATCACACTAGTTCAAAAGGTTGATAATAATAGAGATTATAAACCACAGGCTTTGATCAAACAATTAGCTACAATAAATCTGAGATGCTTTTATTAATTGTAGAAAGATTACAATGTTTTAGCCTAATATTCAAGACAGGTGAGATTACCTTGTCAAGCTTTTGAATACATGTTAATGGTGGAATGTGGAAACTTCATTGTTAGGATTTGGCAATCGACAAATCTTGAATTTGGGGTTATTGTATATGAAATGTATGGTTGACTGGTTGTGCAGTTGAAATCATACATAAGCTGGAATTTGAGTTTTTTTATTTTTTTTCTTTCATAGATAACATGTTTTCAGAAATCGAGTGGTTGAACTTTGCCTTCACGATAAGTAATTGCAAGTGTGAATGTGATTATTGTAGTAATTTTTTCACTATTAGTTTTAGTCTTATGAATATGAGCTTAAATGTGGTTGGTTGTACTCGGCGAATATGTTTTTTTGCTGCCCTTATAATCTGAAGTTTGTTCGGGGGATTAATGACGTTAGTTTACTCCCTAAGATAGGATTTATTAACTTATTTTGAGTGAATTTGGTGAATTGTTTTTTAAGGGTTGGAGGTAAAGTACTTCCAGTCTCATATATAAATTGTTTTGAACTACAAAGGGTATATATGATGCTCATTAGTAGTGTGTGATAAACTCATGGAGGGTGATATATCTCATGTAAGTGAAGTTTTGGAATTGCAGAGTTCTTTGTTAAGTTTAAAAAGGAGTAAGGAGCACATCATAACTAACCTCCTTAGTAAGATATAACTTGGTTGCTATACGGTTTCCTTTTCAATTGTTTGATCAAAATACTCTTCTATGTAAAAATTAGTTCCAAATATAGTTTTGGCCTTTAATCTTCTTTAAATATTTATTGTTTGCTGAACAATACACATTTTAACAAGTACATGAGTGCACAGCTCTCTTGACATCCATATTGTCTATTGTCCCATGCGTTGTGGTTATGTAGAACTTGCTGAATAATGTGGTTATGGTTATGTACAGATGGCTGGAGAGGTGAAATGCCACAAGTATAGTCGACGACGCCCTGATAATGGATGGACTATTACTGTAGAGAAAATGGGATCCCGGGGGAAGCGTGGAGGTGGTGGGGGCTGGAAATTTGTTAGCATGCCCGATGGATCGACCCGACCACTGAATGAGATGGAGAAAATGTTTGTCAGACGAGAGACTCCGCGCCCGCGACGAAGGATCCTTCCTTGATTACATTTTTTGTTTGTTTTGGCTAGCTGTTAAATTAGAATTTTTAGTCCAATGCATCAAATGGTTTGAGATATGCAAATGTATTGCTATTTGTTTATCCTTTTTTGGGGGTTCATTATCCAATCTTTTAGTTAATCCTTTACTCAACTTATGCACAATGATGTCAATAATTAAGATCCTCTTTGTTGTCAAGAAAAAGGTAACTACCACTAATTTTAATACTTGAAACTGTGATTAAATCCATGCTTACGTTCAATTTATTTGAGAAAATGCGAACTATGTACATTTCCCACTTCAGTTATCACCGGTGTGGTAGTATAGGCATGAAGAGATGATGTTTTGGAATCTGGCCTTAGGTTTTGGTGTTCAGCACTTGAGAGTAATTTGTAGTGTTTACTTCATTGTACTTTTTTATATGAACTGAATTGTGTTATGTTTGCAGGATAAAAAAAGAAAAGAAATAAACATCTTTATTTCATTGTATATTTGCCTCTGCATGATTTTGAGAAACTTTATTAGCGTATCTTTTTAAAACACTCTCGAACAGATGAATTGAAGGTTTTCGCTCCCATGAGCATACCAAATTCACTGCATAAGCAAATTCCAATCTCCAGTGAATTATGATCCTTCGAGAGGGAGAGATCAATGCTACATTTGACAAACATCAACTTGTGAGCATACCAAATTCACTGCATAAGCAAATGCCATTTTGTTAGGTCCTGTTGCATCAGTTATCTTGGTGTGTCCTAAACATCAACTTGGCACACATTTCTCAATTGCAAAATGCTTTCCAGTGGTCCGTCTAGCGCCTTTCTTTTGGTTGGGTTCTATTTTTATCGATTCTCTTCTCCCAATTATTATAGATTCTCTTCTCTAAACATTTACTTAAAAAACCAAAACTCTTACTATTTAGACTAATTCACTGTTGATAGGCGACAAACATTCATTTATCTTCCTTCGACAATACTTCAAACATATTAAAAAAAATTACATGATACTCGCGCATTACACCGTAACACATCCATATTTATATTCCATGTACACACCTTGCCAAGGCAGCAACATTTTCAAAAATTGAATGAAATTTTAGAATTATAAACAAAATATCTAACAACGAAATCATTTTTTTAAAAAAATAATACCATTAAATTATGCAGACAAATTAATCTTAAAAATTCACACAAAACGCTATTATTAATTTATAGTACAAGTTAATGATTATCTCATTTTTACTATTGAAATAATGAATTAATTGGCAGTAGTTGTATTATAACAACAAAATTCAAGATGTAACTCATATTGAACGTATCTCAAAAATAGTGAAGAGTATAATTTTCTACACTTAAAAAAAAATATTATCGACAATCATTAAAATATTTAATAATTTTAAACACCCATCCAAAATAAACCACATAAAACAATCTTTTAGTAAATTAAATTCTTCTCATGTGAAACTCAGGTTGTACTAGTATAATAGGGGTGCAAATAATATTGTAAAATGAGAATAGCAATTTCGGCCCAAACCAAACCCATAAAAGGTTTCTCCTTCCCTTATAAATCCCTGCAAAAACTAGGGTTTCATTTCGACCCTAACGGCGATTTCGCGAGAGAGAGAGCAACGAAGAAGAACAAAAAATGGTGAAATTCTTGAAACCAAACAAGGCGGTGATCATCCTCCAAGGCCGTTATGCCGGAAAGAAAGCCGTCATCGTGAAGAACTTCGACGACGGAACTCGCGAACGTGCTTATGGCCATTGCTTAGTTGCAGGTATCAAGAAATATCCAGCAAAGGTTATCAAGAAAGATTCAGCAAAGAAAACTGCTAAGAAATCGCGTGTGAAGGCTTTTGTGAAGCTTGTGAATTATCAACATCTGATGCCAACTCGTTACACGCTTGATGTTGATCTTAAAGAAGTTGTTACTGTTGATGTTCTTCAGAGTAAGGATAAGAAGGTTACTGCTTTGAAGGAGGCGAAGAAGAGATTTGAAGAGAGGTTCAAAACTGGAAAGAATCGTTGGTTTTTCACTAAACTCAGGTTTTGAGTTTGTTGCAATTGGAATCGTTTTATTTGTTTTTGATTAATTGTATTTTTAGTATTTTGAATTTTGAAGAATCTGTGAACTGGCTTTTGATTTTGTAGTTTGGATTTTGTTGGTACTGCCATTTGATAATGTTATAATGGTTATATGTTGAGGATTTTATATTTATATTGATTTATGTTTGTGTTGGTTATTTTTTTGTTTTGGGATTATTTGATTCCCTATAATGGGATTTGTTAGCTTGTTTCAGATTTGGTGAAAATTATGACTATAGTATAATCTGTTTGAAATGGTGAAATGTAGATAGATTAGAATTTTTTTTGCTTGAATACATGTTAATGGTGGAATGTGGCAACTCCATTGTTAGGATTTGGCGACCGACCAAGCTTGAATTTAGGGTTATTGTATATGAAATGTTTGGTTGACAGGTTAAATGTTGTTCATTCAAGTGCAAGCGGTCGTTTCTTTTCTTGTGAAACAGTGGATATCAACTAATATGGGCATTGAAATTGATGGGAAACAATTCTGGGCAATGTTATGCTACAAATCTTAAACTCATAACCATTACTACTAAGTTCCTTTGTATTAATACTAGAAATGGTTTTGGTTTGCGTGTACATTGATCCTTATATTCATTTTGATCCTAAAAATCAACACATGGAGAAAGTAGTCATGAAGATAAAAAGCCACTTTATTTGAGTGTGGCATTGAGATTTATCATAGGATTTTGGGGACTTTGGGGATCATTGTTTCTTAGACGGCATTGGAGACATAAATATGTCTTTGTTCTTGAACAACATAATTGACACAATGTATGTCTTTATAGTGCTTAATGCAGCTAAATTTTGTGCGTGACTTAGACGTTTGCAGGTAACCTTTTTTTCCCCTCTCTTTTAGTCTTGCCTTCATTAGTGTTAGAGTGTGTTAACCTTAATTACGATTCAATCCTCTGTCGGGACGAACAGAGAGCTCAATGGCGAAATGCGATGGTGGTAAATGATGTAGGAGGAAGATGAATTTTGTGCAAGGAAGAAGAGGGAATGATTTACATGTTTTATTTCTTTTCTTCAATCAATTACACATGGATATGCTAGAAAACATTCTAACCAAATTACTCATTCTCCAAATTTAAGTATGACAGTAACAAAGTAATTGCTTGTAATGTTGACATTTGGTGATTGCTTATATGATATGTTTTTATTGAATAAGCACAGATTATTTAGGTTAACACTCTAAGTTGCAATCTAAGGGTTTTCTCCTAAAGTGATGGAATTGAGGCAGGGCGATTTTCTTTTTTTGGAAATTTAAGTTCTGAGCTTAATAGATTTCTTATTGGAACCACTTGTTTAAGTATTTTTTTTTTTCTTCTTGAAAGATGAGTAATATCATCCATACTGTCACAGTTGAGCCAAACACATCCTTCCCTATATACAGTGAGAGATTCAAGCTCATGAGAGATTCATGTTGCTAAATCCAGTTAGCTATTGGTCCTTCAATTTCGTTCCCAGATAGGTCAAGAGATATCATTGTGGACTGATTTCTCAAGAAACTTGGAATTCCCCTTAACTTGCAAAGGGTGACAAGTCATGATCTTCTCTGAAGTCGATATCAACCGACAAATTGTTATGTGAGAGGCCTAGTATAGTTAAATTACTTAGCCTTCGAATGATGTCCAATTGTATTTTGCCGTTAAACTTGTTGGAAGAAAGTCGAATGACACAAATTGTTCTAAGATTAAAGACAAACATAGGAATTTTCCCTTGTAAGTTATTACTGCTCAAATCAAGCACCTCCAATATAGAAGAAGATGGACGGACTCTCAAACTCACCCAAGAAACCACTGAGTTGGTTAGAGGGAAGCTTTAGTTGTCTCAAATATGGGAGCTTAAGTAGCGAGGCGGGCATGCTTCCGTTGAAAAAATTGAACCCTAAATCAATGCTGGCAAGATTTATGAGTCCCTCAAAATGGCTGGATGGTAAATCTCCGCTCAAATGATTGAGATAATGATAGATATGTGAGGTTCTTTGACATGTTGAAAGAAGGGAGTGGACCTGAGAGGTTATTTGAAGATAGGTCTAGATAAACAAGTTCGGTGAATTCTGACATTGAACTGGGAAGTGTTCCATTGAATTGGAAGTAAGATAGATCAATCGTTGTTAACTGCTTCAAATTGGAAATAGTATTAGGAAGTGGTCCTGAGAAATTTGTATTGGCAAGATTCAAGTATTGAAGAGATGCAAGTTGTGGGAAGTCCGGCAAAGAGCTGTTAAGGTTTTGATTGTATGATATATCAATAACCTTTAATGTGTGGAGAGAGATAGACACATTAAAAATTAGTTGGGTCTACAAATTAGTATGACCCACTTTTTAATAGGTCCCACTAATTTTTAATGTGTTTATCTCTCTCTAAATGGAGAATAAATGGAGGGATAACAAATGAAGCAATCCGAAACTCATATTTGGAAGATATATTTTGGTAAAAAAACCATTCAAGCCACAACTACTGAGGTGTAGGGTGGTTAAATTGGAGAAATTTGCAAACAAATTTGGCACAATGGTGGACAGATTGTTGTGGCTCAATTTTAGGAATAATACAAGAATATCATGATGACTACTAATAAATTGATTCTACTCTCTTGACCAAAAAATAAAAATAAAAATTGGTTCTACTCTCAGCAAAAGGATTAAAATGAATTTAGGATAATTTTGTCTTATGAATATGAGCTTAAATGTGGTTGTACTCGGCAAATATGTTTTTTTGCGGCTCTTATAATCTAAAATTTGTTGGCAAGTTAGTTGATTTATTAACTTATTTAGAGTGGATTTGGTGAATTGTTTTTTAAGGGTTAAAGGTAAAGTACTTCCAGTCTTATATATTTCATATATAAATTGTTTTGAACTACTAAGGATATATATGATGCTCAATATTAGTGTGTAATGAACTCATGGAGGTGTTATATCTCAATATTAATTATATTGACATAATTATCCTCATATTTATTTTAAAATACCAAAATTAGCCTTATATTTTTTTTGGTTAACTTGCTATTATTTATTCAACGATTTTTGTCACGTCAATTTGTTTTCATACTATAGAATTTAGATCAGACCACTTTCTACTTTTTTTACGCTAATTATAATGCTTATAATAATAATTGAAACAATAGAATTTATAATGCTTATAATAATTGAAATAATATTATAAACGAAATTATACTATTATGCTTTCATATTCCAGTTTTTTTAGCTTCATTGCTGTTTCCATAGAATTTAATGTGTAGTTTCATTTTATAAATTATTTATCATCAACCCTCAAGTTCCAAAAACTTACATATTATCAACAAATGATTTTATTTGTTTCAAGTCTATTGAGTTTTTATATTTAATTATTTTAAAATATTTAATCGTTTTATAAAGTGAATAATTTTAAAATGATGAAATTTTTGTAAAATTGTAAGGATAAAAATGTAATTTAGTTATATTCCCTCGTAAACCAAACATATTTGCAATTAAAATCTCTTCCCTCCCCTCCCTTTTTGTAACCAAAAATATAAATAATTGAAAGATATTACCTCCCCTCCCCTTCATTTCCTCCCCTCCCCTCCCTTCTATTGAACCAAACAGACCCTTAGGCTTTGATTGCGAGTTTGGAGGGAAGACTTTGGAGGGAGGGAAATCGAGAGAAAATTAGAGAAATCTTTTTCATTTTTTGAGAAAATATTTTTTATAGAAAATAACAAATAAATACTTACGATTAATATATTATGAATTTAAGAATATTATAACAACATTAATTAAATTTGAAGAATTCATATAAACCCTCCAAACCCCCATCCAATACAATTTTTGAGTTCCCCAAAATTGGGAGGTTTTTGTGTTATGAAGAAAAAATAACCTTCCAAACTCCTTCGCTTTCAAACTTCTCTACTCCTTCCACTTGTTTTTTCCTGTTTAGCCTTTCCTTCTCTTCTCTTCCCCTCCAAACTCGGAAACAAAGCCTAAGTGAAGGAGGAAGGAGCACATCATAACTAGCCTCCTTATTTGAACAAATGTGAACTCTATATATGTATTTGCCATTGCATGATCATGAGCAACTTTATTAGTGTCTCTTTTTTAAAACTTAAAACATACTACATAAGAGTTGTTACAGATAAAATATAATAAAGCTCTTCATCTTGTTAAAGTAGAACCTAGCCTCGTGTCATCTAGAACAGTTGAATCGGAGGGATCCACTACTCCTTTGAGTCCAAGCATAACACAACTTGCTTGAAAGCTAATTCTCAAACCCTCTCCATTGATGCTTAAATGCCTAAGCTCTAAGTTCACTCTTAGGATTGGTTGAAGCCACAAGGTTTTTTCTCCCATGAGCATACCAAATTCGCTGCGGAAGCAAATTCCAATTTCCACTCAATAATGATCCTCTGAGAATGAGGCTTTAATGTTACATGTTATAAAATATTTAATCTTCACCCCACATATTGAAATTCTTGGATCCGTCTCTGAGTGGTGTCCCTCGTGGATTTAGGAATGACAGGAAAATCTAAATCCGAGAGACCAATCCGGACTCAAGTCAATGGGGGAAACCCGAGTTGACTGAGTTTGGGTTCGGATGACACTCGATATTACGAGTGTGGATTTGAGATGTATGAAATCCACACCCGAAACCGAGACATCCGCCCAATTATATGTTAAATTACTTTATGTTCTTGAAAGTCTATGTTGAATACCATGTTAAACTATATTATTATTGTGTTATTATTATATTGTCATTCGTGTTAAAAGCTATTTTATTATTCTATTGACATTTGCAAACTATGTTAAATTATGCTAGATTTTGAATTTTATCAAATTTGAATGTGGATGAGCACGAAACTTGAATTTTAATTCTGCCGGATCAAGCTGCGGGTTTGGGTGAGAAAACTCGAACCTAATGGGTGTGGGTTTTATTTTGCCATCCAAACAACCTTTGGGTTCGAGTTTAGGTAGTTATTTCGGGTGTGAGTTTGGGTAGTGTAACATCCGCATCCGTGAATCGTAGTTAAAAATATTTAATATTTCAAAAATGACATAAGTTGTTTAAAAGTACGAATTAACGATCATCCCTATTTTTCAATTGAAATAATGACTTAATTGACACAAGTTCGACTAATAACAACAAAAATAAAGATGTAAGGGGATAAAATTGTTTTTTGTCCACAATCATTAAATTTTTTAATAATTTTAAACACTTATTTCAAATATAGTCCACCGGTACACATACTCACCTAGAGCTGCAAAAAATAAGAATTATCTTAAAACTAATTTTTACTAAATTGTTCTCATGTGAAACTGAAATTGTTATCGATTCGGCCCAAACAAAACGTAAGCCCAAAGCGTATCATAGGTTCCTCGTTCCTTAATACATAGATACATTACTGCAAAAACTAGGGTTTCATTTCTCTCCCCAACGGCGATTTTGCGAGAGAGAACAACGAAGAACCGAAAATGGTGAAATTCTTGAAACCAAACAAGGCGGTGATCATCCTCCAAGGCCGTTACGCCGGCAAAAAAGCCGTCATCGTGAAGAACTTCGACGACGGAACTCGCGAACGTGCTTATGGCCACTGTTTAGTTGCAGGTATCAAGAAATATCCAGCAAAGGTTATCAAGAAAGATTCAGCGAAGAAAACTGCAAAGAAATCGCGTGTGAAGGCTTTCGTGAAGCTTGTGAATTATCAACATCTGATGCCAACTCGTTACACACTTGATGTTGATCTTAAAGAAGTTGTTACTGTTGATGTTCTTCAGAGTAAGGATAAGAAGGTTACTGCTTTGAAGGAGGCGAAGAAGAGATTTGAAGAGAGGTTTAAGACTGGGAAGAATCGTTGGTTTTTCACTAAGCTCAGGTTTTGAGTTTTTTGTTAGTTGGAATCAGAAACTGTTTTAATTTGTTCTTGATTAATCGTATTTTTAGTGTTTTGAATTTTGAAGAATCTGTGAACCGGTTTTGGATTTTGTTGGTACTGTTATTTGATAATTCTATAATGGTTGGATTTTATATTTATGTTTGTGTTGGTTATTTATTTGTTTGATTTGGGGTTATTTGAATCCCTAAGATGAGATTTTATATCTTAGCTTACTTGTGGTTATTATAATTTTGATGATGCTTGTGCGAAGTTGCGGTGGCAATTGGCAAATACTGTTGTAAATCTTGCAGGCATATATGCTAGCTAGACTAATACAATTGAAACTGAATGCATTGTGTCGCCAATTTGCATTATTTCTGCCCTCATTGCGAACAAGTCTCTTAAAACATTTCAACTTTAGGATAATTTGTAGTTTGCGACGTTCCTGAGTTGTTAATTTTCATTAGCTAGACCGGTATCTATTATAATCACCTTGGGAATCCCTTGTTTTCATATCTATTGATGATATTATCTGGCTGCAGTGGATTTTCAGTGTTAAAGTACATTGTTAATGATATACATTATTGATGATTCTATCCTGCTGCCTGCGTAACAATTTTATCAAACTGCTATTTGCATTGCCCTTTTTGAGAACCTACATTTTTTGTGTGTTTTGGTCATTCTTTGATTTGTAGTAATTTGAATCCCACAACAAGGCGATCCTTACAGAAGTATACTATCGCGGTTATTATACCAGGCTACACATGGTTTTACATCTGATATTCCAACATTTGAAATTTGATTGTTATGTACAGAAAATAGTAGTTTTGATATAGAAAGTTCCATAGGTTAGAAAGGCAAACTTTGTAATTTGCCAATAGTTTTACGGGCATTATGATAGCTCATAGAAGGTTGGACCATTGTGCAGTTCTTCCTGTAGTTTAAATAAAATAGAAGCAAATGCAAAAAAATAAATGATTGAGAAAGGAACGAACACACTCAAGTTGTATGTAAATTGTCATTTTTTATTATCAACGTATATCATTTCCTATAACAAATAGTGAAACTACATGTCTCTAGTCTCTACACCTATACATCAAAAGTGTTTGGAATTCATTCTAAGACTTTCTATGGTTAGTATTTTGTTTGCATGATCATTTGATTCTTTTGAGAAATTTATTCTTAATCTGAAAACTTGTCTTATAGAAGTTAGTTAGTTGTTATAGTCTTATGGAAGTTAGTTTGTTAGTTAGTTAATTAAGGTTGTTGTAGGGCTATTTTATCAATATAAATAGGAGAACACAATGTAGATTGAATATATATTGTAATCATTTTGAATAGAGTAGTACCTCTGTTGTGAAAGGGAATTCCTTGGGAGAGAGTAGGAGATAAATCTTTCCTCGAGAGTTTGTCTTTCACAATAGAGCCATTACTCTATTCACAATGATTACAAATATTCAATAATAATCCACTCTATATTGTGTTCTCTGTTATGAATATTAATGGATGTCCATATAGGTTCTTGGCCCATGATATTGGCCTATTACATTTACCTATAAATAGAACCTATTACTCATGTAAAGTTGACACATTGAATAGAATAATACAAGAGTCTATTCCTTTCTCTTCTTCTTCCATATTCTTGTTATTCTTTAAAACTAGTTTCATAACACGTTATTAGCATGAGTCTCTAACCAACCGAGGTATGCAACTCTTAATCTATTTTTATGAACCATGAGTAATTTTTGTTTTAATTCTTATATGATTTTGAATCTTATAAATCTTGTATGCTAAAATAAATAAATCAAATAACAATTATGATAATTAAAATTAAATAAATGAGCATCAATGTCTTTATGCATTTGAGTGGTTGATATTGTTTGCGCTTCGTGACCGACATTAGTATGGTGAAGCACAATACTTTGATCATTCATATTACATAAACATGTTGATCGATTATTTATTTATGATATATATTTTGGATGTTCGATATTATTTGAGTTTCGTGACCGACAACAGTATGGTGAAGCATCATTATGCTTCGTGACCAACATATGTATGGTGAAACTTCGATAAGTCGATATATATTTATTTTTTATACAATATAACGTAAATTGTATTATATTCATATCTTTTCTTAATAACTTAAAAGATTGATCTAATGCCATTGAAGATAAAATTAGTAACATCATAATAAAGTGATGTTGTGTTGGAAATCAATAGACACAGATATCACTATAAAGTGATGTTGTGTTGGAAATCATTTTATGAATCACATTCTTGATACTATAAATATTTTCATTGATATGTTTTCACCATTAATGACTCTTTACTAATATTTATATGATATTAATTACGTTGACTATTCAAAATCAAATATTAATAATTCATTCTTATATTGGTTAATATTTCTCTTATATCCATCCATAATCATCGATATTGATAGATTAATAATTATTCTTGTTATTTAAGATAGATAATAATTAATATTGATATATTAACCTTGTGCAATGAACATCCAATTTTAATAATGAAATTCAATAAGGAAAGTTAATAATGAATATTTAATGGCAAAACTATAATCTTTATTCGATGAGTTCTAAGAGAATTCAATATTAACTTTTCTAAGAGCATCACAAGGTTATATATTATAGTTTTTGAAGAACTTATAAAGATTTGATGCTAAGAAAAAAATTTCAAATCTAAATATTTATTTTTTTTGTAAGAAGATCATAATATTTGTTGATTCAATCTCCTTAACCACACAATTTTGTTATTTCTATGGTTGTTGTGTGTGTTTGCGTTGGATTTAGTATTTGGTTTAATGATGAAAATAATCCGTGTTACTAAATAATTATAGTTGCAAAAAAAAAAACATCATTAAATCTTCCAACGATATTGTATTTTAGTATTTTTATATGAAAATAATTATATTTGTGATAAAATTAAGGCATTCAATCATGATAAAATTAGCTTTACGGCCAAGTTAAGAGATTTGTTGGGAATTAACTTTTACCTTTAAATGAAATTGTTTCAAAAAGGAAATAAAAATCTTGAGATTTTATATTATTCTTTTATTATATGATACTTGCCTTAATTTAACACTTGATTGATATATCATTAATTATTAATTTGAATAAATCTCTTTCGGCGTTTAAGTATAAGATTTCATGCCCAATTGTGTGATATGATTCTTATTTGGTTGTGACTATTATTTTTCTAACTCATATGTTCATGTGTTAAAGAACTATTTTAATGATTTTATGTCACAATTTAAAATTGTCAATTTAGTATTATTAAATTAGTTTCTAATATTTAGACTCGGCAATTCTATATTCTATATATATGTATTATTCTGAAAAATTGTGTCCTTGTTAATCATGACAATAAATACTACCTTATATATTCTAGAAAATACTACACATTATATAATTTGAAAAATATTGAGGCCATTTTTTTAATTGGTATATTACGGATGTCAATTTTTTTTATAGGTCATCCATATATTTTTTGGCCAATTAATTCGATTGAAAATAATTGAATATATTTTATTTCTTTCTTTTATTTTTCAAATCATTACCAGATCATTTAGAGAATAAAGTTTTATGGCTAATTAATTTCATTAAGATTTTTGCTACTCACACCCCAAAAACATTGGTTACACCCCAAATTGACCAAAATACCCTTAAAATAAATTAAATTTCCATTCATCCAAAACCCTTAATTGCTTTCCTGCTACGATTCATCTTCATCTCTGCCGTTTCCGTCGACTTCAAACCACCGTTTCCGTTGTCGCTCAAACCACAGTTGCCGTCGACGTCGCTCAAACCATTGTTGATGTTAATCTATGCCGCTCAAATTTACTTCGTCTTCATCTCCATCTACACTTTTGAAACTCAATTTCAAAGGTAAGTTTACCAATTACCTCTGCGATCTATTTGAGTTCGATTTTGAATCTTTTGCAAGTTCCTAAATTATGTTGATTTTGAGTTCCAGCTCAGTTTTTATTTGGGTTTTATGGGTTTGAAGTGATTAACGTAAACTGAGTTTGTGTACCTATGTAAACTGAGTTTGCGTATTTTATATGTGAACTGAGTTTACAGTTCAAATTATTAAATTTTTTCTCGTGTTCAAGTTAACTTGATTATGGATGTAATTTGTTGGAGTCAGACTAAATCTAAGTCCTTTCCAATTGATATCAGCTATTTTCGCCTATACCATTGCATTTACTTACAAAAATAGGTGATCAATCAATGAATTGAAAATTGATAGTAATAGCTTCTAACATAAAAATTGTACCTTTCAAAACCTTAAAATTATACCTTTCAAATTTATTTACTCTGTTTCAATGGTTTTAGATAGGAAAAAATAAAAAAGTAAGGAGTGGTTTTAGAGTGGTTTTAGTTCGTACACTTTGTTGTAGTTCTGAGAATGATGTGTATCTTATGTGTATTGCTATTGCCATTAGTGTTTGCATCTGCCATTATTGTGATTTTGTACTTGTTTGTTCTACGCCTATTCTTTTTATCACATTATTTGTTGAGGTCACAAATAAGTAAATAACATGTTTGGAATGATATGCATTCAGATGGATTGGGTGGTCACATTGCTGGCCGCTTCACTTTCATGCAAAGATTAGCAAGTTATTTTATTTATTTATTTTTTATATCAAGAAATTTAGATTAGCAGAGACCCACTTTGATGTAAAGTTAGTGAGAACCATCAACATAATTTATAATTTACCATAGAATTTTATATAGAATCTATCATTTTAGTTACAATTTCTTCACGTCTAGTACATGTAAAAGTTCAGATGGTCTTTCATTTGATGACTGATTAATGTGCAGGTAGGGTGCAAACAATTGATTTGTCTAATGAGTGAATTGAAGACAATTCTTTAATCAGTACGAACTATATATGTTCAAATTTTTTTGTAACTTGTACTTAATGTGCAGGCATGGTGCAAACATTTACTACTGATGGAGAAGGGCATGTTAGGCCTACTGCATCTGCACGTCAACGTGGTAGCACCCAAGCTACTTCTTCGGATCAGGGGCTTTTGGAGAGGCCACATCAGGAAGCAGAGGAGCCCCATTTGAATGATGTTCAGGACATAGGAGTTAATAATGTAGAGGTTGACGGATATCCCGGTGGTCCTATCGACACTACTGTTCTTAAGACATATGGAGACCACGTGGCCGGTCGGCTTTGGAATGGAGTGGTAATCTATTTTGTCAAAATTTATCGTTGTTGTATTTGTTTTCAATATAAATTTTTTCATGTATATATATTTTCCAAATCCCAGGATCGAGAGGAGCTGAGGATCTACAGCAACGGAAAAAAGATGAAGGAAGCTACCATTCATCACGATGAAGTACACCGATTAATTGAGGGGTCGGGACTCCTACCTTTGTGGAAATGTAGTTATGAGATGATTGACAAGGGGCTCATTTCTGCTTTCGTAGAAAGGTGGCACCGGGACACCAACAGTTTCCATCTTCCGGTCGGAGAGATGACCATTACATTGGATGACGTGTGGTCTTTGTTACATATACCTATCACGGGAGCATTTTTCACTGTCACTATCTTTGATAAGGACCAAGCTGCAACACTATTATCCGACCTATTGGGAGTTTCTATACCATTTGCTCGGGCTGAGTTTGGTGTAACACATTCGTCACAAGTTCGTTACTCCTGGCTGTTAGATTTGTATAATCAACGTTGTGACCAACGGCGATGGGTGGAGGCTGCGAGAGCTTTTTTATTATGTCTTGTTGGGTGTACACTATTCAGCGACAAGAGTGCATTCGCAGTAAACGTTTCATATCTAGAGTGTTTCCGTGACCTCGATAGTTGTGGAGGATATGTGTAGGGTGCTGCTGCCCTAGCACACTTGTATGACAATCTATGTGATGCAAGCCTTCATCACATCAGAACGATTTCAGGTTACCTAACCCTTATACAGGTATCAATGTTGTTACACTTAATGTTCTTTCGTTTAGATAAATTATCCATGATATTATAGTAATAGAGGGAGTGATGGAATAATTAATACAACACTAAAATAGTTATTCCATATTTTATTTTTAAAATTTTTCTGACATTTGCTATTTTGCTAGAACAAAAATAAGTTTTATAAGACAATGTCCTCAACCAAATAAAAGTTGCATCAATGTTTCCAACTCCTGTAGCAAACTGACCAAGTACTCCAGCAGATGTCATGTTTGAATTTATTGAGTTTTTAATCTATATGTAATCAATCCATAACTAATATGTAATTCATTCTTGTTATATCTACAGGCATGGGTTTACGAACACTTCCCTACTTTATGCACTGATTGTTGTAGATTGCAACCAGATTATAATGAGCAACAACCCAGGTCAAATAAATGGAAGCCAAAGAGAGATAAGGGTCTAGTGTTTCCTTTCAGAAAGGCTCTTGACAATCTGACTCCTAATCAGGTTTGCTGGAATCCTTATGTTGCACACAGAGATGTCCAACCGTTTCAAGAGGCATCCTTTTATAGGACTTGCAAGTCTTATATGTGCTATCTATAATCAACACTAGGTGGAACTTATTCACAAGTGTCAAGGAATCTGGATGTGCCCATAATATATCCCTCAATTCATCAGAACCATCCACCTTTCTATACCGATACACATACTTATCACGTTCCATCAACGACATTAGATGTTGCATTTCGGTCCTATTTCCTCTAATGGATGAACGATATGTTTGACGTGCATTATAAATTTGTTTGATGGTAGTTAAACTCTCTGCATTATGATCCCTAAATGTCATCAATATATTTCTCGGTTTAACCATATTCTTTGTCATGTCACCGAGTAAATTTTTCTCTTCATGAGATAATCGACCAAGAAACGAATGACCCGTCAATAGATTTGACAAATCATGGTTGTGCATACCATATTCCACATGTATAGTCCATCCTTCACCACCCATCGAATGTATTCCTCTCAATCTAAATGGACACTCACACTTTTTAGTACACGTACCCCTCACGGGTTTAGGGTTCTTCCAAGGCCTATACTTTCCGCTTCTTTCACAAGCAAGAATTAGCTTTGTCCTTGTTCCAGGTTTAGCTGTGGCTGTTTCAGACCTATAAATCACAACAGCAACACCATTTTCCTTTCCACTTTTTTTAGCCCATTTCAATAAATCACCACGTGTAGCAAACACTTTGTCCGTGGTAAATACAACCGTAGAATCTACTAATTGTGTTTGAGGTTCCACTCCATCTCTAGATGCATCAACATTTTCTTCTTCCATGTCCATTTACTACAGAAGAAAAGGAAAAAAAATCGATTGAAAATCATGTGAAAATTGTAGAAATCTATATTATAAGTAATCGGAGAGTTTAAGTAAGATTATGTTATGTGTATGTAAACTGAGTTTATTTAACATAACTGAGAATAGTACCCTTAGATGCGATTGCTGAAGGTAAGTATGAAATGAGTTTACTTAATGTATATGTAAACTCGGTTTACATAACTTTATGTAAACTCAGTTTGCATAACTTATGTAAACTCAGTTTACATAATTTATATAGACATACGTAAACTCAATTTACATAAACTTTTAATGCGTACGTAAATTAACAATTAACGTGAACCCGAAAACCGCTCAAATGTAAGTGTAAATTCAGTTTACATGAGAGGTTTATTCAAGTGTACGTAAACTCTCTACAATTAACCAATTAACGTAAACCCTCCGTGTAAGTGTAAACTCAATTTACATAGGATTATGTAAATTGAATTTACATTAGCCATTTTGAACTATGCCATTGCAAGAAAACATAAACAGAGAATGATGTAGAATTGAATGAGTATAAATTATAATATAAATTATAACATATGGAATAAAGTATTGATAAAATACCTTCAAATCCAAATCTTGAATTGAAATTAATGAGAAGCAATTGGAGGTTGAAAAAAAAACTTTAATGGGGATTAATGGGGTTTATGAGACAAAACGGTGAAACAGAAACGTTGAAATTAGAATGAAAGATGCAAACTGTTTTTAAACATTTATTTAAAGAAGGGCAATTTTGGTATTATGATGAATTTTTTATGAAATTTGGGTGTAACTAGAAATTTATGGGGTGTGAGTAGCAATTTTCTTTCATTAATTCTCTTCATCTTTGACCAATTTTTTTTTACCAATCAATCCGATCAACATGGAAATGCTAGAAAAATTATTAGTAACATTTTGAAATGAATATAAATCAAAATTCTTCTACTGAAATTTTGATGTATGTAAAGTTAATTAATAGAGAACATTATTATTATTTTTATATTTTATTTCATGACCATGTTCTCTATCATAACTATTTATTTAATTTATATTTTTATGTGTTGATCATATTTAATGTTGATGAATTCTAGAAGAATTCAACATTAAAGCATCCTCGAATGATTGCTTAAATATTGATCCTTTTTTTTAAAAGATCAACTATGATATAGTTTCTGAAGAACTATATAAGAAAAATTTAACATTGAAGCAAAGAACTTCTCAAAGAATGAATTATATCATTGTTTTGAACATTTGAACATAGTTCTTTAAGAACTAGAAATTTAATATCACGCATCCCTGAAGGATTGCGCAAAGAATGGATTGCTCTTGAATATCATGAAGATTATTTGTAATACAAATTCAATATAGAGCATCCACGATAGATTTTGCCAAAAGTGAATTGTTCTTGATCCTTACGAAAGTCTTGCAAGATCGTTCCGGAGAACCAAAAGTTCATAGCATCCTTGAAGGATTACTTAAGCAAAACAAATTTTCTTGATAATCAAGTTCATTTGTAGATGAAATTTTATTTATTGAATATGCTCCTAAAGTAGCAAAATTGAGAAAATAACCAAACGGAACGATTTCTTTCATATATTTTGGATCATAAGAAGAAACAAGAAATAAAAGTGATGTTGAATATATCTCTTTATTATGAGACATATTTTAGATAAAATATGTGTATTGAAAAAGTTATAAACTAGAAGTTTATACTACACTTATAAATATTAGTGCAATTGAAGCACAAAGTATTGTAAACTAGAAGTTTACAAACCATATTAAATTTATTGTTGGCAAGACCGGTTGAGTTATCCCGGATCTATTATGATGCAAAAAATAATTATTATTGGATATGTATTGAAGAGTCCGAAGATTCTTCAATCCAACAATTTGTGTGTTATTAGTTCCCAAATGAAGTTGAATA
Organism: Trifolium fragiferum; assembly: GCA_954870985.1. NCBI lineage: Eukaryota > Viridiplantae > Streptophyta > Magnoliopsida > Fabales > Fabaceae > Trifolium > Trifolium fragiferum. The sequence goes on along the minus strand of OX940795.1, from coordinate 13,677,640 downwards.
TTTGAAAAATGAGTCTCTCACAATTCGAGAATATACGAAAGCTGATATCTGTAAATCAATACATCGATCATGACCATGTGGACCAATTAGGTCTTTAAAATTTTAATTGATGCATCAACCAAATGGTCACATGTATGTTTGCTATCAACTCACAACCAGAAGTTTGCGAGAATTATTTGGCTAACTTGATTAAGAGCTCATTTTATATAGAAAGCATTTGATAAGTATCATATGTCAATCAAAATTGATATTGAACATCTTGAAGTATATGTTCATAAAAATGGACTTGATGATCCATTCTTTAGACGTCTAAAGTTAGTTACTTGAATGATACTTATGAAACCAAAGCTTATAATTTATACTTTGGGAACATTCAAACATAAATGTTAAGATATTGAATTGCATCATGCCGATGATTATTATACAAATAAATTCTCCCCTAATTTATTTGAATTTTGGTTCCCCATATAAGCATTTTTGGATGTGTTGCATACAACTCAATTGCTCCGATATAATGCATCTAAATGTGTTGTAAAAGAATATTGGGAAAATAATTTTGATATGAATCTCCAACTATTATAATTTACCTTGAGCCAATTGAAGATCTTTTTACAGCCGAGTAGGTTGATAACCAATTGGTGAATTAGTTTTCCCAATATTAGGGGAAGATAATAAGCAGCTGAAAATATGAACTAGAAGTTCAAATGAAATCATCTTGATCCTCTTAGAAATCAGTATGAACCATAAGTTCAAAAGATAACACATTTGCAAAGTTTATCAAATCAATTAACAACTGTTAATGCTCCAATAAAATTGAATGTCCCGGTCGGACAACCTTGCAAATGAGCCTTAACCATACTTGAAGCATGGTAGGCAAATCGGTTCCAAGGATAAAAATCCTCAAATATGAAAAGGAGCTAAATAGAAAGATGACCCAAGTGAGGATATGAGAATATTTGACATAATTAATTTTTCAGTTCTAGAAGAACTTATCAGGTACCTGTAATAAAGAGATCTCAATAAATTATGTCATGAATGAAATACGATGGAACCAAGATGATGTCAACCTTGAAAATATTTTATACATAATAATAAAGTGCTATATGTGACATATGATAATGAGGATCATGGATCAAAGTCTATTAAGGATTATAGACAATGAAATGATTTACTAAATAGATAGACACAAGTCATACAAAATTAAACTAGCTTTGCAAAGCAAAAGGTCTTTGGACCAACAGTCCATATACCTAAATATGGAAATAATTAGATATGAATAATTTTCACGTGAAAAGAAAATTTAGAGTTTGACTTGTTATTCAAGGATATTTATAAATGTCTATCATTGATTTTCAAGAGGCATGTTCACCTGAAGTGAATTCAAAAACCTCTTTGTAATTAATTAAGTTGAATGTCATATGAAATACTCACTTTATGTGAAAGATGTGTTTTAACACACTTGAATGACTCACTTAATAATAATGATTATATGAGAATCCCTAAAGGATTTAGTTTTTGTGAGACATATAAATCATATTATATTGAAGAGATGACTTAATAAACATGAATAAGTCTCCTTATATACTCGAGCAATATATATATATATATATATATATATATATATATATATATATATATATATATATATATATATATATATATATATATATATATATGCATGTAGTATAATATTCTTCTTGAATATTTCCAAATGAGAAATATGAAATGACAATTTGTTCATTTTTAGAAAATATTGGGCAATGAATTTGTTATATTTAAGATCTATGTTGATGATAAAAATATCATCAAGACTCCTGAAGAGATTATGATATATTGTCATTTCTTACAAAATAAGTATTTGAAGAATATTTTGAGAATCATAAAGCTTATATAGCAAATGTCCTCAAATGATTCTATATATGGTAAGGTCACAAATTGTGAACAAATGTCCTTTTAGAGATTCATTAAACAATGAAGTACTAATTTGTCCAGAAGTACCATATTTTAGTTCAATTTGGGACAAATAAATTTTTATATATTATTTGTTGTCAATATATCATCAAATATATATTTTGTTATTTTAGATATGCAGGTTATTTGTCTAATACAAACTATATGTTTACATGAGGAAGTATAATCACTCATTGAGATATGTGAAACTAAATAACAATCTCATGAAATAAAATGATGAGGAAAGTTTAGCACCACATGAGATAAATCAAGAATGTGATTTGGTTCAAGTACGTGATTCATCAAATACAAGAGAAGATGAATTTTCTTCTAAAAGATTCTTGCAACAATTCAATGTGAAGATAATGTCGCACAAACTGCAAATTTGGTGAAGAGTACGTTAAAGAAGATAAGACAAGTCTTTCTACGAAGTCAAGTTCAAGTAAAGGTTTTGAGCAACTAGCACAAAAGATTATTTGATTTTTCTTCATCTCATACATAATTGTCTTTATGAGGGGGAGACATAAATATGTTTTGCACTTTTTTTCCCTTCACCATGATTTTGTCCCATTGGGTTTTTCTAGTAAGGTTTTAATGAGGCATATTCTCGATGGACATCCAAGGGGGAGTGTTATGAATATTAATGGATGTCCATATAGGTTCTTGGCCCATGATATTGGCCCATTACATTTACCTATAAATAGAACTTATTACTCATGTAAAGTTGACACCTTGAATAGAATAATACAAGAGTCTATTCCTTTCTCTTCTCCCTTTCTCTTCTTCTTCTTCTTCCATATTCTTGTTATTCTTTAGAACTAGTTTCATAACATTCTCCTATTTATACTACAGCTCTCTAACATATATCTATTATTCTATACGGACATTTAGGGGTGGACAGAAAAACCGAGATCCGATCTAATCCAAAAAACCAAAAATAAAAATCAGAGAAATGGGCGGTTTGGAGGGTCAGCGGGTCTGAAAATTCGGTTTACACAGAGTTGTCGTGGGCGGGTCCGGGTGGAGAAAATTGGACCGATGGATTCCGAAATCCGCCCGCATAATGATGTTGACGTTAGTGGAATATATACATGCCTTTTTTTCTTTTAAAAAATGCACTGATATCTAGTAATATCACAATAAAATAATAGTAATATCAATTATAGTATTTTTTTTCTTTGTCAATATCAATTTTTTCGTCATATTTTGTTATTCTTTATTTTAAGTTTTATTTTTATTTTGTTGGTTTCATGATAATATCATATTTTCAAATAATGATATTGATTTTTTAATTTTTGTGTTATGAATCTAAGTTTATTTTTTTTATATTGCTTTGTTTATATATTTTTTTTATTGAAATCGAAATAATCCGCCCACCAACCCGCAAAACCGCACGATCCTAATCCGTCCAAACCGAAAGACAAAAATGAATAAAAATGAGTCTCCACGTATCAACCGCGGTTTAGGATATATGGATGGGCATTTTGGGCCCGAACCTGTCCACACCCGCCCGATGTCCACCCCTACGGACATTGTTTAAAATGTTGTCAAACTGTACTATCTATGGCTCAACACTAACTAGCTTCAATAAAACTGTAACTACTCAACTACTTTAACTACTCTCTCTAATATCTATTATTCTATATCCTAACTGCATTCTTTATAATTTGTCTTAGTACAAAATTTCTTTCCAAACAACTAGTTGATGATTTTGAAATTAGACATATGTGGCTTCAGTTTGCCCAAAAATTAGATAGTCAATAAAATCCAAACTGATCTTCAGGTGAGGTTTTGTGATTATGTACCAAACTTATGACCTAAAACTAGGTATCTTAATCTTTTTCCGAGCGATCATTTGTATGATTTCATTGATTTGGATTTCATTTTGGTCACTCCAACATATAAGTCAAGTTAGAGTATAGATGCAACAAAATTATGTATAATATTTTCTTTTATTAGATTTTGTATTTTGGATTAAATTATAAATTTGCTAACATTTCTAATAATTTAAGCTTAATAGGTTTTTTTTTTTTTTTTGTAAAACAACTTATTTGCTTTCATTAATGTTTGACATATTTAAATGTATTTTTTTCACAATGACTCTTTCGATTGAAGGTAAGCATAATTTATACGTGTTAGACTCTAAATATGGATATGACTCTCCGTCATGATTTGAATACATTATTTTTGTTACTATGGTAATCTAAGTTTTATAAAATTGATGACACTTACAGTCAACTAACAAAATAATTAATTTAGCTATTATGTCTGACGAGTTTGCTTAAATTTGCACAGCTTAAGTAAAAATATAAGTTGCTAACGTGGCACAATAGAACTCGATAAAAATAATCCCCGTGAGCTTGACTCAATTGGTAGGGATACCGCACTATTTGTGCAGGAGTCGGGGTTCGAACCCCGGACACTCCACTTATCCACCTTTAAGGTGAAATTTCTAGCCACTAGGCTACTTGACAAAAAAAAAAAGAACTCGATAAAAAGACGATAAACTATTTAAAATGAGTTACTTTGATTATATCGGTCGGAGATAGTCTATCTTCTAAAACTAAAATTTACTCATGTATTTTGAGTTATTATTATTTATTATCAATAAAGTTGAATCCCAAAGAAAAGCTAGAAGGTGTCGTTTCGAAACGTTTTTGATAACATCGTAATGCAGCTATTTATAGTAGCTTCAGCATTGCACAACAATGAACTATGTTGAGAAGATCCCTCTTTAAGCTTAAAAAAATAACAATGACATAAAGATCAAAATACCAAGGTCTAATCACATTTCACTTTTTTAGTAGGAATCCACTTTACAATTGATTTGAAACCGTGAGCTTCACCTTGTTATCATTAATTTCATGTGTTTTATACATTAAATTTTGATTATTACAATCAAAATCAGATTGTGAATATTCATTAAATTCTCTCAACTATGAGTCAAGTCTCTACCCATCAAAATCAATCATCCAAAAACAATTAGTGGACGTGCAACATTTGTTGTAGTGACTACAAAAGTGATTGATGGTTCATAAAATCAGAATATATTGTACGATTCAAAATAAAATAAATGCAAAATTTCTTTTTAACGTATTAATTGGTCACTCAAAAAAAAAAAAAATCCTTAATTTTATATATCCACCTTATAATATAATTTTTTACCATTAACATATCATTAACAATCAAAATGGTTTCCTTCATTTTTAATTTTTTTGAACTTGGATGATAAATAATAGAAATCAAATTATTAAAGCAAATTAAACGGTATGTTAACTAAACAAAGTGAGAATAACAAGAGAGATTAAATAAACAGAAACTAAATTAATCAAAGATATTAAAAGATAGTAGCTTTAAGATTTGAACTGAACAAGAACAATGAAAACAAAATTAAACCCTAAGATTCCTTTTTGTTCATCCATGATCCATCTATAACAGAATCATGAGAGAGAAAAAAACCCTCTTCATTTCCACTAACGAGTCATCATCATAGTACTAACTACTGAAAACCATAACAAACAGAGGATAATGTTTTTTTAATAAAGAAATTACTAATGATAAAACCTTAAAAAAATGAAAACTTTTTTCTCACAAGTGAAGTGTGAGGTCAAGATTGACATTGTCAGAAGCATCAACAAATTGATCCTGAGATGGAGAAGCAGCAGCAACATTGTTGTAGAAAACATGTTGTTCAGAGTATGAAGAAGAAGAACCATTAAAAGGAAGCATAGGAAAAGTGTTTGTTGGAACATGGTGATGATGATTATGATGAAAGTCATGAAACTGTGGTTCCATTTCAAGGTTTTGCCAATAAGGGTAATCATAGTGATGATGAAAGAAACTACCCTGTTGTTGTTGTTCATGAGACATAGTTAAGGTTCTTGGTTCATTCATGAGTGAAAATGAAGGTGGTGGTTGTTGTGGTGAAGATGAGAAAGAGACAGTAGTAGTAGCATTGTTGGTGTTGTTGAGGTTAATGGTTTTGGTTTTAGCAGCAGCTCTTTCAAGTTTGTGAGCATTTTGGTGACCACCAAGAGCTTGAGAAGTGTAGAACTTTCTGTGACAGAAATGACATTGAAAAGTTCTTGTTGTTGAAGAGGAAGATGATCTTCTAGCAGAACCTCTTGATGATGAAGATTGTTGTTTGAAGAACTCATAGATGGAAGAAGAAGAAGAAGGATCTGCCATATTTGCAGAGAAAGTGTTTCAAGAATGAGAAAAGCAAAGAGTGTTTGTTTGTTTGTTATATAAAACTTGATGATATGATTGGTTTAAATGCAAAATTACCGATTTGCCTATCCTTTATGGATATACATCAGTTACCCCCTTTTCTCGGACACAATATTTGGTTGTAAGAAAAATAAACTAACTTTTCTTTTCCTTCGTTTTTGATGACGAGTCAGCTAACAATTTTTTTTTTTAAAGAAACCATTCGGTATATATATATATTAATTAAAAAATAATTACATATGAATTAAAGGCTAACAATTAGATGTAAATTTTGAAAATTGGTGTTGTGGGAAAATAACTTTATTATATCATGTATTATTACTTGTTTATGAGAATACTAATTTGTAAGTTTTACCTTAAAAATACATGTTAACATTTAATTTTAAGATATTTGTCTTAAAAATTTTGTATCCAACTTTAAAGAAATTTAAAATTTATTTTTTAAATTTTTTATTATGTGTTTTAAGAGCACGCAACTTATTTAAACTTTAAATGCAGTATTGCTATTTTATGGCCAATGGAGAAGACTCCGTATTTCCATTTTCCATTAACAAATAAATGCTTAAATATTATAGATTTTGCCTTAGTATATAGGTAAGAAACTAACCAGTTTTTTTTTTTTTCTTCTTAAAATAAAATTTACTCACCAAAAGAAACTAACTAGTCACAAATTATATGTTATCTTAATTACTTAAAGACAAGACATATGACAAATTAATGTTTAAAATTAAATACAATTACGTAATTAAAAATACAATATTGATTGAAAAGTATGTGTGTATATATAAATGGTTGAAACTAGAGATGAAGTGAAGTGGTAGTACATAATGAAGAAGAGATGAAGTGTTAAAGAACAAGTGAAACTAATTAATTTATACATCCAAGTATGCTTAGTTGCTCATAATTTAGATTGAGTTGAATTAAATAAGCGAAAACTCAACACAAGCTATAAAAATTAATATGGGAAGAAGGGTAGGATTGGAATATGAAAAAGAAGGAAAAGGAATAGAAAGACAGAGGCAAATAGGACAAATAAGAAGTAGTGGAATGATTATGAGAGCACTCACTATAGTACGTTGCGATTGGCAATTGCATTGCAAAACCATTTGCATATTTTGTGCTCTTTCTTTGATTCTGACACCAAACGGCAAGCACACACGCACATGAACACTGCCAACTAATAATTATTCTCTTTATTATCCTCTCTTTGTGCTGCAATGAAGTCCCAATACTCTAAAAATTGAGAAGTATCGTGTCCGATACATATTCGATATCGATATTCGTTCTGGAAAAGTATCAATTAAATATTTATTTTTAAATAAAAAAATAATATCTGATATGCATCGGATGCGTCCCGATACTCGTATCGAAAAAATATCGGTTAAATCTTTATTTCGACCCTTGTATATTGAGCCTTAAACTATTTTGCTCTTGTGCAAGTTTATTGAGTTTGGGTTTGCTCCATTTACTACTCATCCATTTGTTGTCCATTTATGAGAGACATAGACACAAATGAATATTAGTGGAATCCACTAATTGGTGGGGTCCACTTTTAATGGGTCCCACTAATATTCATTTGTGTCTATCTCTCTCATAAATGGACAACAAATGGATGAGTAGGAAATGGAGCAAACCCAAACCCAAGTTTATTGACTTGTTTGTACGTTTTGTACAATGAACTATTGACGTTTATAATAATAATTTTTTGTCTTTAAAAAAAATTATTAATATTATTAATTTTAGTCATATTTATATATTATGCATTTATATATTTAATTTTAAATTTAATTTTTATATAACGTATCGCAGCAGATAGAAATTTTTTAAAAAATTCCTGTATCAATATCGCGTTTCATATCGAGTTTGATAGGCCGCAACAAACCAAAACGACTAGGGGAAGCTATGTACGCGTTACATTACTCGTACTAGTCTCTTTTGCTAAGGGTGGGTGTGGCCCATGTGGTATTAGAGACACTGTCACATATCATATATACCATATGTAAATTGTACAAAGAGTATGCTGCATGCATGCCAATGTTGTTGAGTTCAAATAAACAAATTATATTCAAGAATCATGATAGATAATCCATAACATACATACATAAGATGAAATGGTGACATATGAAATAAGATTTTTCCTTTTTATGGATATGAAAGTGAAAAAAAAAAGGGTAAAGAACAAAATAAAAAATAAGTTGCATAAATGTAGCACAATTGATATCGGAGATTTTATTTTTTGAACAGATAAAAATGAAATGTATTTATTAATCAAATAATTTCATCGGCGCAAGTTATGTCAAAAAAGTCTCAAAGAATTAAAAAGTGTCAATAAATGAATATAACATGAGTAATAATCTAAGCCCAAACAGTTAAACGGGTTCGATCACCACCTATGATGGTTTGAAATTAGAGTAGTGTTCATTGTCTTCAACCACCGATAAGAATGTAGTTTAACCTTGTCTAACATCTGAGGATGGGATATTTTACACTGAGTTTCTGAATAGGCACTGATTTCTTTTGTTCCGTATAACCCAAACACACAAGAGTTTTGTTTTGATATCGGAGATATTATTAAAGAAGTTGGATTTCAAATTTCATATTTTTCAATTTTTTTCACATTTAAAATGTTTGAATCTAGTCACTAAATCATTAGATAAAAAAAATTATACCAAAAAATAGTAAATATGAGATGAAGTGCATTCGATTTTTAAAAATTATATTACATTTTTTTACAAGTAATAATAGTAGATTAATATGAGATCTCTAGTTAGAAACAAAGATGAAATAGTAGGTAAAAACCAAAATAAATTAAGGTATCGTTAACAAGTGTACTCGATGCACTCTTTATACATACTATTAATATGAGATCTCCGGCTAGAATCAAAATATATAAATTTAAAAATTCAAAACTCGTCGCTTACTGTAACAGCCAATTGGTTGGTCTCTCTTTCAAGGATGAAAGTAATGTTCCATGATACTAGGAAGGGAAATGATGTGAATTAGTATATTAGACAAAAACAATTGTCCAACTTAATTTGTCTCTTGCTAAAAAGTTATATTTTTAAAATTCAGTACTCACACATCTTAAATATATAAAATTAAGGAAATGTAAACTTAAATTCTCACAAATTAGCGTTTATGTAACTACCAACTAATTAAATTGTACTTAGTAAATAAAGTATTCATATTTTATAACTAACAATATTAAAAAAATGTGCATTTTAATCCATGATATAATGTTAAATCTTCAGTACAAAAATAGATATATTGTTAAATTTAAAATTGAATAAATTTATTTGTGTCAAAAATATAATGGGTTTCTTCTCTCACATTCACACACTTTTTATTTTTGATAGACGAGTACTAGTATTCTCTCTTTCATGTTCCACATTTTTTTTCTCTTTTTTAAATTTATTGACGAGTGATATTATTTTTATAATTTTATATTTAAGAAAGAAAATAAGATAATGTTTTCTTTTGAGTATTTTTTAGAGATTGTAAAAATATTTATACTATAATTAGAAATATAATGATAAATAATTAACGCCCTCAAAATTTTTTAAAAAATCATACAAAAAAGAATAAATAAAAATGGCAAAAAAATCTAATATTTGAAATCTTACTACTAAGTTACTTAAGCCACTTTAGTAATTAGTTTCCAGAAGTAAATTTGTAAGACTTGAAGATGTGAGAGTGAAGGCAACACAAAATACACTCACCTGAGCCACCTATCAACTAATCAAATGTCTTTGTCATATCTAGGAGGGGTGAGCACAAACCCGCAACCCGACTCGAAACCGACATAACCGCCAATATATGGAAGCACTCGGTCGCGTGCGGGTCGGGTCTCGGGTCAACAATTGTAAAAAATCGATCATGAACGGTTGTATACGGGTGGGTGCGGGTCCCTAAAAATTTGTCTCTTCATAACCGAAACCGACCGAACAATTTCTAAAATACAAATTAATTTTTTTTCTAGTTTCAAATACCTCTTCTCTCTCTTAATATCATATGCACTTCACTTTGTTAATTTTATCTATCTTTGATAGAGGAGAAAACTGTTGTATTTTACAAGTTTTAATTTATAATATGTTGATAATGGAGATGCGAAAGATAATATCTTAGATTTATCTTAATTTTTACTTCTCATCTACTATATATTATTGTCGTTGAATTTACAAATTTGAAACAAATTAACTTCATCTCATCATTTTTATTGTATCTTTTGTTGCAGTATGTACGAAATATTGAACGAATTGTCAAAAAACAAATAATTTTTTGATAAATGAAGTTTTAAATGTAACAACAACGTTTCAATCTAATCCGTTTAAACCAACTCGTTTAAACCGATCACCCGTATGACCCGAACCCGAACAAACCGAAGGCGTAAACGGTCGGAATTGGGTCCAAATTAAGATGTCGCGGTTTTTATCGGTTTGACGATTTTCGGCCCGAATCCGACCGAACCCGACCGATGCTCACTCCTAATATCTAGGGGCTTTGGTGACTATTCCCTCTTTCATAAATACTAAGATTCTTGATTCTTTATACAACTAAAATTATATGTTTTTCCATAAAAAAATTATATATTCTTTTTTTTTTTTTTTTTTTTTGTCTTTCACATTCACACGTTTTCTTCTCTCTTTTAACTTGTCATATTCTTATTTGCATAATTAGAAATATGGACGAACATTTTTTTTTTATAGACGAGTAGTATTCGCTCTTTCATGTCATAATAGCTTTGTTCTATGATGTTATGTTTTTTTTATATATAATATATTCTATGATGTTATGTAATTGCCTCCAATTTAGAAATGGCAAGCAAGCCCAAACCAATGGGATCTGTCTGCATCCATACTCGAGTCAACGGGTAAAACTCGAGTTGACTGGATTTGTGTTTGGATTCGGGTGCGGGTTTGGGATAACTCAAAACCACATTCAAAACCCGTACATCCACCCGTTTGTATATTTAATTATTTAATTACCTAATTTTGTTTGCTCTCTAATTTTATTTATCTATGTTTTTTCTAATTTAATTGGAGACTCTATTAGTGTATCATTGTACTTAATTCACTCATTAATATATTTTGCCTTTTCAAAATAGATTATTGTAATTTAATTTTAATTGTAATTTTATTATTGTCTTGCTGCGGGTTTGAGTTTGGGTGGAAATCCCGAACCCAATGGGTGTGAGTTTTGTTTTGTCACCCAAACAGTATTTGGATTTGGGTTCGGGTGTTAGTTTCGGATGCTGATGTGGGTAGTGTGAAACTCATACTCCAATTTGCACCTCTCAGTTTGGGTGGCATTTAGGATACACAAGTGATAAAATTTGTGTACCAAACACAAATGTCATTTCAGCCATTGATTTATAATTCAAAACTTCAATGGCACTGATTTTAGAAGGCAACTTGTTTTGAGAAGTATTGAGTTCTTGACCTTAAAAGTAGGGATGGCAATGGGTGTTCACGGGTGCGGGTTTCACACTATCCAAACTCACACCCAAAATATCGGGTGTCACCCGAACCCAAACCTAAAGTTTATTTAGGTGACAAATTAACATTCAGGCTCACGCCCATTGGGTTCGGATTTTTCCACCCAAACCCGAAACCCATAGCAAAAAATACAACACTAAAATTCCATTAATATCTCTCAATTAAATTAAAATTAAAGTTTACAATCGAAAGACAAGCATTTCAACAACATTAAAACATGGTAACATTATAATTTTCAACAACAATATCGTAACATAATTTTTTTTTAAAATTAACCTACAACTAAAATAAGGAGTTCCAAAAATATTAAAACATTATATAAAACTTCACAAACCTTGGTAGCTGTAGCTGGCACATGACATGCATAAACAACACGTGACAATTTTTAAGTTAGTGAACAATTAATGTATATTTTGTACTGTAATATTTTGTGTGCAAACAATTATTTTAGTATTTTTGGTAACTCTCTCCCTTATTTTTATCGGAACAAATACCCATCGGGCCACAATGAAACTTACATGATAGCTATTGTATTATAAGATGTTTGACATGTTAAAGCCAACAATTCAAAATATTTTCTTTTACTTAGTGTGTGGATGAGAGAGAGTGAGAGATAGTTTTTCCGGCAAAAATCTTTATAAAAGGAAAAAACAAAACACACATTGAAGAAGTAATACTACTAATTAGTAGATTATGTGGCATGATAGTAATGAACGAAGAAACCAAAATAAAGAAAAGGAAAAAATATAGGAATGAAAGACAAACAAGATATACGAAGAAATATGTGACGACCGGTGGAAGAGACAACATAAAAAAATTGTCTAAAAATTGTTGGAGTTTGATATTTCTATTTTCAATTTTAACTTATAATTTGTTTATCATAATAAAGAACCTTTTAAAATCTTGCCAAAAAAAATGGTATATGGAATTATTTTGGTTCTTGTCAACATAAAAGGTAATTATTGACGCCAGTTGCTCATTTTAAAATTAAATGTTACGTGTCTTATACAAAAATAGTCACTTTTAATACGTTTGTTTATTTCTTTGCGTGGTAGTCTAATGGGACTTACATGCTATAAATGTAGAAGAATGAAGAATTTGAGGTTCAAACTTCGATTTTTAGCTGTCCGATTTTGATTTAACTGTTAAAGGTGTTGTCTGTGTGAATGTAGCAAATTGAATCTGCAATTAATTCTGGCTAGTTCAAATTTTTTGTTTGATAAACAATTGTCCTTGATATGTACTTTTTTCGCTCCTTTTTAAGTGTCACAGTTTGACCATGTACACTTTTTACATAATCTATTTTGACATATATGCAATGGTAAAAAACGACACTTAAACAGAAATTAAAAGAGGGACTGCTACGGTAAAAAGTTGAATTAGCAATGGTAACTACTTATGTTAGATATAGTTGGATTTGGATATTAATAAGAATTAGTCAATATTATTGAGAGTTAGAAGTTTGTTGTTATATTAGTTATACGGTTATACCTTTGAATCATTGTATAAAGTCCATCTTACACTTATTGTATGTATCAGCTTCTTCGTACAACTAATTTCAAAATAAATCAATATTTCTATCATTTTATTTTTGCTCTACAACTTATGGAAAAGGTAAAATATATTTATCTAATTTTGGAGTCTTTTATAATAGAGACATTTCATCTCCATTCCTACTTTAATTTTTGTGTAGCTAACTATATTTTTGTCTTAATCCTCCAATTTTTAGAGGAAAAGAATCTTAATAATTTTTAATTAAAATAATATTTTATATTTATAATACTTTCTGAAGTTAGTCAATTGAGACTTTCATCTAAAATTGAAAGTTCTACTTTTGAGAAACCAAACAAATCATAATCAATTATACACGTTTAAAATCAATTCTGATTGTTCTAGAATTGAAACCAAACATAACATTTATGTTTTCAAATAATGACGTTGATCTATGGTAGACCATCTACCAAAGTGATCCACATTAGAATTTACAGTTTTTTTTTCCCTTCATTACTTCATATAAACATTTTCAATTATTGACTTTCAATGACTTCAAATTGTAGATTATCAGTTACTTATTTGTCCATTAAACTTAATTCAAAGAATGCTATGAGTTTGTTACCGGTTATATCTTGTTTTTATGTTGAACTGGCTCTATTTTATTCATTTTCGATTTAATATACTAAATAATCTGCTCATCATCATTTTTTTACTTTCTGAATTTATTTATTGCTTTTATTTGCACAGTATTGAGAGCATAGCGTTGGACATGTCTCAAATCAAAGAGGTGACATTAAGGCCTCAAACTTTTTACAAAATGAAGAAACTAAGGCTTTTGAAATTTTTATGTGCCCTCACATAGCCTCGTTGAAAAGTTGTGGGTTGAATAAAAGGTAAAATTTATGTCATTAGAATACCTTTTCAGTAATATAGCCTTGTAAACTTTATACATACAAAGAAATTCACAACTTGCCAAATAAATTTCGACGTGGCGGATAAATAATAAGCTAGCTGATATTAGTTTATGCGTGATGACTGATGACTGATACTTTATATTTTATATAGCTGATAAGTTAATTATAGTGTTGATAAAATTAGTGGTTTAATTGTAAAATTATATAAAAAAAAATTCTTAATTAATAATTAAATTTATATTTAAACAATAATTTAAAACTTTAAAACGTAATATGTTATTATTAAGAAAATATATATGCTGAAATTTTATTTTAAATTTATTTTAAACTAATATATCTTTTTTTTTTTTTTTCAATTTTGTATTAGTGTACAACAAAACATAACAATTAACTCATTTAATAGTACTTAAAAAAAAAAAACCCATTTAATAGTAAACTTTTTTTTTTTCTAATTTTGGAGTTAGATGTCTTAATATTCATTTTTATAAAAATTGGTGGAAGGTATGACGTAAAAGAAATTATATATACCTATTGTAAAACAAATCGATATAAATCTATTTATGTCATTAGAATTATACAATAAAAAAATTGTAATATTTTATACATAAAAGTTGGAACATAGCACTACTGCATTTATTTTGTTTATTTTAAATTATACAATAAATAATATAAGGTAAAAGTGGAGTTTAGATAAAACAATAAGGATAAAAATGGATGAAAAAATGATAAGTTATAAGCTCATACATAACTTGAAATAATGTTTGAAAAATAAACTATAAATCAGTAAAATAAGCTATAAACTCGTGTTGAAAAAACTGTTAGCAAACAGGTCTTTTAACTTATAAAATCAAACAAACCCTATATTAAAAATAATTTTTTTGAATGAAAATATTTAAATTTTTTACACGATGAAAACAAAAATTCATTAATTTTATATGGATGAAAAAATATCTAACCCAAAAAATAGATCACATAGTTAATCCTTTTCCTTAATTGACAGCTGCGTAAAAAAAAGTTAATTGACAGCAATTGCGTGATTTTCACGTTTCTAACGGTCATAAAGAAAAATCTATAAATAAAATCTCTGATTCACTTCTATGCTTTGCTTGTGAGTGAGTCTTTCTGTTTTCTCTCTTTTGCAATCGATTGAATCATCGCTCTTAATTCCTACGTTCATTCGTTCCGTCAATCAACATGAATTCTGTTACTGGCTCTATTGTGGACAATGTTTTTGTCGTGGATTCATTTGTCTCCGCTGCCAATAATATGGGTTGCCGTCGTCATCGTCACCAGAACAACACCAACAGGTTGTTCTCTTCACCAGCAACAACAACAAGGGACGTAACAGTCAATCATGGTCTAAATGGTCCTCCTTCCTTCAACATTCTTAATGGAACAGGAGGAGGTAGAAGAATCATAGATGATTCTGTTATTCTCTTTGATACTTCTATCGCCAACAACTACAACGCTCGTACACCTTTTTCTCATCTCATCAATGTTGATGAAACAACAACAGAGTTTTCTTCAAAATTAGATAACGATGAAGAATCCACATGCTCTATATGTCTCTGTGAGTTGTCTAACGATTCGACCCCAGTTCAGATTTCTTTCTGTTCTCATGTATTCCACAGAGACTGCATTCAAAGGTGGATCAGTGTGAGAAGAACATGTCCTCTTTGTCGAACAAACGTTTAGTTGTAGTGTTGTACTACTCATTTGGTTTATATGAACACATATAATGGCTCTCTTTGTGTAATTCTCATTTAGTTTAATATAAGCAAACACTTTGTAGCACTTTATTTGCAATTATTGTAATGACTTAAGCCAAGCTTTGGGCTCATTTTTTTGTCAACAAGAATGTTCTTTTTGGTGCCTAATTCAATGATGTCTTATGCACTCTATTTTGGCCTTACAATGTTGCTGTAGAGTGGAGTAGTAGAAGTATTTTTTATCTTCATTGTAGACATTTAATAGGTATGGGAATAGTTTGGCATGACATATTGGTGGGGTTTGTGTTGTATGTAGAGCATATATTATAGACCGCATCCAGATCTTATGTCATTGTCGAGTAAAAAGCATATATAAGCAGTCTCTGCGGAGAAATAGAAAAGGTTTTAGATTAGAAAGATTTAAACATGACATTTTAGAATAGGTTTGAAGAGAGTTTTACGACCGGGAAGAATAGGTGGTTTT
Source organism: Trifolium fragiferum (assembly GCA_954870985.1). Lineage (NCBI taxonomy): Eukaryota > Viridiplantae > Streptophyta > Magnoliopsida > Fabales > Fabaceae > Trifolium > Trifolium fragiferum. The sequence goes on along the minus strand of OX940795.1, from coordinate 13,661,364 downwards.
TCACTTAGCTCGGGTTTTCAGTTAGTTTTTTTGGAACTGTTTTAATTGTTCTTGATTACAAATATTTTGTGTTTGGGATTTTGAATCTGTGAACTGATTCTGGATTTTGTAGCTTGGATTTGTGGTTACTGCTATTTGAAATTTTATAACGGTACTATGTTGAGGATTTTATATTTGCTTTTGTATTTATGTTTGTGATAGTTATTTGTGTAATTTGAGGTTAATCATAAAAAGGTCTTTTTTTCTTTCTTTTTCTTATGATAAGAATGAACAAAGGAATTTGCTTGAATGCTTTTCAACAAGAGTGTCCATTGAGGGAATACCAACATTTGTCATAAAGAGTTAGATTATGCTAAGGGCATTCCTCTAGCTCATAAATAAATTTTGATGTCATATGATACAGGATCTTGTGAGTTTGAAGTCATTATACCTAAGTGGTTGCAAGAACTTGGTTAAGCTCTCGGGTTTGTCTTTGGCCTCAAAACTTGAGCAAGTACATATTGACGAATGCGCAAGCCTATCGAATGTTCCTTCCTACATTTTGTCACTTGATAGTCTGCTTGCAATAAATCTCTGAGTGGCTGTAAACAGCTCTGTCACATTGAAAGTGAGAAGCGATCTAAATCTCTTCGATGGCTTAATTTGAGAGAGTGCTCGAGACTTGAAAGGTAGAGCTGTCAAAAGAGGCCGGTCCGGCCTGGCCCACCTCGGCCCGGGGGCCATCACATATAAAGGGACTTTAGTGGGCCGACCCATTAAGCCTCATGGCCCGGCCCGTTAAGCCCGGCCCGATAAGCAAAAGCCTACATGGCCCGATGGACCGGCCCGACAAACTTTCATTTTTTTTTTTTGACAAATTTTTTTTACAAAATAAATTCAATGGACAATAAAACTACATATGTATCACCCACAAATTAATATCCATATAATTTGATTAATTTTTTCTTATACTTTTCTATTTATAATGATTGATTAAGTTGTTATTAGTTTTTTTCAAATAAAGATAATCATAACAAACTTGGTTTAATCTTAAAAAAAAACAAATTTGGTTTAATAATTATCTCCTAACTAACAAATCTCATCTTTTGTTACTTAATTATCTAAAAATCCTTATTTTTAGCTAAAACTATTTTTTTTTTTTTTAACTCTTTAAGGGGCCGGCCCAAAAGCCCGTGGGGCCGGCCCATAATGGCCCATTAAAAATATAGGCCCGAGGGGCCGGCCCAATAAGGCCCGATCAACTTTTTTTAAAAATCCGACCCGTGTAAAACTATAGGGCTAATGGGCCGGCCCGATAGCCCGACCCATTTTTACAGCTCTATTGAAAGGTATTCAGTTTTTTCGGAGGAACTAGAGTACTTGAACTTAGATTGCACAACAATTGAAGAACTCCCTGACAACCTTGATGTCTTACCAAAGTTAAATAAACACACTAACTAACCACACCGTTAACTTTTTTTTAATGTATGTTAAATTTGTAATGCGTACTTATAAGCAGGGACAAAACGAATATTAGTTATGCATAATTTTTATCAAATTTTCAAAATATATAATAGGCTTAATTACAATTTTGGTCTTCTGTTTTCACTCATTCATGAAATTGGTCCATCTATTTTAAAATCACTCGGTTTTGCTCATTTCATTAGATTTTTGTACTTAAAAATAGTGATTTAGCATATTTTAAATGATGTGACATACAATATGATGATGTGAAACGATGAAAAATCATGAAAGTGAAAGAAAAATCATTAAAAACTTCGTTTAAATTTTAGAAATTATTAATTTTTATAATTTAATTGATGAAACATAAATAATTGAGTAATTTGAAAAAAAGATGGTGCATTTTTTAGAGTGGGTAAAAATAAGAAAACCAAAATTAAAATTAAGATTATATAATAACATAATAATACTAAAAAGAAACTATTCAATGTATATTGGTTTAACATAAACTCAGTTGTATTTAGCATGAATTTTCAACCAATAATTACTTCATGTATTGAAACAATAACCCGGTATAGTCAAAACTAAAAAATTAAGTCATCTCTTGTGCATATCTTAGTCATTTTTATAAATATACATTATACTTGCTAGTAAATAAAATTATATTCTTTACACTTTAAATTTTATATCATGAAGATACGAGAAAGAAATTCAATTATACATCTTATTCAACTTCCAAAAGTTGATGAGATTTTTCAGATGAGGTAGTTGTATTTCTTCCCTCAGATTCATTTATTACTTGAACTGTCACAGTTGAATTTGTTTCTCTCTTCAGTGAGTTGCTAAAGTATTCAATATCAACCTCATTCGCTAATATGTTCCTAACATAGAAAACATTCAATTTGCTTTTTAATTAGTGTTAATGACAGTGTTTAAAGTCAAAACATTCACCTCATAAACCCGACGTTTTATAGCTGCCTTGATAAATTTTATCAGTCGTTCCTTCTCACTTGTTGTATTCAAAGTAGATCCACTCATGTGCTTGATAAAATACTCCTGTGAATTCATTTAAATGACTATATATCGGGTGAAAGCAGAGAAATATATATATATACAAGTGTAGTGTTTATGAAGAGTATATATATACCTGAGAAGCATAACCTGCATGAGAATTAGTGTAAGCATGAAAAATGTGATAATTCATGTCTGTTAAGGTACAAACAATATCAAACATGAGCTTAGAATGATCCTTGCACTCGATATTCACAATTATATATCCTCTTTTGTTACAACTATCAGCACTCACGGTGATCTTCTCCCTTTCTTCACAGGAACAATCAAAATCTCTCATTGAAAGCATGAGTTGGTGCAACCTACATTCAATGAATGTGCGGCGGTCTTGCAATCCCTTGTTCATCATTTCTATCTATGTACCGGAGTGTAAAAACAATATAAAATTTCAAGTTCGAAACATAAAACATTTTTATTTTTTCTTTAAAATAAAAAAGAAATAAAACAACTAATTAGCCACAATGCAATATGCACCTGTTGGACGTAGTCATTGACTTTCTCGTTAGTTAGTTTGTTGCCTTGTTCATCTCTAACATGAAACGCTACAATTTTTTAAATTACAAAAAAAATTGAAATTTTAGACTTGATCGCATGCTACTATATATCAATTTAATTTAAAATTAAATAAGAAAGTTGAAGAGATTTAATAAAACACACCATTCATGCACCATCTATTATCGGATGAAATATAACTTTTGATGATTTGAAAGTCCAAATCAGTTAAAACTTGTATCATGTCAAGTAGGGTACAACGCTTTTTATCACTATTTACCTGAAATGTAACAATGTTATATTTTTCAAAATTATTGTCATGTGAAAATACTTATTAATAAGAACATTTTTTTAATTCTCAAGCATATGTACCTTAATTATAGTGCAATCTTCCGTTGGTTTATTGTCAATGCTAACTATGCAACTAAATATCATAACAAAATTAGCATGTATGTGTTATCAAATAATAACTAAATTAAAGAGAAACACATTTGAAGAATATGAAAAAAATTATATACTTACGGTGGACCATGTATCCTTTCATAGAGGGAATCAAACTCTGGATCATAGTAAGGGTAAGAAAAATCTTCACCCATGCTACAATTGAAAAGACATAGAGTAAGCAGCCACATATAAGCAAATTTTATATATATATATATATATTTATCAAGCAAAATCCTCTGAATTTATCATTTTGTTTCTACTTTTTTTTTTTGGGTAGAATTTTGTTGTTGTTGAGGATATGATTAATAGGTAGAAATCTTTTCATTTATTCTCTAATATTGAAGATGAGAATTTGTTTATAGATTTAATTATAATAAATTTATCACTTTGGGTCATCCAATTAAAAAAAAAATCCAAATTTGTAATATTTTTTTGTAGAAGAAATTAACAACATAGCTAATTAAGTTTTTACTATTTTCTGACAAAAAAAAGTTTTTACTATTGAAATATGTATTAATATAATAATTATAATAAATTACATATTAGTCTTTATAATAGTAATAACAACAACACACTGTCAAAAAAAAAAAATAACAACACATCAAACCAAATTTGAGTAAAAAAAATCTACTAATTAATTGTACAATCAAGATTAATATTTTGAGGTATTTTTCTAATATTTAAAACATCATATCATTATAATGATCATAATATTAAGTGAACATAGATCAAATAAATCAAAACAATGAATAATATCAAAGGAATAAAAAAACATGGTAGGTGGCACACGTGACAATTTTTAAGTTAGTGAACAAATTAATGTTTATTTTGTATTGTAATATTTTGTGTACAAACAATTATTTTTGTATTTTTGATAACTCTCTCCCTTATTTTTATCAAAACAAATACCCACAATGAAATTTATATGATAGCTATTATAAGACGTTTGATATGTTAAAGCGAGCAATTCAAAATAAGAATTTCCTACTTAGTGTGTGTGTATTAGTAGATCATATGCCATGACAATAATGAGTGAAGAAACTAAAATAAAGAAAAGGAAAAACCTGGCATATAAGAATGAGACAAACAAGATATGAAGAAATATGCGGCGAAAGAGACAACAACATAAAATAATTGTCTAAAAATTGTTGAAGGAGTTCGGTATTTCTATTTTCAATTTCAACTTATAAAAAGTCTCGAAGAAAAAAAAAATCAATTTAATTTATTACCAAATCATTTATTATTTTTTAAAGAAATCTTGACAATACTTTTATTTGATGTAAAAAAATCTTAATAATATGCACACAAGAATTGTTTATATTCTTATAAAAGATCTTGATTAAATATCAGAATATTTGTTGCACAAAAAAAAAAATAGAATATTTGTTTATCATAATAAAAAATCTTTTAAAATCTTGCCAACAAAAATGCTATATGGAATTATTTTGGTTCTTGTCAACATAACAGGTAATTATTGTCGCCAATTGCTCATCTATATGTGTGTGTATATATATCTTGACGAATGCGCAAACCTGTCGAATGTTCCTTCCTACATTTTGTCACTAGATAGTCTGCTTGCAATAAATCTGAGTGACCGTAAACAGCTCTGTCACATTGAAAGTGAGAAGCTAAGCGATCTAAATCTCTTCGATGGCTTAATTTGAGAGGGTGCTCGAGACTTGAAAGGTATTCAGTTTTTTCCAGAGGAACTAGAGTACTTGAAATTAGATTGCACAACAATTGAAGAACTCCCTGACAACCTTGACGTCTTACCAAAGTTAAATAAACTCTCATTACGAGGAAGTAATATTGAGATCTTGCCTGGTAGCATACAATATCTCTACCTGTTGAGAGCTCTCGATGTAAGCAAATGCAGGAGGCTTCGTTCCTTGCCCAAACTCCCATTCTTGCTACAAGACTTGAACGCAAGCAATTGCATTTCCCTAGAAACAATATCAAATTTAGGGGTCACAGACTCACAATGTTGCAAGATCCTTTTGGTAAGCAATTGCCTTTCGCTAGAAACAAGAGAACATTGCTGAGACAAATCTACGAGGAAGAAAAAATGTCTATTCGTCATCATGACTATTTGGGTAGATTTGAGTTTCATAATTGCATAACGTTGGATCAGATTGCATGCGGGACTGTTATGGAGGAGACAATAACTAGAACCCATTCCATCAACTTATAATGGCGCCGAGAATATTGAATTACGGCTTATCTTTTAAATATGTTGAATTCTTCGATACACATCTTATTTAGATATGTATTGGTACAATAAAACAAATATACAATATTCAAACCATCCATGGAGAGTATGAACCACCAAAACTTTATTAAAAAATTTGGGTGTACATTAAATATTCTTAAAAAAGTAAACAGGTTTAATTCATCAATATATAACACAGCATCAGATCAGTAGACCTTAGCAGACAGTTATCAAGAATAGCAGTCATCCGGTATTAGTTTGTCCAAAAAATATACAAACTCTATTATCAGCTCGCAGAACGGAAAAGAACTAAAATATTCTTTGAGCTGAATAGTGTTATCAAATGATAAATTTACTACATGGTCAAAGTAGAATACAAAAAAAAAACAAATTCTTACATTTGGTCTTGTTGTCAAAAGGGTCAGAATTCAAATTCATGCTCATCGAATCAAAATCAGCTTCCAATCAAGATTCTACTGCATCAACTGTATTTCTGAATGATTTGAATTGTCAATGAAATTCTCATACCAGAAAAGACGCATTTTTTCAAAATTAATATCATCAACTCACTTGGGTGACTGTGAATCAAGCTGCATGGTAACCGGTCCATCATTAACCAAATTTACCTGTTCAGAGCACAAGCCTGTTAACATACGAAGGGCTAAATGTTCTCAACCATAAAAGAAGCAATTACATAACATGTACCTTCATCATAGCTCCAAATACACCATCTGCACAAAAAATAAAAAGATCTTAAGAATATGACTGAATTTTAAAATGAATCAACACAAAACATCACAACCACATGATTTGCAACTATAATGCATTTCCAACTATAGGGCATTAGAAAAAAAATTGAGCAGTCACTGAAAATTTGTAATCACAGATTCTCAAAATTGTGTTTTGATAATTTGATTGGTAATCAGCCAAAAAGACTTTTGTAACATCATTAATAAGAAATACTGTTGACATCAAAAATTGCACACCAAACAAATTTTGTAATCAACAATAACATGATTTGATAGAGAGACTTTTGTGCAGTTTCCTAAATACCCTGCAGAGGTGCGAGACTTTTCTAATACTAGACACCACTATTTAAAACCATCAAGTTCAGATCATATCACCACCAGGGTCTAGCGCAAATGGTTGGTGCATAGTGTGTACAAGCGCGCTAAATCCTGGGTTACAATTCCAACTTATAGAAAAAGGAAAAATCTCTAGGTTGAGAAATTACGAATACACTAGACATTATTGGGTACACAAATTAGAGGTATGTTCAAATTAAGAGGGTTCCAATCCAACTCACAATATAAAGATGATTATACATTAGAATCCTAATTTTCACACACCCTCGTTCTTTCACATTACTCTTACTTCCTATTTCTATTTCTTGTCTTTATCTTTTCTTTTTAACTTTCGTCATTGCACACTACCGTTGCCACACACCATGGACATTATGAGCAAATCAGTAGGTATAACCTGTTTCTTTAAGACATCAATGGAAAACAATGCATTGTTATATCTATTTACTCAAATAGAAGAAGTATCAATTTAACAAACTACTTTTAAAGTCACACATATGGTTGAATGTGATTTGTTGACAAGTAAAAATATTTACACTGACAATGTATCATAATTAAAATCTTTATATAATAGAAATGGCAATAGATTGCACCAAAAAAAAGAGAAATGGCAATAGAAATTGAAGTATAAACATAGAAACACACCCTTGATTGCATCAGAGTTATATGCACTCCTAAACCTGTCAACTAAAGAGGCATAGAAGGGCTTGGCTCTTTGAGGCGTCATTGCCACGTGGAAATCTGGCTTGTTACCCTTCAAGAATCCATACAACGTAAATTGACTCACTGTTACAAACCCATAATCAAACAATCGGTACTCTATTGGGATAAACAACTTAAACAAGCACTTATACTTAAATTAAGCATTTATCATACCAACACTTGCAGAAAGAAATAAACTATTTCTAACAAAAGCTAAATAAACTAAAATAATTTCCATAAGTTCATTTCATAAGCCATCTTAAAGGGGTTATAGATATAAGCTAAAAATAGGTTATGGTTATATCACAACTCACAAGTTATTTTCATAAATTTCAAAATCAGTTTCATAAGTGCTTATGGCTCTTTTGACAATGTCATATTTTGAGCACATAGCTTATAAACTCAAATAACAAACAAATACATGTTCGGCAACATTCTTTTCTCGTGAACTTATAGATTATATTTACTAGCTTATAAATTATTTTGATAAGCAAATTCATTTTTCTCTCGATTTTACCTCTGTCCTATTACATGAAAAAAAATTAAACATATCTTTTTTATGTCATTTCGTATTTATAAGTTAGTTCAACCACTAATTTTATCAAACACTGCAAAATTAAACGAGTAAGCTTATCTGATATAAGTTAGTCTATCCACTCTTGGATATAAGTTATTCTCTATAAGTTCATATGCTACAAACTAACTTATCAGCTATTTTTTACCATTCAGAAGCATATTTGTATAAGTCAATTCAAATATACTACTCTCTTTTTTCACGCAATTCAAATATACTACTTACTACTTACATTAAAATGCAACAAGAAAAGAATCCCTAAAAAAAACTCTTTTATTATTTATTTTGTGGTTTCATACATTACCAAGTAAAACCTGATAATTTTTCTGCATAACACTGTGGTCCCATGCTTTGCCAGTACCTTCATTTGGGAATAGCCTCATGTTCAACACCTTTCTACATCTGTTAAATTCAAAAAGTAGTAAATAAAATGAACAAATTGAAATTCGAAAAAGTGAAATAGAGGAGGAAATTACATGTAATCGGCGTCGGAGTCGGTATCGGAATCATGAATTCCGACGAGAACGAGAAGACCGGGACCAATCTCCGATACGATACGACCTTCGACTTCGACGGAAGCAGATGCCACGCGCTGGACCACCGCACGCATTGCTCTCACTTTCACTGTTGCTGTTGTTCTGCTTCTTCTGTTAGTGTTGCGTAAGTTTCCGCAAGCAAATCTACACGGCCACAAGGATTGGGTTTGCAATTGCATCATTTTTTTTATTTTATTTTTTCTTTAGGATAAATATGTTTCAAGTTCTGTAAATATTCAAAATTTTATTTTTTAATCTCCTAAATGTTAATAAAAAAACTGAAAAAGAAAAAAATCATTTTCTGTTTTTCTGTAATTTTTTTAAAAATAATTAGAGGGCCGGCCGGTCTGTCAAAACCGAGACCGGTTCACACTGGTTTTAGTGGTTTAAATCTTAATTTTTAGGATCGACGGTTCTACATATGCGTCTAGACTAGTGCTGGGTCCGGTTTCCGGTCGAACCTGTTGAATCGCCCGACCCGTTTTTAATAACATTGGCTCAAGGAATTCAAATGGTGGAGGGTAATGTATGACATAAAGTTGAACATCAATAAAGAAAAAATGGCAGCTTTTGAAATATCATCTTCATTCTCACAAGCTTGGATGAAGTCTCTTGTATTCATTTTGTTATTGTTCTAGGGAGCTTATGGGGCGCACGAAATGTGTACTTTTGGGAGCACAAATAGAGGTTGTTCCAACTACCATTTATAGACTTGAAATGCACATGATGAGAGACTATAATTGGTGTTCTAATTGGCTAGGTACGACACATACACCCATCCCCATGGATGTTTGGGAAAACTCAAGAGAGAATTGACTAAAATATAATGTCGACAATGCAATTTTTCGTAGAAGAAAAGTTTGGTATTGACATTTGTTTCTATTGACAATTTGAGTTCTCTCGTTAAAGCCCACACTATGGTATTCCCTTTCACAGCTTTAATAACTGAATGTGAGGCCATTACGTTGCAATATGCTCACTTGATAGTTGTATCTTGTGGTTCGAGGGTGTCAGGTTTGAAAGCGATTGTCGAATGGTTGTGAACGTGGTAATTAATCGTTGTATTCATCTAAAAGAGCTAGAATCCTTGTTGTCTACTTGTAGGTCACTTCTCCCATCTAATGCTAGTTACAATCCAGCTTTTGTTCGATGTCATGCCAATAAAATCACCCATAGTCTTATTAGAGTGTCTTTATTTCACTATAACCCAAATATTTTGTGTGTTCTTTCAAATTGTATTTTCACTATTATATTTGATTATTTTTTTTGTTAGGTTTCACTATTAGACCATGTACAATGATGATGAATTGAGGTATAGTGCAATGAAAGTGTTGAAAGTGAGTTGGAGGAAAGAGATGATGAATACTTCCAACATGTTGAATCTCTATAAAGAATGACACATGACTGTCTCTGTCTCTGATTGGCTTTTCAGATTTTTACCATATTATTACTTTGAACTCAATTATTTCATTGCAAATTAATTTTATTTTATTTTTTTACCAAAATTCATGATTATTTTTTCTCTATAAATAGAGATTTGGTTCATTTGATTTGGACATAAAAAAAATTAATTTTTTTCATTATTTTAATCTTATTATTCTCTGTGTGTCAAAAAAAAATCTTATTATTATCTTTCTATTAATGTTTATTTTAAAGTTTCAATCTTTTTTAGTGAAATGGATCCCAATAATCATTTCAACAACACCAAAAATTCTTCTAATAAACCGAAAATTCTTTTTTTATTATAATAATAATCGATAATTTTAATCGATAATTGTAATTATAATTGTAATTTTAATCGATGATTTGTATAATATAATTTTTATTTTATTTTCATCGATAATTGTAATTTTATGTAATCATAAAAATATAAATTTAAATTTAAATAAGAATATGAAATAAAAAATGGTGGGGTAGAGTGTTGAATGAAATATCATTGGAGAGAGTAAAAGTAGAATAAATGTTGAACTAATATAGGCACCCATGCCAAGCACGGGCTAAAAATTCTTTTTTTTTTTTTTTTTTTATAAATTATATATATATATATATATATATATATATATATATATATATATATATATATATATATATATACTACTACAATTTTGACATACAATAGCATGAATTTAATAGAGCTTTTTAATAAAGTGATATTAAATAGGACAAAACTTAGGTACAGTATTTAAAATACTGTTCATCCGGTTCCTCAATTAAAAATTGGCACGTATTTTTATATTTTGTATTTAATTAAAAATCACAATACAGATATACCACGTCTTCTCACCGCTCCTAAAATTTTTCTCCATTACAGCGGCAACACTTTGACCCATTAACACTATCCAACATGAACAAATCAATTGAAATCCATGAAGACCACCTTTGATTTGAATTGTGTTTGTGTTACACAGAAATAGTAATAGCTTTACTGCAAGAAAAAAAAAAGATTTACACGGCCCATGAACAATCATTTTTAGCCCCAAATTAACCACACAGTTTTCCTCTACCATAGCTACACGGATTTGTTGTGATGGTGATTCTACTTAGTTACGTTTGGCGAAGATGTTGATTGTTTTTCAATGGTGAGTGGTTTCAAAAGCGGTGGTACGTCCTTAATGTGGGTTCGGCTAATTCACCGTGAGAAAATTAGAAGAGGAAAGTGATTAGGATTTTAGAGTACATATGACATCTTTTAATTGGGAACCGGATGAACAGTACTCAAGGCACTGTACATAAGTTTTGTCCTATTAAATACCTATAATACCGTTTTTCTTATCGGGCTCTATTATAGGGTACTTACATAAACAAAACGGAAGCGTTTGATAGCGTTTTTTAGAAAAGTGCTATTATAGGATTTCCTCTTTGATAGCAGTTTCTGTAAAAGCGCTATTATAGGGTTTTCTATCAAATTAAATAAAAATATCGCTTAAAATAATTCATTTTGCGTTGTTGACCCTAGAAACCTTCTTCCAACATGAATGACTATCTTGTCGAACTCACCTTCTTCTCCGATCGAGCATACTATCTTGTCAATCTCTTTCTTTACCTACTTCCCCCAATTGAATTCACCTGAACCATCATATATTCTTCTCTCTCTCTAACTCAGAAACTTCTTCTCTTCGTCGAAATCGCGTGAACCCGAAAAACCTTCTTCCCTCAATCGTTCCCTTCTTTGAACCCTAAATGGAAAACTGATTGAACCCAAAACTCAGAAATCCAAAAATTCAATTGAAACCCTAAAAATCGATTGAGCTTAGAGCTTAGAAATCGATTGGTTTGTTTCCCAGAATCGATTGAAATCCTAAAACCAACTTTCCTCAGAGGATATATTTGTACAAAGGGTTTTATGTGAAAGTTGGAAAGTTCATTGCTTCCGCAAAAAGTGTTTCCGAGAGAGCTTGTCTTTGTTAACACTATTACAACATCATGGTGAGTTTTCAATAGTTTCATTGTCTTTGTTAATAAAGGTTCCAAGCATCTACAATAAGTTTTATTTTCTTTCTTTCTTAGACTTGGATGAAAAGGACATGAAGAAGCAAATTAATGTTCTATTTCGTGAGGTAATACAACTTATATATGATGTGGATCTTGAGACAATTATTGGGTCATTCAATTTTGTTTTAATAAGTTAGTTATAAAGTGCAGTTGCAATGTGTTTTGCAAAATTATTTAGCTTATTTTATAGAACCTAAGAGACATTCAATTTGATCTTTATGCCCGTTTAATATAATTGTTGTTTCACACTTCCAGTTGTTCTTAAATTTTTTTTTTAATCAAAAGGAGAGTTGAGGAAACCCTCAACCCTATCTGAAATATATTAAACATAAAATAAAAGAGTACAAACTGGGGGGACATCAACCTGACCCAGTTAACTGTTTTGCAGCAATAAAAGATAAAACAAATAAGAGCAGCTACAAGTAGGTTATAGATCCAACCCTAACGGGTAACGACCAAAACAAACACTAGCAAACCGGTGGAGGAACCACCACCCAACGTGGCCTTCAAAAACGACCACCACGGCGACTCCGACGGCGGTTTAAGGACCCAAACGGGTTTAGCAAGGACGAAAAAAAGACAACCTTCCTCTTTCCGGCGCGGAGAGGATAGAACGATGAAAAGCTTGCCGGAGAGGAAGGTGGAAAGCGAGGTGGTGTGGAGTAGAGAAACTACACACACCACCTGCCATGGCTTTTTTCAATTCCTTAAAAAGTAGTATGTACCTAACACTTCCAGTTGTTCTTAATTGTTTTTGTAAAGAGTTCAATTAAAATTTGAAGAGGGATTACATCTAGCTAAAGAAGAAAGTAATTTCTTTCAGTGTGAAGAACTAAATTAAGCCTCTATAAAAAGTAAAGCTCGTAATCTTTTATATCTCAGTTGTTCTTGTAAAATGTTAAATTAAATTTTCAAGAGAGATCTGAACTAACGGAAGAGTGTAATCTCTTACAGCGTGAAAAACTAAATAATATTTGTGTAAAAAGTAAAGTAATTGAGATCATAATCTTAGGTCCCACATCTTAATTATTTTTTAAAAACTTCAATTAAAATATCAAGAAAAATTGTAATCTCTTAAGGTGTGAAGAAATAAATAAAGACCGTGTAAAAAGTAAAGCAATTGAGACTGTATTCTTAGGTCTTGCGTCTTAAATTTTTCTTTTTTAAAAGTTCAAGTGAAATTTCAAGAGAGATTTTATGTAATAGAAGGGAGTAATTTTTTAAGGTGTGAAGAACTAAATCAAACACGTGTAAAACGTAAAACAATTGAGACCATAACCCTAGGTCTCACATTTTAATTATTTTTGTAAATTTTTTTTATTAAGATATCAAAATGAATTCCATATGACATAAAAGAATGATCTCTTACAGGTGTAAAGAAATTATTCAAGCTTGTGTAAAAAGTAAATCAATTGACACTATAATATAAGGTCTCGCTTTTTTATAATACTTGTAAAAAGTTCAATTAAAATTTCAAGAGAGATTTGCTCTAACAGAAAAGAGTAATTTATTACGGTGTGAAGAACTAAACAATCTCGTGTAATAAGTAAAACAACTGGACCATAACCTTATGCCTCATAACTTATTTATTTATATAAAATGGTCAAGTAAATTATTCAAAGAGATATGATCCAATGGAAGAGGGTAATCGCTCTTACGACTTGAAGAACTAAATGAAGTCCGAGTAAAAAGTAAAGCAATTGATATCATAACCTAAGGACTCAATTATTAATTATTTTTCTAAAAACTTCAATTAAAATATCCAGAGAAATTTGTTCTAACGGAATATGATAATCACTTACGGCGTAAAGAAATAAATATAGCCGTCAAAAGTAAAACATTTGAGACAATATCCTTAGGCATTTCTTGATCAAATAGTTCAATTAAAATATCTTGTAAAAAGTTCAATTAAAATTTTAAAATGAATTTGATCAAGTAGAAGAGAGTAATTTCTTGTGGTGTGAAAAAACAAAATCAAGCCCGTGTAAAAATGAAAAACAATTGAAACTATAATCTTAGGTCTTACATCTTAATTTTTTTACAAAATTTTCAATTAAAATATCAAAAAGGACTCAATTTAACAGAAAAGTGTAATCTATTACGGTGCGAAGAATTAAATCAAACGTACGTAAAAAGTAAAGACAATTGAGACTATAATCTTATGTCTCGCGTCTTAATTATATGCGTAAAATATTCGGCTAAAATTTCAAGAGATATTTGATCTAATAGGAGAAAGTAATTTCTTATAGTATAAAGAGCTAAATCAAACTTGTGTAATATACTAAACAACATGAACATAACTTTAGGTCTCACATCTTAATTATTTTTATAAAATGTTCCATTAAAATATTCAAAGATATATGAACTAACGGAAAAAATTTATTTCTAATTGCGTAAAGAATTAATAAAGTTCGTGTAAAAAGTTAAAATGAAATTTGATTAAAAAAGGAAAATGTATGTTTTAATATTAAGGGAAGGGGGATGAAATTCAAATTTCTTTCGAGAGAGAGGAGAATAATTTTCTCTAATCTATTTACAATATATTAAAAGAAACTACTACTAAAAAACCTATTTTGTTCTTACCACGTTTAATAATATTTAACCGTTTATGCCCTTAAAAGTAATTTTAACTCTAAACTGGAAAAAAGATATGTACAAAACAAAAATAACAAAAAAATAAAATGATAAGCATAAAACAAATATACTCATAAAAAAAAGATACAAAACAAAAATAACAAAAAAAATCCAAAGATAAGCATAAAACAAATCTACTCGTAAAAAAAATTAAAAAGAGAATAAAACAAATATACTCATAAAAATAGCACGAGAATAAAACAAATATACGGGGTAAATATATATATTATAGTAACACACGGGACAATTGTTTTAATAAAAAAAATTAATCTTACACGGGACAATTGCTTTAATAAAAAAAGGAATTAAATAATATATTATAATAATACATGGAACAATGTTGATGAATATATTATTGATGAATATGTATTATAATAATAATAATAATACACGGGACAATTGTTTTAATAAAAATAATTTAATAATACACGTGACAATTGTTTTAATAAATTTTTTTTAATAATACACGGGACAATTGTTTTAATAAAAAAAGAAATTAAATAATATATTATAATAATACATGGAACAATGTTGATGAATATATTATTGATGAATATATATTATAATACTAATAATACACGGGACAATTGTTTTAATAAAAATAATTTAATAATACACGTGACAATTGTTTTAATAAAAATAATTTAATAATACACAGGACAATTGCATTAATAAAAAAAAGGAATTGAATAATAAATATTTGTTATTATTACTTATAGTTTATTACACAAAAATCATACACGGGACAATTGCTTTAATGAAAAAATTACTAAATTTAATAAATTTTATAAAAAAAATAACCGAATAACGTCAATTATTATTTTTATTTTTTTGGTACACGGCGTCACTTAAATTTTAGCAATATTTTATAAATAAAAGTCAATAAACCCGTGCGAATGCACGGGTCTGAAAACTAGTATATTTTGTATAAGAGGAGAGGAAAATATATATTTTAACATAAGAGGGGTGAGTAATGTAATTTAAGCACCTCTTAAGAGAGGGTAATGTAATTTACTAATAATATATATGATCTTTTAATTAATTTTTGTTTGTTTTTTACTTTGTAAGGTTCGTTATTATTCTTTTGGGCAATCAATCTATACTATTATTATTTACCTTACTCAAAGTAAAAAGTACACTTGGCATCTTGACGTTGCTTCTCAAAGAGCAAATTCATATGTGACATTATTTTAATAACGTGGCGTCTATGTGGCGCCTATGTGTCTTCTCTTTACGACCTAAAGGGACACGGTTCAATTCCCACTTACAACAAAATATTAATTTTTGGTTTTTTAGCGATTATTGAATCTATTGTGAAACAAAATATATATAGATAATAAGATTACCATAAATTCTATCAGATAAGTACAAAAAAAAAAATCTATTCTCAAACAAAAAAAAAAAAAGAATTGCCTTGATTTATTTTACCAATTATTCAATGCATTGCCAACAAAATAATAACAAACCTTACCAAAAAAAAAGCAAACAAAAATTAATTAAAAATAATATATATTATAGTAAATTACACTACCCTTTCTTGAGAAGTGCTTAAATTACATTACTTTCCCCTCTTATGTTAAAATATACACTTTCCTCTCATCTTATACAAAATATATTAGAGAAAATTAATCTCCTCTCCCTCGAAAGAAACTTGAATTTCATCTCTCTTCCCCGTAATATTAAAACATACATTTTCCTCTTTTAATCAAACTTCATTTTAACTTTTTACACGAGCTTTACGCAGTTAGAAATAACTTTCTTCCGTTAGTTCATATATCTTTGAATATTTTAATGGAACATTTTATTAAAATAATTAAGATGTGAGACATAAAGGTATGGTTCGTGTTGTTTTGTATATTACACGGGTTTGATTTAGTTATTCATACTATAAAAAAGTTACTCTCTTTAAATTTTAATTGAACATTTTATGCATATAATTAAGACGTGGGACATAAGATTATAGTTACAATTGTTTTACCTTTTACATATGTTTGATTTAGTTCTTCACACCGTAATAGATTACTCTCTTATGTTAGATTACATCCTTTTTGATATTTTAATTGAAAATTTTGCAAAAATAGTTAAGATGTAAAGTTATAGTTTCAATTGTCTTTCTTTTTACACGGGTTTGATTTTTTTTTTTTTCACACCGCAAGAAATTACTCTTTTCTATTTGATTAAATTCATCTTAAAATTTTAAATGAACTTTTACAAAAAAATAATTAAGACGTAATGCCTAAGAATATTGTCTCAATTGTTTTACTTTTGACGGCTTTATTTATTTCTTTACACCGTAAGAGATTATCATCTTCAGTTAAAACAAATTTATCTAGATATTTTAATTGAAGTTTTTACAAAAATAATTAAGAATCGAGACCTTAGGTTATGATATCAATTGTTTTACTTTTTACACATACTTCATTTAGTTCTTCATGTCGTAAGAGCGATTATCCTCTTTCGTTGGATCATATCTCTTTGAATATTTTACTTGAGCATTTTTTTAGAAATAAATAAGGCAAAATTACACGTTTGATCCTTTATCTTATTTTTTTGTAACATTTTGGTCATTTATCTTATCTTTTTGTAACACTCTGATCCTTTATTTTTTATTTGTAACACTTTGGTCGTTTAAAGAACATAAAGAGATGAAAGAATTGATGAAGATGATGAACATTTTCATCAAAATTATGAGTTTTATTTAATTTTAATAAAAATGTATTTTAACAAATAAAATTCAAAATTTTTTTTAATAAAAAAATATGAGAAAAATGGTTTATATGTGAATGTTATAAAAGATAAAGGACTAAAGTGTTATAAATAAAAGATAAAAGACCAAAGTGTTACAAATAAAAGATAAATGACCAAAATGTTAAAAAAAATAAGATTAAAGACCAAACATGTAATTTTGCCAATAAATAAGTTATGAGGCCTAAAGTTATGGTCCAAGTGGCTTTACTTATTACACGAGATTGATTAGTTCTCCACACTGTAATAAATTACTCTTTTCAGTTAGAGCAAATCTCTCTTGAAATTTTAATTGAACTTTTTATAAGTATTATAAAAATGCGAGACCTAAGATTATAATGTCAATTGGTTTACTTTTTACACGGGCTTGAATAAGTTCTTCACATCACACCTGTAAGAGATTATCCTCTAATGTTATATGAAATCCATTTTAATATCTTAATCAAAGAATATACAAAAATAATTAAGATGTGAGACCTAGCGTTATAGTCTCAATTATTTTACTTTTTACACATGTGTTATTTAGTTCTTCACACCGTAAGAAATTACTCCCTTCTCTTACATCAAATCCATCTTGAAATTTCAATTGAACTTTTAAAAATAAAAATTTAAGACGCAAGACCTAAGAATATAGTCTCAATTGCTTTATTTTCTACACGGTCTTTATTTATTTCTTCACACTGTAAGAGATTACAATCTTCCGTTAGAATAAATTTCTCTTGATATTTTAATTGAAGTTTTTTAAAAATAATTAAGATGCGGGACCTAAGATTATGATCTCAATTGCTTTAATTTTTACACAGACTTTATTTAGTTTTTTACGCTATAAGAGATTACACTCTTCCGTTAGTTCAAATCTCTCTTGAAAATTTAATTTAACATTTTACAAGAATAACTAAGATGTAAAAGATTACGAGCAATTTACTTTTTACATATGCTTAATTTAGTTCTTCACACTATAAGAAATTACTTTCTTGTATTAGCTAGATGGAATTCCTCTTAAAATTTTAATTGAACTCTTTACAAAAATAATTAAGAAGTGAGACCTAAGATTATGGTCTCAGTTGCTTTATTTTTATACACGGGCCTGATTTAATTCTTCCTACCGTAAGAGATTAACCCTCATTTGTTAGATCAAATTCCTTTTAATATTTTAATTGAACATTTTATGAAAAATAACTAAGATTCGAGGCCTAAGGGTATCGTCTCAAATTTTTAAATTTTTTACGTGAGTTTAATTTAGTTCTTCACACTTTAAGAGATTACGCCTCTTTCGTTTGACCGGATATCTCTTTGAATATTTTAATTGAACTTTTTACAAAAAATAATAAAGATGCAAGGTTTAAGATATTGATTTCAATTATGGTTTACTTTTTATTCCGGCTTGATTTAATTCTTTTTGTTAGATCAAATACATTTTGATATTTAATAGATACTTCTTTACCTTATAATCATGATACAAGACTTAAGGTTAGATGCTCTTGAATGAGTTCTTCATCACATAAAAGATTATCCTCTTCCATTAGAACAAAACCCTCTTCATAGATTAATTGAATTTTTTACCAAAACAAGAATAAAAGAAAGATGCATATATGTGCACATTAAAGCCTAAAATAATTAATTATAAGAAAAAAAGTCCAAAATCAATATATCTTTATGATTAAAAGATTATTCATATATAACGCAGATAATTTTCCACTTCTATATATATATATATATATATATATATATATATATAGACACACACACACTACACGCGTTTTAAGATTTATAAAAAAAAAAAAACTTGAATTTCTAGCCCGTGCTTGGCACGAGTGTCCATACTAGTACTATTATTATTTACCTTACTCATATCTCATAGTACACGTGTCATCCTTCACGTTTATTCTCAAGGAGAAAATTCATATGTGGCATTATTTTAATAACGTGGCGCCTACGTGGCTTTTTTTTTACGATCTAAAGGTACACGGTTCAATTCTCATTAACGACAAAACAATAATTTTATTTCATGATTTTTTCCCTTTTTTGCCTTGCTTTTTGTTTATTGTTTATTAAATATATTATGAAGAAAAATTAATAGGATTACCATCAATTCTATATGATAAGTAACATAAAAATAATTTTTTGTCAAAAAAAAGAATTGCCTTGAATATTTTATAGGATAAGTAACATACAAATGATCTGACTTAAGATTGGCATCATAAATTCAATATTGTCATCACTCATAAAAAAACAAACAATTTATAAATTTAAATTTCTCTTAACTCCAAAAAAAAAATAGATTGGCATCATAAATTCAATATTGCCATCACTCACAAAAAAACAAACAATTTATAAATTTAAATTCCTCTTAACTCCAAAAAAAATAAAACAATTTATAAATTTAAATTTCTCTTAACTCCAAAAAAAAATAGATTGGAATTATAAATTCAATATTGCCATCACTCACAAAAAAACAAACAATTTATAAATTTAAATTCCTCTTAACTCCAAAAAAAATAGATTGGCATCATAAATTCAATATTGCCATCACTCACAAAAAAACAAACAATTTATAAATTTAAATTTCTCTTAACTCCAAAAAATATATATTGGCATAAAAAAAAAAAAATTGTCTATTGCTAAGGATTAGCATAACTTCCGTAAAAAAAAAATAAAAGGATTAGCATAATTCATTTGTTACATATTTTAGATTGTTTGGGTTTCTTTTCCTTTATATATACATGTTGATTTTAATAATTTTATTTGTCTATTTATCTCACACAAATATTTTTCTTTCATATAGAAAATATACAAATTTGTTTCTTCCATTTAAGAAATCATCATGCCACAAAAATACAATAATATTTCTGAAATCAATTCCGAGAAAGAGTCATGGACTATAGCTGTGCGAATCATTCGTATTTGGTTCGTTCGAGATGTGAACCATGTTAACCGTGGCGACACACAACCTTTCTCTCTTGACATGATTCTAATGGATGCTTCGGTGTGTATTTTTTATTTAATATTTAGTTTTTGCGTGTCTCTTTTTTATGTGTGTTCTTATTTATTTTTTTGTTCCAGGGTAACAAAATTCATGCTACCATCCGAAAGACACTAATATACCAGTTTGAGAAAGACTTGAAAGAGGGTAAGATGTATTATTTCACTAACTTTGGTGTTGCCGCAAACCTCGGATCCTATAGAACAACACGTCACGAATATAAAATCAATTTTCAATTCAACACAAAGGTCAAAGTTTGTGACGCTAAGAAGGTTCCTGAGAATGTTTATCCTTTGTCGAATCCAATTGACATATTTACTCCCGGATACAACACTGACTACTTAGTCAGTACGTTATTTATTATTTTAGTATTAGTAAATTATTTTTGTCAATTACATCCTTACTAAAGTGTTTATTGTATTACAGATGTTGTAGGGGTATTGTCTGGAGTTGGTGTTGAAAAAGAGTATGAACGCAATGGAATGAAAACTAAAAGACTTGCCATTGAGTTGGATTATGATGGGTTAGTATATAGTGTTTATGTTTATTGTTTTATGATAATAATAGGTATAGATATTCACATAAAATATTATAAAAATTCTTAATATATTTTAATTTTCTTATACTATTACAGTTTCAAATACAACGTTACTTTATTTGGTCAATATGCCGAATAAATTATTTCTTTAGTTGCTGCTGGAGAGACCAAAAATCTCATTGTAGTTGTGCTATTGGCTAAGGTGAAAATTTGGAAATGTATATTAATTATTTATTATTTAAACTTTATTATTTTTAGTTATGTCGATTTTTAATACATGACAATCACATATCTGTCGATTCTATATTATTTTGGAAAGGTAGTTGTGCTATGGATCTATATTATATCTCCACATGTGTTTTCAAGTTCATTCTAAATACACGACAATAACATATCTATCTCTTTCGTTTAATTCCAATTTTATTTATTTATTTCTTTGTTTGTGCCAACATCTGTTCAATTTTATTTAGTTACGCCAAGTGTACTTTTTACTTTAAGGAAGAGAAATAATAATAGTTTTAACATAAGAGGGGAGAGTAATGTAATTTAAGCACCTCTTAAGAGAGATAGAATGAACAGATGTGCTTAAATTACATTACTCTCCCCTCTTATGTTAAAACTATTATTATTTCTCTTCCTTAAAGTAAAAAGTACACTTGGCGTAACTAAATAAAATTGAACAGATGTTGGCACAAACAAAGAAATAAATAAATAAAATTGTAATTAAAGGAAAGAGATAGATATGTTATTGTCGTGTATTTAGAATAAACTTGAAAACACATGTGGAGATATAATATAGATCCATAGCACAACTACCTTTCCAAAATAATATAGAATCGACAGATATGTGATTGTCATGTATTAAAAATCGACATAACTAAAAATAATAAAGTTTAAATAATAAATAATTAATATACCTTTCCAAATTTTCACCTTAGCCAATAGCACAACTACAATGAGATTTTTGGTCTCTCCAGCAGCAACTAAAGAAATAATTTCTTCGGCATATTGACCAAATAAAGTAACGTTGTATTTGAAACTGTAATAGTATAAGAAAATTAAAATATATTAAGAATTTTTATAAACCTTCTTAGCGTCACAAACTTTGACCTTTGTGTTGAATTGAAAATTGATTTTATATTCGTTACGTGTTGTTCTATAGGATTCGAGGTTTGCGGCAACACCAAAGTTAGTGAAATAATACACCTTACCCTCTTTCAAGTCTTTCTCAAACTGGTATATTAGTGTCTTTCGGATGGTAGCATGAATTTTGTTACCCTGGAACAAAAAAATAAATAAGAACATACATAAAAAAGAGACACGCAAAAACTAAATATTAAATAAAAAATACACACCGAATCATCTATTAGAATCATGTCAAAAGAGAAAGGTTGTGTGTCGCTACGGTTAACATGGTTCACATCTCGAACGAACCAAATACGAATGATTCGCATAGCTATAGTCCATGACTCTTTCTCGAAATTGATTTCAGAAATATTATTGTATTTTTGTGCCATGATGATTTCTTAAATGGAATATTTGTGTGAGATAAATAGACAAATAAAATTATTAAAATCAACATGTATATATAAAGGAAAAGAAACCCAAACAATCTAAAATATGTAACAAATGAATTATGCTAATCCTTTTGTTTTTTTTGACGGAAGTTATGCTAATCCTTAGCAATAGACAATTGTTTTTTTTTTTTTTGATGCCAATATATTTTTTTGGAGTTAAGAGAAATTTAAATTTATAAATTGTTTTTTTTTTTGTGAGTGATGACAATATTGAATTTATGATGCCAATCTATTTTTTTTTTGAGTTAAGAGGAATTTAAATTTATAAATTGTTTGTTTTTTTGTGAGTGATGGCAATATTGAATTTATGATGCCAATCTTTTTTTTTTTGGAGTTAAGAGAAATTTAATTTTATAAATTGTTCTATTTTTTTTGGAGTTAAGAGGAATTTAAATTTATAAATTGTTTGTTTTTTTGTGAGTGATGGCAATATTGAATTTATGATGCCAATCTATTTTTTTTTTGGAGTTAAGAGAAATTTAAATTTATAAATTGTTTGTTTTTTTATGAGTGATGGCAATATTGAATTTATGATGCCAATCTTAAGTCAGATCATTTGTATGTTACTTATCCTATAAAATATTCAAGACAATCCTTTTTTTGACAAAAAATTATTTTTATGTTACTTATCATATAGAATTGACGGTAATCCTATTAATTGATGGTAATCCTATTAATTTTTCTTCACAATAGATTTAATAAACAATAAACAAAAAGCAAGGCAAAAAAGGGAAAAAATCATGAAATAAAATTATTGTTTTGTCGTTAATGAGAATTGAACCGTGTATCTTTAGATCGTAAAAAAAAAGCCACGTAGGCGCCACGTTATTAAAATAATGTCACATATGAATTTTCTCCTTGAGAATAAACGTGAGGATGACACGTGTACTATGAGATTTAAGTAAGGTAAATAATAATAGTATTGATTGATTGATTGATTATTAAGTGGAAGATAGAGAAAATTATGGTGTTGAATATTTCTACCATTATACATAATCTTATATTTGATGAAATTAAATGAATTATTATTATTGCTTTAAAAAAATTATATTTTACATTTAAATTTCTTAATTATTTGATTCTAAAATTAATTTATACACTTTCGCACGAAAAAATTCATTTAAATAAAAAAGAAATAAAAGATACTAGTAATTTTTTGTGGAAGATTTTTTTGCAAGGACCTTAGAGGTAAAATAGACTCAAAAGAATATTAAGCAAATCATAAATCTTTTTTATTCATAAAATCATCAAAAATTAATCTGGTCTTCTTCTCTACCATACATACCCCAATACCGACGAAAACGAGATCCACCGTAACCCTATCATAGCACCACCATCATCGCGTGATCCAAAGGTGGTTTCTCCCTCAATTCTCTTCATTCTCCATCTTCTTTCGGTGCAAAAAAACAAAATCAATCAATACAATAACTTCACACTTTGATTAATTGCGTTTTTCTTGAGTCAAACCCTAATTCAATTATTCTTAATGCGTTCTTATAATAACGTTTATATTGTTTAATAAGTGTAAGATTGCGTACTTGTTTTGTCTTTTAGTTGATATGACGTGAATTTGTTAATGTGCTTGCTTTTTTTGGCACATCACAAGGAATGTTGGTTTTTGTTGTGATCCGTATTTTGAGACGTGTTGCGAATCGGTTATTTTTCAATTATTAATTATGAAATTTAGCTGATTCATGTGTTGATAATAAAGTGTGTTGATTTTGCAGCAATTCAATTGGAGTGAGGAAGCAAGAAGTGTGAAAGGAGTATTTAAGATATAATAGTGCCTCAATTGTGCCATCAAGGAGGTGGTGATCTTAACTTGTTATAACTGTTTTTTAATTTTCAGTCGGGTTTCCTGTGGCGAAGGGACTTAGATTTTAAGTTGATTTATTAATAAGTGATGATAGAAATTTAAGATAGAAGATAATTTTATATAATTTCTTACTTCATGTTTCTATTTTTGAATGTGGGTTATTTGATATTTTCTATGTATGTTTCTGGTAGGACGGTTGTTTGCAAATCATAATATTTTTTTTTTTGACGTAATAAATATTTTTTAATCACAACATAAGAATTTAATCTAGGTTTCTTCTCGATCATCTCTAACGTGTGCCTCGATAAATACTTACCATACCCAATAACGACGAAACCATATCCATCGTAACCCTAGTACCTTCGCCGATCAAACCATAGCACCGCATCATCATCGAGATCCAAAGGTTTTTCCCTCTATTCCATTCATTCTCTATCTCGTTTGTTTGTTTCTGCATAGTTAATACCCCACTTTCCTCAAATTTGAGCCAATTGTAAATAGAAGCAAAAAAAAAACCTATATAGTAACACCATCATTAATGCAATAACTTCACTCTTTAATTAATTGTGTTTTCTTTCGTCAAATTTGAGCCAATTGTATATTTTCTTTTATTTTAATCCCAATTTTATGTATCATTTTTTGTTTTTATCTGAAACCCTAATTCAATTGTTCGTAATGCGTTCTTATAACGTTTATTGTTTAATAAAAACAAGGATAAATATTCGTGCTTGATTTGTTTCTACTTTTCTTTAATCCCATTTGTCTCTCTTAGTTGATATGATGTGAGTTGTTAATTTGTTTATTTTATATGCCACAACACAAGGAATGTTTTTATCAAATTGGAACTGTTTAGTTGGTTTTTGTTGTGATCAGTATTTCCAGGTGTGTTTTGTGTTTGTTTGCTGCTCTTGATTTCATTATGTCACCAAAGAGGTCAATTGCAAACTTATATTTCACGGATGGTTTATTCGTCAGTAACAATTTATGAAAGGTAGTTTATTCATGTGTTGTTAATAAAGTGTGTTGATTTTGCAGCAACTCAACCGGAATAAGCAATAAGTGTGAAAAGAGTATATAAGATATAGTGCCTCAGTTGTGCCATGAAGGTAATCTTAACTAGTCATAACTGTTTTTCAATTTTCAGTCAGGTTTCCGGTGGGTATGGGTAGATATTGACTTGATTTATTGATAAGTGATGATGGAAATATAAGGTAGAAGATAATATTACATAATTTCTTACTGCATGTTTCTATTAATTAATGCATCATATAATTTATTTGATATTTTCTATGTATTGGTTTGATAGTTCTTTGCATCTACTTCCTTTTTTTTAATCATGAGCTGTATAGTGGAGTGGAATAATTTGGAATATGTCATAGTGCGTTGGAAACTGAACTGTGTAAAATTTGCATAGCTACTCTCATGTGATCACTGTTTTCCAACAATAGTGATTGTATTGGTAGCTCCATAGTGGTATGACATAGGTATGTTTAAAAGATGCCATTTGATGACCATGGTGTGACCATTTTTATAAGGTGACCATTGTTGCCATGTCGAGTTTGGCATAAATTGTATTTAAATAACCTTCTAATTTTAACAAAAGCAGACAGGTTTTATTTTGTCGTTTATAATCTCCAAGGACCTGTCAGCTCCATAATGACCCAAAAAACCCTAATAAAGATCCACAGATCTATGCTCTCACCCATATATATATCTGCCGCGTGCTTTCATTTGCGTGTTATGAATATATTTCAGAATTACACTGATTCTCCATGTTTGTGAAAATAATTAGTGATTGTGATTGCTACTGCTGCAACTCAGTCAAGTCCCCAATCCATTTCTCAGGAAGTTGTTCATATGAACGTATTGTTTCTTCCTCCAAATGTGGGTGGAATTTTGTAAAATTATCATAGGGGGATTCTGCAACATGCAAGAAAGGCAACATTGTTATGCTGTGTTTAAACATTTTATTTGCTAATTTGGGCTTGTAGAAGGCTGAGGATTTTTATTAGACGGACTGACGGAGATGTTTTATTGCCTCTTGTACTTTGTGCATGGTTTCTTTTAAGTAGTTTAGTTAGAAAATATGTGGAGAGATTGGAAAGTTCTTTGGCATTTTTTTTTGTTTAATCTTTGCGTAAGCAGGATACTTTTTTACTCTATGCTTTTGTCTTTCTCATAATCAAATGTTTTCTCCAATAAAAAGTGAAAGACACAGAAAGATGCCGACAATTGGAAGGAGTTAAATCAATTGTTAATGATGTATTATATACATGTGAATAAATCAATTAACCATACTCCCCGCCCCTTCTCCATATTAAGTTCTCTTACATGCTTGAATGCTTCTCTTGGTGCAGGAGTACTGGTGATATTCTCTCTTGTGGCAACATTTATGATAAAGTTGATCCAAATTCTGGAATGGAGATGAGCTGCCCATTAAATGTTAATAGCGACATTTCCGTGTGCTCTACTAGCACAGTTAATACTTCACACTCACACCAGAGTTTCCATGGTTTTGTGCAACAGCCTTCTTTTGTGAGTGGATGGATGTATGTGAATGAACATGGACAAATGTGCGGTCCATATATTAAGGAGCAGTTATATGAGGGCCTGACTACAGGTTTCTTGCCATTTGAGCTTCCTGTGTATCCTGTGATCAATGGCACAATAATGAACCCTGTACCATTGAATTATTTCAAACAGTTTCCTGACCATGTTTCCTCCGGATTTGTGTATCTGAGTATGGATTTATCAGACACAAGGATGTCTACAAATTGCCCCTCTTCTTCTCAGGATATGACGATATATGGGCAAGAAAGATCCTTTGAGCTTGCTGCTCTTATGCCTGTTAACCCTGATTCAAAATCTGTTTCACAGTCACATGTCAATGACTGCAATAAGGAATCCAATCACATGAATTTAAACTCTGAGGCATTCAGCAAGATAATATCTTGTCAGATGGTAGTGCAATGTCTGTTCTCTGTTTTGTTAAATATGAGTCAGTTTGACATACCTGTTGCTTATTTTGATGGTTGTTTCTTGTTTTAGTTGGGAGGAGAATGCTGTTGGCTTTATGAGGATAAAAAGGGTATGAAACATGGCCCACATTCGATTTCAGAATTGATTTCCTGGCACCACCATGGATATCTTGAAGATTCAACAGTGGTAAGATGCAATAATACATTCAACGAAATAATATATAATCTGCAGATCTGGTGCAGGAGAGGAAATGATGAGCTGATAAGTTTTCTTAAAGAAGTTCATGATTATTATCAGTTTCATGTACCCAATATATATATATATATATATATATATATATATATATATATATAGTTTTTCTGCAAGTTCATTGATGAAGCTAGGATTAACTTTTCTTTTAATGCAAGGGTTTTCGAGATATCTACAAGTGTTGGTGGAGTTTTCATTGATAGGCCCGAATAGAATCTCTTGTTCTTGTTATTTCTTCTTATAGTGGCGTGGTGTGACCTTTATTTTTAAACTGGGCATTTATTTAGCCATTGTTATGCTTATCTATGAAAAAAATATAAAAAAACCAATTTCTTGGAACATGGCTTTATTGCCCATAGCCCATGTTTGCTACTGGGTTCTATAAAGAAAGTACTTTTATTCTAATAATCATTCTTTTGATTTATTTTATTAATTTACAGATCTCTCATTTTAACAATGAGTATGAAACCTTTGTGTTACTGTCTGCTGTAAATGCATCGAAGGGAGATACATCTGGAACCATCTGTGGATCAGATTCCAAAAGCAATGGAGTTGGTGATGTGATGAACTTAATTTCTGAAATATCTGAAGACATTTCTTCCCAATTGCACATGGGTGTAATGAAAGCTTCCCGTAGAGTTATGCTAGATGGGATTATTGGCGACATCATTGCAGAATTTGTTACCGAAAAGAAATGCAAGAAGCAAAAATTTGAGTCTGCTGATCGAACTTATGAAACTTGCATGTTGGACAATAAAATGGTAATGTATAATTGCGCTGCAGTTTTTGAAAACTTGAAATTTTGTTCAGCGTGCCAACTCATCAACTATTTTCTTTAACAGCCTATGTTTTATGTGTAGATGAATAAAGGTACTTCCATTCAAAGTGAGCCTGAACCTTCTCATATTTTGGATGGTCAGACTTGTCATGAAATTTCCAAACTGTCTTCATCAAGTGTTAAGTTAGTCGGAAGCATTGAAAATTTCTGGTGGTCATATGCTGCTGTTCGTAAAGAACTTCTTGATCGTTGCTTGCAAGATGCGTGGAATGAAGTGTTTTTTGACACGGTATCAGACTACTTTTTGTCCTGGAGGAAGAGGAAACTTTGGTCTCATCCTAAGCTTCGGTCATCTGTTATTGAATCTAAAAATTATGTTGAAAAGATTAAATCAAAAGCTGTGAGTACTGAGTGGCTTACTTACTTGAGGTTTTTGCTTTAATTGTACATATAATAATCAAACAGTTGTTGTACAGTTGGTTCTCAGGTCAGGTTCCTCTGTATGCAATGTTGATACTAATATCCAGTCTGGAGTGATGGCGAAAGAAAGAGATGGTCATCCTGAGTTATTTATATCTCCTAACAACCTCAAAAGCGAAAATATAGCAGAAGGTCAAAGAGTTTCATGCAGTTATCCTAACTCTAAAGATTTGACTTGCATTCTTGAAAGTGTGCAGAACGAGCTTCACTTCTCTGCAAAGGCGTCTTTAGCTGATTATGTTCGAAGTGTTGTTGAAAAGGAAGTAAACCAATTAATTCCTTCCCTAGAGAAAGGCAAATTTAGTGAGGTAACTTGAATACAAGTGTTCATATTCTTCTACCTACTTAAACACTATTTGCTGAAGAACCCTTTAACTGTTGCAGGTTGATGTTAGTGACTGCCGTATCTCAGAGATGCTTACCGGTAAAACATTTGTCAAAGAAATTCTAAATGATAAGTCCATCGATCCTGTGAAAAATGGAGACTCAATTTGTGTGCCTTCATCTGGAAACCACATGTTTAATCTATTCTCAAAAGCATTTCAAGAATTGTGTGGACATTCAAATGACGTGGCTGATGAAGAAGAGATTGGGGACCTACCACCTGGAATCGAGAAGAACTCTCAAACAATATTCCCACACCGCAATTCAAAATTTCGACCTTCAAGATTAGTTGAATGTAATCCTAAGATTACAGAATATGTTGCAGCTGCATTGTGCAGACAGAAACTGCATGATGAAGTTCTAAAAGAGTGGAAGTTTTCAATTCTTGATTCTACAGTTAAACAATTTTTTATGTCATCATGTACCATTAAGAAAAAATTTCAGTCTCGTGGTCATGAGGTGAGAACTTTGTTTATATTTATATGAGAATTTAAATCTGCATTTGGTTTCTTTGAATGTCTGTCTTTGTTATTTGGTTTTATTTCATCTCATTCTTGTATCTTGATTTATTTATCTTAATTTAATATTTCTTAAGAAGGGGAAGTCATTCAGTGCAAGCAAAGAGCATTTGAATGATGTTACTTCTGAACTGGGAAAAGTGAAGGAAGGAACAAAAGGTTCCAGAGTTCCGCTGGCGACTGGAAAGCATACATATCACCGTAAGAAGCTGTCACGGAAAGAGCTATGCTCCTTTCAGCCAGTTGTAGAAGATAATTCAGGGCCAGGGAAGCAGCCTCTGGCTAAGTTAAGGAAACATGCTTCTGGAGATGTGAAGGAGAGTGCAGAAAAAATAACAGCTATTGAACGTGGAACAGCTAAGATGATTAAAGGAAAGAATGATACATCCTCTAAGAGCAGGTCTTCTGTCAATATTGATAATAGCTCACCCAGTGATCAATTATCCTTGAAGAATAAAACTAGCCAGAAAGTTTTGAAGTCTGCGTGTACAGTTCAAAGTATATAATTTTCCTTGTTAAGTTGTCATTGGTTTTATGATTATAATTTTTCTAGGAGTAACAGCTGTGATTTTCTGTTATTCAGACGGTGTTACAGATGTTGTGAAGTCTAATGGAAAGAAGCTATCAGTCTCAACAGATAATAGTGATCAATTATCCTTGAAAAATAAAACTAGCCAGAAAGTTTTGAAGTCTGCATGTACAGTTCAAATTATTTAATTTTCCTTGTTAAGTTGTCATTGGTTTTACGATTATAATTTTTCTAGGAGTAACAGCTGTGATTTTCTGTTATTCAGACGGTGTTACAGATGTTGTGAAGTCTAATGGAAAGAAGCTATCAGTCTCAACAGATAATAGTGATCAATTATCCTTGAAGAATAAAACTAGCAAGAAAGTTTTGAAGTCTGCGTGTACAGTTCAAAGTATATAATTTTCCTTGTTATGTTGTCATTGGTTTTATGGTTATAATTTTTGTAGGAGTAACAGCTGTGATTTTCTGTTATTCAGACGGTGTTACAGATGTTGTGAAGTCTAATGGAAAGAAGTTATCAGTCTCAACAGATAATAGTGATCAATTATCCTTGAAGAATAAAACTAGCCAGAAAGTTTTGAAGTCTGCGTGTACAATCCAAAGTATATAATTTTCTTTGTTAAGTTGTCATTGGTTTTATGATTATAATTTTTCTAGGAGTATCAGCTCTGATTTTCTGTTATTCAGACGGTGTTACAGATGTTGTGAAGTCTAATGGAAAGAAGCTATCAGTGTCAACATATAACAGTGTTGGTATGAAGGTGGTTAAAAGAAATAACTCTGATGGCACCATTCACAGGAAGACCAATGGTCATATCTCCCTAGAGAAACTAAATGGTAGTTTTATTTGTCATTCGTACTGGACTCTTGTTTCTCAGCTTCTTGTTGAAACTTACCTGATTGATGTAAAATGTCTTTATTAGTTTTCAGGATAGATTTATTTTGATTTTGGTTTGTTATTCCCATTTGCAGCGACAACTAAAGTATCAAAATCAAAAAGAAAGCATCAAACAGATGGTGTTACATCCCCACATCCTTCTAAGGTTTTGAAAATTTCAAATAGGGGTGCAAGTCTTGGAGCTAGCAAACAAGTAATCGAGGCACAGAGAAATTCTGCTGAATCCAAGTCATTGGATTTATGTCCTAGATCTAATGGATGTGCTAGGACTTCTATTAATGGGTGGGAATGGCGTAAGTGGTCTCAAAATGCTAGCCCTGCATGTAGAGCACGTGTGAGGGGTCTTCCGCGTTTACAAAACAAGCGCATAGATTCTGAAAATAATTCATCCCAGTTGTCAAACGGTAAGGGTCTTTCTGCAAGAACAAATAGGGTGAAATTGCGTAACCTTCTTGCTGCAGCTGAGGGTGCAGATCTTCTGAAAGTGCCTCAATTGAAGGTGATTGACAATGAGTGTGTTTTTTGGTCGCACTTATGTAGAACATTGGGATAAATCAGATTTCAACTATTATATATTATGCATTTTTCAGGCACGGAAAAAGCGATTACGTTTTCAAAGGAGCAAGATACACGACTGGGGTCTTGTTGCCTTGGAGCCAATAGAAGCAGAGGACTTTGTCATTGAATATATTGGAGAATTAATTCGCTCTCGGGTATAAACAAATAAATATTGTTCTAAAGATGCACATTTCAAGGATTATCATGTCGGTCTGTTTTTTGACGTAAATTTCAACTTTTATACTCATATTCATATATAACAATACACATAAAGTCCATCAAATTAGGCAGGTTCTTTTGTAACATTTCCTATTTTCATTGCAAGTGCTCGCCTATATTCTGGGTGCAAGATTTTCTTTTGAGAACTTTTTTTTAATGGTTGCTTTCCTGAAGAATGTATACTTTGAAATCTGTAACTTGTTCAAAATATAATAATTAAGGTGCACATATGCTAAGGAACTAAGAATATAAGGAAATCAATATGCATATGAAAGGAAACTAAGAAAATAATTTATTTCTGTTTCCTATTTTTGTTGTTCTACACATCAACAATTAATCATTAAGCTTACTATGTCTTCCAATTTGCCATTCAATTCTTGGTTTGACAAGTGGCATAGTCAATATTGTCTTCTTAATGCAGTTGCTCCTTTATTATTAATTTTTTCTTTAATATTTTATTTGATAAATTGACTGATGTGATTTTATCCCTCATAGATATCTGATATACGAGAGCTTCAATATGAGAAGATGGGAATTGGAAGCAGTTACCTTTTCAGGCTTGATGATGGTTATGTGGTTAGTATGTATTGTAGTATTTTTAAAAAATTCATGTTAGAAGTATCATTAATGTTGTCATCCCAATTCAAGTCTGGAATAATTTTTCAGATGAATCTGATATCTTACTATCCTTATTTACCCTATGTTGGTATTGAATGGTATTGCTACCACTACGTTTCTGCAATTGAGACAACAAAATTAAGAGACCAAAATATTGTAATAGTTATACCTAATGGACTGTGATCAGTCTTGAAATTTTGTTTTGGAGTTGATTAGAATTCACAGACCTGACCAGGTTTCTATGGTTTGACATTAGAAGGTAGATAGATATGTATGCTTGTAACTAAAGCCTCAGATGTTACTGACCGAGATGTTCACTTTTTGTGCAACTATTGTTTGAATTCAATAATATGGTAAAGCCACTATAATTGTAAATGGGCTTGTGGGATGGTTAGCTTAATTGTTAGTTGTGGCTTTCTTAATCTGATTATAGGTTATCATGAACATTATAACCACCTGACCTGAATAACTTGAGTGTTATGGCTTATAATGCATATTTGGCTCTTCTAGACACATTTATTCGACAATCCTTCCAGACACATGATCACATTTTCATATGGTTGATTTTCCCACTATATAAGCTTGAATAATACCTAATCTGGAAAAGGTTATCTAAATGGAATATCAAGTTAAATGTAGTTTTTCATGTCATTTAATTAGTATTGTGTTTGTAAATCCAGTGATAGCATTTGAAGTGATAGATTTGCTTTTCCTGTCTGTGTGTAGGTTGATGCTACAAAGAGAGGTGGGGTTGCAAGATTTATTAACCATTCTTGTGAGGTACTTGTGCTCTAATATTATGTGTTTGGGTGTATGCTCGTGTTACATCAACTCTTTTTTTAACGTTCTTCCTAATTTGAACTGAACTTTTGGCAGCCCAACTGTTACACAAAGGTTATAGCTGTTGAGGGTGAAAAGAAGATTTTTATATATGCAAAACGGCATATAAAAGCTGGTGAAGAAATTACATACAATTATAAGTTTCCCTTGGAGGACAAAAAGATTCCCTGCAATTGTGGTTCCAAAAAGTAAGATTATGATTCAATTTTCTTAACGTAGTGTCCTACAATTTTCTTGGTACTGTTCCTAGATATTTGAGTTGCATTGATCGAATCTATATGATGCATGGACTGATACAAATATCGGATAAGCATTGTATAGAATGTGAAAGTTACATTTTTGTTTTCTTTCAAATATTGTAACATGGTAAATGCTGAATAGTGCAAAATAAAATTCAATGAATTCTCTCGAATGACAAAGCCTATTATAATTAAGATTGTGGGATACACATGTAACACTGCACACTTCTTTTCTAGCAGCCAATCTTATAAGTCCACGTTATCCTACATTGAGTCAATCGTGTGGTTATCATTGAATGTCAAGTTTTAAAGCTGGACACGTCTTCAAAGTTCAACCTGTTCTCACTTTCACTGGTATTAATCAATAACAGTAGTAATGGTGGAGGAAACCACTAAAGGTGTGAGTGTTAATATGATGAGCCCAAATGGCATGTTGGAAGTTAAATAAGTAATAGCTAGAAGATAACAGAAGCTTAAATTGTTGTAATCCTTTATTATTATGCAGGTCTGTTGTAACATTTATGTACACTATATAGCAGCTCTGTTGTAACATTTATGTACTTATTCTGCAGGTGTCGCGGATCAATGAATTAGGCAGTTATTAAGATCAGTACTGGTATGCACTTACCACTGAAGAGTGAACAATTTTTTTGCCTTAGGTATGCACTTGTCTTAAAAATTTATGGTTAATCTTGGCATGCAGTGAACAACTGTTGTTCATTTTATTATGTGCTTCCTTAGTCTGTGCAGTGTTCCTGTATGTTTATTTAATCCTTCTTATAAGAAATCTTTATCTTT
Organism: Trifolium fragiferum; assembly: GCA_954870985.1. Taxonomy (NCBI): domain Eukaryota; kingdom Viridiplantae; phylum Streptophyta; class Magnoliopsida; order Fabales; family Fabaceae; genus Trifolium; species Trifolium fragiferum. Next base: position 13,626,942 of record OX940795.1, on the reverse strand, counting down.
GATTCAAATGTTGACGTTTCCTCTCTCTTTGGTAACTAATTAGTTGATACTATACACAATTATAAGTTATTCTCTCCCTTTGTTTATAGCCAATCCTCCGTTGCCTTTACAGGTCCTCATTTTCCTGACTTCTTTGTCTAGGGTGTTGTTCAGTGCATGCATTCAACTCTTAAAACATGTCTATTCGGATCAAACATATGTTAAAGAATGTTTTGGAAATGGGCATGCTTCCTTAATTGTGAATGTTAAGTGGGTGCAATTGATCAGAGAGAATTATTCTACTGAAATTGTTATTCTTCTTCGATTGGAACATAATCTTATTGTTCTTGTCCATCTTGTAGATTATACTCCCTAAATACACGTTTATACTGAAGATTTGAAGACTTTTGCTTTATATTACACTGGACTGTTGACATCAAATTGAATCAGCTGCAGCAGTGCTTGTCTACCTATACCTTGTACGTCTACACTTTGCTTAACGTAATCTGGTGTTCATGCTTGTTTACCTATAATTCTGAGCATGTTATATTAATTTTGTTTACTTGATATATGGACCTCATGTGATTCATTGAAATGTCATGTACATGATTAGAGGGCAATTGATGCATGTATAAAAGTTTAGATGTTTGGTTTCTTTTATTGTTAGTTTTTTTTTTTACAGTTTCTTTGATTGTTAGTTTACTGTTAGGTTAACCCGTTTATTAAACTGAGTATCTGGTGTGGAAAACAAAAATAAGAAATGTACGATTATAAAATATTTTTGTGATAGCTCTGGACTCCGGAGCTTTTTATGCCAATTACATCTTGATGTAAATAATAGTGGAAATTAAACTAAGACTTGCCATCCAGTACTAGAGTTCTGGGCATTGATTTAAATGTTATGGTGTTTCAGGTAGTTATGGATCACCATCATTGAAGATAGGCTGAACTGAATGCTTGGTGACCAGCGTTGCCTACTGTTTGGTGATGGAATAACGAACTTGTGCATTCTTGTAGACGGTTGTGGCAGTTGAGTTTCTCCTCTTAGAAGCTGTAAATAATTGTTTTTCCATGTCTATAAAATTTAGTGAAGGAATTCTGTTAGAAAAAAAATAATTTAGTGAATGTGAAGGAATGATTTGGTACGTAAGGTGCCTAATTCTTTTAACGAATAAAAGCTTTGGAACATTAGTGCATGCTACTCAAAATTACGACATTACAAATCTGAAATCCCACTTCTCCCTCCTGAGTTCCTTCTCTTTTTTGTCTCACCCTTCTTGTTTCTATAACAAAGATTTCATTGAATGTATTAGCTAGTAGCTGCAGCTGAATGGATGGTAACTACTCGACCGATATATCTACAGGCCAACAATATAATAATAAATTCCTGTTGACAAGTGGATCGTTAAATTATTAGACGTCCATATCAACTTTTTTGAACTTGTCTAGGCTGCATGATGAATCTAAGGCATTTTTTTTGGACTCAACTGAAATCACTTTCCTATAGCATAAACAGGCAATTTTCTTTTGGTCTCTGGAAAACTATGCCTTAAAAATATGCACGGTGTCAAATCTTCCATTTATCAACGTTGGGAAGTTGGTAAGATTTCAGGCAAAATGGTTTATTTTTTCACTAAAAATTACTCAAAGAAATAAGCAAGTGTGGTTAGTGACTCCTAAGAATTTAAAATCTTATTTGTGGCCAATTGTTAAATTTAGAGATAAATAACATGTTGGTTTTCCAGGAGTGAGCATATTTAATTTGTGTTCGATGTTTTCAATTCGTTTATTTTGCTTCCCACCTTCAATTCCTGTGGTTGCAGGAGTAGCTCAAATAGGAAAAACTGTTAGGTTGCTGAATTGGATTATGCTACTGGTATGTTTCTCTTTCTGCACCTTGTTATAGTCATTCCTGGCAAGTTCTTTTTTATATGTTCTCCAATGGTTCCACTCAATCAACTCCTCAGCAAATATAGTGAGCACTAAGCAGCTGGCTAAAGGTATTGAAAAATGAATTCCTGGCCAATACCACTTCAATTTCGGATACACAATGTTAAAAAATGGGTTAGGACTTAGGACCAGAGTGACTTTAGGCTTTGGCTTTATTTTGTTGATTGGTTTCTTTTTATTCTTTACTCAGAAATTCACATACTCACAAAATTACTACAACGAACTCATTTCAAATTGTTCTATACTAGTAGTTAATCAAATAGTGTGGAGTTTGTACCGGTGAGTTTTACAAACATAACTCTATTTTGCCTTTTTTAAAAAAAAAAAAAAAACCTATTGTACATGTGTTCTTTAGCGTTTACAAAAAAATGATACTTTTGTTTTTGATAAAATGGTAATTTTACAAACAATATTGCAGCATCTTGCATTTTCATTTTTCAAAGAGGATAAATGTAAAGATAAATTGAGATATTAACAACGTTTCTGAGGGGTTTGCATGAAAAAACAAGTTCGTGAATGGAAAACTAGGTATTCAGCTCGTACTTATATAATTAGGAGTATATGTTAATTTGAGTTTAACATCATTAGTTCTTTTAACATAACCCACCAAGTCCAATTTCTTTTTATCCTTGGTGTTTTTGTTCTAGTAGCGCTAGCAAATGGTATACATTTGAAATGACAAATTATAGACATACATATATCACTGTTGTTTATCCACTATTAAGCACCTTTCTGATAAAACTAAACATCAAAATATATCAATAACATTTAAGAATGAAATGTGAATCCATAGTGGGATGTATCTAAAAATAAGTTATTTGTATGTAATCTGCAATTTGAATTTGAAGAATATATGTCTTGCGGAAGGTTTAGAAGTTGGCACATGAAAAAATACCGTTCATTAGATTGACTGAGTGGTAATTAAAATTAAGATTAGGATGATATATATATATATATATATATATATATATATATATTTTACGCGGCAAAACTGTAATTTACAAATGTCTCTTTTATTTAGTGTGATATAAATGAGTTGAATTTAAATGATGGTCACAACTTGGCTACCCATTTAATAAGATTGGGTCGGGTAGCCCATCCTAATTGTCTTAAATATATTGGTTCTTAAAAATGTCATTTATAATATTATTAAAATTTAGTTAATTTTTAATTGTGACAACATAACTTTTAACAATTGTAAATACACTCATATTTCAAAATTCATGTTTTCTCATTTTGTTTGAAAGATGATGAAAGAAAATGAGAATACATGAATTTTGGAATTTGGAATATGGGTGTATTTACAATTGTTAAAAGTTATGTTGTCACAATTAAAAATTAACTATATTTTAATAATATTATAAATGACATTTTTAAGTACCAATATATTTAAGACAATTAGAATGACTACCTGAACCAATCTTATGGTGTTATACAATGCATTGGTCGACACTTGTAAAAGTTGAGTTAGAAGTGTTATCTTTGTGTATAATATTAAAGTTAAAATGTTAAGTGTAGCTTAGTTGATAGTTATCAAAGACATTACTGTAGAGTTTGAGTTTACTTCATTTATCTGCATTACATTTATTATCCATTTATGAAAAAATAGATACTCGTAGAAGATTAGTGGGTCCATTTATTAAAGTGGGTCCCATTAATGCACCACTTGTGTCTTTTTGTTTTTTTTTTTAGACTGGGTGTTAATATTTTTACATGTTAGTTTTTCTCCTTGACGGGACTTGAACTCTGAAACTTCAACTCTTTAACTTTTAAACTAGTTGAGATACCCATCCCATCCAATGCACCACTTGTTTTCATAAATGGACGATAAATGAAGGATAGATAAATGGAATAAATTCAAGCTGGTACAAGTGTCGAGATTTAAACTTTAGATTTTTCACTTCATATTTAAAGTGAGTTTAACCATTATGCTATTTGACAAAAAAAAATTACAGTTAAGATAAGAAAAACACTAATTTTGTGTCCGGAAGTATGCTATTTGTAAGTATACTTCTAAAAATATGAAACGGGTGATAGTAGTTCCATGCCCAGCCCTATAGGGGGTGCAAGGTGCTCGACCGCATCGGGCCTCAAAATTTTGAAGGCCTCGATTCAAAATTTTGAGGTCCTATAATAATAGTTATGTAGTGTTAGTTTTTATAAAATATCAGATATACTCAATAGATTAATTTTGAAGCCCTATAATAATTGTTATATGTTACTAATGTTCATAAAATATTATAGATTTGATAAAAAAATTCTAATCAATTAAAAAAATAATAATTCTATTAGAGGATAATTCTTTTTAATTTTTTTAACAATTTTTATTAAGGATCCATTTTTAATATTTGGATCGGGCCTCTAAATAGTCAGGACCGGCCCTGAGTAGTTCTTTTAAATAAAGGCAAGTATGCTAATCTAGTTGGCTCACATGGTTTATACCTTTGTACCTTTCCATTCATGACATAATTGACATTGCATCACTTGGGTTTTGATTATTGAAATTTGAAACTTTCCATTGGCAGGCAACATAAAATATGGAACGATGAGACCATTCTCTAGCCATTGGACATTAGTTAAAACAAAAACTCAAAAGCATGAATGTGGACATATAGATCGGTATATATAGTTGAAAAACGCATCATAGAGCATGGCTGCATATATATGAAAACTCCATGCCAACCATAAGATGAATAACTTGGTGGTTTATGACGCATGAAGAGTCCTTTTTTGAGGGGTCAAGAAAAGAAGTATAATGGGTTGATGTTTTGCAATTACAATGTTCTAAAAAGTTTATGTCCATCAATTTAAGTTATTGGTACTTGTTTCTCTCTTCACTCAAACAGAGAAAGGTTATATCGCACGGAGGACGGACGGCTCATGTGATTTTGGCAAATAACTCCGCCTGTGTCTCATATGATCTAAACACAGCCGGTCCCCAGCCCGGACAAAGGAGGAGGGTTGCAATGCTTTTGATGAAATTTAAGCATCATTTGACTTGTTAGTTGTTGAAAATGTCACATTAGATAGGGTTCATTCATATAAATATAAGTAACAAAATATATTAGGTATCCGTAGCTTAATTCTTAAGATTCAACTTGCTACAAATAATATGATCAAAACAATCTTCAATGAATATTAACTTCGTGTTTTGCTTATTTGAAATATCTTTGTTAACAAGGATGGCTAGTTGCAGAGCATATAATGGTCCAATTTAGTTTTTATTTTATAACAATAATTTATATGTAAGTTATATTATATTGATTTGTTATAAGAAATTCATCAATTAAGAATCATATTATAGTATATATCCTGCTTACTTTTGATTGTCAGTGACCCTTGCTCAAGTAAATTTATTTAAAGTTAAATATATTTTTAAGCTCTTATGAATTATCAATCTTTCAAATTTAGCTTCTATATTTTCTTAAATTATTTTTAGTCCACATCTTTTAACAATTGAATGCATGCAATTTTAATAAAAGATGTGAATTAAAAATGAATTAAATTGTTGTAGGGGAATGAGGAGTATTTTATAGTTTTATTTGACCCTTCATTGACACGTTTGTTTTGTGGTTTAGGAAAGAGATGATTTTAGTAATGTCATGTAATGCTTAAGAACATTGACAATATTTTGGTCCAGACGTCCAGTGATACAATAATGAGAAATGCAAGAACTATGCAAAAAATGTTTCTTTAGTATATCAACAAATATTTGGGCATTACATGTGACCACCTTTGCAAGAGCAATATTATTTGTTTGTCTAATAAGATAATTAACACTAGAGTTTATATATATATATAGAAGAAAAGACAATTTTACAATTGTAAATAGTATCACCAAACTCTTCGACTAGAGAGGAAGCTATCCACCACCAGTTTTGAAATTGAGATCAAAATCTACAAGATTGAAATTAAACTCACCAGTTTTGAAATTGAGATCAAAATTTATAAGATTGAAATTAAACTCATGCGCCCAATTAATTACCAATTGAAGTCTGAGAACTTCACCAATATATATCTCATAATTTGGTGCAAACCAATCCGTTTTTGCAAGGATAAAAAAACCATTTTCATTTTTAATACAAATATCAATTCCTACTCGAGTTTACATATATAGAAGAAAAGACAATTTTACAATTGTAAATAATATCACAAAACTCTATCAAAGTCTTTTCAAATAGAGAGGAAGCAATCCACCGCCAGTTTTGAAATCAAGATCAAAATTAAACTCATGAGCTCAATTAAGTATTGATAGATGTCCGAGAGCATCACCAATATATATATACCTCACAATTTGGTGCAAACCAATTCATTTTTGCAGGGATAAAAACACCATTTTCATCTCTAATACAAATATCAATTCATACTCGATTGTTGCTGTTGGAACACTAGAAGGAAAGATTGAAAGAATAAACACAAAGTCCCACATTAGGTAGAACTAGTGTTGTGTGAATTGAAAAAATTAGTCTCACATTGGGTAGGACACACACACTAGAAGTGTTTATATATGGGAAAGGCACTCCCAAGGATGTACCCTTGAGGTGCCCACTTTTGTGAACGGAGAGAACGCTTATATAGATATATATACGACGCCACTGCCGGCCGGCTTGGCTTGAAAAAAAATAAATTATTTTTTGATAATGTTAAATTAATTTAATCATTATCTGAAAAACGTTTACTTAATGAATAAGTTTCGGTCTTATCAGTGAGCGAGTTGCAAAGATTAGATGCAACCAAAAGATCCGATATTTATTTGATCTGATACGTGGAAATTCGATACTCGAACTTCTCCTTATCAGTAAGGAGCATTGAAATGCTATTGAAAGAGTCATGAGATACTCGAAAAAGACCATGACTCTAGGATTGCATTATCAGAAGTATACTGCTGTACTTGAAGGGTACAGTGATGCAGACTGGAACACTTTATTTGATGATTGCAAAACGACCAGCGGATATATATTCAGTATCATTGGAGGAGCTGTATATTGGAAATCCAAGAAACAGACTATATTGGCTCAGTCCACCATGGAATCTGAGATGATATCATTAGATGCTGCCAGTGAAGAAGCAAGTTGGCTAAGATACTTGCTAGCTGGGAAAAACTGTTACCTGCTGTGTTAATTCATTGTGATAGTACTGCAACTATCGCAAAGATTGAGAATCATTATTATAATGGTAAGAAACAACAAATAAGGTGGAAACACAACACGATTAGAGGACTAATCTCCAATGGAGCGGTTAGAGTCGATTATGTACGCACTGATGAAAACTTAGCAGATCCTTTGACGAAAGGACTAACAAAGTCTTAAATTCATCTATTAAGATGAGACTAATGCCTATAACTCACTAATGATGGTATCCCGACCTAACTGACTGGAAATCCCAAGAAATAGATTCAATGGGTAATAACAAGTCATAAAGTGATAGAACATGCTACGAGAGAAAATAAAGAAAGCATGATTCCTGCAGCGAATAGAGGATGAGATAATAGAAACTCTTAATGAGATCTATATTCCAACAGTTACTAGTTGAGAAAGTTGCGTGATTATTGCATTCAACTCTCCCCAAAAACAGATTCAGCACTTTAGCAATTGTGGGATCAACACACCCACTTCTAGTATTAGAACACACAACCCGTACACTTTTTCAATCCCGCAATAAAGTCAATTGCATTGGCATAAATGTATTGTGACTAAACATGTTTTTACTCCACAATTTTTCGTTGCGATGTTTCCAAATGCTCCAAATAATAATCGCAAAAATGCCTAAATCCTCTCTATTAAGTTGCTATAGCAGCGGAAAAATCACAACAACTAGCGCGATCTAGTTTGTGAAACACAACACCAAAAAAAACTAGTGTCACCAAATACTTTGACTATGAACACAATTGAAAACAACATGAAGGTTGTTAAAAACTGAGGTGAGTTTGAGATGGTGGTTTGTCCTAAAAAATAAGGTTGTTAAAAAGTGAGGTGAGTTTGAGATGGTGGTTTGTCGTAAAAAATAAGAGTCTTCTTAACATGGATCCAGATTCGGCACAACAAACGAGTAGTATAGTTATACAATCGACACTCTTAAGATTGTACAATCTCAAATTTTATATTAAATAATGAAAAATGTTAAACAGTGCATCTGGTGTACTTATTAATCATATTAATATAAAAATATTTTCTGGAAATTTGTGAATTTAATGTAAAAAGTTATCTTTTTAACATTAATTTTTTTTTTTTGAGTATGCTTAACTAGTGCACCGAGTGCACTGTTTAACATGACCCTTAAATAAAATATATGTTAAGATCTAAACCATTTGATATTAATAAGATAGTTCGGAGCTAATGATTGCACCTAACTGCATCGGTTAGTGACTGCATTTTATCCATTTCCCCTTAAGGGCCCGTTTGGAATGAAGGAAAGAAAGTGGAAGGAAGAAAAATTACGAAAACAAGTCTAAATTCATTCATCGGTTTTCGTAATTTTTCTTCCTTCCACTTTCTTTCTTTCATTCCAAACGGACCATTATCTAAGAGTATACGTAAAAATGAATTGCTCAAAGTGGTAAAAATTTTAGTCTTCTTAAACATGTGGCCTAAAGTTCAATTATTGACTCATGTGTACCAAAAAAATGGGTTGGGAGTGGAGAACAAAAACAAAAATGTAAATTTATTGCTAAAAAAATTAAAATATTTTTATATATTCAGTTCTCAATATTATAAAAAAACTACTTTTAAATTTTTTTTTTTTTTTTTTCTGACGCAAAATATTTTTATATATTGAGTTCCCAAAAATGTCCTAACACTACTGCTACGTCAGCGCCTCCATTCATCTTCCCTCTTTGGACAAAAACCGACTTGTGATTCCTGAACATCACCATCGCAGCGGCGGCGGCGGAGGATGAAAGCAATGGCGGCCGTAGTTGCAGTTTTTGCCGACACTAATTTGGGCACTAACATTGCTTTCAATGTCCCTTTCCATATTACAGCCGGAGCACTCAAAAGTATGAACAACATATACAACTTATTGATTTTGTTCTCTTCCTGTTTTTCACTAGGTTACCCATTTATTCAATTTTTTTATGACATGCATGTGTTATTCTATGTAGTTTTGTCTCTGTTTAGAATAATGTATCATCTTGTTTTAATAGCTACACAGACACGACAATGCCACATCCACATTTAGTGTATGTTTGGTTTCAATTCTGGAGTAGCCAGAATTGATTCTAGACATGTAGAATTGATTCTGACTTGTTTGGTTTTTCAAAAAAGTAGAATTGATTCTGCCTTCAGAACTCATTCTACTTGAAGCTAGAAATCATAGCTTCTGATTCTAGAATTGATTTTTACATTCAAATTTTCCGTTAAACTCACTTTTACATGAATATATCCAAACATAAACCACTTTAACTTAAAATCAATTTTAACCAGAATCAATTTTACATAATCAATTCTATCAAAAATCAATTCTTACCACCGTATAACTCACTTTTATAATAATAATTTGAGAAAATGACATAATGAAATTCAATCACATGTGTCGGTGACGCCCGACACACCACCTTTGATCAGAAGTATTGGTGCTAATGCTACAATTTTTTTGATAGTACGACGGTTTTGAGGATTGGAGTTGTTATGTGCTATGTAGCACAACACAAACACTTTGTGTTGAAAATTGAAATCATGCTTATAGTCTAACACTTGTTGGTGTCCAACACTGGCACATGTGGTTGTATTCAATCACTTACTCCCTCCGGTCTCATATATAATCAAAATTTATTTTTTAGATTCATTAAATAACTAGTGTATCTGGTATATAATATAAACTAGATAGATTGGTTTGTTTTTTTTTTTTTTGTGCTTTCACTACCAGTTTAATCTGGTTTGAGGGTTCGTTCTGGCATCAAGTGGTTTCAACTCCCTTCCGATCGCATTTATGAACCTAAAAAGTTAATTTTTGTTTATATATGAGACTGGAGGGTGTATGTGGTAGTGTTGCGTCTGTTGTCCATGTCTGAGCTTCATTAGTTATGTGTATTTCTTCTTGTACATGTTTATGTTAGGAATGAGAATCTTTTGCACTTTGATTATAAAGATATATTTGTATCTCATAAGCATTTATTCATTGGTTCAGATATAATACTGTTTTTTACCTCTAAATTCAAGCATTTATCGGCTTCTATTTCATTTTAATTAAACTTCCTTTTTAACTCGAGTCCAATGCTGTTATATTCTATTTCTCTCAATCAAACGTGGTCTAGCGTTAGGATAAGAGTATTGACTTTCATCTCTATTATGTAGCAGGTTTCAAAGATTAAAATATATACCGTATCATTTTACTTTTTCAAATACAAGGAAGCTGTAACTATCTTTGAGTTTGAAAGAAAAGAAAAAGAAATCTAATGTGCTGTTTAATGTTTATGATTAATATAACATTTTATTATTTTAGTGGAGAATGCGCTGCGTTTGAATCAATAAGTCTTAATTTGGAAGTATGATGTGCTTTTTAGATCAATGTAGCAGTGGCTAATATCATAGAGATTAGATGCAGATTTTGCTGATATATAGGCAAACCTTCCACATATCTTGGATGTATTTGCGTTCTTTTGGTTGTGGTGCTTGAGTACGTAACGGAGAGTAATGTGATCAACACATTTACTACGAAAACATGCATTAGAAGGGTTGTTTTTGTAGAGTATGACTTATGGAAATCATAAATTGTATTATATGGTCTGTTATTGTTTGCAAAGTCACTCCATGAATCCAAAAGCTTGAGATATAGGAAACTTTAGTTTTTCCGTATAACTTATGTTATGGAGTGCTATTGAGTATTGACTCTTGATCATTATTTTCCACAAACATAAAAAATGAAAAGAACAGGCATCGATGAAATCGCTGTTCAACCTTGACTATATCAGCTTCTGACAAGCAAAGTGATTGATATAATTATCGTTGTGCAGGAGATTTTGAGAAAGTGCACTTAGCTTGTTTACCAGACATAGGAGAGATCGAAGTTCATGGATTAATGGTATGTGCTTTCTGTTTTGGTATGTGTTTTTTGTGAGTTTCTGCTACAATGAGTTTGTGTTGATTATATTGCTGCATATTCTACCAGGTGAGGCGTAAATCGTGCTTCTACCACCTGCCCGATTCCCTGCTTATGAAGTATGTTTTCCCAAGGATGAGAGAGACATGGTTTCTTCATTTGGAAGTAAGGCCTTTAAAATGTTTGCGAGTTCCATGTTTACTCCGTGATGTGGCTATTGTTTCAAAACGTCAGGACTTAATGACGGATGACTGTCAAAATAAGAAAAAATGCAACAGTGAGGAAAAAAGAGAGGAAGGACTCCATCCCTGTGCGAATCTTTCGGATGAGAATGGTGCTATTAATCACATTTTGGAGGAAAAACGAAATTCTTACGAAAATGACAAGCAGCATTCAGTCAGTGGAATCCCAGAAAGAGACTCCTGTGGATTTGGAGACAAACCTACCAGCACGGCCAGTAAGAGTGGATGTGTGATGCCAGAGAATAAAGTTGAAAATCGGGTTGAGTTGTGTGCTAATTCAATGCAAGAAAGTCCGAGTAAGATGTCGACACAAGTGATATCAGTCTCAGGTATAATCAATAAATATTTTATAGGTTACAATGGCATTGACAGCAGCTCTTCAAACTCAGGTGTTACATCGAGAGTTATTCATAGTGAGATTGAAGTTCAATCAAACATCAGTGAACAAAGTTGCTCAAAGAAACAAATTGATTCATTACCACAGTTCACTTCCAAAACACCTCCACATGTTCCATTGTATGTTGACTCGGTTTCCAAAAATTCAGGTAGCAAAACTAGAGAATCCAAGGTTGAGAAACGTAGCAAAACTAGAAAATCCAAGGTTGAGAAATGCAGCAAAACTAGAAAATCCAAAGTCGAAAAATGTAGCAAAAGTAGAGGATCAAAAGTGGGGAAATTTCTTCTTTCAGCTTCAAAGAGTCTTGGAGTTTCTAATACTAAGCAAAGTCCTGCACTTTCATTATGTAAGTTCAAAGATAAGAAACTACTAGAGGAAATATCTCAAATTAATCGTTCAATATTTTCTCTCTGTGACAGTGATTGACATTATGCTAGTGTAGACTGTCAAAAGGGTGTAAATAGGTGATGTGTTTCAATGTATTTCATCTGTTTAGTTTGGAAACCACTTTGGTAATAGTAGACTTTTTTATTTAACATTACCATCGAGGGAATAGGTGGAAAAAATGTTGTAATTTTAACTTATATCACAAGAAAGCAAGCAGGTCTGCAATTGTCTAGCAGTTTGTTACCAAAACGGATCATCTTTAGCCGACTTTATTAGTTCTCAAATACTCCATCCGGTATTATATATAAGCAAAAAATTCTTTTTCAGGTTCATTGAATAACTGATGCATGGACTAGATACATCGGTTATTAAATTCAATTAAAAAAAAAAAACTAAATATCTATTTCTCAAAATCTTGGTGCAAAATAATGAGAAATGGCGTGATTATGAATTGCTTATTTTTCAGTTTGTGTAGAAATATTAAGCAATTCTTCATGGCAATATGTAACATTGTGCTCATCTATTAACATCCAAGATTATTTTTTATTTGCCTTATTGTAGTATTTGCTTTCCTCTTCCTCATACATACAATGTAATTTTATTTTTTAATAAATTGTTTTGAATTATGTGTAACAATGGTGATAACTTTCTTGATAGGGGTTTTTCCCCCCCTCTTTTTTACTCAAAGCTGCTTATAATATTTTATTCATAAGAGTATTGATTTGCCTCCTAACAAACTCCTGCTAAAGGATGATCGACCTCATTAGTTTGTCTCCTAACAAACTCTACTTATGAGTTTCTATAGTGAGAACTATAAAGACGGTTACAATGTTGTATGATTTGATTGAACTCGGACATTTTTCTGTTGCTATTAAATATATCAACAACTCTCTTATAATCTAGCTCAAAATCATCCTTTATAAAGCTGATAAAAGACCAAGTGCTTCGCCAATATCCACTTCATAGATAGGAATTGAACTTTATCATCCTGGATAGAAATCACAATATAAACCTTATTCAAATTAGTTGAAAAAGAGGTATTGATATTGCATTTAAACTTTCGTGTAGCTGGTTTCTTCCACTTCAATTATTCCTTGAATTAGAGGCCGCGGTTGGACCTGTCAGTTGTCACAGCTGCAACTGTCAAATCCATGACAGCAGTAACATCAACTATATGATCTGTGACAACAGTTGGCATTGTTGAAGCTGTAATAGCAGCCGGTTTGCTACATCGCGCAAGATTCGAATCATCCAATAAAATAGTTGCTCGATTTATCACATAATAACTTGTATCCAAAGTATTGTTCCACAATATATTATTGCCAAATCATGTTTTTAAATTTAGGTGGTGCCCATAATTTCCAGATAAGATTCAATCTTCCATGGACTCGAAGGAAAGATGTGTCAATTAATTCATCAATACAGAGTCGATAAACACTCTTTAACAGTGTATTCACTATTCTTTTCCGATCTCCAAATACGCCTATCGTCTATGACAACTGAGTATAAAGGTGTCTTCAAGATCTTATTTTCCACTTCTTCCTCAAATAACCTGTTAATCAAATACATATTCAGGTTCTTACTTTCAGGTAACATGATGTTAACAACAATCATGAATCCAACACAAGATTATTAATGACTGGTTTTGGTATTAATAGTACACAACACACATTAATAATGCAAATGATTAATTACAGGCTTAAATATGAAAACGGTCCCTGCAATTATGTGTCTTGTTTTGATTTTGGCCATTTTAAAAAAAAAATGATTTTAATCCCTACAAAATTTCAAAATTTTTAAAATGGTCCAACTTAGGATCTTTTTAAAAGTTTTGAGATTTTACAAAGACTAAAATCAATTTTTTTTATAAGAACTAAAATCAAAACCAGACATATTAAATTGATATACAAAATAAGAGATTTAAGTCTAAAAAAAGTGGATAGTGACAATGAAAACTTCATACATACAATATAGTAATAGGAAAAAACATTATTATGCAAGTTTATTTTTTAATATACAAATTATCATGGTAATAATATTTTAAATAACACACAAGTGGACATATATTTTTAAAATTACTTGACTACATATAACATTCTTAAAGCCACAAGATATAATTTTGAGAAGCATTTGAAGTGGTGATCATTTCATCCCAACTACACTGCAGTAAAGATGTCACTTGATGTTTACAAGATATAACAAAGTCATTAATCTCAAAAGTAACATTCTTAAAGATACACTCATTCCATTGTTTCCACAACTATTGTCACAAAGATTGCTAAGCAACCACCATTGAATGTCCTTAGTCCAAAAACATTACATAATTCTGTTATCTGAGACAACTTTCCAAACATTCATAGAGAAAAGACAATCCCTTAACACATGCAAAGTATATTATATTCCATTATCTTAAAACAAGCTGCAATTGTGACCATGCTTTTATGAACATGTCAATCGTTAGTAAGTAAACAACCATGAGCCACTTTCCACAAGAAACAAGGAACACATTCAAACTTCATAATTGATCTTTGAACTCAAATTCCTTATCATAGAATACCTCACTTTAGAATTGATACTTCCATCAGGCTCCCAAATCCAAATCACAATGTCATCCCCATGGTTGTCAGGATCGAGATCCCACTAAAGATCGTGAGGGTATTGAAAGATCGTAAATCGTAGGATCGTAACAAGGATCGTAAGATCCCACAAATTTTCTTAAAACATAAAAACTTCATTAATATTAAACATAATCTCAAACATAAAACTTCAATAATCTTAAACATAGAAACTTATACTCTTAAAAACTTAGACTCTTAAAAACAAAACATAGACTCTTAAAAACTAGAACATAGACTCTTATACTCTTAAACTTAAACACCCCTAATTCAGCAAGTCCTTCAACAAGACATTCTCATCAAATCCAATTCCCATGTCTTCAATAACATCTTCATCTCCTTCAAACTCATCATCAAGATTATGAATTTCATCTTCATCTTCAGCAGTGGCTGCCATTTCATGTTCTTCATCTTCAGCAGTGGCTGCCATTTCATGTTCATCAAGATTAAGAAACTCTATTAGTATTTAGAAAGTGAAAGTTATTTTCAAAACTAAAAGTTTAAAGAAACTTACCATCTCAAATGCACTCCAATTTCTTTCGCATCCGGATGAAAAACATGTTAAACTTCTGAAGCTCCGGGTGCTCGTCCCCATAAGACTCCCACCATTGTGCAGCAGTTTTTGTTTCAAGTGCTGCAATTGCTATTGGGTCTCCAAAAAACTTAGCTTTTTTCTTAAAGTCTTCTAATTGAGCATCAATTATAGTAATTTCTTTCACATCACCAATCATCTTTTGCAAACATTCATACAACCCACGCTTAACTTCATAATCAGCTTTAAAATCAGCACCGTAGTGGAGTTTAGGATCCGGCGGCAAATCCTTTTATTTAGCGCTTGTCATTGTCACCTTCCTCTGCTGGCCTTTTTCCTTTTAACATCTCAGTATCATCATCATCATCATCATCATCAGTTTTCTTATTTAATTTGACTTGCAAATCCTTACAAAGCTCCCACATTTGTACTTTTACATCATCTGGGACAGAATCACAAGGACAAACATTCATCTTTGTATGACCCAAATGATGCTTCACTCTATAAACTCCTCCAATAATTATTTTTCCACAGTAGTTACATTTGATTTTTCTTGTTCCTCCATCAACAGAAACTCCATGTTTCCAAGCAATATCAGTTCTGGTTCCTTTTGAATTTTTTGCAACATTAGGGGGTGCAGATGAGGAGGCACGAATTAGAGTGGATTGAGACATATTGAAAATTTGAAAAGAAGCAAGAAAAATTGAACAAGTGCAAGTGATGAGAATAGTTCATAGAGGAGCAGAGAATTTATAAGAGAGATTGAACAAGGAAATAGAATTGAATGATGAGAAACCATTAATGAAATTAGGGATAGGTTTGATGATGAATAGGGATAGGATGCAAGGCTCAATGAAAAACAAGCAGATTTGTATTAAGTAAACATCGGTTCCCCAACTTAACTTATTTTCCTTCATTTACTATGCAAAACTAGCAGCTTTGTAGGTGAATCGGTTCCTTTTCCCCTTTTTCTGAATCGGGTCCAAACATAGCAAACCGGGTCGGGTCGGGCGCGGAACAAGTTGGATGAAAACGACCCAGTACTGAAACAGAAATTAACGCGTGAAAGATCTGCGATTTCACGATCTTCCTCTGCGCTTTCACGATTTCAATGATTCTTGCGCTTTTTCAAACGCTCGAGTCATCCATAACTCGTAAGATGTTAGGAGTTATCTCCCAATTTTGACTACCATGGTCATCCCTGTACGCAAAAAATAGACAAACCATGGTCTGATTTTTTTTAAGTTGTTATAATTCAAAATAGCATATTAGAAAATGCACTTGGCATAATATAATTGGTTGGAGTAAATGGACACATGACTACTGATTATAAAATCAAGGAAGATTGGATTGTCTATAAATAGGGAAATGAGGTTCAATAGTGGGCATGGAAATTAACGAAGTCTCTCCTTTTTCCCTTTAGTACTCTCTAATAGGGTAATGGCTTAAGCAAGTCTTAGGCTTAGGGTTTTTTTGGCTAGTTAAAAAACTAGCTTATAGCTTATGTCTTATAACTTATAAGCTAAAAGACTTGTTTGGTAACAGACTTTTCTGTATGAGCTTATAACTTATTTTACTGACTTATAGCTTATTTTCCAGACGTTATTTCAAGTAGCTTATAAGCTTATAGCTTATAGCTTATTATTTTTTCTTCCATTTTTACCCCTTATTATTTTAGCTAATGTTCACTCTTACCCTTTTATTTTTATTTCACTTTAAAATAAACCATACCTTTTTTTGGCTACCTGATAAACCATAGTTTTTTTAATAAATATAAACCATACTTTTTTTTAATAAACCATGCATGGTCATTCATTATTACCTTATGGCAATTTTTACGTGAATATAAACCTTATGTATGCACTACAAAAAAAAAACCTTATGTATGATACTCACTATAAAAAAATAACGTTGCTTTATATAAAATAAAAAAATAACGTTGCTCAGTTTTATAAAATAGCCTAATAATTATTGTTTTGGACCAAAATATAATAATAAACCATACTTTTTTAATCTTGTCAAAAAAAAAAAAAAAAAACCATACTTTTTTAATAAAAAAGTCAATAAGAAAACCCATAATTTTTTGAAATTAAAATTTCAACCAATAACAATTAGTTTAGCAATATAAAAAATATATATTATATTAATACATTTAATTTTTAAATTTCAAGTATATTAAATATTAATTTGACATAAATTTTATTTTTAATTAACAATACCCTTTTATGTCATTTTACATTTATCAGCTAGTTGAACCGCTAATTTTACCAAACACTTCAATTAACTTATCAGCCATCAGTCGTCAGCCATCAGCTATCAGCCATAAGTTATAAGCTATCAGCCATCAGCTAGCTTATCAGCCAACCGCTAATTTTGCAAAACAGAGCCTTAATCTTCTTCTATTTTTCTCTTACTATTTTTTAATGTATTAAGAACATCAACTCAAATTTTATAATCAAATTGCAATTATCCATTTTATTACGTTTTCAATTTTGAAAACCATTATACTAGCATCCCATTAGAAATTTATTTGTACTCCCTCTAATCACAATTATAATTAAATTTGACATTTTTACATTGAAAAAATGATGTATCTCATAATATAGACAAGATACATCTTTTTTTAACGTATAAAAAAATAATTAAATTTTCTTATAATAATGACTGAAAAAATAGCTGAAATATATTCCATTCATCATTGATTTTATAATTACCAATACAATTGTCTAACTCCTCATCCAGCAAAAACAAATTCATCGTGGTTAACATTCAAATTAATGATCACGTCAACATTTTTGTAAACGCAAGATAACCTGAAAGATTAACACTGCAACAAGTTAAAAACTTAAAAGATTTATTAATAACTTTTAAAAATTTAAAGAACCTCACTATTGTAAATACAAAACTTAAATACCTCTAAATAAACATAGCAAACCCCAAACTACTAAATTTTGGATTCTTGTTTGGGAATAACAATATTCTAGTTTTGGATTGTATTTTAAGTATCGACCACATTTTTTGGATAGATAGACTAAAGGACAAACCATTGAAAATTTACACATATAAAGTGAAGTAATGATAGTTTGAACCCCAAACCCCTGTCACACGTCCGAAAGCAGCAATTTCGACATTTCTACGTTTAAACTAAAATTTAAATCTAAAAATAAATCAAACATAAATATGCAGGTCAGATATAATATATTTCCTGCATTTTCTGTCTCGCCACCATCATCGTCCAAGCTAAGCCATCATACACCACCGTCCTCCACCGTCGTTGATTAGCACCACCGCCACTGTCTATTCCCGGTACCGTTTCTCACCTTTGCTGCAATTGAAATTTTGAATTGAATTAGTGAAAGCAACTGGTGAGTGTGATTAAGCTCAAAATCTCAAATTTACAGAATCAATATACATTGTTTTTGTTCAGAAGACTTGATAATAGTAACTTGTAATCATTGGTTTACTCTCCTATTCAACTTTCAAGGTAACCCTCACCCTATTCCTCTCTAAACCCACTTTTTTTTCACCATAAAGTTTCACATTTTCAGTATAAAGTTTCTATCTTTTGGAATCAATCTATGGTTTTTGATATGGACAAGAGTATTTATTCATTTTTAACTATACACCGTTGGGAATCTCTTAATAGGATGAATTATAGGTTAGGTTCTCTTAGACCTGTTCATGGAATGTTAGCTTTGAAATTTCTCAAATGGGTCATCAAACAACCTAATTTAGAGATGAATCATTTAACTCATATCATTTCAACTACTACCCATATTCTTGTTAGAGCTAGAATGTATCATTTTGCCAAAACAACATTGAAACATATGTTACATATGCCTATTGGTTTCAATAATGTTTTTGGTTCTTTGATGGAGACATACCCTTTTTGTAATTCAAACCCTGCTGTTTTTGACCTACTCATTAGGGTTTGTTTAAGGGAAAACATGGTTGATGATGCTTTGCGTGCTTTTCGCTTGATGGGTTTTCGAGGGTTTAAGCCGTCTGTGTATACTTGTAACATGGTGTTAGGTTCGTTGGTGAAGGACCAGAAGGGTGATTTGTTTTGGTCCTTTTTCAAAGAAATGATTGCCAATAAGGTTTCTCCTAATGTCGCTACGTTCAATATTTTGTTGAATGGTTTGTGTGAACGTGGCAAGTTTAAAAGTGCTGGCTTTCTCTTGACGAAAATGGAAGAAACCGGTCATTTTCCAACTTCGGTCACTTACAATACTTTGCTTAATTGGTATTGCAAGAAAGGAAGGTATAAGGCAGCATCTGAACTTATTGACTCCATGGCATCTAAGGGTATTGCGGCTGATGTTTGTACATATAATGTGTTGATAGATGATTTGTGTAGAAAAAGCAGAAGTGCAAAAGGTTATTTAATATTGAAAAGGATGAGGAAGAGTATGGCGTATCCTAATGCGATCACATACAATACTCTTATTAATGGATTTGTTAAGGAGGGGAAGATTGGAGTTGCTACAAAAGTTTTTGAGGAAATGTCATCATGTAACTTGTTACCGAACATTATTACTTACAATACTTTGATTGTTGGTCACTGTAGCAATGGCAATATTGGGGAAGCATGGAGACTTTTTGATGCGATGGTTTCACATGGTTTGACACCTAATCAAGTAACATATGGGGCTCTTTTAAATGGAATATGCAAACACGCTGAGTTTGGGTTGGTTTCCAGTGTTCTTGAGAAAATGAGGATGAATGGTGTGGGAATCGGTCATATTAGTTATACAGCAATGATCGATGGATTGTGTAAGAACGGTCTGCTTGTAGAAGCTGTACAGTTGCTGGGTGATATGTTAAAAGTTTCTGTTAATCCTGATATTGTTACATTTTCAGTACTTATTAATGGATTTCTTAGAGCAGGGAAGATAAATAGTGCAAAGGAGATAATGTGTAAAATGTACAAGACCGGACTCGTGCCAAACAGAATTTTGTATTCAACATTAATCTACAACTACTGCAAGATCGGAAACCTAAAAGAGGCATTGAATGTTTATGCAGTTATGAACCGCAGTGGTCATGTTTCAGATCACTTTACTAGTAATGTGTTGGTTGCCACTTTTTGTCGATGCAAAAGACTTGAAGAGGCTGAGTATTTTATGGACCACATGAGCAGGATGGGTCTTGAGCCTAGCTCTGTTGCTTTTGATTACCTCATCGATAGTTACGGAAATTCTGGTGACACATTAAAAGCGCTCTCTATGTTTGATAAAATGAATAGTCTAGGCCATTTACCCAGTCAGTTCACATATGAGGGTCTATTGAAAGGACTTATTATCGGAGGACATATTAATGAGGCCAAAAGATATTTGCATAGATTTGGTAGCATTCCTTATGCCACTGGTAGTCTTTTCTACAACACAATGCTCACTTTGACATCAAGATCAGGAAATTTATCGAACACAATTACCCTTCTTGATGAGATGGTTATGAATGATTTTGTGCCTGACAGCTATACATACACCAGTCTTATTGCAGGATTATGCAGGAAGGGTAAAACAGTTGCTGCACTCCTTTTGTCGGGTAAGGCAACTGAAAAAGGATTATTATCTCCAAATCCTGCTATGTACACTAGTTTAGTTGATGGCCTTCTTAAGGAAGGACATTCAAAAGCTGCTTTATATATTTTTCAAGACATGTTGAACAAGGGTGTTCGCCCTGATACTATTGCATTCAATGTTCTTTTGGATCGATACTCAAGGAAGGGAAAACTGTCGAAGGTAAATGATATCCTTTCAACAATGAAGAGTAGAAGTCTATTCTTCACCTTGGCTACTTACAACATTCTCTTGCATGGATATTCAAAGAGGCATGACATGGCAAGCTGTTCTAAGTTATACCATGAGATGATCAGACATGGTTTTGCGCCTGATAGGTTAACGTGGCACTCTCTTATTCTTGGATATTGTAAGTCTGGATCATTGGATGTTGCTGTGAAATTTTTAAGAAGGATAACAGTTGAAGGTTTTGAAGCTGATAGTTTTACTTTTAACATGCTTGTAAGTAAGTTCTGCGAACGGAATGAGATAAAAATGGCCTTTGATCTTGTAAAAAAAATGAGTATGTTGGGAGTTACTCCTAATGTAGATACATACAATGCCCTTTTTAATGGACTCATTAGAACTTGTGCTTTTAATGAAGCCCATTGTATTCTGCATGCCTTGTTGGAAAATGGTTATGCTCCTACATGTAAACAATTTATCACGCTAATTAAGGGCATGTGTAGAATGGGAAATATAAAAGGAGCAATGGAGCTGCAAGATGAGATGAAGACACTTGGGGTCGGCTCCCAAGGTGTTGCTATGAGTGCTATTGTTAGAGGGCTTGCACATTCAAGGAAGACTGACAATGCTATTCGCGTTCTTGATATCATGCTTGAAATGCAAATCGTTCCAACTGTTGCTACTTTCACGACATTAATGCACACCTATTGCAAAGAAGCTAATGTTGCCAAGGCATTGGAATTGAGGAGTGTAATGGAACAATGTCATGTGAAGCTTGATGTTGCCGCATACAACGTTCTTATATCTGGCCTTTGTGCCGATGGTGATATTCACACTGCTTTTAAACTTTATGAAGGGATGAAACAAAGAGATCTTTGGCCTAATACCTCTATATACATAGTTCTTATTGATTCACTTTGTGCTGGAAATCATCATATTGAAAGTGAAAAGCTATTGAGGGATTTACAGACCAGGGAGTTGATGTCTTTAGATTTGTATGGAGGCACCGAAAGATTGAATGAATTATTGATGATTGCAAGGAAAGAATTAATTCATATGAGGTGCAAAACAAGAAGGCAATATGGTTAATCACATGATGCTGAGACGGCAGGTTTGTTACTCGGGTAATATGATATTGCTGATCTGGTTTGCATTCCATTCAACTAGTCGCATTTTTTGTTCTTCATTTTTTAGCACTTCTGATTCTTAATTATTTAGTTACAGTAATTGATATCCATTCTAACTAATTAACTATTTTTTATTTTCTCTACTTCAGGTAGGACATCACATGCACCAATGAGGAAAAGAGAAAAGAAGGATTCCATCCCTGTGCATATCAATCTGAAGAGAATGAAGCTATTAAGCACGTTTTGAAAGAAAAGGAAAATCTCGTGAAAATTACAAGCAGCATGCAGCCAGTGGAATACCAGAAAGATACTCCTGGAGATTTGGAAACAGACCTACTGACACGGCAAATGAGAGTTGATGTGCAATGCCAGAGTATAAAGTTGAAAATCGAGTAAAATGTTGATGCAAGTGATACCAGTAGGTTTCAATGGCATTGACAATTTTAGCTACTTTGTTATTTGGTTTTATTTCATCTCATTCTTCAATCTTTATTTACTTATCTTACTGTTGTAATTCTAAAGAAGGGGAAGTTCTTCAGCGCAAGCAAGGAACATTTGAGCTGGAAAAGTGAAGGAAGGCACAAAAAGTTCTGGAGTTCCTCTGGCGATTAAATATACATATTATCGTAAGAAGCTGTCACCGAAAGAGTTTTTCTCCTCTCAGTTTGTTGTAGAAGATGATTCAGGGCCAGGGAAGCAATTACCCTTTTGGACTTGATGATGGTTATGTGGTTAGTATCTATTGTAATATTTTTCAAATTTATACTCATATATAACAATTTGCATAAAGTCGATTAAATAATGGTTATGTGGTTACTGGTTAGTATGTATTGTATTATTTTTGCGTATTTCATTGCAAGTTTGCGCGTATATTCTGGGTGCAAGATTTTCTTTTGAGAGCTTTTTACTTGATGGTCACGTTTTGTGCAATTATTGTTTGAATTCAAGAATTTGGTCAAGCTACCATAATTTGAAATAGGCTTGTGGGATGGTTATATCTGTCATCGGTCAGAACTATTCTTCGGAAAATGTTTGGTGGTGGACACCACGTATAGGTCTTTACACCTCGAGAGAGGAAGAGATAGAGTGATGTGATATATCTGAAAGGTTGTGAAGTGATATTGGAAGAGAGAGACAGATAAAATGAAGTATCGAATGGGTGTAGGAAAATATGAGGTGTCGAAAATATCATATTAGATATTTTTAGTGGCATATAACTGCCGGTGAAGAAATTACATACAATTATAAGTTTCCCATCGAGGAGAAAAACATTCCCTGCAACTGTGATACCAAAAAGTAAGATTACGACACTTCAATTTCTTAGCACAATTTTCCTACGATTTTCTTGGTATTATTGCTAGATATTTGAATTGCATTGATTCAATTAAAAAGTACCTTGTTTTCCTTGATGCATGTGTACTCTTTAAAATGTGGTTGTATTTGTTCTAGTTAAATAGATATTTGGTCCTTGTGGCTTGTACTTGTTATATATCATATGTTCCTATCTTATTTTTATTTCACCAAAATGTTTACGTACATTATTCAACCATTGCAATAGGTTGATAGCGCTCAAGTACAAGTCACTTCGTGCAAAACACCAAACTTTGATATTGCAGTGTTTTAGTTTCTACTATATCAAGCAAACTGCTACTTCACTGCTTCAAATCTTGTGGTCTCTTTTGGTACTATTGCTTGTTTATGGAGTTCTGGTGAAATAAGTGGTGAAAGAAAACTTATCATCATATATAAAATGGAAACCTGATGTTATAGAATCTGTCATAGTGCGCCCAAGGGAAGTCTCAGAGACATTGTAGATATTGTAGGTGCCCTTACCTAGCATTTGCAAGAGTCTAATTTCACAATTCAAAACTCTGACCTCTAATCTCAAGACAACAATGTAATTTATTGAAGTTTTACCAGCACCTTTCGATATTGCTTTGGGCATGTGAATATTAGGCCAAAAGATAAACCTCTAAGAAAAAAAGATAAATGAAGTAAAGGGGTCTAATCGAGCAAATGAAAGTTGGCCTGCTTAAATGTGGTGCAGAAAAACTGCGAATAACTTGATGTAAAATCATTAAGAAGGTCCAACAATAGGAATGGATTTTCTGAAAGTTTCTTTTTTTTAATAAAAAACAGCTGTGTTGTTGTGTTTTATAACCCTACAACATCTATTAGTTTGTTCGATAGGCGTTTGAAATTGAATTGTATGAGCCTTCTATCAGAACTTTTAGGATGAAATAGAATGTGAATGTCACATGTTCTTTTTTGTTTTCCTTTCTAATTGTAACATTTATGTTCATTATGCAGGAGGTATCACGGATCAATGAATTAGGCAGTTACTACCGTGACTAATCGTAGTATAACTTACCGCTGAAAGGGGACAAAATTTCTGCCTTAGGTATGCATTTGTCTTAAAAATATGTTTTTAATCTTGCACGAAGTGTTCGTGTATGTTTATTTATCCTCCTTCATTAGGTATCATGGTCCTCATTTTCTTGACTTATTTGTCGAGGGCTTTATTCAATACATAAATTCAACTCTTTAAACATGTCTATTCAGCTTCAAAGTTCAAATTATTCTCTCCTTTGATTGGAACAATTTGTCTAAAACAGTTATTTTTCGAGTAATGTTATTGTTCTTGTCCTCCTTGCAGGATTTGATACTCGCAAAATACACGTTACATGCTAAAGAGTTAAAGACTGTTATTTTATATTACACTTGACAGTTAACATCAAATTGTATAAGGGCAACCAACTAGATTTTTTTTACGAAGATTAGTCATTTCTAAAGTTGGTGAATACATTTTACTAATAATATGATTATTATTATTATTATTATTTTCTTTTTTAAAGCAATGGCAACAATAAAGAGAAAGTACTTCATATTCTAAATTAAGTTGTGCAAATTAAAGAGAAACTACTCCCTATTCTAAATTAAGGCTAAGGATTTTGGAGTCTGTATCTTTTAAAATTTTAAACTTGGATTTTTTTTGTTACTTTTTGTATTGAGTCAGCTTATACAAAATGAAAACTCTAACTTCGAATAGACCTTCAACTAGTTGATAGTGAGATTAGTGTCCCTCGAAAGAAACGGTTGATAGTATACCAAATTGTCAAAAACAAAATAGTTTACGCAAACTAACCTCCATAACAATCATTAAAAACAAATGTTGAGTTTTTTTTTTTTTGACAGAATAAAAAAAATTTGAGTGTGTCTTTTAACTTAGTTATTTATATGAATATTGAAACGATGATCATGTTAAAATAAATCCATTTGATCAAAGTGAATGACCTGACCTAAAAAATAATTGAGATAAAAGTTTGGAACAAAATGATGATTGATACAAAGCATGTCGACGTGTAGTAAAAGCTAGTAGCTAATTAATAAGGGTATGAGAATGAATGAATATATATATGAAACATCGTACATACATTATTATTATTATTATATATTAAAGTATGACAAACAATCGTTAGTGTTCGTGCAGTGATGATTGACGTTGGACTTGATAAGAAGAACTAGGTTCGATGTCTGCAACTGTGATCGAAAATGAACTGAAATCATTTGATGTTATAACTGACATTCGAACCAGATTAAACGGATCAGTTGACCAAATACTATGGTGAAAACTATAAAAATAAAAAAAAAATAAAAAAAATGGACCAATATCTAATCTAACCATTCTCCATGAGTACACATTATAATAATGATCGACTCAAATAGATGCTCATCATAAACTTTTGGGTCATGCTAACTAGTGCCCCGGGGCACTAGTTAAGGATACAAAAATGATAATTATTGTCTTGAAAACAACATTCTTAATATTTTATAAACATTGACTGCACAAACTTCAATATAATTTTACTATATTGGGTATTCTTAACTAATGCCCCCGAGGCACTAGTTAGCATTTTCCTAAAATTTTTTTTCTTCTTTCTCCTCTTCATGTTCTATCTATTGATCAGAAGCATCAGCAGCACAGAATGGATCTAATTGCCATGGTTAAGAAATATGACATTCATTGAAAGATGAAAAGATAGTACAAATGAGTCAATCAAATGACTTATTTGTTTGATATGCAAAGACAACACAACACAAATTAATTTGGTCCAAGAAATTAAGCGACGGGATTGGAGAGTTTTTTGTTTATCTTGTGTTAAACCTCTAACTCTTAGAGAAAAGGGGACATAATATAATTTTGAGTTCGGCTGTGGTAAGTAAAA
Organism: Trifolium fragiferum; assembly: GCA_954870985.1. NCBI lineage: Eukaryota > Viridiplantae > Streptophyta > Magnoliopsida > Fabales > Fabaceae > Trifolium > Trifolium fragiferum. The sequence continues at coordinate 13,600,701 of OX940795.1, read as the reverse complement.
TCTGTTAAAAAAATTATTTTATCCAAGAATCGAACTTAAATTCTCTCAAATAATTTGTCTTTTAGTGAAATTCATTTATCACTTGAGCAATGCTTTGGTTTAAATTTTGCTTTCTACTTTCAATCAAACTCTTGTGCAATTCACATTGAATCATCTTTTGTATTTATGTTTATAATATTATAAAAACTTCTTCCACAAAAATTTAGAATTTTGTAACATAAAATGAATAATTTATGAATTTTTATACGCAAATAACAACAAAAAATTATATTTTATTCATCTCTTGTTAAAAAAAATTTAAACTTTTGCAGAAAATATTTATATAATATACTAAACCTGGTTGTGAAAAAAATTAAAAATTTCAAACAATAAACACAAGTTGACTGAAAAACAAAGACAAAAGTTTATGATAGAAAATATTTGAAGGACCAAAATTTGAGACATTTATAAGAACCAAAATTATATTTAAACTTTTATATATTTTATAATTATAATAAATAATTTTTTATAAAAATGAAAATCAATTTTAAAAGTTTTGTAAATGACAAAAATATATTCAACCTATGTTAACATGAATTTATTATATGTGAATCATGGTTGATATGGGCCGTAGTCAGTGTTTGTTGGCCGAGTAAGGGGCCCGGATATGTCCAGAGTTATGCCGTTGACCCTGGACCCCAGAAGAAACCAACAGAATGAGTCCGAAAAGGTACGGTAAATCGAAAAATACTTCCATGTTCACAAGTAAAATTATTTGAGTGCACACATAAAAAATGAATGTCTATATATCTCAAAAATATATCATTTAATTTCTTTAAAATTTTTTGGGTCTAGACAAAGTGGTAAGTACAACTAAAATTCACACAACTATGTGAATTAATGAGATCATTGGTTAGAATTACGGCTGGAAATGAGTTGAGTTGTGAATCGAATCTGTCTGAGTTCGACTTGATTCGATAAAAATTGGTTCAGCTTGAAACTCGGCTCGAGTTCGACACGAACTCTTTTTTCAGCTCGAGTTCGACTCGTTTAGAGTTTATGAATAGTCCGGTTCGGTTCGTTAGGTTTAGTTCGTTTTCAAGTCGAAATTCAACTCAAGAGTTCAACCTGATTTTTTTATTTATTTATTTACTCTATATTTTTTATATACACTCCGATGTAAAAACTACTTATTATTCAAATTCGTCAAAAAAAATCATTGTGTTTGTCATTGTCTATCAATTTTAAGGTTACTCATTTTTATCTTATTATTGTTAAGTGTTTGTCTTAGTTTCTTTAAAGTATTATATATATTAGCAATTGTCTAAATATATAAAATCAATTATATATCTGTAAAAAAAATCAATTACATCAATATAAGTGTATAAAATCAATTATATATATTAGCAAAATATAAAATCAATTATATATCGGTGTCGTATATTTTTTACATTAGCGGTGTCGGAGTGTCCATGTCGTGTCGCGGTGTCCGTGTCAGAGTCCGTGCTTTATAGCTTTCGAATACATTATGTCGTCTAAGTACATTTCCAAAACGTTTAGTGAAATTGTAGAAGAAACATACAAGACCACCAAAATATGAAACTAGTGAATTGGGAAATAGTAACAAATTTGAGAAAACTTCATACTTAGTATCAAGTTTAATACCATATGACTCTCCTGTTACACACAGATAGAATCAAATTTGTTCTCACATGTGGGCCTGAGGGCCCATTTAATGGTCACAATAATTGAGAAATAATAAATAAAAAATTGTACAAAAATAAGTGAATTAATACATATAATTTTATTGCTAATTTTGTTAGTCATCACTCATCATGATTGGATAATTCGATTGTCACCCTATTATAACTTGTCTTCAGACTCTATTATAATATAACTTCTCTTTGGTTAAAACATAAATAATTTAAAATTGGAAAAAAATTATTATAAACTACAAAATATAAAATTTTTAATTACTAATAATGATTAGAAATAATATTTATAAAATTTAGGAGTAATTAATAAAAAATAATCTTAAATTTGTAATAAAATCGATTTAGTTTAGAAAAAGAATTATAAACATTATTATTTTAAATTTATGAAAATAAAATAAAAAATATTTAAAATTCACATTTCAAAATTTAGAAATATTTGTAATACAAAAAATAATATAATTTATTTAGAAATATTTGTAATACAAAAAAATAAATATAGTTTTGTCACACGGAAATATTTTTTTATTTTATCATATAAATTGTAATTTATAATTAAATACACATTAAACACATGATAAAATACAAGAGCAATTTTATTTTATCATGTTCCTATTCATCCACATGGAAACGACTATATTTTAGCATGTGGAAATGAGTAATAAAAAATGGCCCATTAGCTAAGTTGGTTAGAGCGTCGTGCTAATAACGCGAAGGTCGCAGGTTCAAGACCTGTATGGGCTATTTTTAGTTTTTTTGTTTTTCTTTATAGAAAAAAAGTGCAATTAAACATCTCATTTCATATATATTTTCTTTATGGAATGCGCTCTTCTTTTTTTTTTCTTTCGAAAAACTAAGTTTTGAGACCCGTGCGAACTATTATTTTTATTCGATATTTAATTTTGTCATTATATTAATCTGAAAATTTGTTTAAAATAAAATATTTAAGAACTTGTTATAAAAATGTTGTTAAAATATAAGTTAAACTATTATGCTCTTTCTTGTAAAACTTACTAAATATGTTTTTAACTGTATAAATTTGTTTAATTAAAACAGTTGTCCCGTGATATGTCAGGCGTATGATTTTTTGTAATAAATTATAATTATCAATGCGAACTAATTCTTCTAATATTATAAAAGTTATTTTGAACGAACATGCTCATTGATTCTTTCATGATTTTTAATTTTGATATTATATACTAAAGTAGAAAATTTATTTAGAAGATATAAATTTATTTTATTAAACTTATTGTCCTGTGTAGTTTCATGTTAAATTTATTAAAAAAATAAATTTATTTTATTAAAGCTATTGTCCCGTGTATACTGTTATAATAAAGTAACGGGTCCATTGACTTTTTTTCAATATTTATGTTCGCCGTTATATTAAGGTATAAAATTTATTTAGAATATAATATTTAAAATTTTGTTATATAATATTTTTAAAATATAAGTGAAATCATTGTGCTCTTTCTTGTAAAATTTATTAAATTAAAAAAATATTATTGAAGCTACAATCCCGTGTATGATTTTTGTAATAAATTATAATTATTAACAACAAAATTTATTCAATTGATAAATATTTTGTCATGTGTGGTTTATTATCGTTGAGTCTTCTGTTGATTTTTAAAAAAACTATTTGTGAAACATTCATGCCCATTGATTTTTTTCCTTGATATTATACTAAAGTATAAAATTTATTTAGAATAAAATATTTAGAAATATGTGATCAAATATCTTTAAAATATAAATTGTGCAGTTTATATAAATTTATTTTATTAAAGTTATTGTCTCGTGTATATTTTAATAATAAATTATAATTATCGATGATAAATATTTATCTAATTTTTTTATGCATGAATTAAAAATATTTGTCCATGATTTTTTATATTTATCGATAAGAACTAATTGTCTTGTTAAAAAAACTATTCGTATTATTTAATTTTTATGCTTATTTTTAGAAGTGGTTTCTATTGCTATTTTTATGAGTAGATTTGTTATATTCTCTTTTTTAAATTTTATTTTATTTTTGTATATTTTTTTATTAGTAGATGTTTTTTATGCTTATCTTTTTTTTTGTATCTTTTTTATGAGTAGATTTGTTTTATGTTTATCTTTTTTTTTTTTTTTGTATCTTTTTTAGTTTAGAGTTAAAATTACATTTAAGGGCATAAATATTGAAACTATTATTAAACGTGTTAAGGATAAAAAATATTTTTTAGTATTAGTTTCTTTTAATATATTGTAAATAGACTATGGAATGCAGTCTTAACATCCGCTATATATGTTGGTCACATCGATCATAATTTATGGTTAAAATCAGATTCTCTTTGGTTGTTTCAGCTTTTTCCAACAGATTTGCCCCTGTTTCTTGGTACTTAAGAAATAGATGGCACAATATTTTGATCCTTCTTAATGATTTGAATTGTATTGTTTCTCACATCTATCAAGAAGGTAATTACATAGTTGCAAACTTACTAGCTGGGCATGGATTACATTTACCTTCTTTTTCTCTCTGGTCAGCAGCTCCTAAATTCGTTAAGGACAGTCTTGCTAAGAATCACCTAGGTTTACCTAATTTTCGTTTTTGTCCTACTTAATGGAGCTTTTGGTTTGTGTCCCCTCCATTTGTAATTAGTCCCTTTTGGTTATCTATCTATATTTTGGGTGGTTGCTCTTTGCTTCCACTTTTTTGGTTAAAAAAAAAAAAGACTAAAATTTGTGTTTTAAAACTAAAATGCATGATCGATCTATTAAATCACATGATCAAATCCATCACATATATAGGTGACACAAAAAAAGTTTGCCCTAGACTAGCTTCCTGTAATAATTTTTAGAGATAGCAATATTGTTTTTTAAGCTTATTTCGCTCAAAACTTTGATGATCGAACTAAATATATATATATATATATATATATATATACTAGAGAAATTAGAGAAATTTTTAGGTTTACTAAGTTGCACATTAGAGAAATTAGAAATAAGAAAATTGTCTAGCTAATTCATCAAAACTTAGAAGTTTTTTTTTTGGCAGACACTTGTGTTAAAAGACTGCTTTTTATGTTAGTACTGAAACATTTTTATAATATATATCCAGTGGCGGAATCAGAAAAAACAAATTGGGTGGGCCGCAAAAAAAATTATGGCTTATAATTTATAAGTTCGTATTGAAAAGAAAAAAAATAAAGTATTGGGTAACATTTTTTTATGAGCTTATAACTTAATAGTTTATAATTTCTCTGTCCCATATTATAAAAAGAAAATCATTTTCTTTTGTCCCAAATTATAAGCAAAAAAAATTAATTTTTACTTATTTTCGTGAAATTTAATAAAATTGCATTGAATTTACCCTCTCTCTTCTTTTTCACATAATTAACTACCAATAACTAAGCACAATAAAAAATCTACAATGGTTTCAACATTCAACACCTATTTTTATGCTCCACATCATATTTTCTCTCTTCCACCTAATAATTAAACAATCATTCAGCTTTAATCCTCTCCAATGATTTTTCATTCAACACTCTTCCCCACCATTAGAAAGATAAACACTAATAGAAAGATAATAATAAAATTAAGATAGTAAAAATAGTTGGTTTTTTTTTTCTGTGTCGAAATCAAATGAACCAAATCTCTATTTATAAAGGAAAAAAATTACGAATTTTGGTAAAAAAAAAAATTAAAATTAATTTGCAATGAAATAATTGAGTTTAAAGATAATGATGTGATAAAAATATAGCAAACCATTCAGAACATGACAAGTGTCCCCCACGTGTTGTTTCAACTGTGTTGAAAATTTTCAACTTCTCTCTCCTCTATGTCACTTTCAACAGCTTCATTGCATGATTTTGTTGTGTTGAACACAATTTCAACACCCTCTCAACAGGGTCATTGGAGATGGTCTAATAGTAACTAAGACCATCTACAATGGTTTCAACACCCACTTTTACATTCCACACCATCTTCTCTCTCTTCCACCTAATAATATAACACCCATTCAACTTTTACACTCTCCAATGATTTTTCATTCAACACTCTACTCCACCATTTTTTATTTCATATTCTTATCTAAATTTATATTTTTGTTTTAATGATAATAATAAGATTAAGATAGTGAAAAATGTTGTTTTTTTTTTTCTGTGTCCAAATCAAATGAACCAAATCTCTATTTATAGAGAAAATTTTTTTACGAATTTTGGTTTAAAAAAATTAAAAATTAATTTGCAATGAAATAATTGAGTTTTAAGAAAAGAATGTGATAAAAATTCAGCAAGTCAATCAGAACATGACAAGTGTCCCTCCCGTGTTGTTTCAACTGTGTTGAAAGTTTTCAATACTTCTCTCCTCCATGTCACTTTCAACACACCTATTGTATGGTTTTGTTGTGTTGAAGTATCATTCAACACTCTTTCAACACACCCATTGTAGATGGTCTAAGCACAATAAAAAAGAAGGTAATTTGTATATGTTTCTCTTCCACCTAATAATTCAACACTCATTCAACTTTTACCCTCTCCAATAATTTTTCATTCAACACTCTACCCCACCACTAATAAGATTAAGATAGTGAAAAATGTGAATTTTTTTTTTGTGTCCAAATCAAATGAACCAAATATCTATTTATAGATAAACAAAATTATGAATTTTGGTAAAAAAAAAAATTAAAAAAATTAATTTGCAATCAAAAAATTTGAGTTCAAAGTAATAATTGGATAAAATTTGAGAAGTCAATCAGAGCAAGACAAATGTCCCCCCGATTGTATTTCAACTGTGTTGAAAGTTTTCAATTTTTCTCTCCTTCATGTCACTTTCAACACTCACATTGGAGAACATTGCCTTGGTGAAATTCAATTCAACACCATATTCAACTCCCCATTGTACATGGTCTTAGTCAAAAAATAAAATATTCTTTTTTTCTTAATAATAATTAAGCACAACAAAAAAAAAAGGTAATTTGTATATATTTATTGAAAAAAACTTTAACACAAAAGTTGGTTTCAGTTTTTTTTTTTTTTTTTTATAGTCAAAAAATAAAATTTTCTCTTCTTTCTTAATCTATACCAATATATAAAGAGAATACTCTTTTTGGTGTAGACTTTTTTATTGTCACTTTTACCCTTCACTTTATTCAAATATTTGTATTTGTGTAAAAATAACTTCCACACAAAAGTTTATTTTCAAATTTTTTTTAATAACTAAGCACAACTAAAAAAGAGGTTTAATAATCATCAATTAATTAACAAACATATATTCTTATAAAAAAAATTAACAAACATGGGTACCCAATTTAAAATAAACCACTATTTACGATAACGAGCACAAAACGATAACAAAACAAAAAAGTGGACTGACGACCCGTGCGGACGCTAGTATTGGACAGGGGGAGTGTATAGTTTATGTGTTAGTGAACTAACACATAAACTAGTATGCGTACCGAGTGACTTACGATCATCAATAATAAACTATAAACTAAAATTTACATTAATATTTTCACTAATTCTATACTGAATAATTTAAAATAATTATTAATACACTTAAACTAATACTCCATACTTATAAAAAAAATTATTTTTTGAAAGTTGGGGTCGGCCGTGGCCCACCTCACCCAACCCTAATTCCGCCAACAAAAGTGCTCTAAAAATGAAAATTTGGTTAAAAAATGTAAATATTTTTAAAAAATAAATGACTAATTTGACAAGGAATTTATTTTTCTAAACATCAAATTATTTTATTGATTTTTTTGACGCAATTATTAGATAAAACTTTAACTGCCAAAAGTATTATTTATTTGATAAATACCTCCAAAACTCACCACCAAAGTTTAGAATAAAAAGGAATTTTTTCTTCTCTAGCATCGGATTCTTTTCCATTAATTTTTTTTTTGGTCACATTCTTCTATGATGACCGGCTAGGTTAATAAAATTTATACAAAACCTCAAAATTTTATTTTATTTTGAATATAAAAATTCCTCTCCTCTTATTAGTTTAAAGAATGTTCTCCACCTGAAACTCTGCCATATGCAATTTTACAAATGTCAGCTACATTAAGACGAATTTGGAAAATAAAAATCAGACACAAAAAACACACCTCCCAAAATTATAGTGGACAGCAACACTACAATTGGGTGTTTTGAGTCATTCAATAAATACAATAATATTTCTCATTTTAGCATCTCGATGAAATTTAAAATTATAGAAAAAATAATAAGTGTACAAAGTTCCAGCATTTGTAATTATATATGTGTCTTCTTTAGTGAAAATTGATAATAAAAAAAAAATAAAAGTGATGAGGCACGGACCATGCATATTATTGTTTTGGATAGATACAAAATGAAATAGTAATTTGGTCATATGACTTAGCCTTGATACCGAGGTAGAGCAAATTATAGAGACAAACACAACCCTAAACTAGTTATAAACACTGTTTATGTCTAATGTCTAATGTGTGATGATACATTATTCCTAACAATAAATTAATTAAGGAGAGAAAACTATATGTTATTAGTTATTTTATTGCATTGATATGTTGTACATTGACTTATTATAAAATTATCTTATTATTAAGTTATGTTCGATTTAGAAATTGGTTATAAAATTGGATAAAAATAAGAAATAAGAAATAATACTATTCCCTACTATATCATGAGACTATTTTTTGTCACAATGCCTTTTTTTTCTATTATTAAACTATATGTTATTAGTTATTTTATTGCATTGATATGTTGTATATATGACTTATTATAAAATTATCTTATTATTGCGTTACATTTGATTTAGAAATTGGTTACTGTATAAAATTATCTTAAATATTTGCATTACAAACATGGCCAAAGGGGACATTTTTATAAGTGGTTCACCGTGGACAAGTGATCAATATTATTATAACGAATACAAATTTTATAAAATCTACATTTGAGTTGAAAATTCATATTATATAGATCATCCATAAAAAAAAATTAAAAAAATTTAAATCATTTGATATGTTATTAAGATCCATAAAGATTACTAGTTTATTAAATATCATTAATCTTGATGAATCCCAATAACATATCAAATAATTTTCAATTTTTTTATAAATGATTTATATTATATAATATTTTAATCAAACGGTGAATTTTATAAAATTCATATTCGTTATAACGTTAGTCCATTATGGACCACTTAAAAAATTGGTTAGTATTAGAATTTACCAGCAACATATATACATTAATATGCACTAAATGTATCATGAAAGACATCATAGTAAGATTTGTATTATTCTTTTTGTTGTCCATTGTTTATTAAATACCATAATAGAAAATAATTTGTCGCAGTGAGCAGAGCTCAATTCGTAAGAATATTTTATTTAATATGTAGGGATTAGGGTTCGTATCATAATATTCCCACTATTTTATTTTAAAAAATGAAATTCTAGTCATTAGCTATGAAACACGGATTCTGACACGGACACCGCGACATGACACGACACGGACATTTTGATACCATTAATGTAAAAAATATAAGACACCGACACCGTTACATATTTATAAAAAATATAAGTTAAAATTAAAAATACATACATATGCATCTAAGTTGAACAAATTTTGTAATAAAAAATATTTTAAAAGAATATATGATAGTACATTTGACATTTACTCATCTAACTACTATCGAAAAACTAAAAATAATGTAATAAAAATGTAATATCTTTAATCTTTCATCGATTAATATTATTATTTCGACATATCTTTAATCGTTGTATATGTGTCTGAGAAAAGTAGAAGCAAATAAAAAATAAATAAATTTGGACACTTACCCCAACAAGTTTGTACGAGTGTCTTATAAGTGTCGGCACCGATTTAAGAAGTGTCGGAATAAAGAAAAAATTGTTTTTTAAACACCTCTTCGACATATTTGTACGAGTGTCGGACATCATGACACGTCTAATCATAGAGATGTCAGTGCTCATTAGACTATTTGACAAAAAAAAATATATAATAATTTAATTAATAATCTGTTTTATATTGTACTATATATCTGATACTTATCATTTTGCAAATCATGCCGTTTCAAGTTCATACTATTATACTCTCTCCGTTCCAAAATATAAGTTATTTTGAGAAAAAAATTTACTCCAAAATATAAGTAGTAGCTTTATATTATAAATGAAACATTTATTGTTCTTTTTCTTATTATATCCTTAACTATTTATTTCTCTTGCTTCTTTTAATTCTTTAATTTATCTTTCCAACACAATTAATGAAGGACAATTTTGTAATCTAACTCATTATTTCTCTTTTCCATACAAAATTAATTACATTTTTTAATTTGTGTAATATGATCAAAACGACTTATATTTTGGAACGAATGGAGTACTATGTATGTACATATATATATATATATTTGCAAGACTCAAGAGTTGAAGTTACCGGTGGTTATATAATGATAAGTTAGTTATATTAGTTTACGATTATAATAACTGACCAACAATGAATTAGTACTCCAAGTAGTAAGATTGTTTTACTCATTAATATCATGTAATCAAAGATTTAATTGTTAGCATAGAGTTGAAAAAAATTGGTTGGAAGGAAAAAATCTACTACTCCACAAATTTTATGATGGAGATTAGTCATTATTAAAGGTGGAGAAAATTTTATATCAATATTATAATAAAAAATTAATTTTATAATATATTTTTTAGTTGGAAACCTATATATTCATAATATGTTGTTGTTAGCAATATCAGTGTTTTTTGTAAAAAATGTTATTTGTTAATATCCATGTAAAAAAAACCAAATTACTGAAAAGGCTTGTGATTTCTTTTAAAGTTTTTAATGAGAAAGAGAAATTATCATATTTTGAGTTTTAGTTTATTTAATATATTTCAATAGACATTTTAGGAGTTTTTTGGGATATTAACATATAGTTATAATGTCTTAGTTATTATCGTTCATTTGTATCATTTTACTTTTATTAAAAAAATACTGTTCCTAAAAATTAACTTGTTTGGGGAAAAAATAAGTTAGAAATCAGTTTTATGGATATTATTAAGCAATTTTACGTTTTAATCATCTTTGTATCATTTCACTTTTATAAAAACAAAATATTGTTCCTAATATTAACGTATTTGGTGAAAAAGAAAAAATAGAAATCAGTTTTATAGATAGTATTAAGCAATTTTAAAGGATTTGCATAAATAGTAAAACAATAATACTTTTTTTTAAGCTAAACAATAATACTACTTTTAAACATCATAGTATTACATTGTTTCTTTAAAAAGAAAAAAAGAAAAAAAATATTACGGCAATATTGTTATTTCTGTCTCCATTATTCTGAATGATTGAATATAAACTATGCACATTTCTAGTAAATGCATGATAAACTTGCAAGAGGAGAGGAATGTGAACTTTTGACGCCAATGAATGAGTAGTATCATATAATTTTGACTAACATGATTGATTAGACAGTACAGGCCATATATTCTGAAGGGCTTTTGAAAAGATTTGTACTAAATTTACTGTATATTGGTAAATAAGAAACTGTGCATGTTTCTGTTTTAATTTTCTTAGTTTGTTTCAAAAGCCAATCATTGCAAATTTGCAAGTGTGTGTTTGGTTCTATGATTGTGAAAATTAATTTTGATAGAATTTTTGATTCAGTGAAATTGATTTTATTTTAAATATATTTTAAGTTAAAGTGGTCTATGTTTGGATATATTCATGCAAAAGTGAATTTAATGAAAAATTTGAATGTAAAAATTAATTCTAGAATCAGAAGCTACCATTTTTAACTTCAAATAAAATCAATTTTAGTGCACAAGTAAGTGTTTGTATTTATACAATTATATAATATAATTATATACAAGTATTATCATATTTTACTTGATTTAATGGCCCGTAATATAATTATATACAAGTATTATTGTATTATTATGAAAATTAACTTTTAATCCTGATACCAATTCAAACAAAATTAAAATAGCTTTCATGGCCCGTATATTTGCCCAGCTCTTTTCATCCACAATCGGAGTATTATCTGCAAATTGAAGATGAGATATACGGACCTGAGTATCTTGCCTTTCACCAATCAATTAGCCTTTAAATAGAGCAGCCGCAACAAATGCATGTATCATCACATTCAGCCCCTTTGCAGCTATAAGAAATAAAATTGGGGATAAAGGATCCCCCTGTCTCAACCCTCGACCAAATCGAAACTCATCTGTCGGGCTACCATTCACTAAAATCGACGCTGATGCAGAGCTAATACATTCCATAATCCAGTGACACCACTTTACAGTAAAACCCATTTTATGTATAACCGCGTCCAAGTAATTCCAATCAACTGAGTCGTAAGCCTTTTCAAAATCCACTTTAAATAAAATTAACTCCTTATTATTTTGCTTAGCACAATCAACCATCTCATTAGCTATCATAATGCCATCCAAAATTTGTCTCCCTTTCACAAAAGTATACTTTGTTTCGAAAATAATTTTGCTAATAACCCCTCGCAATCTGTTTGCCAAAACCTTATAAAGACAACCAACTAGAGAAAAGGTTGAAAATCTGATACCTTTTGGGGATTAGAAATCTTTGGGACTAACACAATAAACATACAATTCGAACCTTTCACCAGTTTTCCATTATAATGGAATTCCAACAGAAATCTCATAAAATCATCTTTTACCTTGACCCAAAATTTGTCTCCCTTTCACAAAAGTATACCGTGTTTCGAAAATAATTTTGCGAATAACCCCTCGCAATCTGTTTGCCAAAACCTTATAAAGAAAACCAACTAGAGAAAAGGTCGAAAATCTGATACCTTTTGGGGATTAGAAATCTTTGTGTCTAACACAATAAACATACAATTCGAACCTTTCACCGGTTTTCCATTATAATGGAATTCAAACAGAAATCTCATAAAATTATCTTTTACCTTGACCCAAAAATCTTTCACAAAACCAAAATCTATCTTATCCGGTCCCGTACTTTTAGAGTTGTCACAATCCTATATTGCGTGTTTCGATCACCTCCTCCTCAGCAAAAGGTTGCTCTAACTCATTAGGATCTGCAACACTAAGAGATTGAAATTCAAGATTATCAATACCTGGTATTGCAATGGCAAGAGCCTGAAAGTGCTTCTCAAAATGATTAAAGATAGCACGCCTTCTACATGAGATCCATCCTCCATCAAGCTATGAATTGTATTGCTTCGCTTCCGACCACTACAAGAAAACCCTCAAATTTTGGCGGATTCCATAATAATTTAGTGGCCGCTTTGGCAGCCAGTAATTTACTGGCTGCTCTAGCCGCCACAAAGTGGTGAAAAACGGCCACAAAGGTTTTTTTTTTTTTAAACGCAGACGTGTTACCGGCGGCCTTGGCCGCCGCAAAATTTAGCGGCGAACATACCGACGGTCAAGGCCGCCGCTAAATTATTACCGTTACACTTACCGGCCGTTTAGGCCGCCGCAAATTATTTAGAAAATTCAAATTTTCCGTCTGTTGGGCTAGCGGCCGCTTTGGCCGCCGCAAAATTATAGCCGTTATACATAGCGACGGCTTTAGCGGCAGCTTTGGCCGCCGGTAATGCTTGAAATTTGAAAGAAAAAAAATACCGTTGCACTCAGCGGCGGCTTTGGCCGCCGCAAACTGGTCCGAATTCGAAAAACACGCAATAGCCCCCTCCTATAAATAGATGCCTTCATCCCTTCATTTATTCATCCCTTCATTCATTCATCCCTTTTTCAACTTCTCTCTAAAATATTCACATCCTTCTCTCTAAACCTCTACCTTCTCTAAAATCCTCCTCTTTAATTTTTCATCTTCTCTATATTTTTGTAAGTATTTAATTTTTCTGTTTTTAATATTTGTTCAATGTTAGTATTTATTTTATTATGTATATATTAAAATGTTATTGTTTATTTATTCTAATTATTGTATTTTTAATTTTAGTGTAGAAAGTGTTGTGTTGTTTGCGATCGGACATACAACATGTAGACTTCATCGAGATATAAAGTAAGTTTTGTTTATTATTATTATTTGAATTGTGAATTCATATTTTTTAATTAGTGATTTGTATTATTACTTATTCTAAGTTATTAATTTTATATTAAATGATTAGTATATTTAAGTTGATAGTTTTATTTTTTTTATTTATAGATCGTGGTGTGGTTCGTTGGTTGTTGTAGTTTTGTGATTCGTCAAGTCAGACACTACTCAGCACAACAAGTAAGTAATGATATTTGTGTGAATTTTGAGAAAAATATATTAACATTTTATGGTTAATGATTTAGTTCGACAAACCAATTTATATCTTTTATTGGTTCGTCATATGTAAAATAATTAATTAATTTTATTTTAATCTTAGATTAATGCGAATTATACATAATTAATTTTTGATAAACTATTTAATAAATATTAACTTTTAAAAAACAGTGTTAATAATTTAAAAAAAAATGAACAAAGATAAACTATTTAAAAATATTTAATCTATTTAAAAATAATGACTATGTTCGACAAACCATTTTATATTTTTTATTTGTTCTTTATGTAATTAGTGATTCATCGTAAAATTAATTTTCGTCATATAATGTACTTATTGTATAAAAGTTGTTAAATTTTGTCATATGTAAGTAAATAATAATTTTATATTAATCTATAAATAATGCGAATTATACTTAATTAATTTTGATAAACTATTTAAATAATATTAGCTTAAAAAAACAATGTTAATATTTTTAAAAAATATGAACAAAGTTTAACTATTTAAAAAATATTAATCTTTTTGAAGTTAATAACTATGTTCGACAAACCAATTTATAATTTTTATTTGTTCTTTATGTAATTATTGATTCATCGTGATTTTGATATTTACCTAGGTGCTCTAAAAAACCCTTTCCCTGCTCCAAAGGTTTCTTCTGCGATGTAACCTGCAGGAGTGGTGGTGCGTCCTTTGCACCACCGTTTCCTTGTCCGGCGTTCGTTTCTAGCTCCTTTCTTCACCGGGCCCTTTTCTCCTCCTCGTTTAAACCTCCTCCGCCGTCTGGTTCGTCGTTGCTTGGTACGAGTTGGTGAGTTCGATTCCTGTTGTGGGTGGTTGAAGTTGGCCGCCTCTTTCCTCGCCGGTGAGTTTTCTGATGCTCCTCTTCGTTTAAACCTCCTCCGCCGTCCTCGGATCGTCGTTTGCTTGGTACGAATTGGGGCGTTTGGATCCTTCTTTGTTGTGGGTGGTTGGATTGTCCAGCTTTGGCCGCTTTTCCTCGCCGGTGAAGTTTTCTGCTATTTTCTTCGTCGGAGTTTTCGAAAACCCCTCTAGGTTTATCTTGCTACCTGTGCCGTCGGTGACAGGTTTGGTTCGATGAGGATCTGTTTCTTCGTTGGGTCGGTGGTGTTTCTGCCGGCACCGATGTTGTTGTTTTTCACTTTTGTTGCTTGCATCTGTTTTGGTTCGTTGGATCTAACAGTTTGCAGGGGCTTGAGTTCGTTTGGCCCGAAAGGGCTCTTGATACCTGCTTTGTTTTTTCAGAGGGGATTTTGGTACGTGAATTTGTCCGTGTTGGCGGTCAGTTCATTCGCCGTTTATACCTTTACAAATATTGACACGTCCTTTTTTTGCTATTTGGTTTCGCGCCCGTATGCGGGTTCGTTGAGTAGTGTCTGATGTGTTAGTATATGTTTTGGTTTTCACCTGTTTAGGTTGGAACTATAACCCTTTGTAGCTGGCTTTATTTGTTTTATCTTTAATGTTACAAAACGGTTAACTGGGTCAGGTTCATGTCCCTCCAGTTTGTACTATTTTTATTTTATGTTTAATATATTTTGGATAGGGTTGAGGGTTTCCTCGACTCTCCTTTTGCTTTAAAAAAAAAATTATTGATTCATCGTAAAATTAATATTTCAAAAAATATGAACAAAGATAAACTATTTAAAAAAAATTAATCTTTGAATAATGTAAACTTTAAAAAATAAGCGCTTAAGTAGAAATGATATATATGTATATCATGAAAATTGAAGCCATTAGTTTATGTCCAGAAATGTAACGTAGGTGGATGTATGATAGATGCTACGATGGAGGGTATATCAAAGAAGTTTTTAAATTGGGGGTTGATTTATTTATTGATTCCGTCAAACAGAAGCTTGTAGTTATTAAGGCGGGAGGAATTAGATGTCCTTGTGCGGTTTGTCAATGTAGATATTTTCACAATGAAGATGTGATTAAGTATCATTTATGTAAGGAGGGATTTCAACCGAATTATTGGGTTTGGACAAGTCATGGCGAAACAATTCCCTCAGATCATGGTGCTTCAAGCAGTGGTATACGACCTGCGGTCTTAGCTTCTCAAAATTATCATGGTGCTTCAAGCAGTGGTATACGACCAGTGGTCTTAGCTTCTCAAAATTATCATGGTCGTTACCCCTTCAATGCCATGAATGAAATGATCGGTGATGCTTTTGGATTTCATGAGGTTGATGATGAAGATGAGTATGATGGAGAAGAACTTCCAAATGGAGAAGAACTTCCTAATGTTGAAGCCCAGAAATTTTTTCAACTTTTGAAAGACACAAATAAACCGTTGTTGATCGAAGGTTGTACAGACTCGAAGCTAACAGTGTGTGTTAAACTTTTGGGTCTTAAATCTCATTATCTGATTGCAGAATTAGCCATGGATCAGATCGCAAAATTGGTGTTGGATACAACACCCATCTCTGCTCGTGGTGATTTGCCGCAAATTTATTATGAGGCAAAACAATTGGTGTCAAAGTTAGGACTAGGAGTGAAGAGAATCGACTGTTGTATCAATGGGTGTATGTTATTTTATGACAACGAATTTGGTATAAGTGACAGTGATTTAGTTGAATGCAAACATTGTCAAGAACCAAGATACCGCGAAACAAGAAAGTCGAATAGGCGCAAGCCAGTTCCAAGAAAGTCGATGTTTTATTTACCCATAGTTACGAGGTTGCAAAGGTTGTATGCATCATTGCAAACTGCAACAAAAATGACATGGCATTTTGAAAATTTGGAAAAAAGGAAAAGAAATGGTGAGCTGCGACATCCTTCTGATGGTTTAGCATGGAAGCATTTCGATCAAGTGCATCCTGATTTTGCTGATGAACCACGAAATGTATGATTAGGATTATGCTATGATGGATTTACACCATATACTCAAGTCTCAACCACTTCATATTCATGTTGTCCTGTTATTGTTACCCCATATAATCTTTCAACAACAGCAGTCACTTTTTCAAGACCGGCAACTTCAGCGTTCGCAACAATTTCAGCATCAGATGCAACAAAATAGGCAAAATTTCAGACCAAGTCAACAAAATCAGTCATTTGGAAGGAACCGACTGTCATCCTCCCACCAACAAGATCAGATCCTTGAGGATGAGTATCGACCTCAAAATGTTGATTTGGATATTAGTCTTGATTTGCCTGATGGGTTCTTTGATAATCTCCCGCAAGATCCAATGTTGAGTTCATTGATGAGAGAAGGAATGGATATTCCCGGTTTTACTCGTGCTAGTCATTATGATACCGCCGGTTGGAATCAAGGCGGGGAAATTCCAACAAACACCGGAATTGGTATTCAAAATGGAGGGAACGCGTTTATTAATCAAAGCAATATCAGGACTCCAATTTTTGGAAATACTTTTACTGGCGCCGATGTAAATGAAGTTAATGTACCCAGCCGAAGGGCAAGCGGAGGCAGAAGTGGAAGTGGTGGAAGGACAACCGGAAGTGCTACAGGAGGCGGAAGAACAAAAGGAAGAAGTGGCGGAAGAACAAGTGGAAATGCATAATGGGATATTTGTGCATGTTGGAATTTTATTTTGTTAAGTTTGTGGAACTATTGTGGTGTTTGGTTTGTAACTTATTATAACAATTATCGGTTATTTCGACTTTCGTATTTGGTTTGTAACTTATGACATTAATCCCGTATTTCGATTATGTATCGTATTTGGTTTGTAATGTATGACAATTATCGTACTTTGTTATTGAATTTTATATTTCTAATTTATGTTTCTATTGTATGTTTAGTTTAATATTTTATATTTAAATAAAATACATTTTTTAAATTAATAATCATAATTTTAAATAAAATATTTATATAAATATGTTTTATTTAAATATAATAAATAAAATGCGTTTTTTAAATAAATTTTTTTTATGTAAAATAATTATTTAAAAAAATGATTTAAATTTTTAAATATATATATATATATATATATATATATATATATTTAAAAAATCTGCAAAATTTGCGACGGCCTAGGCCGCCGCTAAGTTTTAAAACCCGCAGATTTCCCGCCAATTTTGCGGCGGCTTTGGCCGCCGGTAATTATTTTTTGAAAATTTACCCGCCAACATTTTGCGGCCGCTTTGGCCGCCGCTAACACTTTGCGGCCACGGATTTTTCAGCCGCTCCTGGCCGCCACAAAATGGGCGTTTTTTTTCTCACTTTGTGGCCGCTTTTGGAACTTTGTGGCTGCCATTTGGCGGCCAAGAAATGATGTTTTTCTTGTAGTGGACTAGACATCACCCCGTGGAAGAATTTGGAATTAGCATCACCATCCTTTAACCTCACCAATCTTGACTTCCGCCAATGATTAATACAGTTCAACCTAGATAAAGACATCACATGAGATGGTAAAGACCATATTTCTTCCTTTTCTTCAACACTAAGATTGCCCCCTTAAGTTTAAGATCATTCATTCTCTCTTTCGCTTCCTTTATTCGACCCTCAAGATTTTGCGCATGTTGCAAATGCCACAACTTAAGACCCCCTTTTAAAAGCTTCAACTTCTCTTTTAGAACATGTGAAAAAGATTTCCTTCTTGAACTTGGCTGAGTTTTGATGATAACAAACTCGCATCACAAAAGAAGAAAGCTTATGAAAGCTCAAGAAGAGAAATCAAGATGAAGACCAATACTTAGGCTTATTATTTAAAGGGTTAATAGGTCTTTACCCCCTGCTAAGTGGGTATGTTTTGCGTTACACTCCTACTAAAAATTCCTTGAAGATTACCCCCTTGCAAAGTCTTTTTTTTGTTTCCCCCCTTGAGTGCACTTTTTACATCGGTTATTTTGTTCAACCGATTTAAAAAGTTATGTTTTTTAAATCGGTTATTTTTTTCAACCGATTTAAAATGTTAAAATTTCTTGCATCCAAGAGAGGAAAATGGGGGATACAAAAAAAAAAACTTTGCAAGGGGGCAATCTTCTAGAAATTTTTAGTAGGGGGTAACGCAAAACACGTCCACTTAGCAGGGGGTAAAGACCTATTAACCCTTATTTAAATTAATTGTAAGTATGGTTCTTATCTTTGATTTATCATTTTTAATAATTATATAACTTAGAATGCTCAGAAATTGTTTTAAAAATTAATTACGAATAAATTTTGAAGTTAAATATAAAAGTCCATATGAAGCAAGCTTTTAAAAATATAAAAAGTTGATTTTTAATAAAAGCTATCTGAACATTTTAAAGCGGTTCCTATATTTGACAGATGTAAAAAGTCTGGTGCTGTTTGCATTTTGAAACAGTGCAACGTTTGAATATTTTGAAAACAGAAGAATGGCAACCAAAAAACATTCTCTAATGATGAATTAAATCTCAAAGTTCTTAGATCATTGACAAAAGAATGGCAACCAAAAGTGACAGCAATATCGAAGAAGAAGAGTCTCTCAAAGTTACCAATGGCAACATTGTTTAGAAAATTGTAAGAGCATGAAATGAAACTTCATCAATTGGAAAGGCATGAAGGGCGTGAACATAAAGTTAGATCACTTGCATTAAAAACTAAAACAAGGGATTATTATAGTGATGATGAAGAGTCTCAATAAGAAAGTGAAGAAGATGTTGGAGATGTAGAAGTACTTGTCAAGAAACTTAAAGAATTCTTGAAAAGAGACAATATAAAGAAATTTGATCAAGGAAAGAAATTTAATGGCGAAGCTACTTCAAGAAAAAATTTAACATGTTTTGAATGTGGAAAACAATGTCACTTGAAATCAGATTGTCCAACTCTTCCAAAGAAAAGTGGCAACAAAGGAAAGAAAGAATTCAAACCAAAGAAAGCTTACATTGCATGGGATGATAATGAGATAAGTTCATCTTCAGATGAAGAAGCAAACATTGCTTTAATGACATCACACCATTCCGATGATGAAGAAGATGAGGTTAATAATAACGAAAACTCTTATGATTATGATGTGCAAGAAGCAATTAAAGAATTACATTTGTTTATATATGATGTTTATTACTATTTTAAAAGACTCACAATAATTTTTTTATAATTAAATTTTACTATTTTTTGACAATTAGTTTGATTGAAAATAATATAATTTTGATATTTTTTTTAAGGTTGATGGACCTCCACGGGAACTGTGAGGATCATTGAGGATGGAGATAGAGAATACTCCCCAAAGCGGAGAATGAGAACGGAGATGAGAAACACTTTAGATGGTGAAGCAAGGAGTAATAAAATATCATCTGCTCAATTCTCACTCTGTTGACATCTCTATGTTTAGCTCAATATATATGGGTTAATTAATCATTTTAATCTAACAATCTTTTTTTCAAAGACTTAGAATTTCAAAGAAAAAAGAGGTAATCTGTAATTAAATTTTTCAAAACGCATTGTCAACTAAATCATTCGTGAATTTTCCGTGAAATACTTTTTGCTGCATAAAGCATTTCTCTTATCACAATTATCATAAAAATAAATAATTATTTGATGATTATATTAATAATGTTTCTAGGTTTAAATTTACAACAATTACATCGTACACAATTCAAAATTATTCAAACAATCTCACCTGCTATGACATCCACTTTATTGTTTGTCGATTTTGCAGAAAGAAAGAGCTGGCAAAACTCATCCCAAAGGGAGATACCCACAACCATTGGACTTGATTGTGGGAAAATTGCAGTTTCATTTCCATTCATCATTTAGGGTTGCCATTCATGAATGTTGTCATATGTACAATGTCTCGTAAAGGACCCATTGTCCTTTCTTATCCCATCTTTCGATGGAGAAGTGCAATTCTCAAACGCAAAATATATTATTATATATAATATAAAATCACATGTTAATTGTAATTTTTAGTATTAACACATTTTTTATTTTTGTTAATGTTAATTTAAAACTAAAAACTCACTAGTGCGACAAGGGTCTTGGATTTGAACCAAAATCACTAGAAAATAAAAATGTTAGGTACCAAAATTGTATATTGTTAATAAGATGAAAAGTACAATTAGGTCTATAATTTAACTTGAGTTTGCATATCTCATACCATACAAAATGTGATTGGTTAAGTTACACAATGACTTAATAAGAATGTTAAATTTATAAATAAAAAAAAAAAAAAAAGTGACTCAATCCTTAACATAATGTCTTAAATTTTTGTGTGGAGATTTGACATCTTATTCTCTTATTCCCTCCGTTCCTTTTTATAAGGAACAATTTGGAAAAAACACACATACCAAGGAATCTTATTTTTTTATTAAAAATTCTAAAATTTTATAATCTATTCCAAAAATAACCTTGATGTAATTAATGCATATGAAATATGTTACTGTAATTAATGCATAACATTGAAATAGATAAAGGGTAAAAATGAAATTGCTTAATTAATAAAGCATAAATTTAATGATTATTTCTTATAAAAAAGAATAAATTTGTTTTTCAAATTATTCCTTATAAAAAGGAATGGAGGGAGTAGAATCCATAGAACAATATTTGATTAAATATTTCTCCTGAATTTTTTCAAATTCTGCAATACAATCCTTCGTAATTAATGATCTTTATGAAAATCGCACGTAAACCTAATTCTATTTTTTCTTTTCATAAACTCAATTTCATTAGACAAATTAACAATCTCTTATTTGAAACATTGTTAGACACTCACATGTAAAAATAATTTATTCATCACTTTATAAAATCTAATTTCTTTTACTAAATATATCCAACCCCACCTTAGTTTAAATCTAAATTCCACAAGGATCAATATCTTCTTACAACATAGAAGAAAAAAAACTAATAAAATTACACAAACAATGCATGAAAATTCCAAACAAAATCATCATCATCATCATCATCATTGTATTAAAAAGGCAAACATATTTACTCAAAATACTACAAAAAAGATAAAACAAAACATAATGTATATTTGTAGTTAGTGAAAAAAAAGAAAAAGAAGAAGGGTGAAGGACATTTGGTCAAATGTGAAGGTGGGAGACCTTAATAAATGAAGGTGTCATAGTGGGGTGCTCAGATGATCAGATGACTACTGAGAGCAAAAATTGTTAGTATGCACAGATAGTACATATTGGTGGGCTGTCTTCCCGCCATTAAAAATCTCCTCTCTCCAATATCCCTTCATCATGGTTAATTTCCTTTTATTTTTTCTTAAAAAAATAATTTAATTTTTTAATTTTAAATTTTTCTACCATCATATTTTTATTTTCTCTCTCCACACAAACCAACAAACACATATCCCTCTCTTCTATAAATAGCCAAAATAATAGAGAGGTCACTCTTATGTGTTTTATTTTACTAGGGTTCATAAACTTAAAACTTCTCTTTCACTTATCACACTCATCTCCCCCAAAAAATTATATATTAAAAAAAAAAATCAACATCAACCATTTATCAAAAGAAAAACACAAGTCTGATCTCAAATCATAATAAATATTTGAAATTAAATACAAAGTATAGCTATAATTAAGAAGGGTAGCTAGCTCTCCCTCTCTCTCTCTATATATATAGCTAGGTGAGGTTAATTTTCGAAGGTAGTAGAGAGATCAATTAGTAAAATTGTTATTATTATAAAAAAATATGGTGAGAGACATGTACTCATCAATTTCATCATCATCATCAAGAGGAGGGTATGGTGGAGATATGAACATGAACATGAACATGGGTATGATGAATATGAAACCTGCATGGCTAGAGAGGTTGATGGGTGAAACATTCTTTGGTGATTGTGGGGTCCACAAAAATCAAAGGAAGAACGAGAAGAACATTTTTTGCTTACACTGTTGTCTTAGCATCTGCCCCCACTGTTTACCTTCTCATACCTCTCATCCTCTTCTCCAGGTATTACTATATTATATGTATATATCATATCATATATATACCCAATTATTATTATTATTCACATATATACATATATATAATATAACATAATTTGATTCTTAATTATTATTTATCTATGGTATACCTTCAAATTTCCTCATCAATTCACTTTAATTCTATTGTTTGATTTTAATTGTATTCCTTTTTGATTATATTATATAGTTTTTATAATGATAAAAAAAGTGCTTTTTATTTTATGTCTTTCACCTTGTCAACTTCAATTGATTAAAGGGTAATTGAAAATATACACGTGATGGTGTTAATTATTTTCTTGTTGACTCTTTTTTTAATTTATATGTTCATCTTTTTATGTTCTTGAACTTTGTTAATAACTTTTTTAGGTCACTTAATTGTATGTTGGGTATTTGGAAATTCTTGGATTTTCACTTGTTCCTACCTAGCTAGCTAATAATTAGTCCTTTTTTAACATTATTTTTTTTCTTGAGATTTTTCTGGATCTATTTGGATTTTATGAAAATTCTCTCTTTATAATCAATTTCTCGTGACCTTCTTTGATTATAATATCTCTCTGACATGCAATTTTGGAGGATTTACTTGGTGGTAGCTTCAAGGGTTTTTTTAATCATTTTTGGAACATTGAAGATGGTTCAATTTCAATCACTTTATGAATTTCAAAGCAATTTCACATGAAACTGTATTATTTATTTTTATTTTTATAGTACAATTGTTATCGGATGCTCTATTTCACTGGTTATATATCTAATATATGGAATCTTGCAATATGGGAAGAATTATGAAAAAATAAATAAATAAAAGTTGGTTTGTATTTTCTTACTAATTTCATTCAGATGAGGAAATGAGGGAGTAAAAAGTTGGAAAGTTAAAATTGTTGGGGTTTAATTTGGTCCATGCAATTTTCTCCTTTGAAAACTTTCCAAAATTTTGTCAATTAATGGGGTTACAGGGTTGTTTCTGCTAGATTCTTTTCTATTTACTCTCCCAATTAATTATAAACAAATTTTGTCTTATATTTATTGGAAATAAAATGTACAATTAATGATAGTGTATATTATTTGGTGATTTGGTTAATGATAGTAGTATATCTATATATTATTATTTGCTTAATTCAATATTTTGTATTTCCATTACAATTACACAAACTAAATATAATCAATTATCTTTCTTAAGAATAATTTAGTCTTATATTTCACTTTGTTGGATAATTTCTTTTTATAAAAAAAAATATGTTTGTTACTCTATGTTTCAGTATAAATGTATTTATAGTGTGTTTTAAAAAATGAATTTTAATTTTTCATTAAATTAAGCAGGACAGTACGTATGCTCCCTGAAATTTGGTTGGATTGGATATGTACTCATCATTTTATCAACATGGTAGTAATGTCCATCCAACTAAATTATAAACTACCTAAACAATTAGTACATAAAATTAATACAATTAATATACTTTTAAATACCCTGCACAACTTAAATAAAATATTTATAATGGAATAGAGTGACAGAGGGTGTAGAATTACAGAATTGTATGTATTTCTCATTAATACACTTTGTCTCTTAAACTCCGTTTGGTTGGATGAAAAAGAAAAAAAAAATTACAGAAATTAATGTATGTATTTAGACTAAAAAATTATTCTCCTATTCTAAATTAATACTATAAAAGAAAAGAAATTCAATTTTCTTATATCAAATTATAAGAGAAAAAAACATTTGTGTGTATGTCTATTGTGTCTAAAAGTTGTTAATTAAGATATCTCTTGTATGTAAAAATATTACTAAATTGTCATTTGTTTATAGCATATTCTAAGGAAAATTACTAATAATATTAACAAAAATGTTTAGTAAAATAATAATAAATATATCTTAGAAATTGAAATAAAATTTATATTTAGAGTCGATAGTTTTATTTTTCTCACTAATTAAGTGCTTATAATTCAAGATAAAAGAAGTAATAAATAATTGTCTAATAAAAAATTCAGCAGTATTGTCTCATTGTATTTGGTGTTTCTCCCATATCTATGTCTATGCATATTTATATATGGTTTCCAAAAGGGTTCACCATATGTATTTGGTGTTTCTTGCTTTTTTGTTTTGGTTTTTTTCCCATTAATAGAAGATCTCTTTTTTATCCATTTCTCCCTGCAAAGGTTTATCAGCTGTTCCTTTCATTGAAAGCGAAAAGTTTGACCCCATTGATTCCTAATTTATGCTGTGTCCCTTTATTTAATTTTTTGCACAAGAACCCACCACTTCTATTTAAATTATTCTTCACTTCACACTTCATTTAATTTCTTTACTCTTGAATTTATGGGAAGGTTTATTGATACTCCACCAAGGGTTGGTTGGTTACTTTCATTTAAATCCTTTCATTTTACTTACTTCGCCCAAAACATGTTGAATTTCATTAATGACAAAGTTCATGTGAATATTCAACATTTTTATCGTGAGTCAAATTGTTGTGTCGATGCTGCAATCGACATGTCCAATTTCCCTTCATGAGAACTTGCTCAATTAAAAAAAATGTTATTAGAAATTATGATCTACTTAGTATAAATAGTCAATATTTGCTTAAATTTTTACGGACAAAGTAATTTTTTTTTCTCTTACATTCGAGATTGGAGTAACTATTTGGGTATAATTAAAATCTTTCATTTTCATAAATAGTCAACATTACTAATTTTTCATTTTCATATTTGAAGTTAAATTAGTAATATTAATAGGGAGGTAAGTTTTATACAAAAAAAAAATTAAAAATAAATAAAAAATCCACCTAGTAAATTTAATAAGGGTTTATATTTAAGAAAAAAGAATTCTTCAAAAGAAATTTATAATTAAAGACGGGGAGGAGTATTATATTTATGCCTCTAATTTAATTCTCAAACATTGTTGGTATAAATTTACACTATCAATCACAATCGTTAAATTAAAGTCACCTCTTTGAGCGTGATTTGCTAATAGTTATGATCCTAAAGCTTGTATTCCTTTTTCTAATTGTTGTTTAGATCTTATGGTTTGTATTCAAAGTACTTGATTAATTGTTTTGTTTGTAAGGGATTGAGTACCTCTTATACTCCTTTATAATAATTATTTGCTTATTAAAAAAACAATCGTTAAATTATTAAAATATTTGATTTCAATTATTAATATTTTTAAATTGTGGAAGTTCTTAGATTTAGATTTTATAAATATTAAACACTTGCACCATATCATGTATGATTTTTAGTTAAATTAAATTATTGTTATTATTATTATTTTATTTTTTGGAATTCTAGTTAATTAAATTTAGGATCATGCTAACTAGTGTCCCCGGACACTAATTAAGAATATCAAAAAAATAATTTTTTGTATCTTGTATTTTGAAAACATAAATTGCACAATTCCAAAACTATATTATTATATTAGAATCCTTAACTGGTGCTTCAGATGCACTAGTTAGCATTTTTCTTAAATTTATATTATTAGTTTTTTTTTTTTTTTTTAACAATTATCAGTTCACCCAAAACATGTTGCATTTCATTAATGACAAAGCTCATGCGAAGATTTAACATTCTTATCGTGAGTCAAATTGTTGTGTCGATGCTGTAATCGACATGTCCAATTGATTTTCTATGATTACACACAATTTTCATTAGACTTTTATCTTTAGTTAGTTTAGTTTGAGATGTAACCCAAACATTAATTTCGGTATAGTTTTTCTTTTTTAGATTTAACTCTATCTGAGTAGTATATAACAACAAAATATTTCACAACCTTTAAGAAATATTCAAATTTCCCTTCATGGGAACTTTCTCTATAAAATAAATGTTATTAGAAATTGTGATCTATATTAATGGAAGGTAATTTAGGAATAATAACAATGAATTCAAATATAGTATAAATAGTCAACATTTGCTTAATTTTTGACCAACAAAGTAAATTTTTTTTGTTTACATTCGAGATTGGAGTGACTATTTTTGTATAATTAAAATCTTTCATTTTCCTTTTGTCTATTAAAATTCCTCATATCCTCTCTCTCCCGTTAAACCAACGAGATCATTTTGTTTATAAGGAAAATGCTAAACAGTGCACTCGGTGCACTAATTAAGCATATTAATATAGAAATATTTTCTTAGAATTTGTGTATTTAATGTAAAAAGTTGTCTTTTTAGCATTAATTTTATTTTTTTATTTTATTTTTTAGTATGCTTAACTAGTGCACCAAGTGCACTGTTTAGCATGACTCTTGTTATAAATACCTACTCTCTTCCTATCTTATATAAGCGACTTTTTTAATTTTATATAGTATATATTAAGAAAAATGGTTAATGAATAATATAAATTACTATGCATAATTTTATCTTTTCATATTTGAAGATAAATTAGTAATATTAATAAGGAGGTAAGTTTTAGTTGAAAAAAAAAAATCCACCCAGTAAATTGAATAAGGGTTTATATTTAAGAAAAAAATTCTTCAAAAGAAATTTATAATTAGAGACGGGAAAGAGTATTATATTGTTGGTATAAATTTTACACTATCAATCACAATTGTTAGATTATTAAAATATTTTATTTCAATTTTAAACATTTATAAACTGTGGAAGTTTTTGAATTTAGGTTATATAAATATTAAACTCTTTTTTTTTTGTTGACAGAATAAATATTAAACTCTTATACCATATGGTGCATGATTTTTAGTTAAATTTAGAACATGAATAAAATTGGAATTCTTAAATTCTTATACCATATCATGTATGATTTTTAGTTAAATTGATTTTTTTTGGAATTCTAGTTAATTAAATTATAGGAAAATGTTAAGTTTAAATTAGGTGTATATTATTAGTTCATGTGTAGAATTGGTAGAAAACAGTAAAATTAACATGTCTAAGTTTGAGAATGGATCCTCTCAATTTATTTTTTCTCAATTTTCTTCAATTTTCACATCTCAACCATCAATCAACTTTTTCTCATTTCTTTTCAATTAAAATATTGCTCTATATTTCTAATCTAATGGTCTAAACATCCACTTTATTTCCTCAATTTATTTTTCAACTTGAGAGAATCCATTATAGTTTACATTTGATTTCATTAATTATGCTAGTGACTAGTGACAATTGCCCCCACATGGAAAAACAAACAGAGAAAGGAGGAAACTAGAAACTTGAGCTAACTTTATTGATATAAAAATGGAAAGTAGTTGTTTTTTGTTTTTTTTACTTGTTTACTATTGACCTCATTTATAACATTTGTTTGACTACTCATGAATTTTCATGGTGCTGTAGGTGAGAAGGTATGTTTACCACAATGTAATTCGATTGGATGATCTGGAAAAGCTCATTGATTGTTCCAATATTCAGGTAAGACAAAATTATGTAAAGAAACAATGTGGAAAATTTTTGATGAAGCATGTGTCATTTGAAGTATGCTATGTAAATTTTTGTAAAATAATATTTTTTTTCGTACCACAGTATAAATTAAAATTAAAAACATGCGATTTAGGGAACAAAAAATTTCGAAGAAGATATTCTTAAAGAGATTAAAAATGAAAATTAATATATTTAAAGGTTCAAAAAATATTTAAAGAGACTAAAAATAAATTTAACCATATAAATAATTTGTAAATATAATAATAACCTTTTATTATATTTTAAGTTATTGATAGATTGTTTGTAATGGAATGCAGCCCTATACTATTAACAGTGCCAAAGTGATATTTTTAAATCAAAGGCCACAATCAAGGTCATGCAAAGGTACAACCAATGCTTGCTTCACTTGTGACAGGATTCTTCAGGACCCATTCCATTTTTGTTCTCTCTCATGCAAGGTTTTTTCCCATTTCTCAGTCTCCATTCTTATTTTTGGTCTCAATATTCCAAGTCTCAATTCTATAGAAAATGCTAACGTGTAAGGGTATAATGGGCACGGGGAACTAAAGTTAGAGTTCGGTTTATCGGTTCATAGATTTCTAAAAACTAAAATCGAAAACTAAATTATAGAATTTTCTTTTCGATTTGGTTGGAATTGGATTATCGGTTTAATCCATTTTTCTGATCTGTTTATGCCCCTCGTTGAAGCATATGTTAACAAATTCAATATAAAAATATTTATCTTTAAGCCGTGAAGTTACTTTTTAAAAGATAAATCTTTTTAATTTTTTTCAATTTAATATTTTGTTCGAACCTATAATAATTCAAAGCTGGTCTGCCACTCCGAACAAGCAAAACATCGCACTAAAACAGGACAACTAAAAACCGTCACACAAGATGACGAACAAACCAATAATGTTATAACGCTGCACGTAGAAAGAAAAAGAGAAAAATAATAACTCAAATTATGTAGCTTATTTAAATAGATAACAAGAAGAACGATGAAGAGGAATGATTCTAGAACTACTCTAAATGAAGATGAAAAAAAATAGAACTACTCTAAATAAATAATTAGGGCAGGCATGTATCTAATGTTTATTTTTCCGCATCTCTAATTGTGTGGTACCTTGAATTTTAATTTTTTTTAAAATAAAAAGTAACATAATGTAATTGTTTACTATCTCTGGTCCTTAATATTAATATAAGAGAAAGTTTGTTTTTTAAATTCATTGAGTTTTTAATGTATCTGGTCTCTCTTTAATATAAGAGAAATTTTGTTTTTTAGATTCATTGAGTTTTTAATATATCTAACAAAGGGTGGGTGGGGTAGCTCAGTTGGTACTTGCTGACTGAGCGGGTGTAGGCTGTTGGTCAGGGGTTCGATCCTTGGCAGCAACAAATGTAGTTTCTTTGTAAATAAGTTGGTGGTACTTATAAACCATCAATTTTCCCTCAAAAAAAAATATATCTAAAAAAAAACTTTTTTTTATATTAAGGACCGGAGGAAGTAATATATTTAATTGGAAAAAAAAATTATTGCAACGAAGTGGTAGAAAATAGAAATGGATGCTTTTTTTAAGTTTTTTGTGTTCAATTTTTATTTGATAGAAAGACAAAATAACAAGTACGGTAATTCAAAACTCATACATATTTAATAGAAGATCGAATTTAAATTTTGATCATGACATCCGGTCTAATTATTTTGACATTTTTATCAGTTGAGTTAAAATTTATGAAACAAATTTATTTAATATCAATTTTTATTTAATTCTTAAAATAATGGTGAGATTAAAAAAAAAAAAAAAAAAGAGCACACGGGTCATTCATTTGACGTGAGGTACAAACAGGTGAGGGGGCTGGGGAGGAAAAAATATAGCAGTAAACATGATATGGATATGAGCATGACAGGGTAAAAATTGTGTGAGGACCCCTGTTTGGGTAAAATAATTTTCAAACTACTTGAAATTATCATTTATAGAATTAATAGAAACTATTTCATTTTTTACAGCTTTTAAGTCACTATCAAAAAATTTCATTAATACTAATATCAACCAAGACATTGAGTTTAAAAAACAAAGAACTTCTTCTATGACGATTTATTTTGGAGAATTTGAATTTAACTTTTCTTATTCAAATTTTATTTATCTCGCTGTTAAATTTTAGATTATCATAATTTCTTCTTCTGCAAACTAAATGGTTGATAAAAAAAGTTATGTCTTATCTCTTTTTTATTTTAGGGCAAAAATAGAAATCTTAGCTTTATTTAGGAGGAAATAGGATGAGTCAAATATGTATAAAGTAGTATGGTGTGGAAGGATTTAATAACTATGTATTAAAAAAAATTAATATCCTACCTATTTTAGTCCACAAATATGAGATCAACTATGTATAGATATATCAGCTATGTCTTAAAAAAATTTAAAATTTAAGAGTTTAATAACTATACATTTATAGGTAGGATAATTGTCATATTTGTACACTAAAAATTATCTCAATAGAGTGCCACTTTTAAAATTTTAGTTTCTACTTTGAACTTGATAAAAGAAAAGCCAAGGAATTGTAATAACAAAAAACACCAATAATTAGTAAAATGTTTTTTTATCATATTTTCTCAATTTGTGTGAAATATCTAATGTGGTTGTTATTGTGGAACAAAAGTAGTATGAGTGTATGTTTGGTTTCACTTTAGATAGAATTGATTTTGATAGAATTGATTTTGGTAGAATTGATTTTAACATAATTGATTTTAGCATAATTGATTTATGTTTGGATACTTTCATGTAAAAGTGAATTGAACAAAATATTTAAGTGTAAATGTGTGAGAATCAATTCTAGAAACCAGAAGCTACTATTTTTAGCTTCAAGTAGAATCAATTCTGGAGGCAGAATCAATTCTACTTTTGAGAAACCAAGCAAGTCAGAATCAATTCTACACCTTCAGAATCAATTCTAGCTCTTCTAGAATTGAAACCAAACACACACTGAGTAGTACTTGGGGTGTGTTTGATTCCACTTTATTGGGGGAGTTAAAACTGATTTTAGAGATAAAAAAATCATTTTGATATGTTTGGTTCTCTCATGTAAATAGAATTAATTCAGTTTGAAATTGGAAAGTGTAATTTCTAATTTTAAAATTAATTTTTACACCTGAAATTATTTTTAAAAAATATTAACATGTTTAAAAGAAAACTCAATTTAGTTAATGTGTCTTTATTCTAAAGAAATTGCTAACAATAAAAAGTGCAGGTAGATTTCATGATGTACCAAGGTCAAAGTTTGTCCAACATTTTACATCGATTTGATGAATCTGACTTTGCAATATCACAATTCGAGGGACTAAGAGTGGATGGATCTGAGGTAATTGATGAAGATAACAATCTCAACAACATTGGCCCAAGTTCTTCTAATTACTCCATTAATGCCCATGAAGATCATGTCATCACTAGAACCAAGAAGAACAAATCCAATAGATTTCTCCCTGGCATTGTCCTCTCTCTTGGAAGTAGAAGAAAAGGTGCTCCTCAAAGGGCCCCTCTTTCCTAATAAATTATTATCATTATAATAAATTAAAAAAATATATCAATTAATAATATATTTTTAATTATTTAGCATAAATTTATTATGGCTAAATAAGAATTGGGTCTTTTTAATTTAATTTGATGATCATGTTTAAATTATTATTTATATGTGTATGAAGAAAATACTATATATAGTATGTGTTTGTGTTTGATATTATGGTATATTGGTATGTGCATGCAAAGCTAGGATTTTCCATTATCATCTTGGGATGGTTATTGAAATAACCACCAATTTTGTTTTGGATGCTATGGAAATAAAGTGGCTAATCATTTATTGTTTTCAGATATATATGTTGTATGAATAGAAAAGTACTAATTGAGATTTTTGTTTCTTCTAGAACGTAAATTTAGTTTATCCTTTAATAAAGATTGTATAACATATTTTGTATGTAATTATTTTTTGACAGGAAATGTTTTGTATGTAATTATCTTATAAGTTATAGTAGTTCTTTTTTGACAAATTCATTTTTTTAAAATAGTTTTGGGACAAGACTACAATTAAGTGTAGAGAATGATGAATTGAAGATTTGAACATGCATCCCAATATAAAATGTCTTTGTAGTACGATAATTGGAGTTGTCTGGTACTATAAATTTATCATTATTATTATTATCAAACAAATTAGGGTTCGTCTAACATGTGCAACATTGCACATGTTAAAGTAATAAAAAATATTAATTTTTTCTTGGAAACAACATTTATTTATTTAAAAATTATACATTTAATATAAAATGCATAAGTTTCAAAACAAATTTACTATTTTAAACTTTTTAATATGTACAACTTTGCACATGATAGATAAACCCAACAAATTAATACTAATAACTATTTTATAATTTCTAGATTTAAATTTTGTCCCTTGAAATTAAAATGTCAAACTTTTATTAGTCAGTTATACCTTGTATTTATACCTCATAGGCAAAATACATCCTCCAATTTTGTATAAAAGAAAGTTAGGGCAACAAAAAAAATACGTATATAATTTATAATTTGAATCAAATACATTTTTTTTTTTTGATAATCAAATACATTAATTATGAATCTAATAGTTCAACTTTTATAGACACTATTTTCTCTTCTCTAAGAACTAAGAAGTAATAGTAGCGTATAGAACCAGCAACATTATGTAAGTATATGACTTAATTATTTTCTTTCAGAAGTCCAGTGAAGTTAAGTTTTAAATTGAGAAATCATAACAAAAGTAGTATATTTATCATTAATTAGTCTTACAGGTATGAGTTGTCATTTCAATTCAATGTGCTCTTTAATTTGCTCCTGTTATAATGGCTTAGGGTAGTCTTCCAAGTCCCCAAGGAATTCCAGTTTGGGGTTCGAAAGGGAAAAAGGAGAGAAAGTTTTTTCTTGAATTAATGTTGAAGTAACTAGTATATATTTTTAAACAGTTAAATATTAGCCAATTTTTTATTTTTTTTTTACAAGTAGTGGCTAGTGTTACACTTTATAAAGTGTGAAGAAGTGCAAAATTTAGTATTTGAACTATGATTTCTCTAATAATATATTTTTTAGTTGCTGTTGAGATTCGAGTGTAATTGGTTAATCTCACATCGACTATAAAAATGAGAGATGATCAACAAATCCTTAAAATTGTATGAAGATGTGATATTCAACTCATTTATAAATAGAGTATTATTTAGTAAGAATTTTTTACACAAGAAATGTAAGAATCAACACATGGCAAAATTTTAAATGATGATATCATTTAATCTCCTTATTTTATGGAAATCATGGATGGTGATAGATGTAAACAAGATTGAAGATCTCTTGCAATGTTTCACCTTAAATTTTCTTACCAATTAATCATTTCCCAAATATTATTCTTAAGTCTAATATGAATGTCTCCTAATTGCCAACTTAACAATACATATTATTGACCGAGCTATCTCTTGTGAATTCGACTGATGTGTGTGGCAAGCGTAACAAGCAATCAAATATAATAAGGATGATAGAGATGATGATGCAATAATTCAGACAATAACGGTGGAAGATAAAGAACACGATATCAATTTGTTTATCTAGTTCAGTGTTAACTAACCGAGAGCAGATATTTCCAATTGGGTACAAGGAATTAGCAAACCCTAATTCTACCCAACCTGAATATCTTTCTGTGGCCAAGAGACTCAATTTGACCTAGTCTACCCAAGGTGATCCCACAAGATAATCCCAAAAATAGTTTGCCCTAGGATTCAAAACTCTAGCCATTTGTGGTGGCAAACCCCAACTCCCTAGCTACATCTTGTCGCTTTCCCTCTCTCTCTTAATTTTTCTATGAACAAAGCACTCTCTATTTATAGAAAAATATATGCCTATATATTTAAAAGCAATCTTTTAAAATAAAACCAAATCTCTCAATATTGTTTTTAATTATATCCAATTAAAACCAAACACAATTCAAGTCAAATATTCTCCAAAAATATATTTTTTCACAAAATCTAAAATATTCTGACTTCTAATCTTAAGATTTCAATGCATATCCTAACACTATTTTTACCGGACAATCAAAACATGCTTTTAAGTCTCTGTTAATATTCATTTTGTTTATAAGCAAATTGCATTTTATATACTTTTAATCATCTTTTTTTCTTTTTCAAAATGTCGCTTTAATTTCACAATTGAACCACCTTTTAAGAATTGAAGACGGTGGTGTTAAAGTAAAAAATTAATGGTTTCTACGTTAAAAATTAGGGTTAAATTACACATTTTGTCTTTTATATTTATTTTAGGTTTCAATTGAGTCACTTATGTTTAAAAGTATCAATGTGTACTTTAGCCAAAATATTATTAGTCAAATGTCTGCCACATGCAAGCTGTCAGCAAGTTCAAATGGTGTTAGTAGAAAAACTGATACATAAGACTAACTAATGCAAACGGTGAGAACGTAAGGGATCAAATTGATGATATATATTTTTTGAATGTAAGGGACGAAATTAAAATATAAAATAAACATAAAGGACCAAATGTATAGTTTAGCAAAAAATTAATGGTAATGACTAATATTTTATGCAGAACTAAAATAATGTTGAAAAAATGGTAAAGTTCGAATTTGAACAAATTTTTCTACACATTTGATAATTCTTTTTATAAACATTGACAATATATAATCATTATTTTAGTACATCAAAAATTTGTGATCCAGTGCCAACGCACAGACAACACATACTTTGCATAAGACGGATATGTTTGATTTGATAGTATATATACACATTTATCAGTTGAATTACTACCAGTGGACTACTAACAATATAAAATAAGGGTGAAGGAATGGTGAAAGATACAAAAATATTAGACTTAATGCGATTTGCATTTTAGGATGCTAACAGCTTTTTTTTTCTTCAGATTTTGCGCCCCCATCATTCACTACATAAGTATCGATGGGGTATTTTTAAAATTTTGGGGGAGGGGGAAGGGGGTGAGAACTTTCAAGGGACACAAAAAGAAGAAGTCTTTAAGTAAATCTCGAGAATTAAAAAAGTTGATTGTAGGAAATATATAAATAGATGAAGAATATATTTGTAAAGAAATAATTAAAGCAGATGAAAATTATTAAAAAAAAAATTATGAAAAGAGACTTGAAAAAAATTTAGATAATATTATCCGAAAATGGATTCTCTCAATTACTTGAGGAAAATAGTAGAATCCTAACCATTGATTTGTAAGGAGAGAAAAAAGAAAAAGAGGAAAAATGTGAATTAAATGGTAGAAATTGAGGAAATTGAGGGAATTAAAATCGAGAGAATCCTCCATTTGTTTATTTGTAATGATGGACGAATATGTGTTCCAGCTCATAAGGTGTGACAAATACAGATGACTAGCGTTGACCTATCTGAATTCATGCTTTGGGAGTTGAGAATGGTGTCTTGGAATGATGTGAGAAGTAAGGCAAAAGAGTATTTGTCTTACTGTATTTGTAGGATGTGTTAGAAGTATATATAATGTCCTTTGCTCTTATTTGATTCACCAAGTTGTGGTTGTTTTACATGATTTGTAGTAGGAGGAGCCTTTGCATTTAGTAATGTCTAAGGCGGATTTTTTGTAATCTTTTATAGAAGATGAGGAGTTGTTATTTTCTTAGGATTCTCGGTCAGAATCTTTATAATTGTAATGATTTGAGTATCTCTTATAGTCTTTTTAATAAAACACATAGATTAAGGTTGAATGAAATGCATAAATTAAGAAGTGGACAGTTACTACAAAAAAGGGGGAAAATTAGATTAAATTTTTAGGTTTAGGTTTTGAGAAGAGTAATGTTATTTTGAACATATATATAAGACTTTTTATAAATTTTTAATGCTTGATGTTCAAACACAGCCAAGGACATTGGATGGTCAATGTGAGCTCTAAATTTTCTATATATCTATTATTGGGACAACATCCTCTCACTATAAATAATTTTGAGAATAACTTTTAGAGATTTTTAAATATGAAGAAGCTATTTTGGATTTGTTTATCATAATGTGAATATTTTCTTTAACAATTTTTGAAGAAGTTAGGATATATAAAAACTATCAAAAGTAATTATTTTAATGTATAGGTCTTAAAAAAAATGGCATGAACCAAGTATTTTCTATGCACAAGTGTTGAAATAATTCCTCGAACTTTGTGAGACCCAAATAAAAGGCAAATTCTCCGTAAAAAAATTTAATACTGCTGCATATCACTTCATATGTAAAGACATCATTCAAAATAAGAACTTGTGTGTTGTAAGTAGATTCATCTCCTACACAACAGAAGTTTATGTCTTTTTGCTCAAAATAAAATGTAGAAATGTGTGACCACTTGATATGAGGACCATTAGAACATATTGGGACTATAAGCATTACACATCAACTCAAAGATCGAAAAAGAACAACATATACGAGGATGACACATTTATGACTTTGTGCTTGATTGAGATATTGGACAAGAGGACACGAGCTTCCCAATTACCAGTAGTATATGTCGTAGTCGTAGTCGTAGTGGCATAGTTTATTTTTTGAAACATTAAATGTCAATATAGTTAATCTTTAGAAGTATTATGTTGAGGTTGAGAATGAGGAACATGCTGTCAACCTCTTGGTAATTTTATTCTTTAGAGTATACGAATCGAAATCATTACATATTTAAATTCGTTAAAAATTTGAAAAAATATATAAATAACCTCACAACATTCGAGTTAATAGAATAAAAGGTTAATAAGTCTTTACTTCTTATAAAGTGGGCGAAATTTGTTTTACCCCCTGTAATATTTTATTTTTTTAGATTCAGTCCTTCCAAACTAAAGATTCTTTGTTTTACCCCCTGATGTCACATGGAGGCTGCTGAGTGGACTGGATCTCCACGTGGCATGTCCATGTGTTTTTTTTTTAAAATTAAATTTTATGCCACGTGGAATACCACCTCATTTTATATTTATTTATTTTAATAAAAAATTAAAAAAATGATTTATTTAATAAAACAAAACATATTTGAAATTCAATATTTAAATAAAAGAAAATAAAACATTTATTTAATATATAAAAGTAATTTTTTCAATTATAAAACACGTGAAACCGTGTTTGTTTATACATAGGAGTGTTTGTTCTTCTTCTTCTTCCCAATTTCGATCTGCTTCTTCCAATCGATTGCAGGTATTGTTTGTTCTTTAAATTCGATTTTGTACTTCTTCTTCTTACTGTCAACACAACTTGGAAGGCAAAGCAATATGCAACTGCAGTACTTGAAGGAGATGCTGATGGACAATATGGAATGCTAAGGAGATATGCAGAAGAATTGAGAAGGGTTAGTCAGCAAAATACCATTAAAAGCCGTAAATACCAAGCCGTACAATGAGAAGAAGAAGAAGAAGAAGAAGCACAAAATCGAATTTAAAGAACAATCAATATCTGCAATTGATCGGAAGAAGTAGTTCGAAATTGGGAAGAAGTAGAAGAACAAACACTCCTACGTATAAACAAACACAGTTTCACGTGTTTTATAATTGAAAAAATTACTTTTCTTATATTAAATAAATGTTTTATTTTCTTTTATTTAAATATTGAATTTCAAATATGTTTTGTTTTATTAAATAAATCATTTTTTTATTTTTATTAAAATAAATAAATATAAAATGAGGTGGTATTCCACGTGTCATAAAATTTAATTAAAAAAAACACATGGACATGCCACGTGGAGATTCAGTCCATTCAGCAGCCTCCATGTGGCATTAGAGGGTAAAACAAAGAATCTTCAGTTTGGAAGGACCGAATCTAAAAAAAAAAAAAAAAAAAAAACAAATATTACAAAGGATAAAACAAATATCTCCCACTTTGCAAGGAGGTAAAGACATATTAACCCTAGAATAAAATATCCTAATGTCTACATATGTGACAAAGTCTACAATTGATATGATAAAATTCAATTGCCTGAAATAGTCATGCCTACGGACCTGCAATGTTGACGACCTTAAAGTCATTGAATCTGTACTAAATTTGAATCAAAGCAAATTTGCAAATCAGAACAAAACAAACATCATTCTAAGACGGGAAATCAAAACATTGTATCAAGACAGGAACACAAAACAAACAATTTTGCACTAAGACGAGGTTAAAACAACACCAGATGAAGAAATCACAATGAAGAAAACTCAAACAAAACTTAAAAATACGTGAAAATGACTTATTTAAATAAAAAGAAATATAAAACAATCAAGAGGGGTGTTTGGAACCAAATTGACTCTAAATCACCCCCTCTCTGGTAGATGAACAAGAAAACGAGCAAAGAGGTACTAGGGTTTGTGTTTTTAGAGTAGCAGGTAGGAGTTCAGATCCTCTCCACTTATTTTCTCCATTACTATAGTTTTGAAGAATTTTAGGATATATATTAAGTAAGGGAAAAGCTTTTTAGTAAGAATTTAAGGAGAAGAATTGCAAGAATATATCTCCATCCTTGTTTACATCCATTACGATCCATGATTTCCATAAAAGAATGAGATTAAATGACATCAACCTTTAAAATTTTGCCATGTGTTGATTCTTACCTTTCTTGTGTAAAAAATTCTTACTAAATAGCAATACTCCAATTGGATCGACCAAATATCACATCATGATGCATTTCCTTACTAAATTAATCAAACTTTGATTAAACAATATATTATATAAATTTTACACTACTGAATATTTAAAGGGTTTATTAATTATTAGTTATTACCGTGCTGGGTCTATAATTTTATAACTTGTGTCATGATTCATAAATGAAATTTGTTTATAAGATTAAGGTTAAATTTTTAATATGGATGGCCGTTGCAAGCCTAAAAGTGATGTTTAGGAATGTAAGCCCTAAGCAGTAGTCAAAAATGTTCTCAAATCTCCAATGACTAATTGTGTGACCCTATTTTCAACCAACATAAGAGTATATGAAAAGACTGAAACCCAACT
The DNA here is from genome assembly GCA_954870985.1 of Trifolium fragiferum. Taxonomy (NCBI): domain Eukaryota; kingdom Viridiplantae; phylum Streptophyta; class Magnoliopsida; order Fabales; family Fabaceae; genus Trifolium; species Trifolium fragiferum. The sequence goes on along the minus strand of OX940795.1, from coordinate 13,561,587 downwards.
GTCGTAAATCCACAATTACAAGGAAAATATATCAAAATTATTCACCGGGGGATTTGAATTCTCTAAAGTCATAATTTCCTACATTTACTACATTTAGTTAAAGCTTTAGGGTATTTTGGTCTTTACATCATACATAAATGCACTTTAATATATAATATTTTCTCTTTCTTAGTTCATTTTTGCTTAAATGTAGGTGAATTTAGGAAAATCAAATGTAGAGAATCCAAATCCATTCACCAGGTAAGTTCATAAAAACTTGACCACAATTGATATCTGCAAAAAATTATTTAAATAAGTTTTAACTTCTCTACAAATATTCTGTCAAAAAAAACTTCTCTACAAATATGACAAGACTTTCTAAATATAGCTTTTTTGGGGTCAACAAAGTGCAACACATCCATACTCAGAGTCAGATTTAGTCTCAGATCAAATGCATTTCCATTGAATTTTATCCATGTAAGCGAAATCATCCGACAAGCAGATTCAACGCCCAGGAGTATCAGAATTAAATCCCAGATCGAAGGAAATGTACCGGTCAATCAAACTTTACGGTCTGGGGTCTTGAATACCATTTCTCATAACACACTAGTCTATATAAATAGATAAATACTAGACATAAATTAGATAAATAATCAACCAAGTCAAAACATCACGTGTCATTTGAATCATAAAATTAGACATTCAACATCAAATGTAAGACATTGGACGAAGATTCAAAACCAATTTACAAATTGATCTCAACCATATCAGCAAAGAGAACAGTCATCTCTGTAGTAAGTTGAGCACACTAAAAATCTAATAGAGCAGAAGTTACAGTTTAAGAGGATCATCACAAAAAGTATCAAAACAAAACCACAATCAAATACTAACTCCTACCACAAATTTGGCAAACACACTCCACCAAGCATACTGCACGCCCTTTTATATAAGATCGGCAACGTTCATTGGCATCTCATCAATCTGGGTACTATAGTACTGTTCTATGTCTCTCAAGATCTTGATATCATCACTTTTAACAAAATTGATTGCCACACCCTGCAAACCGTGATTAGGCCCAACTGTGAGTAACATATTTATCAAACAAAGAGCAGAAAACCAAATCAGAGCATGGAAACAAATATGTAAGAACTCAAAATCCTCCAGAGTAAAATAAAGTTTGTGACATGACATGAAAATCAGACTAACTACTTGAGTCTAGAAGCAGTAATTCCACTAATTTAAACATTCCCAATACCTTTCTTCCAAAACGTCCAGAACGACCAATCCGATGAATGTACAGCTCTCGATTATTTGGAAGGTCATAGTTAATAACTAGAGAAACCTGATAGCAAAAACAAGAGCACAATCATTATCAACAATTAATTCCTCCATCTAAAATTTAAAAGAACCAATGCAGGAATGTCTCAAGAATTTTAATTGCTGTTAGTCAAATGGATGATAGGAAATTTTTATTTGTTTGCATTTCTTTAGAACAAAAAGCATGTTACTATATTAGCACAAACCTTCAACCCACCCAAAAGACAAACACAAACAGGGCGCAGAATTAATACCATTATTAACTAACAAATACTCCATCCGGTCACATTTATAGGGAAAAAAAAACTACTTATGCGGTGTTTAAGAAATTTAGTTAAGTAAAATTAATTTTCTTGATTTAAGATAAACATGAATAAATTTACTAAATTAAGCCTTATTTTTCTTGGAAATCACATGCACCTTTTGAAAAGTAAGGGTATATTAGGAATAACAATATTAATTAGTTTAAAAGTAGTTAACTTTTACTTATAATAGTGACCAAAATTTGAAGTGTTTTTTTGCTTATAAATGTGACCGGAGGGAGTATTCTGCAAAAACGAAACATAGTTGCAAAGTTAGAATCACAATGTAACATTGCCCAATTGGAATGTATGAGCCCATCAACAATCTCCGAATACTAATTATGATTGTTAGTCTAAACAGTTGTGATATTCCTCACCGTGATAAGAACATGACTCTACTAAACTTCTCTTCAGGTCAGCAAATATTTTCTAATTCTATACTTTTAATTTTGATGAGTTAACATTTGAAAAACATTATGAAAAATTGAGTTTTAAGTTAAGTTATATTTATGTTTGGATATTTGATGAAAAAATTTTGACACGAAATAATCAAACATCTAGATTTTTACTATAAACAAACACAAACTAAGAAACTGAGAACAGAGTTATGACTCTACATGGTAGAAATGCCTTTCATAATTCATGCAGTATCTTCACCGCATATATAAGCAACGTGAACTCATCGTATTTTAGGAGCACAGATAAAAATTAATATTAAAACACAGACTGGTCAAACAACTTGCCTGTTGCACATCAAGCCCACGAGCCCAAACATCAGTTGTTATCAATACTCGGGTTGTACCAGCACGGAATTCTCCCATAATTGCGTCTCTTTCTCTTTGAGGCATGTCACCGTGCATTGATGAGACAGTGAAATTATTGTTACGCATTTTTTCAGTTAACCAGTCCACCTGTTCCAAAAAGATATATAATAATTATTATTATAATATAAAGATAGAAACTGTAAACTGATCACCATGTGCAAATATAAAATACAGAATCTAATACTCTACCATAAAGATCATAAAAAACCTTGTTAATTTTCATTTACCTTTCGCTTAGTGTTACAGAATATAACAGCTTGAGTGATGGTAAGAGTATCATAAAGATCACACAGAGTATCAAACTTCCATTCCTCCCTTTCAACCGCGACAAAAAATTGCTTGATTCCCTGTAGTTACGGGGCAAGGCAATTGCATCAATATCCAGTTAAATATGAGAAATCATAAAGACAATAAAAGCAATTGCTTACCTCTAATGTCAATTCATCACGTTTTACAAGGATCCTCACAGGATCTGTCATAAATTTATTTGTCATCTCCAGAATTTCATGAGGTAGCGTAGCAGAAATCAAGCAAACCTACACAGTAAAAACAAAATTCAGAGACTATATAAATTTGGAAAGAATTAAGACAAGACTGTTCCACATCGACTCCGGTAACTAGGACCAAGAACCCTAAAGATGCATCCAGTTATGTTATAAAATGAGGTAACATTTCAGGTAGCTTGGCCAACATAAATTTGAAATCCCAATAAAGACAACAGATTTATAAAATTCTGTATCGGAACATAGCATTGTTTAATCGAAACATTAACATGATTCCTTCATATGATGTCCGGTCACTAACTCCAATTAGCAAACAGGAACACTACACACTTCTTACATCCTTATTAAATACCACATGTCTGAATTGGGACTTGGAAATTGGCATGTATAAAAATACATGTTCAACATTATTTTTGTTTATTGTCGTTGTCAGACCTTATGCTATTGTGAAGTCTACATATGGAAGGGGAGAAAAAAACTAACTATCCCTTTTAGTTTAGCATATATTAAGATATCAAATTGCAGAAATTCCATAACAAACACAATGACAGAGACGAGGGCATGAAGGTAAGGAGAACCTGAAGATCTGGTGGGAGATATCTATACACATCATAGATTTGATCTTTAAACCCTCTGCTCAACATTTCATCTGATTCATCCTGTAATAAAAAAGAAAAACATAAGATAATCCTTTTGCCAATTACAACAAATAAGAAGGGAAAAAAAAAATTCAAGCATTGGCAAGTAGAAGCAATGAACTACCAGAATTAGCAACTTGATAGCTCTTGTGCGCAATGTTCTTCTTTTGATCATGTCACAGACTCGGCCAGGAGTTCCAGACACCACGTGAACTCCATGTTCAAGCTTCCTTATGTCTTCTCCCACACTTTTGCCTCCAATGCAAGCATGGGCTTGTATATTAATGAAATCTCCGATCGCCAATATAACCTTTTCAGTCTGTGAAGCAAGTTCTCTTGTTGGAGACACAATTAAAGCTTGCACCCTGTTCAAAAATTGCAAAATTGGATTCGCAAATTAATAAACTGACTGATGTACATTGTTCATAGCAAACCACACATCTTTAGTGGTATATAGTCTATACAACAATGAACAATAATCTTTAATATTGAATTCAAATTAAATAATAAAATTGTATAAGTATCTCTAAAGCAAACATCTAATTAATCATTCATTAACAAACCAGATTATTATATATAAGCACCTATAACAAATCCTAAGCGCCTATAAAATTCAAACATTATTTTCTTCACTCTAAGGTAGCCAGATTGAAAAATCTCACTCTTAAAAACACCCCATCAAAAACATATCAAATCTTTTGTTCATCCTTTAGGGTTTAACAAACCCATCATTAAATTTTCGCTTCCAATAATTATCATTATATATTTCTTAAATCCACATTAGTCAATATCACACAAACACCAATCAAAACTGAAAACCCCTAATTACCCTCAAAAACCCTAATCGAGAAATTCAACCTAAAATTTAAAATCTCTTATGTCATTAAATTTCCTAAATCCACATCATCCAATATCACACTAACACCAACAAAAATTCAAAACCCCTAATTACCCTCAAAAACCCTGATCGAGAAATTCAACCTAAAATTTAAACTTTCTCTTATGTCATTAAATTTTCTAAATCCACATCATCCAATATCACACAAACACCACCAAAAAAAACTCAAAACCCCTAATTCCCATAAAAAACCCCTAATCAACATATCCAACCTAAAATCAGAGTCTACTCTTCCAAATCCTAATCCAAACAAATCAACAAAACAAAAAAGATAAAAAGAAGAAGAAAGAAACTCACTCTCTGACGGAGGTATCAACAACCTGACAAACAGTAAGCGCAATCATTGAAGTCTTTCCGGTACCAGATTGAGCTTGAGCAATAACATCACGTCCCTGAATGATAGGTGCAACAGCACGCTGTTGAATCGCGGAGGGTTTCTCGAAGCCGTATTGGTAGATTCCACGAAGCAAATCGTCTTTTATCCCCATCTCTTCAAAGCTTCCGATGGCTTTCACACCTTCTGTTGTCTCGAAGTCCATATCGTCGTTGGAAGTAACCGTTCGCCGGCGATTTGCCGGAACCACGGATGTTGTTGCCATCGCTGCCGCCGATTTGTGTTCGGAGATAGAAGAGAAAGGTTGGGTTTCGATTTTAGAGAGAGAAAGAGAGGGTTTCGTTTTTGTGCCCTAAAAAATATATAATAAGGTACACTACCTTGTTAACGTGGTTACGTGGGTATAAATTACTATACTAGTGTGAGACCCGCAGCTATAATTGATAATTTAGCATAAATTAATATATATTTTTGTTTTTTTACATATAAGTTTGTATAAATTAAAAATAAACATAAAAATTAACAGTAAAATTTAATATTTTAAAATTCAAACCGGTTCACTGATTGAATGGATAATTGGTCTAGACAATTTCAAAAAATTTCGAGAGAGTAAGTTGTAACTATGTTAAATTCAAATAGCATGTATTATGAAAAAGTGTTGAAAATTCATAGAAATTTTATAGGTTTAAAGGCATAATACACATACAATATAAAAACACTATACATTTGTCGCGAATATATATATATATACACACACACACACCATGTATAGATTATTAAAAAAATTATATTTGATCATTATTAATATATAAGAAATAATATAGTTTCGTATAAATTACAAAAAATCCCTTAATATATATTACGATAAAATAGACATTTGTATTAATATATATATATATATAGGCTACATCTAAATTAAAAATATAAGAAAATAGGCTCATATATTAATATATAAGTATAAATTAAATCCCCATATTAATATATCAGTATAAATATAGGTTCACATACATATAAATTACGGGGCACATATGTTTTTTTGTGAGTATAAATATGTAAGCTTCGTATAAATTACAAAAAAAAAAAAAAAAAATTAGCCCCTGATATTAACATATCAGTATAGATATAGCCATATAGGTGCTTGTAGCAATTACAAAAAAAGGCCCCATATTAAAATGAATGTAAATATAAGTCTCATGTAAATTACAAAAAAAAAATTTGCTCATCACATGAATGTTGTAGCGTATTAATAGTCATATAAGCAGACCTGTATAAATATGATCGTCGAGACCAAGTTCATTATTATAATATAGACTTGGATAAATATTGAGATTAAATGACTTAGACACGTCTTAGTCAATGTTATTTTGATAAAAGAAAATTATCTTCTTCATTTGTGTAAAATACATACTAAATAAAGCCCCTGGGAAGAAATAATTGTGTAACGCATCGAGGAGAATTGGACTTAAGCCATTTGAAATCAACAAGTGATAGGAACCAAGGTTCATATGGGTAAGAACAAATTACTTGTTAGATCTACTAGCACCAAAAAATAAATAAATATTTTTTTAGTCCTTTTCCTATGGTGTGAATGAGAAAGTGCTAGATACTGAATTACTGAGAGGATAAGCTATAACGCTTTTAATGATTTTCATATCCCTTATGGGTGGTGTATGATTTGCAGCATACACTTAATGGAATATGAGTGTCAAGTGGAGCCGCTTGTATGAGATCTTGACGAAATCTCTAGAGCGCTCATGAATATACCAAACACGCGCACGACATATTAGCGCACCAAAGCGTCAACAGCAAGAATTGTGGGGTGTGATGTGGGTGGTAAACCTCTAACATACGACAAGTGACTTTGGTTCATATAGCTTGCTACACCAATTTCACTATGTGTTAAGTCTATTATTCTAGGATTGGTTCATATAGTTTGCTACACCAATTTGATGCATTACATCAATGATGTTAACCCAAGAAATGTTTTTATGAGTATTTTTTAAACTTTAAAATAAATTGTGGAGGATTGTTGGAAATTTTATTTCATAATTTATTTTAAAGTTAATTATTATTTAATAATAATGATTAAATTAAGTTACTCATTGACCAAGTTACTCATTTACTTGGTTTTTAATCCTAATTATTAGGATTTATGGTTTTGCTACATAGATATTATTTGGTGTCCTTCACCGCATATATAGATATAAGAATGAAACATAATAGGTGTGGAAAATAAGGGGAATAAGCCATATTCACGTTGGCTGCTCTCTTCTTTGTTTTTTACATGTGATTCAAACCAATAAAAAAACTATTTTCATCTTCCTAATAAAATTGAGTTTTCATCTTCTTGGGTTACATTACCGGTTGCTATTAATTTTTCTTGCAAGTTCTGTTACCTCGGATATAGTTTATATCCGAGAAGGACTGTTGAATCCTGGGGGATTTGCGCTTGTGAGGCGGATAAATCCTTAAGGACAGTGCGATCAACACGCCTCAGGTTTGTGTATTTGTTTGTTATTTTGTATGAGTTGCTTAAAGAAGATGTCGGTCGAGTTGAGTTGATGAACATTTGTAACAATATCAACAACATATAAGTACTCGTGTACTCTCTTTGTTATTATATTATAATAAAATGTTTAATGTTATTTTTGAGATTATTAATTTAGGTCCAATTTTTCAACAATAAATAACCAACTCATACCAATCCAATCCAACCCAACCAAAATCGAACCAATCAAATCCAAACAAAACAAACCAAACTGAACCAAGTCAAATAAAACCAATTCAATCCAAACCAACATAGAGAAGAGAAGAATCAATCGGGAGAAAAACAATCAATCAAAAGAAGTCAACAGAGCGAGAAACAATCAGACAACAGAAGATCAATAGAGAGAAACAATCTATTAGATGAAACCAATAGAAAGAGACAATCAAACGAAAGAGACCAAATAGAGAGAAAGAAGCAATCAAACATAAGATCCAATAGAAAAAGACAACCAGAGAAAAAAACAAAATAAAAAAGGAACCAATTAATTAAACAGAAGAAGCCAATGAGGGAGAATACCAACCATATAAAGAAGAATCAAAAGAGGCAGAAACAATCAATCAAAAGAGACCAATAGAGAGACAATCAATCGGAAGAAACAAATTGTGAGCACTTCACTCACCAAACAACCAAATTGTGAGCACTCGACTCACAAAACAAACAAATTCAAACAAATCTCCAAATTAATGGAACCAAACAAAGCCAAAACAAACCACTATAAAGTGAACCGAAGCAAATATAACCAAATCGAAGTTAACCCAACTAAACAAAATGAAACCTAATGAAACTAAACAAACATGATAGGCCCATGCAAAATCGTGTCGGAAAATGAACAAACAAGATGATGAAGGACTAAAGGCCAATTTTTTTGGCAACATGAGCACAATAAATGTTAGCAAGCTGCATGTTCACCCTTCTTTAAAAATCTGAGGTACTTGCACAGTAATGTCGAACTATGTTTGGTTCAAAAACCCCACTATCAACTATTTTTCCTTTTTCTTGAGTAACCGACAATCCAAACTTACCATTTTTAGCGGGTTCCTTATCATCGTCACAAAGGATCACATAAGAAATCCCTTTAAATGTTGGCGGTTTCTTACCCAACCGAGCCAGATTCGTCTATTCTTGAGTTACATTACTGTTAACCACCATAGGTTCATGTATCACTCGTTCACGTTGGCTGTTGTTTATAGTTTCCTCATGCACATGTGTTTTCATTGTTTCATTCATCTCTTTCTTTTTTAACTCAACCAAAATCAGCAACATCTTGGTCTGAGTTTGATTCATTTGTTCAATATTCTTAGACAACCGCTTGTTTTCCTTAATGAGTTCTTCAATCAGGCTGTTTTGGACTTGCAAATCATTCATCGGTTCTGGTGGCACAGTCGCTTTGAGCAAATGCAAGCAAGTTTTGTAACGTTGCATCGACCTCTTGATTTCCCACAGTTTCATATTCCATTTCAAATGAAAACTGTTGGTGTTCTTCATCGTTGGTTTGGATTCCATAAACAAGATTTTCATGCGAGGAAGCCATGTTTCCAAAGTGAGAGTGATAATGTGTTAAAGTATAGATGCCATATAGAAAGGAAGAACAAATGAAACTATGGTTTCTCTTAGAATACCAAAGCTTAACAAGTTAAAAAGTTATAAAGAGAATATATAGTAAAATCTAGTGGACTAGACTAGTAACTAAGAAACTTAAAAGACCCAATAGCATAAGCCCACTAACTTATTATCTACACCTCCCCTCAAACTCATGATGCAACAATAAGAAGCATCGGGAGTTTGTCAACCAGAATACGAAAATATACTAAATAATATAAGCTTGTTACAAATTAACCCAACAAATAAACTAAACCAACTAATATCATAACCATGAGCAGCAACTAGCAGCCATAAGAGGTGAATCATCTGAGAGAGTGGGCAACATTCAAAGAGAGAATCATTCAATAGAAGAACCAAATCATACCAATCCAATTCAAACCATCCAAAATCGAATCCAAACAAAATTGTACAAATCAAAACCGAACTAAGTCCGATGAGGACCAACCCTACATGAAGGCTAATGAGCTTCAAGAGTTAAGAGTGGAAGGACCTTTGACTAGAGACAGGGCTAGGAAGCTAAAGGCGCAATTGGAGCAACAAATTATTAAATTTCTTAGCTTTAAGACATATGACAAGATTGGTCGACATCATACTAATCTTTTGATCATAAAATTATCTTAAGACTTACTTTTAATTTTGGGAATGTAATAATCATACTTTTAATTAGGAATTAAGTTTAGTTTATGTGTGTGCCTAAACACTTGTTAACTTAGGCACCATGTCATTAGTTGTGTGCATCTTAGTCTTTTGTCTCGACTATAAGTACCTTTCATTTGTATGACTTTTATTAACTTTGAAGAAAAAATACTTTTTATGTGAGTTTAGAGAAATGCTCTCTAGGGTTCTTCTTTGAACCAAACTTGAATCTTATCAAGAGACTCTTACTCTTTTGGTGATTCTACCTTGATCTTATCATTCCCTTGTGGAGTGTGGCGATTTCTTTCATTTCTTTCCTACTCCACCTTTTCTTGTTTATGTTTATCCTTTTCTTTGCTACTTTGTGTGGATATTATTACTCATATGGAAGCACTTAGATCCTTATCAAAGTCAAACAAAACCAATTCAATCCAAACCAATAGAGAGAAGAATCAATCAGGAGAGAAACAATCAATCAAAAGAAGTCAACAAAGAGAGAAGCAATCAGACAACAGAAGATCAGCAGAGAGAAACAACCAATTAGAAAAAAAAACAATAGAAAAAGACAATCAAACAGAAGAAACCAAATAGGGAGAAAGAATCAATCAAACATAAGAGAGAATAACAAAATAAAGAGAGAACCAATTAAACAGAAGAAGTCAGTGATGAAGAATATCAATCAAACAAGGAAGAAACAAAGGGGGAAGAAACAATCAAAAGAGACCAATAGAGAGACAATCAATCAGAAGAAACAAATTGTGAACACTTAACTCACCAAACAACAAACCTCTGAGCACTCGACTCACCAAACAAACTAATTCAAACAAATATCCAAATTAATGGAACCAAACCAGACAAAGTCAAACCGAACCACTAGAAAGTGGAACCGAAGCAAGCATAACCAAATCGAACAAACCCAATCAAACAAAATGAAACCTGATGCAGCTGAACAAACACAAGAGGCCCATGCAAAATGGTATCGGAAAACGAACAAATTGAATGGTGAAAAACTGAAGGCCAATTTTTTGGCAACATGAGCACAATCAATGTCTGCAAGCTGCATTTTTATCATTCTTTGAAAATCTGAGGTACTTGCACAGTAATGACGAACTATGTTTGATTCAAAAAGACACTTAATTAACAAAACTATGGATATGTTTGTTTTTAATTTCTTTTTAAAAAATTGATTTTTACATTGGCACTACTTCCTAAGAGCAGCATGTCACCAATTTCATCATAACGGCTTACTCGAAATCATAATAACCAATTCTTTAGTCAATTGTCGATATATTTCTAGAAGAACTTAATTAAAAATTGTAAATAGTAATTTTAATGTTCAATAATTTAAAAATTGTCAAAAGAAAAAAGAAATTCAGTAATTTAAATATTTATATTATAATTTTATGTTAACATAAATCACATAATTTTTCTTAAAAGATTTCTAAAAAATTATTTTTATTAGAATCTATTAAGAAAAATGATGTACAGAATGAATTGACATAATTTTTTTATGAACTTATACAAAATAGTTTATAAAAATAAATAAATTTTTTATTTATTATTATAAATTTGTTAAAATAATTTATAAAAAAAAAATTATAAACATACATTTTTCATAAATGAGAATCTAAAATTTACATTTTTTATAAATGAGAATCCCCAAACTTAGGCTAAATTGCACTTTTGGCCCCTTATGTTTCAGAAAGTTGCAATTTTGGCCCCCTATGTTTCAAAATTGCACTTCTAGCCCCCTATCTTTACCCCATTTTGTAAAACATCAATTTTGACCAAATCAACGATGATGTGGCAAGTCACTTAAGTGACTCAGTTGCCACATCAGCTTTTTTTTTTAATAAAAAAATCTAATAATGAAAAATAAAACAAAAAAAAGAATGCAAAGTGTGGTTGATCACGTGAACAATTGGGAATTGTGAAAACACTAGACCAAGAATGGAAGCTCATTGTTTCTTCAAAATGGAGGTAGATAGATAGATACATACATATGAAGGTTAGTACTAACCTTCAATCAGTATCAAATCAGAAAGTGGAGTTAGTGAACTTTACTTAGAATTCAATTAATTTCATTTTCATATGTATGTATCTATCTATCTACCTCCATTTTGAAGAAACAATGAGTTTCCATTCTTGGTCTAGTGTTTTCACAATTCCCAATTGTTCACGTGATCAACCACACTTTGCATTCTTTTTTTTTGTTTTATTTTTCATTATTAGATTTTGTTATTAAAAAAAAAGCTAATGTGGCAACTAAGTCACTTAAGTGACTTGCCACATCATCGTTGATTTGATCAAAATTGATGTTTTGCAAAATGGGGTAAAGATAGGGGGCTAGAAGTGTAATTTTGAAACATAGGGGCCAAAATTGCAACTTTCTGAAACATAGGGGGCCAAAAATACAATTTAGCCAAAAACTTATTTATTTGAATAAGTTATTTTAACTCTGTGTCCGTGAGTTTGACTCAGTTGGTAGAGACATCGCACTATATGTGCAGGAGCCCGGGTTCGAACTCGGGACACTTCACTTATTCACCTTTAAGGTGGATTTTCTAGCCACTAGGCAACTTGAAAAAAAAAAAAAGAAGCTATTTTAACTCTAAAATAAGCTATTCTAAAGGATTATTGATCTTGAAAAAATTCCAAAAAACTCAACTCCAATAATCTTGCTTATTACTTACACGTTTTCGCCAGTCACATTCCTTTCTCTTCATTCTCAACACGTCTCTCTTGTATTATACATTGCATCGCATCACCGGAACACTCATTTCTCTCTTTCTCTCTCTCATCGTCTTCGTCTTAAGGTATTTGACTAACTATGGTTTTGTTAATTTATTTATTTTGCTAATAATTTGATTGTTGAAGTTGTTGATTGTGGACCCTTTGAGCTAAATTGTCAATATATTTTAAAAAAATTACATCTTTTCATCAGTTTAACTGAGACTTGCTTATAATTTTAGTGACTGGAACTTGTTTGAAGAAAAGCCTGTATGAAATTATGAATTGTTTGTTTGTTCTTATAGTTATACAGTACTTATGTTTGTGTTTTAAAGCTAATGTGTATTTAGTAATTTTGTAGATTTTGGCCAAAGTTGATGTATGGATCAATAGTTTAAAGTAAAGAAAAATAAACTCAGTCACATGTACATCTAGAGCTCCTAAGGCCCTTTTTGGATAAACAGCTTAAGTACTTTTAAGTTATAACTCACACACGGGCTCGTTTGGCCTAGCTTATTTTTGAGCTTATGCAAACAGCTTATGCAATATAAATTAGGTTTTATGCTATTTTATAAGTTCAAACTAGTGAAAATTGAATTTTTATAAGTTATTTTATCATAAACTACCTTGACAAACTTATAATAATACATAAAAATTGCATAAGCCGTTTGCATAAGCTCAAAAATAAGTTAGGCCAAACGGACTCATAGAAGTGCTTATTTATAAAGTGGCCTGTTTGGATAAACAGTTTATTTGCAACTTATAGGACAAACGCTTATCATGATAAGCATTTATGTGTAAGCTTACATAAGCTATTTTTATAGCAAAGGATAAAATTAAGATAAATTGTTTGGATAAGCTACGAGCTATTTTCATGAGCTATACTGGAGAACTTATGAAAATAAGTTGAAAAAAACTTTATGAAAATTGTCATAAGCTGTTTTCATAAGTTCTTCCAAATAGTCTCACAAATAAGCGGTTGAAAATTGTCAATATATAAGCTCAAATAAGCCAATCCAAACAGACCCTTACTATCATATAAGTGCTTATTGATAAATTAAGGTCCGTTTGGATTGACTTATTTTTGAGCTTATGTAAAACAACTTATGCAAATAAATAAGCTTTTATGTATTATTATAAATTTTTCAAGGTAGTTTATGAGAAAATAACTTATAAAGATACATTTTTTGTTAGTGACAACTTATGAATTAACATAAAAATTAATTTATTTGCAGAAGTTATTTTCATAAGCTTAAAAATAAGGCAAATCCAAATGGGCCCATATAATTTCTAGAACAACAGCTAAATTGAAGTCTAATTGTTTCCATATAAGCTATAAACTCTTTTTATGAGCTATCTTGGAGAGCTTAGGGAAATAAGCTGAAAATAGCTTATGGACATGTTATAAAAAAGGTGTTTCTATAAGTTTCTTAAACATCCTTACAAATGCTTATGCTAGTAGATAAGCTCAAATAACCAATCCAAACAGACCCAATTGTTGATATTGTATTAGGTTATGCTGTCACTTGGTTCTTGTAGATTTATTTATCTTATTATCTTGTAAAGGTATTATGGGTTTGATAGAAGAATAATTGACACAAGCTAATAAGTTTAAGTCATTATATACAATTAGATTAGATTTATTATGTAATGTTTTGATTCACAAAGAAAGGAGAAAAACAGAGAATTTGTAGTTTAGTTTACTCTTGTGATTATATGTGATTATATTCATGTCAAAATTTGCATCGAAGTTCTGAATTTGGCTTCTAGAATGACCGGAAGGACAGATCATTCTGCCGAGTTGTTATTGTTAATATGCTTGTTACTTTTCATATCTAGAATATTTTGAAGGGCACAATTTATGTACAACATTTGTGGCGCACATACTTTTGTGTAGAGTATATAATATCGATTGAATTTGTTGTGTTGGTTTGTGTGAAGAAATTAATTGAAGGTGTAAACTGAATTTACTATGTTGGTTTTCGTAATAAGGAATTAGTTGTCGATCACAGATTGTATTTATAAAATATTTCTTTTCCCCGCTAATCACATAAATAACCAATGTTTAGCTGTATTATTTTAAATACCTTTCTTGATACAGATGGCAGCATCATTGGCATGCCTTGTTGGGAGTGGTTTATCTACACAAAGTATTAAAATAATTCTTGGTAAGGACGTAAATGGAAGACATCCCTTATTTTCTCGGAGACATTCATCATTGAGGAGGGCATCAAAAACTATATTAGTCAAAGCATCGTTAGATCAAAGGGAACATGAAGGGAGAAGAGGATTTCTGAAATTGTTAAATGTGACAGTTGGCTTACCAGCATTATTAGGAAGCGCAAAAGCTTATGCTGATGAGCAAGGGGTTTCCTCCTCCAAAATGTCTTATTCTAGGTTTCTTGAGTATTTGGACAAGGGCCGGGTTAAAAAAGTTGATCTGTTTGACAATGGAACTATAGCTGTTGTAGAGGCTGTTTCTCCCGAGTTAGGTAATAGGGTGCAGCGAGTGCGAGTTCAACTTCCTGGACTTAGCCAAGAACTCCTTAAAAAATTTAGGGAAAAGAACATCGACTTTGCAGCTCATAATGCACAAGAAGAGTCAGATTCCTTCTTTGCAAACCTGATTGGAAATCTAGCTTTCCCTCTAATTGTGATCGGAGGATTGTTCCTTCTCCAACGACAGTCATCTGGAGGGTCGGGAGGTCCCGGCGGGTCTGGCTTTCCTTTTGCTTTTGGTCAATCGAAAGCCAAATTTCAAATGGAACCAAATACTGGAGTGACATTTGATGATGTTGCTGGGGTAGATGAAGCCAAACAGGATTTTATGGAGGTAGTCGAGTTTCTTAAAAAACCAGAGAGGTTCACTGCTATCGGGGCTCGCATACCAAAAGGAGTTCTTCTCGTTGGTCCCCCGGGGACTGGTAAGACGCTATTAGCCAAGGCTATTGCAGGTGAAGCAGGTGTCCCGTTTTTCTCAATCTCAGGTTCTGAGTTTGTTGAGATGTTTGTCGGTGTTGGTGCTTCTCGAGTTCGTGATTTATTCAAGAAGGCCAAAGAGAATGCTCCTTGTATTGTTTTTGTTGATGAAATTGATGCTGTGGGAAGGCAACGAGGCACTGGAATTGGTGGAGGGAATGATGAAAGGGAACAAACCCTCAACCAACTTTTGACAGAAATGGATGGATTTGAGGGTAATACCGGGATCATTGTCATTGCAGCAACCAACAGGGCTGACATTCTTGACTCTGCTTTATTGAGACCGGGGAGATTTGATAGACAGGTAATTAAAGATTGTATTATGAAATATACATGCATTTGTTAGCGATTAAATAAGTTATTGAATAATGCTGTTGCAGGTATCCGTTGACGTTCCCGACATTCGGGGAAGGACTGAAATACTAAAGGTTCATGGCAGTAATAAAAAATTTGATGCTGATGTTTCTCTTGAGGTAGTTGCAATGAGAACACCTGGCTTTAGTGGAGCTGATCTTGCAAACCTCTTGAATGAAGCTGCTATATTAGCTGGTCGGCGTGGAAAGGTGGAAATTTCATCAAAAGAGATTGATGATTCTATTGATAGGATTGTAGCTGGAATGGAAGGAACTGTGATGACAGATGGGAAGAGCAAAAACTTAGTGGCATATCATGAAGTTGGGCATGCAATTTGTGGGTAAGCCTTAAATTAAGCTTTAGTTCTTTTTCATGTAAAAATTGTGTACAATTGCAACGTTACAAGATATTGCTGCCTTCATGAATTCATGTTACAATCCTGTTCCGGTCCGGTATGGAATGAACATAAGTTCTCAACCTATATTCATGGAATCGATTTGATCATCAGGTTATAAATTATAAGTTCTCAACCTATAGGAGTATAATTGAGGAAAACAATGTTTTCACATTTAGGAGCTGTTTTAGCTAATAATTCATAGAAAGTTATGCTGAAATATTAAACTGTACATGCAGAACTTTGACTCCTGGTCACGATCCTGTACAAAAGGTAACCCTAGTTCCACGTGGGCTAGCTCGGGGTCTTACTTGGTTCATTCCTTCTGAAGACCCAACTCTAATCTCCAAACAACAACTCTTTGCAAGAATTGTTGGAGGACTCGGCGGAAGAGCAGCTGAGGAAATTATTTTTGGTGAGCCTGAGGTTACAACTGGAGCAGCTGGTGATTTGCAGCAAATAACCAGTTTGGCTAAACAGGTCCTTTTCATTGACATAATGACATTAACTTAGCTTATCCTTCTGATTACAACTTTGTCATACTAATAAATGAAATGATACTCTTGCTGTAGATGGTAGTGACATTCGGAATGTCTGATATTGGTCCTTGGTCACTTATGGACGGGTCAGCTCAAAATGGAGATGTCATAATGAGAATGATGGCAAGAAATTCAATGTCCGAAAAACTTGCCGAAGACATTGATTCTGCTATCAAGAGGATCTCAGATGAAGCATATGAAATTTCATTGAAGCATATTAGAAACAACCGTGAGGCCATGGATAAGATTGTGGAAGTCCTACTGGAGAAGGAGACAATTACCGGAGACGAATTCAGAGCTATCCTTTCGGAGTTTGTTGAAATTCCACCCGAAAACGTGGTCCCTACTTCAACTCCCTCACCAATTGCTGTTTGATTTGCTGTATGTATGTCATTAAAATCTAGTGTAGCCCTCTAAGTACTCCGTTTTCTGAAATTGTCAAATATTTGTAATATACCCTTTAGATTTTAGTCCAAGTTATTTTGTGTTGACAACAGAAAAATGTTCCTTCAAAGTGTTAGTTAGGACATGATGTAACTTACACGAACAGTAGTAATAAAGTATCCATACCTATTTGTATCATTGTAATTTGTAACTAATGAGATGTGATAGGTTATTTATCTTTTAAATGGGCAAATGTTACTCATTAAACTTTGTTAGGGGGTGGAGAACTTTGTTAGAAGTAGTATCGAACGCTGAACTTCCTTCTTAATATCCCGTCTGAAGAAATTTGTTAGAAATAGGATCGAACGCTGAACTTTCTTCTTAATATTCCATCATACTCTGGCACACTTAATAGTGTAGGGTCACTTAAAATGGTGGTGTAGTGATAAGCTTGGATATTTTGATGATATTTCAAATGTTGATGGAGACAAAGTGATAAGTTACTCAATTGAAAGGATTTGGAATGGACGTGAAAGTTGGATTGAGAGAGAGGAACTGATGGATTCAAAGGTTTAACTATTTTCTTTTGTTTAAACTATTTTCTACTTGTTCTAATCAGAGAATTATGATTTCTTTTATTTAGAATCTTTTGGTGTTGCTGCTTGCATGTGTTTTGTTTAGTTAAAAATTATAAAAATGAGATCAGTATTTATGATGAGTCGGTAGATTTCAAATTAGCTGTTTGTACGACAATTAATATATATTATGACATAGGAGATCGAGGGTGAATTGAATGTGCTCGTGCACTTGCAAATATTGGACTTTTTTTTTTATACAAATATTGAACTTTCAATTACTAATTATACAGAGAAATTTAGTGGGTGTATTGAATTGAGATTTTAGGGGGATGTATTAGATTGAGATTTCAGTGGATTTTAAAAGACTTTTTTATATTAAAAAATTCCATTGGTATTCAATTAAGACTTTTATAAAATCAAAGCAAATCTTCTGGTATTCAATGAAAACAATTATGATTTTTTTTTTCAAGGCAATGAAATCCGTTGTTAAGATTACATTTTTTTATACATACAACAACAATATTGGAATGATAATCGGTGATTCACTTGCTCCATCTGTTGTTTCATCTTCTTTTGTTTTCAACATCGATTAAGAATATAAAGCTTTTATTGGTGATTAGAAATATATACGTAAAAAAAAACACAGAGCTTTTCATGTATATTTTTTTTTGTTTGAATTTCCAAAAAAATATAATTTTTTTATTTATTACTGTTATAATTTCTTTTATTAAAATTTATTGAGTCTTTTGAAATTTTCTTAATTTCCTAATATATATTGAGACTTTTGAAATTTTCCTAATATATAAAGTATTGTGAAATCTTGATTGTAAAAAAAATCTTTTAAAATCCATTCAAATCACGTGTCAAAAATCTTGATTGTAAAAAGTTTTTTGAAAAAAATCTGTTAAAATCTGTTAAAATCTCATAAAATCAATATAATCTCACAAAGTCATTTAAAATCTTCAAGATATTTTTTGTCAAAATAATCTCTTGAAATCTCAATCCAATACACCCCCCTTAATAGATTTTAAAAGACTTTTTTTTGTGAAAAAAATCTTGTGGTATTCAATTAAGACAATTAAGATTTTTTTTTCAGGGCAATGAAATCCGGTGTTATTCGATTGAGATTTTCCATGACTTATAAAATGTCTATTGATATTCAAAAATCTATAGATTTTAGTGGATTCTTTCATGTAGTGGATTTTGTGAGAATTTTTTGTTAAAAATACACTTGATAAACTCTTCTAACAAACTCATAAAAAGCCTTGAGACTTTTTCAAATTCTCCAAGACTTTTTTTATTTTGCTTTCACAATTCATCATCATTATCTCTTCAAAAAAATTCATAATCACTATACCAAATTTTTTCTTCTTTTTTTCTTTGTTCACTCGTTTATCGAAAAACAAGTATGCTTTTTGCAACCTTTTTTTTTGAACAAATTGATCTGCTGTTTTTTTAAGAAACGTCATGGTTATAAACGATGCAAAATCACTGTACCAAACGTATTCTTTTAACAAATTCTGCAGTTTTGTCAAAAAAAAATAAAATTCTGCAGTTTTTTTTTTTACGTTTATGCTTATATCAACAATATTGCAATCTTGTATATAGTTAAAAAAACATTGCAATCTTGTTTTGTCTTAAAAAAAAATAAAACTTGTTATATTTTTTTGGGTACAATGAACCTTGTTTTTCTTTACAATGTAATTTGTTTCTTCAATTTCTTATTTTCTTTATTTTTTTACATCAATTCAATGTTCTATTTTTTTTTGTGATTGTTAATTATATATATATTGACAATTGATTCATTGGCATTTTTTTATTTGTGAAATTTATATTGATTTATTGTTTCTTTTTATAAAGTTTCTTTTCATTTTATTGGTATTGTGTTAAAATTGATTGAGTTATAAAAGTTCATAAAGTATTTAGAAATCTTGAAAATCTGTATCATAAATTCATTGAAATCATGCATTAAAAATCTTGATTGTAAAAAGTCTTTTAAGGAAAATTAAAAATCTCACAAAGTCAATATAATCTCATAAAGTCTTTTAAAATATTCAAGATTTTTTTTGTCAAAATTGTCTTTCAAAATCTCAATTGAATACATTCCCCTTACTTTTTGTGTTCTTTAAAAATTTTCACGCGCCTTCTAAAATCATCAAACTAATTCTTCGCTTTTTAGGATCTGTATTATGTTCGCACTTTAAATAGTGGGTGACACTAGTTTTTATTTAAACTCAACGTCTACGCTGTCAAGCCTCGATACTCAAAAAATGGTGACGTATCGTGTCCGTACCCGATACCGATACTCTTTCGATACGTCCCGATACGCGTATCGAAAAAGTATCGGTTAAATCATTATTTTTAAATAAAAAAGTAATATCCGATACGTGTCCGAAAAATATCGGTTAAATCATTATTTTTAAATAAAAAATAATTGTGATGCTTCTATATCAAATCTGCTTGTTTGTATCTTAGGCACTTATTGTGCGTTTTCTTTATCAATATAATTTTTTACTTAAAAAAGAAAACTGTGGTATCCTACTTTATAATAGGTTGTTAAGCATTTCAGCTTATCCCAATATTCTGGTATAAAAATAAATGTTTTCTGCTTTTAATTAATCTTATTGATTTTAGTTATGTTTTTATCTTGTGTATTTATATATTTGATTTTAAATCTAATTTTTAAATAACGTAACGTGGTAGTATCGGATTGAGAATTTTTAAAAAAAATTCGTATCGCGGCAGTATCGAATTGAGAATTTTTTTAAAAATTTCGTATCAACATACCGATGTCGTATCGATATCGTATTTCGTATCGAGACTTCATAGTCTACGCCCCTTTTGAGTAAAAATTATTATGAAAAAAAATAAATTTGCATCTTAGAATCTTCATAACAATTGAGCTATGCTATCCGGACTAATATTTTCTCATCTATTGTCTGCTCTCATAAAGTTTGATGGACTGTGTTGTGACTGGTTTGTATCAACATAACAAGAGAGTTAGATTCTTACTGACTGAAATTTCTTCAATTTTTTTGGAGTGTAACACATTAACCATTAAATATGTCAGAAAAATAAATAAATAAAGTTATGAAGATTAAGAGATTAAATTAAATGGTAAATGTGAAACAATTGAGTTAAAATGTAAAATTGAAAAAAAAAATCAATTTAGGGAATTTACTCGCATGCAATGAGAGTGGATTCTCTCGACTTTATTGTGTTATTGATATCAAAATATCCATAATAATTTAGAAAAAGTTTTTATTTTTTTATATAATAAATAGAAGTCTTATTTTCACCACAAAACAAAGTCTTACGTAATTTTTTTGAAAGGATAAAAAAACTTACGTAAGTTTTTATTTTTAGTCAGATAAATGTTAACATGTACAGTACTAGTATTTATTTATGAGGCTGACGCACATAAAAGTCCAAAATTATCATTGAAATCATTATCATTATTCTATATAGACACAAAATCGTGATAGCTAAGTCTTTACCAAAAGAACAAAATCGTGAGTACTGTTTTGCATTATTGGTTTATTCTATTGTTTTCTACTCCTCAAAATTATTAAAATTATTAATACTACTTTTATTATTTGACCAATATAGTTTCATTATTATAATTTTGATCAACCTAGTATAGTTTTCTAAATTAAATTGTCAACTAACTCCAAATTTATAATATTCCAACCAAAACGTTATTGTGTTTAAGTGGTTAATAAACTTAATTTAAAATGATTCGTTTGAAAAAATTCAAATTTAATTTTTAATAAAAATAATTCTTAACTAAATTTTATTTACCTCACAACTTAATTTTCAATTACCGACCCCTTCTTCTTAAAACAAAATAGTTAATAAAAAATTAAATAATAATATTCCATTATACTAATCTTATCTTATAATTCTAATCATGTATCATTGACATTTGACAATAGCATCAAACTGCACTAACTAATGCATGTAACACAGTCATCACAAATAAAAATAATGAAAATAAATAATTAAATAAATATATCTATTCCAATGGAACTTATACCATTATTGTCCTTTTCAATCCAAGGAATATATAAAATATGTCTACCACTAAATAAGTGCATAATTTTTTATTCAACAAAGAATAAGTGTATAATTTAACAAGACCAACACCTGGGGCGGTTTAGTTCAATTTTGAGCATAAAAGTTATTCTAACCGTGAAATAAAATTGCATACAGTTTGGTTTGGTTCGGTTGATTTTTAAAAAGTTATCCAAACCAAATCAATCAATGTGGTTAGAATTGGTTTGATTTCTGCTTTTATCACGATATAAAAAATATGAAAATATTATCAACATGTTACAAAATAAACATCGCAAATTTTAACTTATTTTATTGTTTACACGATATAATATGCATATACATAAATTGCATACACATAAGAACTTATTTTAAATACTAATAGTAGAATTCTGAATCGCGTAAAATTATATGTTTTGACAACTTACTGTTTTATGGACTCAATTTTGGTTTGGCTTATTAAGTTTGTCTAGGTAATAGTTGATGCTACCTATGAAGCACGGACTCTGACACGGACACCGCGACACGACACGACACGGACACTCCGACACCGCTAATGTAAAAAATATACGACACCGACACCGCTACATATTTATAAAAAATATAAGTTTAGAATTAAAAATACATACATATGCATCTAGGTTGAACAAATTTTTCAATAAATTTTTTTTAAAAAGAATATATGATAGTACATTTGACATTTACTCATCCAACTACTATCGAAAAACTAAAAATAATGTAATCAAAATGCAATATCTTTAATCTCTCATTGATCAATATTATTATTTCAACATATCTTTAATCGTTGTATATATGTTTGAGAAAAATATAACCAAATAAAAAAAATAAAATTTGGACACTTACCCCGATACGTTTGTAGGAGTGTCTTATAGGTGTCGGACACCGATTTAAGGAGTGTCGGAATAAATAAAAGATTATTATTTTAGACACCTCTCCGACACGTTTGTAGGAGTGTCGTACGGGTGTCATACGAGTGTCGGACACCGACACGTGTCGGACACCGCGACACGTCTAATCATAGAGGTGTCGGTGCTTCATAGGATGCTACTAGTTGATATAGTTAAGTTAACTTTTGCGGTTTGGTTTTGTTTAATTTGATTTTCTAAAATGAAAATCGCAAACCAAACCGTGCGGTTTAGAACAAAAGTGATTCGTGCGGTTTAAATTAAATGTTACTTTTTGCGATTTTCGATTTAAATTGGTATAATTTGCAGTTTTATTTTTGAATTGGTTCGGATACGATCACCCATAGTATAATTTCTTTGAATATGTATCGATATACTCTAAATTTATAAATAATAATTAACAAAAAATTAATAAATATTATATCGATACATATCTATATAAAAATAAATATATATCGAAGAATTTACAAAATACAAACAAAATAGTAAGAAAATAAAAACAAAAAATATCAATAAAATAGTATTTATTCTATTAAATAATACAAGTACCAGTTGTAGTGTGGGTCCAATATGTCTGAAAAATTTCATTTTCTTGTCAGATATCATTTTGTCACCAATGTTCAGTATTTCCGTTAGCTACTTGATTTTCTCTTCCTCAAGACAATAACCGAACTAAAACATGGTTGTGTTCAATTTTCATCATTGAATTCTTCATAAAATCCAATCATGGAATTTTTGTTCTATGAATAACACCAAGTTTCATCAAATACTTTTTCTATTAATCACACTTCTATGTGACTAGACCAAGTACCAGGTAAGGCCATGTTTGAATTTGAGCTTTTTTTTTTTCTTGAATTTTAATTTCTGGGTTTATATTTTGAATTTGAGATTATTATATGTGTACTTTCATGTTTGTTATGTTTTGTTATTGATTGAAAAAAATTTGATTTCAACTAAATATCGTGATTGACCATTTTAAATAAAATTTGTTCTTATTATTGTAAAGATTTGTTGATGGATGGAATCACTTAATGAAGTCTTTTACTTTGTTTTTCTATTGAGTTTGATTGTGAGTGAAGTGTTAGCGGTCAGGTTACTGGTAAGAGTTTAACTTTGTAAGTTTAAAGGATGAAATTCAAATTCTTTCGGAAATTGTTTGACTTTTTTTGGGTTTCGCACCGGTTTCTCACCCATCAAAGATGGACAACTAATCCGGCTCGTGCGTAGAGGCATGCGCACTGGCCAAACGTTGTTCCCCTTGGAATCGAATCCGGTATTCTCCGGGTACGTCCTTGAAAAGAGCTCCTTGCCACTTGAGCCCAAACAACTTGGTTGAAATTGTTTGACCTTAATCTCGGGACACAGAGTTCAATTCTCGTAGGAAAATTCTTTAATTATAAATACAATTGTTATTGTTATGTGTAACCAATTAAGAATCTTAATATTTATACATCAATGATTTGCTTAAAATAGATTAGGAAGGTATTGACTATTCTATGAATGGAAAAGATACAGAACATATTTTGAAAAAATGAATCGGATTCGATTGTTAATTAAATAAGTATTTCCTGAATTTTTCCTTGATGCAAATTCAGTCTGCAAAATGAAGTTATCCAACTTTGTAGCAGTTATATCTTATTCATGTGTTGATTTTGAGTGTTTTGGTAACAGCATAAGTTCTTAGAAGTTGGAAGGTATTGAATCAAGTTTGGAATGGCTTCAAAATTGGAGATTGATAAAGAGAATGAGAACAAAGGTAGTATGTGGGATTTGGAACAAAAGATTGACCAACCAATGGATGAAGAAGCCGGAAAACTCAGAAATATGTACAGAGAAAAAGTATGATGCAATAACTTCTTGCTTTGTTTTTTCTGAATTCCATTGCGTATGTTTTCTCAATCCTCATTGATGTTGTTTCAGAAATTTTCTGCACTTTTGCTTATACGGCTCGCATATCAGAGTCTCGGTGTAGTTTATGGAGATTTAGGAACTTCGCCATTGTACGTTTTCTATAACACGTTTCCTCATGGAGTTGATAATCCGGAGGATGTAGTTGGAGCTCTTTCTTTGATCATATACTCTCTTACTCTTGTGCCGCTGCTCAAATATGTTTTTATTGTATTAAGAGCAAACGATAACGGTCAAGGTATGTATAATTAGCTCAATTCCTTTGAATGATATTTTTGGTGAATTAGATAATGCATATGAGATCCAAATCTAAAAAGGATGGAAGTGTTTATATTAGAACTTTTTCATTCGTACAATCACAATATCTTAATTAAGAGTTTATTAAATAAGTACTTATTATATAAGCACCGCGGCTAATTTATTTGAAATAAGCTAAAAATAGCTTATGGTGATATCATAAGCTCTTTTTATATAAATTGTCAAACATCTACATAAGTGGTTATGCCATAGGATACACAAGTGCTTACGATGTTTACATCTATGGAACAGGTGGAACATTCGCTCTTTATTCCTTGCTATGCCGACATGCGAATATAAAAATCATACCCAACCAACATCGTACTGATGAAGAGTTGACGACGTATAGCCGTACTACCTTCCACGAGAATTCATTTGCAGCGAAAACTCAAAGATGGTTAGAGGGACAAGAGTTTATTAAAAGTACCATTCTTATTCTCGTCCTTGTTGGTACCTGCATGGTGATTGGAGACGGTATTCTTACCCCAGCTATATCCGGTATGTTTTCTGTCTGAAATCTTAATCATCTTTTTGTTCCTATTTATTTCTCGTGTTTCTTTCAACGCAAGCTTTCTTTTTATTTACACATATCGGTTATTTATCAATTAATTTGTATGCTTACATTTGTGTGAACTTATCAAACTATGAAGAAAAACCATAGCATCAATTCATGAGACGAAAACAAAAAAACAGCGGTGACAGTATAACTTGAAATTGGTAGCGATTATAGTGTTCTTATAAATTACACAGAGCCTATTTAGATTGATTTATTGTAGTTCTTTTATTTTATCTATCAATTATGTATATGTTATTACTTATGGCAGACAAAATGATTTTCTGATATGTAGTTTTATCTGCTGCTGGTGGCATCAAGGTAAATCGCCCTGAAATGGATAGCGGTATGGTCCTACAACTGTAACGTTGCATTTTTCTTCTATGTTTACATATAGTTTAAATCGCCCTTATTTCTTTCTCTTCGGTGTTACAGGCGTGGTTGTGCTTGTTGCTGTTATAATATTAGTCGGACTATTCAGCGTGCAACATTATGGTACAGATAAAGTTGGTTGGCTCTTTGCTCCAATTGTTCTGCTTTGGCTTCTCTTAATTGGAGGTATAGGTATGTACAACCTCTCGAGATTTGGTGGCAGTGTCCTAAAAGCCTTTTCACCTCTCTATGTGTATCGATATCTAAGAAACGGACGCAAAAAAAGTTGGCTTTCCCTTGGTGGAATCTTGCTCAGCATTACAGGTATGTTTAATTTTCATAACTTTTTATTTGCTTCTTGTGTTTTAGAATTTTTAATTAAAGCGAATGGTAAATTTAAACTCGAAAACTTGTCGTGATGATTGCTTTCAGGGACAGAAGCTCTCTTTGCTGACTTAGCCAATTTTCCAGTCTCATCCGTACAAATTGCATTTACTCTTATTGTGTTTCCTTGCCTTCTTTTGGCATATTCTGGACAGGCAGCATATCTGGTGAATAACTTGCATCATTCACAAGATGTTTTTTATCGTTGTATTCCAGGTTTGTTTTTTCTATCATAATCTACACTGAAGTATCTATTTGTGAATGACTAAATAGTTCCTCAAAATTGTGAGCTCGTGTCAATTAAAGTGGTCTTAGAATTTTGCAAATCGGTAAATACATATCCCTTAAGGACTATGATGTGACACATAATAACTAAATATGCGGTCTCTCCACGTTGATCTCACATCAATTCTACCACAATTGCAACGACTAAAACGTACAATGTGAAATGATATTGATGTGATATTAACGTGCAATGTGACATGTCCAGTTAAAATGCCATTTCATAGTCTCTAGCAACAAAGGTTAAATGAGTGACTTGAGTGACAGTATACAATTTTGGAGAGTATTTTGCAATTTGAGAACACGAGGGTCTTTTTGGATCTATGCTTATAATTTTGAGGGCCAATTTCCCGTTCACTCTTTTTTTTAGAATGTTGCACTTATGTTTCTTCATGCGATGATTTTTATTTATTAGATGTTAATTATTCCTTTTTCTATAGATAAAATATACTGGCCAGTATTTGTTATTGCAACACTAGCAGCAATAGTTGCAAGTCAAGCCACAATAACTGCTACCTTTTCGATCATTAAGCAAGCTCTTGCTCATGGATGTTTCCCAAGAGTCAAAGTCGTACATACATCGAAAAAGTACCTTGGTCAGATATATATTCCGGATATCAATTGGATCCTTATGGTTCTTTGCATTGCCGTCACTGCTGGCTTTAAAAATCAAAGTCAGATTGGAAATGCTTATGGTAAGTATTTTCCTCGCCGAATATTGTGAGCCTTTTTTTTCATACTCTTTTTTGTTAGGAAATAAGTTTATTAGATGGGATAGAATATGAAACTTATAGGAGGATGTGAAATTGAAATCATTCAAAGTGAAAAAACAGGAATTAACAGGAAATGAAAATTTGCAAAATAGAAACCAATCATTACTGCATGAAATGGAAGGACTCAGTTGACCAAATCACAGGAATTAACGAAGTTTGTAGTCATATTAAATTTGTTGACGATTAGTATTATTTTGCAAGTTTACCATTGAGGAGAGAAAATTTGTTTGTTTCCATTATCGTATTTATTGCAAGTCGTAGAAAGAAGTAACATAATTAGGGAACTATACAACTGAAACGTGATGATTTAAGTGAACCGATAAGATATACTACTAATAATAATAAGTGAATTTGTTATTGTAACGACAGGCACTGCAGTTGTGTTAGTCATGCTGGTTACAACACTGTTGATGATTTTGGTCATGATATTAGTTTGGCATTGTCATTGGATTCTTGTCGTTGTATTCACCGTCTTATCATTGATCGTCGAATGCACATACTTCTCTGCTGTACTTTTCAAAATCGATCAAGGTGGATGGGCTCCCCTTGCAATTGCTGGAATATTTCTGATTGTAATGTATGTTTGGCATTACGGTACGGTAAAGCGCTACGAGTTTGAATTGCATAGCAAAGTCTCAATGGCATGGATTCTCGGTCTCGGTCCCAGTTTAGGACTAGTTCGTGTCCCCGGAATCGGCTTAGTCTATACAGAGCTTGCAAGTGGAGTTCCCCATATATTTTCTCATTTCATTACAAACCTACCAGCACTTCATTCCGTTGTTGTTTTCGTGTGTGTGAAATATCTTCCTGTATACACCGTCCCAGAAGAAGAGCGGTTCCTTGTCAAGCGTATCGGACCAAAGAATTACCATATTTTTCGTTGCGTGGCACGATATGGATATAAAGACCTACATAAGAAAGACGATGATTTCGAGAAGAAACTCTTCCATAACCTTTTCATATTTGTTCGACTCGAGTCAATGATGGAAGGTTGCTCAGATTCAGATTACAGCGTATGTGAACCACAAACCGAACAATCGAGAGAATTCATGTTAAATAACAACGGAAACACAACTTCAGTGAGTAATGCGGATTTTTCAGTTTCATCAGTAGATTCAATAGTTCCTGCAAGATCACCATCACATGTGAATGTTGTTACTTTTCAATCTTCTAGTCATTGTACCGAGGTTGATGAACTCGAATTTTTAAACAGTTGTAGAGAAGCCGGTGTTGTTCACATTCTCGGAAACACGGTTGTGAGGGCTAGTAGGGATTCAAGATTCTACAAGAAAATAGCTGTTGATTACATATATGCATTTCTTAGGAAAATATGCAGAGAAAATAGTGTGATCTTCAATATTCCTCATGAGAGTCTCTTAAATGTTGGTCAAGTTTTCTATGTATAGTCTTTTTTTTTCTCCTTTGGATAAAGAACAATAAGATTATTTATCATTTTGTGACTGCAATTTTGTGCAGAGTTAAAGTTTCTTATATGTTGTCTAGATTTCATTTGTACAGGATTTGTTAAGAAATAACATTTGTGAATGCCAAATATAGCATAAGAACAATCATTTTTGGTAAACTAGTATAAAGATGTGTATAGGATATGTATCAAAAGAATGGCTTGGACATTTAATTATATATTTCTTTTGAAATTATCGAACACAAGTGTAAGCTATGAAAAATAAATGATAAATCCCACTCCATTTTTAAACTTGCGGTCTTTACGTATTGTAATGTTTCTATCAATTGAACTATATTTATAGTTAAAATATACTTTTTTAAATAGAAAAGTAAAATTTTACTAACTCAAAGATTAAGTCTATTGAATATTCAAAAGACTTAAGCCGTGATATATCTTTGAGAGCCAAATGAAGGTTAAAGTTTAAAAAACCTAAGTGAGATGGTGACAATTCAATAACAAGATGACAATATGATGTAATGTACATTGAATGCAATATTTTTTTAGAATTGACTATTGAGCCTAACTCAACCTTATAAAGGGTGCGTTTGTTTTAGTATTAAAAAAAATATTTTTTTCTTTGTATTTTTGAAAATAGATTTTATAAAATCGTTTTCCAACATATTATAAGTTTTTTATATTCATTTTTTTTTAAAATTCAAATATTAATTTTGACATTATATAACTTAAACGTACATTATTGAAGATCAAAACATAGTCAAAATCTCAATTTTTACAAAAAGTTGTATTTCAAAAATGATTTTTATGAAAATCTATTTGAAATAGCTTCAAAAGGTGATTTTTTTGAAATTTTGATAACCAAAAAAAATTTCAATAAAATGATGAAATGGCTAAAATGACATTTTAAGAATAACTATTCAAATAAAATTTTCATTTGAAGCTTTTATAAAAAGTTTCTTATAAATTTTTTTTACACAAAATTATATTACACTATAAGAATTTATTTTCAAAAAATTTATAACAAACAGGCCCTAAATCGACTTGTAAGATGAGGATTGTGTTTACTTTATAAACATATATACAAGCCATCTTACAACTGACATGAGACTTCTTAACACACTCCATCGTACTCAACGCTATTGGGCTTGAGGCGCGAATATAAATGATGAATGTCCTTATCAGAATTTAATAGTTGGCAGTCCAGCGAATCGCACAGAAGACTCTGATATTATTTTAGAACTTAAATATTGAGTCTAACTCAACGCTACAAAATCAGCTTGTAAAACGAATTATAAACATATTTTACATGTGTATTAATAAATAAATACAAATAAAATGTTTTAATCTCTATCCTTTTTGTATTGTTCTGAACAGACGCCGCAATTGAAAGTTCTAGAAATAGAGACAGTTTTATTTAGGTTCATGCTTCTATCATGGTTCGATTGAGATACTTTTGGTCCATCCTCTGCCTTTATTAAAAGGACTTGGGTAAGTGTTATTAAATAAAGTCTTGTTATGAGCTCGACTAGAATGACTATTGAATGAGAGAAAACCTGAAAATTAGTTTATAATAAGTTTTTTTTTTTTTTTGGGTACAATAGTTTATAATGAGTTAATAACCACATAAACTCTTTGTCAAAAAAAAAAAAAAAAACCCCACATAAACTCTTACTTTACAAGCTAACTATATAGATTTAAGTTAGACCAACCCAATATTTGAATATTCATTGGTAAATTTTTTTAAAGCAAAATTAGAAGTGCAAAGATATTGTTAAATGCAATTGCAGATCTTAATACCACCCCCTATCTAGTCCCTGTTTTTTTAATAAGTATAAATTGTATAATATGTTAGAATATTTTTTAATATTTTGTAGGCCGCAATTAATTGTAGGTTTTGATTTTAATAAAAATGGGTTGATGTTATTGTGATTCATTTGATGATGCTTAAACCAAATAATTATGATTAGTAATAACGGATTTTG
Organism: Trifolium fragiferum; assembly: GCA_954870985.1. NCBI lineage: Eukaryota > Viridiplantae > Streptophyta > Magnoliopsida > Fabales > Fabaceae > Trifolium > Trifolium fragiferum. The sequence goes on along the minus strand of OX940795.1, from coordinate 13,531,095 downwards.
AACACTAATTCTGATTTGTGTAGAAATAAAGTGTAGGTCCAACCTCTAGTGTACATGAGGAGTGATACTTGACTAGGGTTGTTATCTTATAAATAGATAAGCTAGATCCCATTTTGCTGTCACTTTGAATAAAGCTTGTTTGAGGTTTGCCCTATTGAGAACCTCAACTCTTGGAGCATGTGATCGGGTAAAGGAAGACCTTATTTAATATATCGATGTTTACGATATTGGTGCTTCCAATAACAATTGTTTACGATTCTCATCTCAAGTAAGTCTGTTCAAATTTTATGTAATATCTCGATCTCTAATTTTAATTCTTACATAATATACTATGCAACTTATATTTTGACAATTTACACTTTTGACATAGTGTTAAACTATGCTTTAATTAATTGAGGAGCAACATTCAAACCACATTTTTCTTTCTACAAAACAAAAATGTGAATCGGTAGATCAATTTCAATTTTGTTATATATTGTATATATAACTATTGATCTTATCGGGATCAAGAAATCAGGTGGCCAGCAAGCACGTCTGTTAGTTGAGCAATCCACAAAGAGGGTGGGGGGTTGTACTTGTTGGTGCTCCGACGCTCAAATCAGTTTAGAGTTAGAGGTACAAGTTAGAAAATGGAAAAAAAATTTGAATACTTAACCCTTATGAGGAGGAGAGTTTATATATTATCCCTAGCATTAAGTTAAAGATGTTCATTATGGGCCAAGTTTATCTATCCGTAATTGATGACTACTAGAATTTCCACGTAGAATGTAGGGATGAGTTGTCTGTGCTCATCATCCTAGGCCAAACCGTTCCGCTGCAAAGTATTTTAGGATTAATAGGTCTTTACTCCTGCAAAGTAGGCGAATTTTGTTTTTTCCTCTGTAATTATTTTTTTTGAAATTACCCTGTCCAGGGGATAAAATACAATATGAAAAAAAATAAAAAACATTACAAAAAATAATCTAAAAAAGTAATTATAAAGGGAAAACAAAACTCGCTAGATAACCCAAGAGCACTTAGATGAGATGGCGTGGGTCTCTTCTAGCTTAACCAATGTCCTGGGTTCGATTCCTGGCTTGGGCATGCAGCAGTGTTAAAACTCTTAGGGAGAGTTTGCCATCCATTTGAGTCCCACAAGGCTCGAGGGATTAGTCTCTGCAGTTGCGCGCAGAGGATACCCGGTTTAAAAAAAAAACTCGCTAGATAAAAATTTATTAACCCAATATTTTAACAATTGAATGTTCACGGACATCCACGTACAATTCTATTGCTGATATTTGAATCAATATCTAAATCTGCAGCAAATTCGATTTTGGCTGCGGAATCCCAACTATAACAAAAATAATAATATAATTTGCTTATAAAGAAATATATAATCAATAATCTAATCATTGATAGGCGCATTAAAGTTTGATCACCTCATATGTACCTAAGCGGAAAAAGACTAGAAAATCAAATGTTGAATTAGTTCCAAATATCTTATGCATATATTTCATATCACAAAACTAGTCCATTTTTCCTGTCCACATATTTCATTCTAGTTCATTCAAAAACATATAAGCCTAGACAAATCGAAGAATCAAATTTATACACATCAATGAATCAAGTCAATATATGCATCCATCTATTGAAAACAAAAAGACATGACACATAATTTCAAGACATGAGCTACCTATATATATAAATAATACATGTTGTACTTAATCATTTCAAATGTTACCAAAAAAAGTGCAAATTAGGAAACTAATTAACCAAATTTTTATCATTAAGGGAAATGGAAGAGGCAAATAAGAAGGGAGATGAAGAAATTAGGTACCGTGGTGTTAGAAGAAGGCCATGGGGAAAATTTGGAGCAGAGATTAGGGATCCAACAAAACCTACCGGAAGACAATGGTTAGGGACATTTGACACGGCCGAGGAAGCTGCGAGAGCTTATGATTGTGCTGCCATTCGTTTGCGGGGTGCTCTTGCTATTCTTAATTTTCCCGATGAATATTATTTTCATCTTTCTTCTTCTTTATCATCGTTGGCATTGTCCTCTACTTGTGCCATGGCAAACAGTTCTTCTACACAGCATAAGGAAGTTATTGAGTTTGAGTATTTGGATAATAAGGTGTTGGAAGATCTTCTAGCGTCGTCGAAAGAAGAGAATGAAAAGAATGATTATTAACATTATTCTACAATCTTCTATTAATGATACGTAACAAAATTTTACGCATTTGTTTCGTGCCATTTTTCCTTAACGTACATTTGTGGAATCTTGTAAGACGTCTCTACTACCAATACTTCAAACTTTTTCTTGATAGGTAAATATTAATGATTATTTGTTAGAGAATAAGTGAATTTGTTAGCATAATCCATACTGCTGGACTATAACTTTCGAAAAAAATACTCTAAACCTGTATCTTACATTGTATTCAAAGTTTAGATTAATCTCCTAAAAAATGTTCGTTTGACTTTCCCTCATAGGGTCTTCAGGAGCTTTTCAAACTTTATTTTATATTATTATTATTGAATAAAATGAGGGAGATAATGATAATAAGGATGTAAGCATCACATACAAAATAAACTTTAAAAATACAATTAACTGCAGCATAAGATTTATGTCTTTTTTTTTTTAATTATTTTTTTTCTCTTTTTCATTGTTCCAACTTCCAAACTCTCAATGGAAAATCCCCATAAGCAAAAAGAAAGATGCATGAACATTTTCCATGTTCTTGAGAGAGCTCTATGAATGGGACATCTTCTAAAAGGTCTAGAATCCTCTTCAAATACATTGATAAAGCATGCATTGAACATGGGCCAAAAATATACCCAATTGGACTTGAATTAACATGGGCCTCGTGACCTATGTTGCTTTGGGCCACTCCCTAAGCCTCTCGCACTCTCTTTTTGAATTTCCTAAATACTTTGCGCGAATTTTAGAAATTTAGCAATCCCAATATATATACATAAATCTTTTGAAATTTTACACGTTCAAGTTCTAAAACTTAAACAGTCTGTTCAAATTTAGAACTTGAGCAGTTTATTTTGAATTCTAAAACTTAAAAAATATTTCTATTCAACCAATTATGGTTTCTTAAGTAGTTTACGCTGTTTCAGATATTGATGCTCTTCATGATTCTTTCGCTGATTGGAAGCTAGACAATGCGCATAAAGTTGTGGATCATCCTGATGATGGAATTGGTGCAATGTCTAACTTCACATTGGCGGATGAATCCACAATTTTAGATGCAATGTTTGACTTCACATCCATTGGCGCATCCACGGTTTTTAGGTGCAATATCTAGCTTCACATAAGCTGGAGAATTATAAGGAACATAAATATCCGAAACAACGTAAACAACTTAAAAAATTAGAATTGTCTTAGTAAAAATATGTTTTAGAACAGGATGCTTAAGTTTCATAACTTGAACATGTAAAATACAATTCAAATTCTACAACTCGAATAGGATATTTTTAGAAATTCAGTGGCGCGCAAGAGCCATTTGGGGTGACAAAAAAAAATCTCTTACAACATACTCCCTTCAATTTGGTCTATATACATACTTTATTCGGTGAACATAATATTTTTTACTTATATTCGACAAAAACTTCTTGTCGCGCCATGAGCTTCTCAGTTTACCCTCTCACTAGTTACGCATCGAGTAAGTAAAAATTGCAAAAAATGGGAAAAAAAAGTTCGTTGCCTACACAACAAATTGAGTTTGCATGTAAAGCAGTCATCTTGTCGGTAATTAAAAAAAGTCCTCCTTTAGTCAAATTGTGCAAACATGTGGCTAAATTTGACTGCCCACGTATGTCGATGTGACATAACATCCACCAATTACAAGACTTTGTGAATTCTATAAATTTACTCCTTTGTGTTAACTATTTTTTACATTCTCACATTTTGTCATTTTTTGTGTGTTACTTTTTCATCGCCAGTTATTGATCATATATTTTCTATCGGTGTTCTTTAATGTAGCTAAGTGGGTTTTTGCAGGACCAAAAACAGGACATTCACTAGCTAAGTGCGAGCATGTAAAACCAACTCAGACGTGGGACTTGCAGGCCAAAATTTTCCATTTAACTTGATGTAATCTTTTTTTTTTTTTTTTGTGGGGGGGGGGGGGGGGGGGGGGGGGGTGTTCCATATAGATCCCCATCATTATATTTATTTAAAAGTTGAGATGCTAGATTTAATGTCTAACTTGATGTGATTTTTCTTGTCCACCATTACATTTCCCTTCACTGTTTCTATTAGCTATTGCTGTTACATAACTGAACATGTCCTGTTTCACATGTTATTGAATCTGTTTCAATAAGTTTAAATACAACATATACCTTGCAGACATATTAAAATGCTTAAAAGAACATATAAATGCAATCAGTAATAAATTTAAAATACATGAATTAAACAAATTATCCATACATAAACCATAATATTATACATACATTAAAAAATTTTCCAAAAATTATTAAAAAAACACATCGCTGTAAGTAGCGAACCATATTTCTTTCCAACAAGCGTGTTATTTTATCTAAGGGATGTGAAGAGTGCAAACGTTGAAGTTGAGTTAAAGAAAATAGCCACTCACTATGTAACAAACAAATTGTGTTCATTGCCAAAGTAGCAAGGGGTATTTTGATCAATTTGCAGGACGCGTGAGAAATAGTGGGAGGCGCAAAAAGAAAAACTCATTCAAAATTGGAGGAAGTAAGTCACAAGGCCCATGATAATTCAAGTTCAATTAGGCATATTTATTTTGTTGCCATGTTCAATGTTTGAAAATTATTTTTGCCACCCTATGGGTTGCTCACGCGCCCTACAAATTTATCAAAATATTTTTCCGTGCCTAATGCCATAGATGTGTAAAAATGAGTAATTTTCACCGGTCATCCGTGCCTTAAGTCATAGATTCTTTTGTGGTCAGGTACCCCTGTTTCAGTCAAAGGTCTGTCACGTGGCCAATCAATTTTAATTGGCCACATGGACGGCCAAATTGCCTATAAATGGAAAATTCGTTGCATGCAGAGGCTCACACCTCTCCCACCCCCTCCTATACATGTTTCTTCTTTTAGTTTTTTCAGTATGTTTTATTTTTGTCATTTGGTGTGCAAATTGGCACATAGTCCTCAACCGATTAGTCATAGAGCACCCACCTATGTGTTTATTCAACATAGTTGGATGCTCTATGCTAATCGATGAGGGACTTTTGTGTCCTAATTATTGGGTACTCTATGACTAATCGAAGAAGAAACTACTAGGCCTCCATTTATGGGTTCCAAAATGGGAAGTTCCAGTGCTGCTGATTCGCTTGGTCGGAAGCATGTTGGAAAGCATTGTCCTGCAAAACTTGCCGGTGGTACCTTTTGGAGAACATCTCCTATGTTTTTTTTATAATGTAATATTAATATAATTATTTAACCGGAAATGAAAATCCCGGATGTAATGGTTAAATTGATGTAGTTTTTGTGCCTGTTTTAATAAAAAATATAATTACTTACTACACTACTCTCGTGCTGCTTAATTCATGTTTGTTATTTGGTTTATGCCACAGAAACATCCGTGCTAAACGTCACGGACCCCCTACGCTCTGAATCCATGTCCTAAGTCGCAGATTCGTCATAACTTCTTTCTATTCCAGTCAAAGGCCTGCCACATGGCTGTTTGTGATTGGCCACGTACGTGCGGCCAAAATGGCTATATAACGAAACTTCCATCGAAAAGAAATGTCACAAGTTTTTTTACTTCTTTTATTAGTGTTATAATGTTGTTTTTTTTTTTTTTTTTTTTTTTTTTCATTTTGTTAGTAAATGGAAATGTGTTTATTTGGGTACTCTTTGACTAATCGAAACAACATTCTCCCAGTTGCCATTTAGGAAAACTGGAAAAGCGGAGCCTCAAAGTACCACCTGAGACGCATGTTCAAAATTGGGAGATTTCCTAACACAAATGGAACTCTCATAGCCTCCAGATGTGAGCAAGTGGTCGCTGAAGCATTCGCAATAGTATAATTTTATTTTTTTTCAATGTAATTTTTTGTTTAACGTGTAATATTCATTTAATTAGTTTTTAATTTTGAAAAATTAGAGTAGAGGAGCAAGAGGATTTAGATGACATATTTAAACCGATGTAATTTTTGTGCCCGAAGAGATATAAAATATGTTGTTTTTCACTTCGTTCACAAAATTTATCTATTCTGTATTAATTTTCATTTGGTTTCTGTCACATACACGTCCGTGACATATGTCACGGACACCCTCCGCATGTAAGTCGTAGCTTAAGTAGCGGAATCATCGATGGTCAAGTTCAACCGATTCAGTCAAAGACCTGCCACGTGGCCGACTGTGATTGGCCACATGTGCAGCCAAAATGTTTATATAAGGAAACATCCGGGTATGAAAAATGTCACAACATTTTTTCTTTCTTTTAGTAGTGTTATAATGTTGATTTTGTTTCATTTTGCAAGTAAATGGCCGCATAGGCCTTTTTTAAATGTCTTAATTTGGGTACTCTATGATTAATCGTTATCAATGGCAGTGAAGACACTACTAGAAAAAAGGGATTCCACTTCTGTTGGAAACACCTTTTCACCTGAGACCTAGGCGCAAAACGGAATAGGTTCCTAACAAAAATGGGCCTGTCCTATCCTTCAGCACACAATGGGTCGGACCACCTAGTTGTCTGCATTCATATCATGGTTAGCAAGTGGCGGAAACATCTTTCTTGTCTGGTGATCAAAGATTATATACTAGGAAATTGCTGAAACATCTTCCCGGTCATTGTATTTAATTTTAATGTAATTTTTATGTCTAACATGTAATATTTATTTAATCAGTGGAGAAGAATGATTGTGATGAAATATTGAATATGATTTAATTTTTGTGCCTGATATTTAATAAAATATAAACTTTTCAACATCGTTTGCAATTTATCGATAATGTTGATTTATTTTTCAACATCGTTTGCTATTTATTGATTATGTGTATTAACTTTTAAAATTTGCATGCAGTTTATCTGTTCTGTTTATTAAGTCCCAGACACATTCGTGGCATATGTCACGGACACCCTTTGCATTCATTCGTGACTTAAGTGACGAAACTGTCGATTGCATGATCTTCCGTTTTAGTCAAAGGCCTGCCACGTTTTGGCCACTGGTACGGCCCAACTGTCTATATAAGATGACATTGGGTTGAAAAAATTCATCCCTCCCACTTCTCTTCTTCTCTTATTTTATAACTAGCAATATGTTTTATTCTCATTATTTTGTGTGTAAATTGTCACCCAGTCCTCCGTCGATTAAGTTAATTGACAGGGGACTATTTATGTGTTAATCACTGGATACCCTATGACTAATCAAAGCAGTTTTTCCATGATGAAATCGGTCTTTCTAGTTTAATAGCACAAATTTTGACGTAGTTTTTGTGTCTGGCGTGGAACGACCAACAAGCGAGTATATTAATAGACAATAATTTTTACCAGCAGGTTATATTTTAGTTATTTTTTTTGTTTGTAAATTGATGTAATTTTTGTATTTCATTTATAAAAATTATATTTCTTTGTGTTTTTTAATGTTGTGTACCATTGTGTTATTTATATTTGTTTTTAATTTTGGTGTATCATACAAGATTTAAAAAATAAAAAAGTAGACGGTTATGATAACAAAACATTAATTTATAAAACAACAACATATTACATCAAGAATGACAAACAAACAAAACTAAAAATCAGATAAATTAATTTCTTCCACTTCGTCCTCCCCAGGTTCCACCATGCACTCTGCGATTTTGTCAAAGGTCCTAGGACGAATTTAGTTTGAACATATAGCTTCAATTCAACAGATCTAACCAACTTAGCGTCAAGCTCGATCCATCCCTTCGTCATGTACCGATAAAAAATAGAGAACATTGTTCTCATGTCGCTGTCGTTTAGAAGTTTCATGTTGGTGAACAAAACGGTTTCGTCTAAGCAGACCGACGAACGACGATATTCCAGATTGGTCTCCCTCCTATCATCGCGTAAGTGGAGACAACCGTTGAATTGTGTCGGCTGATTCTTCAGATCAGTCAGTGTAACATCAACGTTGATTCTAAAAAGATTCCCTTTTCCCCCGTTGTAGTACACTGCAGCTATGTGGGTATTCAGATGAAAATCTAAATTTTTCATTTTTTTAAAACTAAAAAATGTAAATTAAAGAATGAATGGTTGAATGAAAGAAAACACCCACCACCCCCTATTTATACACGTGGTGGTGCATTCCTGGCCACAACTGTGCCCTGTGACACGGACACCCTACGCTCTGCATTCACACCTTATGTAACGGATGGACGGTGGTCTGTGGTCTTTGCAGCAGTCAATGGTCAAGGAAGGTGAAGGCGTTTAATTGGACAACAAGGTAGGCGCCTGTCTTTTGGTCGTCCGTGACTTAGGCACGGATGGTTGATTTTCAAAATTTTGGTAACAGCAAAAGTCAAAGGACGGTGGCCAATGAGGGTGGAGCTGTTACTTTAATTGGCAAATAAAATTCAAGCTAAAAATCTATAAATAATAACCATTTCTTTCACTTTTTCATTCATCACATTCTTTTCAATCTCTCATCTTTCATATTTCCTCATCCTATAGTATTTGTTTAGTTTTAGTTTTTGTTAGTGTAGGCGTAAACAGTCTCAACATCCGTCGTCGATTAATCATAATGAGCTTAGGCTTATTTTTTCATGATGAAATTGAGATTATTATGTTAATCGGTGAAAGACTTTTTTAGACCTATTAAAATCATTATGATTAATCGGAGTTTAACCGCCATTAGATTTTCCCCTAGAAATATTCCTTTCATATTGCTCTCTGAAGATCATGGAAAAGGATCTTCTATTGAAAGTTTGGAACTATGAAAAAGGAAAAAAAAATTAAGATATCAGGTAAGAGTCTTTTTTTTGGTTACAATATCAGGTAAGAGTCTGCTAGTGTTAATGAGGAGAGTAAAACAACAACACCCTTTAGAACTATGGGAGTTTCATTCATGATTGCCTATTCTAATTGCTTCACACAATAGACAATCTCAGCTATAGAAAAATCATCTAACGGTACTAATTCACCAAATTCTATTTGGTCTATTTCAGAGTGTTGATTTTGATCATTCATCTTTTATTGGACGGTTGACAACAATTACAGAACTAACATACGAATATAGTTCAAGAAAAGTATCTTCTTTATTATCAGTTTTTTTTTTATTTCTTTTTTCTTTTTCATTTTTCTTTTCACTGATGTTTTTTATACAATAGGTGAAACACAAAAGTAAAAGGAATATTACAGAAGGAATAAATAATTCACGAAAAAGATATGTAAATGGAACTAATTAATTACCGCCAATATGTTTGAATGAAGGTTCAGTCAGATCCAGTGCCCCATCAAAATTAATCATCCATGAAAAATCTAGCTCCTTTTTTTTTTTTTTTGACATAACTCCTATTTGTTTATTTGTACATGAAAATGATCATCCTTGTAGAATTTTGTTGAGCAACTTTTTTTGGATGTATGTAAAATGAACCTAAATATAAAAAGTAGAATACAATTTAAAAGAAAAGAAAGAAAAAGATGGTTGGAGAATGGCATAAATAAGAATAATGTACAGAAGGTGCAAGTCATTTTTCTTCCAAGCGCCGCAGCACCGACTCGGCAAAGTTCTGTTGCCTGCAAATGAGTTATAGCCAATATATTCAACAATGGCATATAAGAATTAACTAAAAAACTAACACACTAACACACAATATCAGTTTTCTGTCAAACTCGAATTAACCCAATCTTTTGATGAATGTGTTGGGTTGGTTTGGGTTATAAGACATAATTATTTTAAAAATTCCAAAATATTAATTAATTTAAATGACATTCTTTTTTCATGAAAATTCTATTACTTAGACTTGAGCACATTAAATAAAGTGAAAGATTTCTAAATTCATCACATTTAAGTCTTGAACTACACGAACAAAAATATCTATTTTTCAAGGGGCCGGCTTCATGGAATCGCAGGTTTGAAATCATAAACTCGTTACTCAAACCACACCACTTTGGGTTTGACTGAGTTGATTTTGGGTCGACCCAATTTTATTTTCTTTTAAAAAACAGAACCAAACATTTGTGTTGAGTTGGAATATTGGATTGATCGGGTCGACCCGTATCAAGAACACCCGTAGTTAAAGTAATACATTTAACTCAACTAACAAATAATCTTGTTCATGCAAACAACTGTGACCAAATACTGCAATCATCAGCAAACAATACTCAAGTGAATATAATATAAGCCACCACACTACTATGTCGAGCCCAAAACATTTTAAGAAACCAAAACAACAAAAAAATTATAATTTCAATGATAACATTTATGTTGCAACCAGGCAATATAAGAAAGCACAGTCGAAACTCACAAAAATTAGGAATTTGAACTTACTTTCTTTCTCTATGCTTTGGGCTAGGACGAGAATACTTCAGATATCCATCCCAAGGAACCATCTTAAGGCCAGCACGAGTTGAGATTATGTCTCTAACCCTGCATAATTAAAACAAAATAGACACAATTTCAACACTTGGACAACACGCAAACATAAGCCTCTGTAGTCTGTATATATTCGGGATCAGGATTATTTACCTTTCTGCAAACTCGATGGGTGTCTCTCCTGGCTTCAGATTTTGTGGCTCTAAGTACCAAACATCACAAACAACAGCCCAAGATGTCATTAGCTGTAACAGATGTGTAGTGAAAGATTGCCTGCAAATTCATGAAATGCAGAATATCTATTACATCAATAAACAATGTACGTGGAATAAGTAATCAGTGTTGTCAATTCGGAAAGCCAAAAACCTTCCACGGAGTGTCATAGCACTGCCTAAGGCCCTCCATAGTGATGGCCATAATTTGAAAACACTGGAAATAAATAGTAATTAACATGAGAAACATCTTACTTTCGACTATTCCAAAAAGCATCGACAAAAATTTTGTTGTACTTGATTGCAATTGGGCAAATTGTGCAGCCAAGTTCAAATGCACCCTAAATGACATTTAAATTAACAAGGATTCAGCAAAGAGAAATCAATGTGTGCAAAATAACAGAACAAAAAAAAAAAGTTATTCCATAAACATGATAACATAATTGCTGCATTTGACATCGACTACAATTGAAAATGATTCACACACCTTCTTAAACATGACTGTATAGTGATTATTAACACATGTTCCCTCAGGAAATATGAGAAGTGGATTGTTGTCAGTTCCCTGGACATGGTCCCTCAATCTAGAATATGCAAAATCATATAAGTAAAAGAGGAATTTTGAAGAAGAGATATATTTTCTAGTATCTTTACTTATACTAACTTTCTTGCCACAATTTCTCGATCCTTAGCCTCTGATCGATTGAACCAGATACATCCTACACTCTCCAGAATGGTGCTTTGCAACAATCCTACACAAGTGATATAATTTAAATAAAATTCATAAATAATTTTAGCGAAGATAAATTATGACAACAACCTAACGTCATGAAGCTATTTTTCAAATATCAATGATTGTTCATGATATACCCTATTATTCCCGACATCCATTTTGACCACCTAACAGCATATGATTGAAGTACTTATCCCTATCAATATCTATCTAAAACCTTTTAACCTCAATAACACCAACAAATGCTTTGATCATAAAGCTTCTCATCCATGTTGAAGACACATGTTTTTTGTATTCAAATCATCCTCTATATGCTTACCAACCCATCCAGGATGCTTCTGCATAATAACAGCAAAAGCGGTCATCTGTTCTAAGATAATGAAATCAATCATGGAAGTGTGGTTGGCCACAAAGACCTGTTAAGAAAATAAAGGGAAAGATTAACTCGTGAATGGTTCGGGCATTTGCTCATATAATCGAACTAAAGGAGCCATTTTCATAGTTATGGTGTCCGCTGTTAAAATTAGATCTACCTGCCTAGGACTAGAACGTGGTACCACTCCATAACGACATTTATCTTAGCTGAATAAGGAAAATATGACAACATTTATACACATTGGACAAACCTGTTTTGGTCGCCTGCTAGGCCTTGGCCCATGGTACTTGACAACCCCAGTCCAAGATGCAACAAAGAAACCGCACATCATCTCTACCAAAGACCTCTGAAAGAAATTAACAATTTTCAAATACATTTAATTTGATGAACAAAAAGATTGATACCCAGCAAAGGGATAAAAAGAGAGAGCATTCACAGAATATCACAATACATACATTGTTTTTATTTTAACAGCATCACAATAGATTGCATGAGCATGACTAACAAGAAATATGAAAATAATTTGTATTTTGTACCACACTCCATACAACATCCATTAACCAAGTAAATTATTACATGGAGGACAAGTTTAAATGATGTCCACCAAACTATAGGCAAAATCTAGTTTCATAGAACATCTCCACAGGTGGTTTTCATCGTTCAAGATTCTACCAACTCTTCTGTAGTCTAATTGACCATTTGATTTTTAAATGCAGCCATTAAACAATGTTCTCTTTCCACAAATAACCTGGCTTTTGATTGGATATTGATATTCTTATTGCAAGAGAAAAATACTCACTTTTTGTGGTAAAATGAAAAGAAATTGTATGGTGAATGCTATATTTTCCCCAGAAGGTGAGACAAAATGAATTGAAACCAGATAACAGATACATAAAAGTTAAAACCAAATGAAGCTAAAACTTTAAAGTCGTGACAGTACGCAAATAGAGTACACAAGGATATACCAAAATATGGACATAAACCTGAAGTATATATACCTTTTTCTAGTGTATCATATCAGCTAATCACTGATAGATATAAGTTGAATAAAAACAATTAAATTCTAAGAGCTCATTTATATCTTATGCTGTTAAAGCGGTCATTAGCAGTAGTTTCAGTAGTAGTGTGTAATAAAAGAAGCAATGAAACAAATATTGATCAAAAACATAAAATAGGAAAAAAATGGAATGAATAAAAAATAAGTTGAATATGCACCTCAATATTCCTCCTCAGCTTGTCATGTCCTTTCAATAGGAGGTGCACTGGAATGAAGGCGGAAAGAAATATAATCCATCCTATTGTTAACACAAGAACCCTGCAGGATCATTAACATGAAAAGCAGCAAAGTAAGACAAATAGAGCCAAATACAATAGGTGAAGTAGATAGTGAAAAAGTCAAAGTTCAAATTACATCCTAAAAGTAATATGTTCCTAATATACTGTCAATCTTACTGCTTAATAAGACAATCTGAAAACAGCTAAGCAGACCCTGTAATTGCCAAACTTAATAAGCTAACCTTGTAGGGAATATTATCAAATATCGAAGAAGAACTCCGAAACACCACAAAGGAAACAAATAAATATTCCAATTCCATGGTTCTGGAGGATTTGACTTGAAACATCTTGTGAATGAGTCCTGCTCCAACATAAAAGTTCTGAATGTGTGAGTAAGAGTAACCAACAAAGCGTAGCCAAGACGGAAAAAGAGGCTTTAGTTTATAACAAAACAAAACACTTACTCTACTGGATTCCATTTACATATGTAGGCACAAACATATGTGCTAGTGCACAGACACATATATATTGTTGATATTGTGATTTTAAAATATAAAGTCCTGTTTATTTTGTGAAAACATTTTCTATTTTCACTTTCTAAAACGTGTGTTCATTGTTGCCAAAAAATGCACAATCACACAATTGTTCACTTCAAGAGTCTAGTATATACTTGTTAAAAAGTAAAATTAACACAAATTTTAAGAAATAAAAAGTAGAAAATATTTTTACAAAGTAAACAGGTCTAAGTTTGCTTATTATCATACATAACCTAAAAAAACATGAGAATGAAACAGAAAATCTGAGATATTAGGATATTTGTGGCAGCAAAAGTGTACAGTTTTAAAGTATGGAGAATTCATTATGTTTGACATAAAGTTCTCTCTACAATATTGTCATACAATTGGCTCTATGAAAGATAATTTCTGATACATAAAAACCACAAAAACAGTAAAACAATGAATAAAAGATGAAGGAAAAAGCTTACATCTACAATAGCACCAGCTGCCTCAGATAAAGTAGGAGAAATGTCGAGCAAGTCGTGCCTGAAAGAAATATCCAGAAGGTAGAAAACTATTAATATCAAAATCATAGAGTAAGTTATCAAATTAGCCTCTGACTCTGTAGGACACTCTCAAATAGATCCCTAACTTTATGAATATTTCAAAACGGTCCTTGACTCTAATAAATTGCGATGTTGGTCCTTATATTTAACCACTGACTATCAATTAAAATCCCTATATTTTACAACTTACTATCAATTTGGTCCCTAAGTTTATCCACTTATTCTCAATTTAATATCTAACATATTCTATGAATGACTAATCTGAGTAAAATTTAATAGAGTCAAAGACCTTAAAATATTCATTAAGTCAGGGATCTATTTGTAGTGTCTTACAAAGTCGGGGACTGATTTGGTGGTAGTTTACTCCAAAATCACAACCAAAACTCCATACTTCAAAAAGGTAAAGTGAACAAAATACTGCTTCTTAATTTCCCACTTATGTTCTTTATCAAAATAACAATACAAACAAAATATGGAAGAGAGAAGACGAACAGGCGAAGCTTTCCGCGAGGTTCTTGTTGAATGGCAGCTCCTGAAGGGAGGTAATCCTCAATGTTGGGTCGATCAAGATCCAACTCCGAACTTGAAGACTTAAGTGTTCCAGTGCGATTCATGAGCGTTGTGCTATCACTTCTTCCAGCAATTTCTTAAAAGGCAAGGTGTAGTTTCAAATCCTGAAAATTGACTAATTTTCAGTCAAGCAATGTAGTTACTGAAAAATTAATCGATTCAATTGAATCCATAAATAATTGAAATATCAACCTCATGCCATAGGAAGGTTAAAAATCAACTTATTTAAGCAGAAACGACAAACACAACCCAACAAAAATGACCAAATAATCTCGTAAAATAATAATAATAATAATTATTATGATTATTATTATGAAATGAGCAATATCTGTAAACACCCAAAACAAAATACGCAGAAATAGTAAAACACCCTAGATCTGGATTTTTTTTTTCTCGTTGTCGACGCAGCAGAGGAGGGTACTATGGCGGAGGCTCTGCACTTCCCTTCTCATGGCTTCACGATAGTGACAATAGGGTAGGAGACAAGTGACAAAGTGGAAAGGGAAGCTTTTAGATGGGTGTGTGTAGAACGAGAGAGGTTTTCTATTGTATGGCTTTAATGAAATGAGAAATTCTACCAAACTTTCACCAACAAAGACACAATTTGGTTGCATAATCATAATAATAATCATTCCGCTACTCGGAATTACAACAGCTAGGGTCTGGAGGATACTATAGTACCCCTCTCCATACTTGGCAAATGGAACATAGCATTTTCAATACTCATAGATCGTACCCGTATTTATTACCCTCATTTTTAGACTATAATCACTCGTAAATAACAAACAAGACATTGTGCTCAAGTGGTTAATTAGCTCCCCCTAAGACGAATCGTTTGGGAGAACCTAAGTTCGATTCCTGGTGGGAACAATTCTTAGCTAGACTTTCCTTACCTTGCGGACGAACTATGGATTATCGGGGCCCCCTTCCCCCGGGAACTAGAGGGTTAATAAAGAAAAAAAAAAAACTATCATTTGAATTTGATTATATATATATATATATATATATATATATATATATATATATATATTCGAAATTGAATCATATATTACAAATTAAAGTATTTTACAAACTCATGAACTGTTGTCCTACATACAAACAAGGTCATTTCTTGATTTCTCTTAAATCAAATCGATAGTTACTCATCTAATTAGCAACCTATCTATCTATCTATCTTTCTTTCACTATCACAACGAGATTGATTATCTTCTCAATTAATTTTTTGACATTCCAATTGAATCAATCTACATGAATTTTCCATCTAGAATTTATGAACTTGTTATAAACAATATTACATGAGAAGAATTAAGATCATGACCGCATCTTAATGAACTCGACTAACAATTTACAAAAAAACTGTTAACCAAATTTAGCATTAAACTCAACAATCTAAATTATGGCACAAATACAAGAAAATGCCATACAAAGAACGAAAAATTGAAAATGCAGCAAATTGACGAAACAGATAAAATGAATGAATAAAAGCATCTAGTTAACGAACCAGTTTCCGGTAGTAAAAGATGCGACGGTTATCGATCTGTTCTCCCGGAGCAACGAGCAGGGCGGGACAAGGAGCGGAGTCTACGATGAACAGTGGGCGGAAGTGGCGAGGTTCAGGATCATATTTTATTTCAATATTTATTTATTATATTTGTATTTTGTACGCATTTTAATAATTTTCTTTTTGTTAGAGACACATTTTAATTATTTAAATATTATTATTTAATATCTTTTGATCCTTATAAAATGGGATATTCTAAATTTAGTCCTTCTATTGTTATGTTTCTATTCCTATAAATTTTTTCTTTCTACAAAATTAATTATTTTTTATTTTTTTTATAAGCAAATTGTATTATAAGGGAGTACAAATGGTACTCAATCCCTTACAAAATTAAATTTGTTTAATTGTCACTAAACTATTTAATTTTTGAATAAATTTTGAAAGACATATTTAAAATATCATATAAAGTTCATTTATTAAAATTTAGAATTTTTAACATGAGATGAATTAAATATAAAATTTTTAAATGACAAAAGTTAAAAAAAAGTAATAAAAATCATGACCTATAAATAAAATTTTAAACTTTTTTTAAGAACTTTTTATGAATTTTTTTTTTAACAAGCCAACTTTTTATAATGTTATAAACATAGTAGTGAAAATATTATTAAAAAGATACATATTGAGTTAATAGTAGGACTAAAAATGAGTGTATGAAAATATTTTAGAGGTTAAGAATATAATAAAAATTAAGTAAGGACTAAATTGAAAAGATTATCATTTTATAAAGATAAAAAAACATATTTAACACTTTTATTTATTATTTTTGTTTTTTTGTGTTAAAAAATGTTTACTATGCTTAGAGGATTTAAATTATTTGGTAAGAAACATGTTGTTGTTGAACTCTAATTTATTATTCAACTCTTTAATCATAAAGGTCTAAATCCATTATTTCCAAGGTATACTCATATTCCTCTTATTTTATTTAGGTAAAATTACATCTTTTATTTTATTTTTTGTAATAATTTGGTCATTTATCTTTCATTTTTAACATTTTGATAATTTATCTTATCTTTTTGTAACACTCTGATCCTTAATCTTTTAGTTGTAACACTTTGGTCCTTTAAACAACATGAAAATATGAAATAATTGATGAAGGTGATGAACATTTTCATCAAAATTATGAGTTGTATTCAATCTTAATAAAAATGTATCTTAACAAATAAAATTCAACATTATTTTTAATAAAATAAAATATGAGAAAAAGAGTTTATATGCGAATGTTATAAAAGATAAAAGACTAAAGTGTTACAAATATAAGATAAATGACCAAAATGTTACAAATAAAAGATAAATAATCAAAATGTTACAAAAAAAAATAAGATAAAGAATTAAATGTGTGTGATTTTACCTTTTGTTTATTTATTGTGGCCACTTGATTTATTGATTTCATACATTGTCATCCTATAATAATGTGAAGATATATAATAAGAAAATATGAGATATCCATTGATAGTATAAATATATTGTTATTTTTATTAAACATTCGTGTAAAAATATTTTACATTGATGTCTCCATTAAACTTACATAATAAAAAAGAAATATCGACAATGTAAAATTTTACTTTGTCTATTAAAATCTACAACATTATAAATAATCATATACAAAAAACATCTTTACATACCAATAACAATGGTCAAATGACTCTTCTAATTACTTTTTTGTTTATACATTTCTCAATTTCTTTTCCTCCAACCATGCTTTCCTTTGCACATATCTATCTATAAAATAAAATTGAAGAAAAGACACAAAATCTATCTTTCCCTTCTATTTTTTGTCACATTCCAACATTCTTATATACTATGAATCTATCACACATAAATACTTATAACACCTTACAAAAGTGTTATGAGCCAATATAAACATACTTGAATATACTCTCAATGGTACTCTTCTTTTCCATCATATATATGATAATCATATTTCAATATTTCCTCCTCCACCACTATCAGTTGGAGGATCAATTGAAATCCAAAGCAAAGCAATGGTAATAGAAAGCAATCCTGACCAAACATAAACAATTGTTGGAACTCTTCCTCTCCTACCCATCAACCCTTTAGCAAAAGGGTACATATGAGACAAAACCCAAAAACTAAAGAATGTGCTTCCCATAAACTTGTTCCATTGAGGTATAACACTGTAAACTGTCCTTAAAAATCCCATGATTAGTGCAACAATATTAACAATGATAATTGTTAGTGGCATAATGAAGAGACTAGTCCATTTCACTAGGTAAAGATCAGCATAGATATCATCTTCATCTTCACCCGCCGATTTTGTTGTTAATGTAAACGAAATCTCTATACCGGCTATAACTTTTAGTAATCCTTGTATAACTGCGACAAGATGCGCACTGGTTCCACCAATGACCCAAAATTGTTCGTTTCGCCACCATTCTTCGAGGCCTATTCCTGACCATCTTACTTCGAGGAGTGAGATAAGAGTGAGTGAGACTGTGATGAGAAGAAGGTAGGTTAGAAAAGCTACATCTAAGCCTTGAACTATGAATTGTCCTGAGAAAAGTGACATTGCCGGAATGAAGACATATACGACCAAAAATATTGAGGTGAAAGGGTAGATTCCGACGTTGAGGTATGCAATTCTTTGTAAGAATTTGAGGCGTCTACTTGCGAAAACTGCATTGTTTTTTGAGAAGAAAATTTCTACTGAACCTGTTGCCCATCGTAACACCTGATGTAGTCGATCAGTGAGATTTATAGGCGCTGTTCCGCGGAATGCATCTCTTTTTGTGATGCAATATATCGATCTCCATCCACGGTTGTGCATTCTATAACCAGTTACAACATCTTCTGTCACTGATCCATAAATCCAACCTATTCTATCACCCCATTCTGTTTTATCTTCATACCTGTGTTAACACATCAAATACATTCATGTACATGTCTTCGACAGAAACTGCATCAACTGTATTGGACTACAATTCTCTCGAATGCTAAAAATATCAACGTGATCGTTGAATAATTTAGGTTAATTTATTAAATGCTACAACTATTTTATCTTTCGGTACTAAAAAAAAGAGATAAAGAAAATTACCAGCATGAAATGACAGCAATAGCCTCAGCAACAGTAGGAGCATCTAACGGCGGACGTGGCGTTAAAAGTGCACCAGGTGGCCTACCATTCTTGACAGATTTATGATCAGCAAGTGGTCTTGCTTGAAACTCAGCTATAGGTATTGTATCTGTGAACATAGTTGAGTTTCCAAATTTTTGTGGTAAATCCATTTCGGCTTCAGATGTTAGAGGTTCCTGATCATCATCAACATGTAACTTTGCTTGATTTGGATTACGATTAATCTTTGTTTTTACTCTGCCAAATACACCTGTGTGCTCAATGAATCTTGGTGGTTCAAATCCATAGAGTGCATATCTCCTAAACATGCAACCTGTCCCCACATACATTGGACCTTGTAGTCCATCCAATGCTCTCATATTTCCTAATAAACCATACATTGTTAAAAATAAGTGGATACTAAATATAATATGAAATTGAACTACTATAGAATAATACAATATTTACATTTAATCATATTTGGATTTCCTGAAGTCCCAATACTATACATTCACGCAATCAGGATATCAGTGGCTATTGAATAAAGATTGGACGGTGCAGAAAGCAAGCAACTTTTCATTTTTATGAAATGTAAACTACCACTAAGCTTGAAATCTGCACGTTCCAATCTCGACCAAATAGTCACTGATTTGATGGCTGCGTGAGATTATGACTTCAGGAAACCCAAATTCCATTTAATCATGGTTCTATATTACGGTTATAATTGGGGGGACGATTATGCTGTGAATTTTGATATTGCAGAAAACTACGAACAAATGCGGCTGCAATTACGACTACGACGTCGTTGTGAAACCTTTACATTTGCAGACTACAATTTTGAACTATGGATATAATGGCTAGATATTGACGAATGTTTGAATTACCGTCAAAGAAGACCGTGTTATGATTTGCATATCGATCAGAAGGATCAATCCCTTCAAATCTTTGAGGAAACTGTATGTAACAAACACGATCACCACCACGGTCCAACATGAAGCACATTCCCTCCTTTAAAGCATGAGAATTGTAGATATAGTGGTCACAATCCAAATTTAGTATAAATGGACCATTCGACAAAATGGCTGAGGCTCGAACCATGGCATTCATGGCTCCTGCTTTTTTGTTATGGTCATATCCTGGTCGTTTCTCTCGAGAAACATATGCAAACATTGGAACTCTAATGTCTACTCCTGTGAAGTCTAGTCTTTTCTCATCTGCATAGCCCATTACAGGGTCATGTTCCGGCACCTTACTCATCACCTGTTAAGTAGGGACCAAAAATATATTTAAACCTATTCAATAACATATCGCTTACTAATTTAACGCGAATATAAAAATTTGAAATCGTACCTGCAAGATTCCAGCATGGTCACCTTTAGCATGATCAGGTGTAGAGTTATACCAAGTTCCGGGCCAATGAGTACCGTCAGCCATCCATGTAGCTTTAGGGACATCAATTGTCTGATCATCAGGTGGTAAAACTCCACCATTTTTCTCCTTAAGTAATTGCTTTTCTTTCTTCTCTTCCCTAGTGTTGTACATTTTACTTCTTTTCTTTATTACCTCAGGAAGTCCATTAATTCTCACCTTAAATTCATCATATTCTCTCTTCATCCATCTTCTATCTTTTACAAAATCGGGTCGTTTCTTGTTCTTTGTTGGATCTTTCTTTAAGTTGAAGTAAGCGTCGGGATTCCTTGGTTCAATGTCGTGTTTCCGACAAAATGGCACCCAAACCTGCGAACATAGATTAGTTGGCATTCTATCATAATGAATCTAAACAAAGTAAAACATGTATCATTATATCACATATTATTAGCCTTACCAGGTTAGTTCACCATAAAAAGCAGTAATCCTTATTTTTAATTGTGTGAATACAGAACAAAGTTTAATGTATTGAACAAATTTTGCCTTGTACGATGTTTGGTGGACACAATGTTATTTTGGTAATTTAAACAATTTGTGCAGAGAATGAAAAGTTGTCCCGTGCTTCAATGGGGGACAAAAATTTCAGTTTTTGTCCAGTCTCTTGGCTCCCAGTTTGTCCAGTCGTTAGAACAGTTTTAAAATCAAACACAGTATAACCGATGATATCCTGTCCGATCCCTTAATATTATTTTTTTGCAGTTTTTAAATCCATCTTTTGAAAACAAACATTGCTCAATCAATTTATTAAATATCTTATATGCATGCTACCACATTCCTAATTGATGTCCAAGGCAAATTATAAAATGAACAAACCTCAGCAAATTTGACAGCTTCAGCCATGGCTTCAAATGTAAGAATGGCACCACCATCATCAGAAATATAGCATGAAACCTTTTCAATAGGATAATCTACACAAAGAATGGAAAGAATGGTGTTTGCAGTGACAAGAGGTGGCTCCTTTTCAGGATCAGCCGTCGAAACAAAAACATCCATGCCAGGTAAATCCGACCGACCTGTTGGATTTGTAGGAGATGGTTGATCAAATTTGTCATGTAATGCAACGAGGTCCGCACTTCGGTTTATAGGGTTCAGTTTTGGGAGTACATCAAGAAGCCATGAGAAAGCAAACCAAAGTTCACAAACAATTGATATTCCCCATAACCACATTGCATCATAGTTCGGGTTTCGAACTCGCCAAGATAAGAAAAATGCTAGAACTATCATACGCACCCCAATCAACAACCTGTGATCAAAGGTGACAAATTAAACATGTTTCAAGTATAATTCTTAATTTGTAATGATAAGATTGTTCTATAGTTAGCACTAATCTCTTCATCACTATATTGAACATTGTGTGCCCATGAGATGTTAGTTCGATGGTACGAATTTAATCGTATAATTTCAAAGGACAAACCATAAATACATATCATAAATGCATGAAGCTTTATACACATTTCAACAGATGATGAAAACTCTAAACCATATACTATATATCTATCATAATCAAGAAAAATACCTACAAGGACTAATTAAGAAAAATACCTGTAAGGACTTAGTATAGCTCCTGGAATTTGAATTTTTCTAGTTAGTGGTTTCCAAGGTTTGTCCATAAAATCTGACATGCTCATTCCATTATCATCAAAAGAATTTGGATCATCTTGCCAAAAAGCATTTCCAATTCCATAAGTTCCTTTTGTCTCAAACAACCAACGATTATGATCAAAATCTTGAGTTTGGCTCCTTAATAACATAGACTTGTTATTTGAAGAATTCAATATCGACATTCCTCTCTCCACTTTAGATCCACTGCCATCACCGCCACCATTATTGTTCATTCCTCGTTGTTGAGACTCGGAAGCAAACCTCGTTGTCCCGTATGACCCACCAACACCATCTTGCTTGGAATCTGAAGTTCCAGGCTGGTTATCTGGTGTTGGTGGCATCATAACGGTGTAATTGATGTAATCATTTTGACCCGCAAACTCGCCGGACATATCCATGTCTTCATCTCTTGATAGATTTACTAACCGTCCACTTGATGTTCGACGTGTAAACTTCACCCCTTGTGGTGGCCGGCCACCCGAGGACGATTTTGGTGGCGATTTGGAAGATCTTGGCATATCTTACATTTATATATGCATTTATGTTTATACTTGTTAGAAAGCTTTAGGAGAATTTTGTTTGATGTGATGTAATGCAATGCAGTTTGTTCTTTTTATTTCCTTGTAACAATAATCAAGGTTGTTAAAATATTGGTTGAGAAAACAAAAAAAAAGAGAGAACATTGTTTTTAAAGGAGAGAAATTCAATGGTTTGAAAATGATTTCTTTGAGATGTTTAGAATTCTAACTCAGCGGATTTCTTCCCCTTAATTCATGCTCCACCTCTCTCACACAAAGAATCACTCTCTTTCTCTTTCCTACTAGTTAGCTTTTTGTGAACAACTACATTATTTTAGGTCTATCAAAGGAAAAAAAAAAATACTACACATATCTTTGGCCGAAAAGAACAACATAATTTTAGCACATTATTTTTATTTTATCATGAATTATTCACATAAACTTTATCAATTATTTCTGGATACATGCATAAGGTGAAAATTAGGATGAGCCTATTCTCTTTGAGCAAGGTTGGCCTTGAACAAGGGCAACACGGTACTTCGCCCAAGCCTAAAAATATACAGGTTATCCGTCAAAAAAATAAAATACCAGTTTTAAATTTTTTGCGGTTTTGTTTGATAAATTTTGAATCCTATATCCATGCTCACATGTCTCTCTTAAGAATATAGATAGTTAGTTAATCAACTAGAGTTAACAAGTTGATAGATTACCAATTTGGGAGTTAGGATCCTCTCCATTTCTAAAAAAAAATGGAGATCTCCATTTGGAGAGATAAAGACACAAACAAATTTGAATTATTTTAAAATATATTTAATGATGGTGAGTGGTGGAACCCACAACCCACTTTTTGTTTCTATCTCTTTTCAAATAGAGATTTCCATTTCTTTGGAGAAATGGAGAGGATCCTAACTCCCAATTTGGTTAGGAAGTTAGAAAGTTAGTTAGAGAATTAGTTACTCCAAATAACTATATAAATAAGTCACTCCATTAATTGTACCTTTTTTTGTCAGGACCATTAATTATACATTTTATTCATTCTTTTATCAATTTATATTCGTTAAATATGAATTCTTATGAGTATTTTTCTGATGAATACTACAATACGATCTCTACCTTACTTACATCCATGATTTTCATCCCGAGGATTTCTACCTCCAAAATTTGATAGCATATTGAGGAGTTTGTGAGCATATTAAAGGGCCTAATAATTAAGGAAATCTGGGGTTTGCAAAAAATTTGGAGGGTGTGTGAAAAATTTGGGGGATGTGCGAGTAATATGGGAGGTGCGCTAAGTAATTTTCATGGTTTATGCACATGGTGCACAATAACCACTCCGGCTTTATAGTAGTTTTCCAAGTTCAATTCTCAACAAGATTTGCAAAATATATATAAATTGTTTAAGTAATTTTTAAAATATTAATTTAAGAAAAATATAAATTTAGCTAAAAAAAATGAAGAGTACGTGCAACATGCTCCTCATCTATTTACAATATATTAAAAGAAACTATCAAAAAACCTCTTTTGTACGTTTAATAGTATTTCACCGTTTATACCCTTAAAAGTAATTTTAACTCTAAACTCAAAAAAAAAAAATACAAAACAAAATTAACAAACATAAAAAAGAGAAGATAAACATAAAACCAAGGTTTTCAGAACCAGACCGGTCATCGAACCAGCGAGTTTATTGGTTCAAGGTTCAACCGGTTGGACCGGTTCAACCGGGGGTCGGACCGTTTTTAATTATATATATTTAAATAATATATATATATATAAATGATAATAAATAAAATATTACGAAAAATTAAAAATGATAATGCCAAATATATTTATAGAAATACTTAATATTCATATATAAATTAGTCAAAATTTATTTCATATACTATTATGATTTAACCAAGGAAGGTTTTTTTAAAAAAGGAAAACTTAAAATACACCGTCTAAAATAAAACTAGGAATAGGAATGCAGCAAATCAATATCACACACAGTTAAATAAGTATGATGGGTCGGGTACACAATAGGCCCAAAATAATAATAAGTTAATAACCCTAGTTCATTTAGTCAAAAGCTAAACAAACTGCTTCGCTGCTTCAACTCCTCTCAACTCCTCTTCCATCAGATCTGGTTCTTCATCTCCCATCTATTTCTTTTTTCCATCATTCTCTTGCATATGGCTTCTAAAGAAACCTAAACAAACTGAATTTTCCTTCCTTTTCTTTCTTCAAATCTTTGTATTTCTTCTACAATTTCACTTCTAATTCAAGCTAGATCTTATGATTTCAAATGAAGTTATCAAGTTCAACAAAATGAATATCTCATCTATCTACATATTCTTGTTGCATAGAACAACCAAGTTTCTACTTTTTTAATTTCTAGAAAAACAAAAGGATTCCAAGAGAAAGGTTTTGTTGGTAACTGGTATGTTTGAGAAAAAACAGAGGAAAGATTGTGCTTTTCATATATGATTTGGTCATTTTTTGATTTTTTTTTTAAAAAAAAAATGGTCAAAAACTATGAAGCACGGACTCGGACACGGACACCGCGACACGACACGACACGGACACTTCGACACCGCTAATGTAAAAAATATACGACACCGACACCGCTACATATTTATAAAAAATATAAGTTTAGAATTAAAAATACATACATATGCATCTAAGTTGAACAAAATTTTCAATAAAAAAAGTTTTAAAAGAATATATGATAGTACATTTGACATTTACTCATCCAACTACTATCGAAAAACTAAAAATAATGTAATCAAAATGCAATATCTTTAATCCCTCATTGATCAATATTATTATTTCGGCACATCATTAATCGTTGTATATATGTCTGAGAAAAATATAACCAAATAAAAAAAAATAAATTTGGACACTTACTCCGACACGTTTGTAGAAATGTCTTATAGGTGTCGGACACCGATTTAAGGAGTGTCGGAATAAATAAAAGATTATTTTTTTGGACACTTCTCCGACACGTTTGTAGGAGTGTCGTACGGGTGTCATACGAGTGTCGGACACCGACACGTGTCGGACACCGCGACACGTCTAATCATAGAAGTGTCGGTGCTTCATAGGTCAAAAACACTAAAAAGAAAAAACCGGCCAGACCGCAAACGGACCGCCGGTTTCCGGTTTTTTCCAGGTTCAAATCCGGTTTTCCTGTTTTAAATCCGGTCCGTGTGCAAAACGGTTCTTGTGTCTGATCGGACCGGATGAAGGTCCGGTTCCCGGTTGAACTGGTCGAACCGGCCGGTCCGGCCCGGTTTTGACAACCTTGCATAAAATAAATCTATTCATAAAAAAGATATAAAAAAAAACAAAAAAAAAAAAAGATAAGCATAAAATAAATCTATTCATAAAAATAACAATAGAAACCACTTCTAATGATAAACATAAAAATTAACTAATAGTTTTTTTAAAACAAAACAAGTAGTTCTTATCGATAAATATAAAAAATCATTGACAAATATTTTTCACTCATACATAAAAAAATTCGATAAATATTTATCACCGATAATTATAATTTATTATTATGTCCGTTTCTTTTTATTAGTTTTTTGTCGTCAGATTTAGTGTTCCTTTTTATTTGTCTTTTTTGTATTTTAAGGATACGATTTGTCAATTATACTCTTTGTCAATTTATTTTACTCTTTTTTAATAAAACTAATTAATGTTATATATTTAAAAAACTAAATATTTATTTTTTATTTTTTTATGGGTACATAACATATTAAATTTTTTTTTGATACATAATATATTAAATTTATTGGAAAAAGAAAGCGTGTGAAAAAAAAAGGAATTATTTTGTAAATTAAAATGAGGGTATAATAGGAAGATAATGTGCAAAAATATACTCCCTTAATTTGATGTTACTATTCTAAAGAGAATGATAAAAAGGAACGCGAGAAGTATTAAAATATACACGGGACAATAACTTTAATAAAACAAATATAGTCATTTAATAAATTTATATAAACTGCACAATTTATATTTTTAAAATATTTTATCACATATTTCTAAATATTTTGATCTAAATAAATTTTATACTTTAGTATAATATCAATCTTAAATATAAAAAAAAATAATATCAATGTACATGAATGATTCACAAATAGTTTTTTTTTTAAAAAAATAATAGAAGATTTAACGATAATAAATATATATAAAAAAAATAGGACAAAATATTTATCATGACACATGACAAAATATTTATCTCCGATACATAAAAAAATCAAATAATTTTGTTTATTAATAATTATTATTTATTACAAAAATCATACACGGGATTGTAGCTTTAATAATATTTTTTTAAAAATTTAATAAGTTTTACAAGAAATAGCACAATGATTTCAATTATATTTTAATAATATTGTATAACAAAATTTTAAATATTACATTCTAAATAAATTTTATACCTTAATATAACGATGAACATAAATATTGAAAAAAGTCAATGGGCCCGTGCACTTTATTATAACAATATACATGAGATAATAACTTAAATAAAATAAATATATTCTTCTAATAAATTTTACATAAAACTACATGAGACAATAGCTTTAATAAAATAAATTTTCTACTTTAGCATATAATATCAAAATTACAAATCAAGAAAAAATCAATAAGCATGTGCATTCACAAATAATTTTTAGAACCAACAGAAGAATTAATTATCATTGATAATTATAATTTATTACAAAAAAATCATACACGGGACATTTGTTTATCATAATTCAATAAGCTAATTTTTTTTTGCTTTTTAACAGCTTCTAAATAAAAATTTGAATAATTAGAATATATTAATTATAATTTATTTAAAAATTTCACGGGACAATAACTTTAATTGAATAAATTTATTCAGTAAAAAAACTTATTTTGTACTTTAATAAGTTTTACAAAAAAGAGTGCAATAGTATAACTTATATTTTAACAACATTTATATGAAATTTTTTTAAATATTTTATTTTAAATAAATTTTTAGATTAATATAATGATAAATTTAAATATCGAATAAAAATAATAGACCCGTGCGAATGCACGGGTCTCAAAACTAGTATTGCTTAAAAGAACAAACAAGGTAATTCGTCTATGGTTTATGATATATCATTATGGTTAATGATAGTAAAGAAATTAGTTAATAAGACCAGGGACGGATCGAGACATTTAATAATGGTGTGGCCAAATATAAAAAAATAAAAATAAATTATATTATATTAAAAATAAGAAATAATATTGTTTAATGCAATACATTTATAATAAAAATCGCTATAATCCATTTCTTGAAAATTAGCTAAAATAACATCATTGTTATCAACATTCCATTTTTTATAAAAGTTACAAGATACTCCATTCGTCTCAAAATAATAGTCGTTTAAGGTTTTTTCACACATATTAAGAAATGTAATGATGTTGTAAAAAAGATGATGTGTTTACTAAATTACCCTTATAAGTCATTGGTTTATTTTCTTGGAAATAATGCATATAGTAATAATTAGGGGTACAATTAAAAAGTATTACATTGAAACGTGAGAATGTCATTTAATTTGAAACAAAATTTTATTCCTAAAGTGACAAATATTTTGAGACGGAGAGAGTAGTGATTTAACCATTAATCACTCATTTTGTTACATAGTTGACTATCCACAAAATTGATAGTTAAAATTTAAATTAAATATCTGTAAAATTTTACATGTATTTTATCTATATGATATAAATTTTCAATTTTAATGATAAATTTTATACTGATTAAAACGTCACCAAAACAATTTGATTACTCTAATATTATGTATCTATTATTCTATTAATCTATTAATATTACTCTAATATATATATATATATATATATATATATATATATATATATATATACCTATTAAAAATGAAAATTTCATTGTGGCTAAGGCCACAGAAGGCCACCATGTAGGTCCGCCCCTGAATAAGACAATTTAAGTTTATGTTACAAGAAGTCACCTCTATATTTAAAAAAAAAAAATTTAGAAAGAAAAAAATTATATAAATAATGATTTTTTTTTTTTTTTTATAAACTCCAAATATATATAACAAAGAAAAGTGGAGTACAAAAGAGGGGGGGCCAAACCAAACCCTCAAGCAAACCTAAGAAATTCTAAACACTGGGTACCCTAGTCTATTGATTCTAAGGTCAGACCAAATACTCAGAGGAGCTGTGCTCCACCAACTGAAACCATGAAGGGTGAGGCCATCAGAGGCAAGCTTGTCAGCACATTGGTTTCCTTCCCTATAAATGTGAGATATACAAAAATTCATCGTTTTGATCATTGTAATACAGTTGAGCCATCTGTTCTTCAAATGCCAAGGTATAATGCAAGGATTTTTGAAGGCTGATACCACTAGCTTGGAGTCACACTCTAACCACAAAAGCTTCCAATCTCTAGAAAAAGCACATTCTATTGCTAGAATTGCTCCCATGACTTCAGCTACTAAAGAGCTAGCTATACCAAGGTTCTCAGCAAAACCACCAATATAATCACCCTTGTGATTTCTAAACAGCCCTGCACAGGCAGCAGGACCTGGATTCCCCAAAGAAGCTCCATCTGTGTTGCATTTCAGCCAACCAATCAAAGGGGGGGTCCACAGCACTTCAATGAGCCTTGGGATCTTAGGCTGGTGAATATCAATTTTGAAAAATTTCAAAATTTCAAAGTTAAGCATTGAGGGACCTGCAGCCAACTTAGTAAAATTGCCAACTAAAGAAACATTTGATATGATATTTGAGATGTTTGAGTTGAAATTTGGTTTCAAATTGTTGAAGATGAGATTATTCCTGCATAACCAAATTGTATTGAGGATGTAAATTACAGCAGCAATGATGGAAATTTTACATTGTGGATTCCAACTTTCTGAGGTGATTTTCCAAAGAGATAATAAAGAAGAGTTATCAATTCTATGTTTCAGCACTGCAGATAACCAGTTCCAGTGACCAAGAGCAAAGGGGCAGTGGAGAAAGAGATGAGAGGTTGTTTCAGGAGACTTGTTGCACAAGCAACACATAGAAGGTAACTGTATACCTCTGGAGGATAAAATTTCATCAGTTGGCATCTTATGGTGAAACAGCCTCCAAACCATAAAAGATTTTGAAGGAGGAATGGCACCATTCCAAAGATCTTTTGCCCAGTAAACAGCTGGCCCAGGGGTGGAGAAGTGTGAAAAAGCATTTTTCAGGGAGAGGTCACCATGGTTAGAATGGATCCAAATTAAACTATCTTCTTTATCCTCCAAGGGGATTGAGAATTGCTGGAGATAAGGCAACAGATTGGGGAAAACATTGATCAACACAGGAGGCAAAGACCAATGCTTATCAACAATAAAGTCAGCTACCTTAGCTTGAAGGGCAGATTGCAGGCTCAAAGGGATATGAAGATAATCAGCTATAGTAGTACCACACCAGTTCTGAGTCCAAAAATTAATGCTCTTTCCATTACCAATCAACCATCTAGAGTTTGCTTCAATGTTGTATTGCTGCTCTTTAAAACCACTCCAAAGAGAGGAGAAAATATGATGAGAGATGAAACCATGCTTTCTAACAACTCTACATCTTAGTAACTGAGCCCAATGATGCTCAGAAGTTAAAAATTCCCAGAATTGCTTAAGGTTGGAGGCTTTATTGATATTAGAAAGGGATCTAATGCCAAGCCCACCTTCTTCAACAGGGCTGCAAAGCTTGTGCCAAGAAACAGTGACCAGCTTATTCACCAAGATATCACCACTCCAGATAAAGTTTCTCATATACCTCTCAAGCTCCTTGATTAAAGATACAGGCCAAGAGTAAGTTGTAATTGAGTAAATGAGCATACTATGGATAACACTCTTGACAAGTTGAACTCTATATAAATAATGATCAAAAGAACATTGTTCACCTTATATACAGTAAAGTGTAGACAATGTAGATGTGTATAGAAGGTATTGAGAATAATATTTTAAGGCTTAAATATCATTTCGGTCCATTTATTTTCCAAGTTTTTTGATTTTAGTCATTGTAAGTTTTTTTTTTAAATTAGTCCCTGAATGTTTTAATTTTGTTCGTTTTGATCCATTCCGTCCATTTCCGTTCCAAAAACGCTGATTTGGCAAACAGTCATATACATGGCCTAGATTTGTAGGATTAGTGAATAATGAATCACACTCACATAAGTACTAAAACCAAAAAAAACTAAATCCACGTTCATCTTCCTCTTCTCTTCCTCATAAATTCCCAAATTTTTCTTCTTCCACCAAATTTCTGCAACATCTCATCATCTTTCTAAGGTGAGGGTCATAGTTAGGGTAAGACCCTTCCTTCCTCATGAAATCACACCAAGAATTGGTAGCGACCCAGTTTCTTGTATCTCCCTTTTGGATCAAGATTCTCTATCTCGTGATGAAGTAGCGGTTTATCTCAAAGACCCATATACCAGGTTTCAAAAAGTTCACTTTTTTATTATTACTGTGAATTAATAGTAAAGTGTTTGAATTTTTGGTTTTGATTTTGTTTCCTTGTTTTATTTTAGTCGTAATGAGTGTTACCAATTGGACTCATTCTTTGATCAAGAGGACAATAATGTGGGTCAAATATTTCATACTGAAGTAAACCCTATGGTACCTGCTATCTTCAATGGCTGTAATGCTACTGTGTTTGCTTATGGTGCTACTGGTAGTGGAAAGACATATACTATGCAGGTGAGAGTTTGATCTATATATGTGAATTAATTTGAGTTTTTTGTGAATTTTTTTTATATGTTCCTGCTGATAATATTTTTCTGATTTAGCTCCTAGAGACAGTAACAATTATGTGGTTATGTGAGGGATCAGAAAAGTGAATGTTTCCACCGCTATATTTGTCAAGTTTTTGGTATTTGGTTGTAAAATTGAGTTTAGAGGGTGGTGAGAAATAGTACTCTTTTATCATGTTTAACAATGACATAGGTTATGGTTATACTTTTATGAATCTGTCTGTACCTTTTGAGAGAGGTTTAGAGGCAAATGATCCATTTTTGTAGTTAGTGTATGTTATATGATAGGGAATTATGGCATACTTCATAAATTGAATCTTATCTAGTGCAATAAAGGTTGAGCTGTTGGAGTTGAATATGGGTAATGCACATAAAATTTGTGTGATTGAGAGGGAAGTCGTGGTGGATTGAGGGGGGATACATTGCATTGCTGTCATAGCCTTCTGGTTTTATGGTAAAGGTTGGGTGAGGGAAACAATAGATCGATCGAAGAAGACTGCAAAGGCTCATGTATAGCATCAGTGCCTTTGGCTAGGCTCAAGTTCCTGTAAACACAATGTCTGAATTTCCAGAGATTTTCTCCAGTGGTGTTCAGAGACGCAAAACTGCACACACCGGCCTCAACGATGTATCTAGTAGAAGTCATGGAGTGCTTGTGATATCTGTAGTATCGATTCCTCCTGATGCAAATGGAAGTCCTGTTTGTGGAAAGCTGAATCTCATAGACTTGGCAGGTTACCGTCCTTTCAATTGGGGGAATGGGTTTGATGTATTGCAAGCAACAGAAGGATGTAAACAAATAATTTGCAACAGAGGGCATCAAATTTTACCATGGACTCCAGGATTGGCATCAGAGGGCATCAAAGGATTGGTGTATAAGCAACAAACCATTGTTGTTAAGAAAAATATGCATCTACTCTTGGTTTTTTATTTTAAATTTGTAACCTTTTTATTTTATGTTTATGAACAACTTTGAATGGTTTACACTTGCTATTTAAATAGTTTGTAGTTTTTGTATACATTTTATGTTTGTGAACTATATGAATTTTGAATGGTTGTACTCAATAAAATGAAAATACTTTGATTTATTCTAAATTTTAATTATTTCTATATAATTTATTAATAATTGAAATGAATTCTTCTTGCTTCCATTCCACCACCCATAAGATTACAATTATATGCAACAGATGCTCATTTTGGTTTCAATGAAATGCAATTAGTTTGTTTTGGATTTGGTCCCTCCATTTTGTTTCTTTTTTGGTTTTAGTCCTTCATTACCACCTCAGAACTGCCATGTGTGTGACCGTTTGCCACCTAAGTTTTTTTTTAACGGAAGTTGACGGGAGGGACTAAAACAAAAAATATTAAGACATTGAGGGACTAATGTAGAAAAAAAAACTTACAGGGACTAAAATAAAAAATTTGGGAACATACAGGGACCAAAATGATATTTAAGCCTATCTTTAAATATGTTTCAAAGATTTTAAATTAAAATTATGATTTATATTTCTATTTCTATTTAGAGACTTTTAATTTATATTTCTATTTAAAATAATTTAGGATTTGTACTTTATTTATTTAAAGATATGATTTAGAAATATAATTTGTTTGAGGTCAGAGGCGAATTAGATAAAGATAAAGAGGCATTTTAAATGTAAAAATCAATGGTAAAAGTTATCTTTATTTTATATTTTTATGCTTTATTAATTAAGGAAAGTTTTTTAAAATGGAAGTGGTTATGGTAGGCTTATGCACCAAGGCTTATCCACCATGTACATAAATAATGAAAATTACTTAGTGCACTCCCATATTACTTGTACGTTTTAAAATTTTTCACGCATCCTTCAAATTTCTCGCGCACCCCCATATTTTTCGCACGGTCTCCCAAGTTTCTCGCGCACCACCCAAATTATGCCTAAACCATTTTGCTGTGAGAATGATTTCAGAGACTTGCACTTCAAAACCATTAAGTGCATAAGATGGTTTCATAGAAATCTGAGAGGGGGAGGAAAAAAAAATCTGTTAAGTGCATAATTATATGGTTGTACTCCAAAATCATTTTATGGACTTAATGGTTTTGAAGTAGAACTCTCTGAAACCATTCCACCAGCAAAGTGATTTTGATGTAGAATCCTTTGAAACCATTCCACCAGCAAAATAATTTTGACCAGAAATGTGGGGGACAAAAATAAAATAAAATTGGGGGGCACAAGTCATCTGGGGGTGCACGAAAATTTTTGGAGGTATGCAAGAAATTTGGGGGATGCGTGAGAAATTTTGGGAGTACACACAAACAATTTCATTGTTTATGCACCATGCATAAGGAAAAACTTATCCATCATAACTTCTCCCATCGAAAAGATTACTGAGATGAGTGGTATAATAAACCCCTCTCTTTAAAATTTTGTGGCATTGCCAAAACAAAACTGTACAATTTGTAGACAATTAATTAATCACGACATCTCTAGAATCAGAGTTTAATTATATCTGTATCAAAAAAATTTATTTTATTTGTTTCTTTTTTTGTCAAGTAGCTTAATTGTAAGACTCACACATTTAAATGTGGAGAAATATAAAATCCGAAAAATTCTATTACATTTGAAGGATCGATTCGTTTTAGAAATATAGCGGATGCTAAAATCATTCTAACATAGAAAATTTTTACCATGAAAACTCTAAACATTTAAAATATTAACGACAACATACGTTGTTATTTGAAAATGAATAATGCTTAACACAACGAAATAAAATTCGTGAAAAGAAAGCAAATGATGTGGCTGACTTAAAAACTCTTTGAATTTTTTTTGGTCTCCTTTATTTTATTGTTTTACTGCAATCTCTTTCTTCCAGCATAGAACAAATAACAAGCACTTAGCACCACTTTTCGTTTCACCTGCAATAACATCGCCACCACACCGACGAGTTCCGGCAGCTGTGTTTAATTACTGCAAAATTAACCCCTATGACACTTGCTTGGTGGGGATGAATCACTAATATCTTAGGAATACAAACTCAATGAGAATATATATATTTAGATTTAATAGGAAAATTAGAGTACATAGAGAAGAGTTAAGTTTTTGGATTTGCAGTTGTCTTTTGTTTGTTTTGGATTTACAAGTTTAATAGAATATTTAATAAAATTAATTTAAGAAATTATATAAAACATAACTAAAATAGTGTTAAAGTAAAAAAAAAAAACACTACAACAGCGTTCGTGATGTTTCACGAGGATGTCCTTCGCGACATATAGCGTCACTTTTTGAAAATATAAGTAAATGGATATTCTCATTTTTAGGATTGCAATAATGACTTGAATGATACCTATTTGACTAAAACAACACAAAATAAAAATACAATTTGTATTTAAGTGACGTGAATCATGTTGTTGTTTAGCCGTAAACATTAAGAGGGTCATGAAATTTTAAACTCTAATTCACGAAATGTATACCACTTATAGAATTTCTAACCCTCTAATATATAGTACTTTGACCACTCTGATACGGTACTAGTACTCTTCAAAAATTTTGAATAGCTAGGCAAACAGAAAAATTTTAATATAGACATAAACACAAATGACATGTGTTAGAAACACTCACATAAATTAAAAAAATTAAAGAAAAAAGAAATAAAATGATGTTAATTGATGTGACTATATTATTTTCATTTTAAATTTTTTGATTTGTGTATGTGTGCTCAAATGATATGCCTAAAGACTTGTGCTTATGTAAGACTTTCTCAAGCAAACAAAGTATATATATATACATACATATTCACCCTAATAAGATATATATACAAATAGTACTCCAACAATTCAGAAAACATACCACTGAAACATGATTGAGAACAACTCTAATATTTAAAATATTTTGTTTGAAATACAAGTTAATTAGCATCTTCAATTTTACCACTGAAATAATAACTTAATTTTTTATTTTTAACAAGCTAAATTTTATTAAAGGAAAAGGACATGAGAAAGAAACAGAAAATTGCTATATACGCCCTCCAACTATACTTCTAGTCCCCTCAAACTGACCAAAATGCCCTTGATAATGAAATTCATTGTGTAGAAAATACATTCGTTATCTACGCAACGAAAGCATTGGCTGGTTCAAACTGTCTAATTCTTTCTCATATCACTGCATTTCGTTTCGCAGTCAAGGAAAATCATCGTGTTCGTCGCATGGTTACCGAAATGATGTGTTTTGTCTCGCAGTTCACGAAGAAATCATTTTCGTTGCGTAGTCAACAAAATATTGGTAATTTTTGGGAAATGTAGAGTTTCTTTATCTACGTACCGAATGTTTTTTTTATTTCGGTACGTAGAAGACGAAATTTTTCTCCACTACATCTAGAGGTATTTTGGAATATTTTGGGGGCCTGGAAGCATATAGGGGGCCTTGATAGTAATTTTCCAGAAAATAAGGACCTATAACAGACAGGCCCAAAGGAAAAACAAAACACAAATAACAAGGGTAGAAATAGGCCCAAACAATACAAAAACAGCTATCTACCCACTGAGAAAACTCAATCACCTCCCCTGTTACTAGTCAAAGATGGTCCTCCATAACACTTACCCTCTAATATTAGCACTAATTGAATGGACAATGGTAATACAGATAAATTACGTCCACTGACAAACTTGAATAATTTGTTGGCAGTTATTTTTCTTCTAGATAACTAAATCACATATTTGAGTTTGAATATGAATCTTTGGGTGAATACGAAGATTCAATAGCTAAGAGTAATTAAAAAGAAGATTGAATCGTTTTTTTAAAAAAAGATTGAATTTGAATGAAGAACGAACGAAGAGTCTAAATCTGGAGCTTTCGTTACTCACAAGCGAGTTTCAATCTAAATCTGATGATTGAACGAAAAATCTGAAGAGCTTCAGATTGATTTTAAATCTCGCACGTGAGTTTGAATCTTATTGAAGAATTTGAATATGAAAACGAAGAAGATGAAAATTGAACGAAGATTCTTACATATTGAATCTCTTCGAGAACGAAGAATTTGTGAGTAAAAAATGTAACAAGTTCTGGAAGAAAGAAAAAGACAGGGAATGCAAGTGCGTGATTCACTCTACCATCTAAGTCACAACTATTTATTTATTTATTTATTTTTTGTAGTGGTGTACAAATACAATACATATATCAGTCACATATTTTTTTGGGTGTTACCCAAAAAATGTTACTAAATAGCAGTATGCTGCTGTGGTCTAGAGTAATTGTATTTCTTTTATTTTGGTTAATTATATTTTCCATAAGAAAATTATCACTTGTAATAAACTCCATGGAAGGATTTTTTAAAAATAAAACTCACATTGGAAGAATACAATGGATTATACATTTATGAGTTCAATTTCACTTTACATAATAATGAATTATTTCATAATAATTTTCACTATATTACATATAATTCAGCAAATGAAGAAAAATCTTGTGTTCTTCTAAGTCTTTGGCCACACCAAGTGATTATATATACATTATTAGCAACCACAATCCAAGGCATAAGGCATACCAAGGAAGGGAAGCAACAAAACAATTACAGAGAGAGAGAGAGAGCTGGGAAATACTCCATATATATAACTAAACACAACAAATTGTAAACTAAAACTAATTCAGCCTTTCAATACAAATGATATAATTTGTAAATCTAAATTTTTTTTTGAAACAAACAATGAATATTTAAATATCAAAAGAATTTGATGCTTGAAATTTTCTTTCCATTTGTTTTTTCCACGAGCAAAAGATCCTGCAAAAATCATCAAATAATGATGAATATGTGAATCCAATTCAAAGGTTTAACAATTAACTAGTACTGTGTTCCTTATTTTATACGAACTCTTAATTTTGATTAGGTTAGGTTACTCAACTTTTTTTTTTTTACATAGAAGAATTGACAAAGTAAATATAAGAAATTCTCACACAAGTGAGAGAGTCAGAGTTCGAACCCCGGTCATAACGTCCATGCCTTGCAATTTCGTCAAATTTTACCAGTTGAGCTAGGACTTATAGGACAGGTTACTCAACTTTTAAAATAGGGTTGATGAAGAATATACTTATTTATATATAAAAAAATCAGACCAAACAAGTCAAATTTATTTGATGATGATGAAACAAAAATCTTGCATCTCCTTCATATGAGTCACTTGATGTTTCAAACCAATACTCTAGTAGTATTTCTTTGAGGATAAAAAAACATGTATTCTTAGGGATCGTCTTAATATGAATGTAGTAAAAAAAAACACACACACTAGTATTTCTTTGACCCTAAAAAAATGTATCCTTAGGTAGGGACGGATGCAAATGGAGTTAATTGGGGTCAGCTGACCCCACTCCTTGCTTTATTTTTTAATTAATAATAGTAATGTTTTAATATGCTGACCCCACAATAAGTTTAATGTTGATCTCACATGCCCATAACCACTACTGTACTAAGAGACAAATCAATAACATATATATATATATAAATTAATATTATTATATTTGGAATAAAAGATTGAGATTTGGACTTTCTTAAAGACCATCAGAGCTTGCCTTTCTTTAGTTTTCTCTACATGTACACAATTAAAAAAAACTGAAATGCTTTTAAAAGGTGGGATTTTTTTTGGTAGATGAAAATGTGGGATCTTAGAACACTTTCAAAATATGAAGTCACGAAGAGAACAATTGTAATTCTTTAATAGCAATTGTAGTTCTTTGATATTAAGGTGTCTTTAGTATTTAGATATATAATGGTATATTTTATTTTGTAATCACCAATTTTTTGCTTAATGATATCGACGTCATCATTTTATTGGTTACGAATTTATATATTTTTATATAAATATATGATAAACAATTTTGACCCCACTTAATGAAATTCCTGGATCCGTCTCTGTCCTTAGGGTTGTAATAACTGCAATAATCATGGCAATCATTTTATAATATAATAATTTTAAGATGATTTAAAAATTGGGTTTTTTTTAATTTCTTAATATCTTAAAAAAAGTTAAGTTGATTGAAAAATACTTATATATATATATATATATATATATATATATATATATATATATATATATATATATATATATATGAAAAAAAAACATATTCATCAAGTTTATTTAAGAAAATAGTTCGTAACATAAATAAAAAGCAATTTATCATTTATTAAAAGTTTATTGTTACGAAAATTTGTGCTATAAGATACAAATAAATTGTTTATTCAAATCTCTATTAACTTATTCAATATTTTTTTAATTTGTGGTATTTTGAGCTTAAACTTAAAAAAAATATTAAAACATAAAAAATATCAGAGAAGAAATAATAAAAAACAATCACAATGTCTCAATATACCTCTTTCACTTATCTGATTTGCAAGTGTATTTTTCTTAAGAGCTAAAGTTATTTTGGTTTGTGAGTGGATTTTCCTTAGTATCTTTTGGTTTCTTTGACGGAGGTTTTCTTGAAGAGCTTTCGCCATTCTGGTTTGCGAGTGGATTTTGATTTGGCTTATTAGTATATTTTGATTCCTTTGATTGAGAGTTTTCTGAAGAGCTAAGAGCAAACTGGTTTGCGATTAGATTTTTAATTTCCTTCCCCATTTTTGTATGCTAAACTTGCTTGATAATAATGTAATTTTTCTATGGCTTTCTTTGGATACATGTTTTTCATGGATGGGTAGTATTTATAGTGTAACATTTTGAGTGTAATTTTGGTTTAAATTAAATGCCATAACATTTGATCATATTTACTACCAAATTCATAGGAAATTATATGCTCTGCTCATAAGGATTTTCTATGCTAGCTTTGTTTTTAATTTTGTTTATGGATTTTAAGTTAGCCATTTTAATTTTGTTTTTAACATTGGAGAGATTTGGGACGTGGAAGTAATTAAGTGGGAAATATTGTTGGAAATGAACGGCCAATTTCAATGAAAATTGTTTGTATATCCATGAATCGAGAGAGTGAATTCTCTCAATTGAAATTTCCTCAATTGTGTGCCTAATTTATTAATATCATCACTCAGTAAAAGAAATTATTGATCTAGTACTAATTTATTAATACTACTACTCAATAAAAAAATTTATAGATCTAGTATAATTCGATATTTACAGTTTGCTGTAATATATTAAATTTTATATCTTTTAATTTACTAATATTACTACTATGTAAAATAAAATAATATTGAGACATTTGTTTTTAGGAGATCCGATGTCACGGCACATGTTGCATGTGTCCAGACGGGCCTATGCGTAGTATTATATAATTAGAAATATAGGACCCTAAAAAAATAGCATACAATTATACGAAAGAACTTACATTACCCTTTGATGCTTTCTCTTCCCACCCCCCTATATCTTTTTCACCCCCTAATATTTCGATTTTGCCCTTGTTAAAAAGTTCGGAACGTATTTTCCGAACTTTTTCCTAGTGTAAATTCGACAAAAATTTCGGAAAACACACTCCGAAATTCATATTCAAGGCAAAAAAAAGTTCGAAAAATACGTTCCGAACTTTTTGAACAAGGGCAAAATCGGAAATTCGGGGGGGTGAAAGAGATATGTGGTGGGTGGTAAGAGAAAATTTCTTACCCTTTAAGATTGAAATTTGGCGATTTTTCAACAATAAGAAAAGTAAGAGTAGTAAGAATTTCTTATATGTATTTTTCTTTTTTATATATACACAATTTCAAAAGCATTGTCATAGACTATTTAAAAAGAGAGCTCCAATTCTGTTTTAAATTTTGGAATCCGAAATCATGACGAACAGATTTAATTTTCTAAAATTTGAGTAGCACCAACAATTCAAAAAAAGAAAAAAACGAAAGTAAATAACAAAAGATATGAGCAAATGTGCTCCAAAATATTTTCAAAGATTATTATATTATAAAATTTATTTTCAAAATTATCACTTAATTTAATAATGTGTTGAGGACCGTCACATAAACATTCCTTCATTTTTTCTGGGAAAAATATCAAGGCGCGTACACATTTATTTTACGATCTTTGACAATTACTAATTCTGTCGTTCCAACTTATACACATGTTTTAGTTATAAATATGATCTCTACTTGTTGCTCACGAAACGTGTTCCAACTCACATAAACTCTACCTATATATCACTTAATTTACAACATTTCGTAAGCCTAATTTATAATATATAAAAATATATGTATTCAATGAAACTGAAATGTTAAATATATAATCAACATTTGTTAGCCTAACTGATTAATTAGTGTTTATAAAATTAAGAAAAATAAGAGATGATAAATAATTGTTGACACCAACCGGAGTTAAAAATAACATAAAAGATTTTTAGCTACCGAAAAGATTAATGAGATAAATGATATAATAGATCGCTCTCTTTATAATATTTTGTGGCACAACCTGAAGACTATTAACCACAACGTCTCTAGAATCAAGCAATTTTGTTACAACGGTATCAGAATCTTATTTCATTGTTGGATCCATTCTAGAAATACCGTTGGATATGCCTTATAATCTTGGTAACAAGAAGTCAGAAAATTCTGAAGAAATCGGTCAGCTGCGCCGCACGCAGGATAGGTGGCGCCGCGCGCCAGGAAGCCACTGGAAAGTGTGGTTTGGTTATGTGGAAAATATATTTTCTTGGAGGATATTCTGACTTGGATTTGTTTTGTTTTAAAATAGATTGTGTTTGTTTTTAAATAGGATATATTTAAAAACAATATGAGATTTGGTTTTATTTTAGAAGATTATCTTTTAAAATAAGTAGGCATATATTTTTCTATAAATAGGGATTGTCTTATTCATAGAAAAATTGAGAGAGAGGACAAGATGTAGAGAGTCGGGGTTTGCCACCACAAAAGGCTAGGGTTTTGAATCCTAGGGCAAACCATTCCTGGGAACATCTTGTGGGACACCTTGGGTAGACTAGGTCGAATTGAGTCTCTTTGCCACGGGAAGAGATTCAGGTTTTGGGTAGAATTAGGGTTGCTAATTCCTTGTACCCAATTGTGGGAAACTCTTGTAAAGTGGTGACTATTTGATCATAGTACAACGGAAGGGCTGCTCCCTCCCCCAGATTAGGTTCATTAACACCGAACTGGATAAACAAATGGATCGTGTGTTCTTTATCTTCTTGTCGTGTTTATTGTTTGAATTATTGCATCATTGTCTATATCCGGTCCTTATATTTGGTTGCTTGTCACGCTTGCCCCACACATCAGTTTCTTATTGGTGTGAGTTATGTCGAATTCGCAACAATTGGCGCCCACCGTGGGGCAAGGGGATCATTCGATTCAAGTACCATGGGTTTGAAGGAGGATATTGAGAGGTTCACCGGGAGTAACGACTATGGGTTGTGGAAGGTGAAGATGATGGCGGTGTTAATTCAGAACAAGGGTTGAGGCATTGAAGGGAGAAGCACGATTGGAGAGGTCTTGCTTATCACAAGGGGATGGTTGGTGTACTTTGGTGGAATCACAGTTTGAGGTGGAGTCTCCCAATAGTGGGAGGTATTCAACATTGACTCTCGGGTATCTAATCGGAGATAGGGAGGAGAGTGGTTGTGTTGAGCCAAAGGGGAACCATGGAAGCCTTGTGGGAAAAGTTTCAATTGTGGCTGAAGAAGTGCAAGACCTTGAGAGGATCTTCAGGGAGACAATTGAAAGCAACCTTGATCAAACTTGGGAATTTGTAGGACTGCTGGAGGTAGTCGGGCGCAAGGGGAGTTTGATGTTGCAGCTTGTGGGGCCGCCTAAAATTCCAAGGTTGGTCCGGAGCCAAGCAATACTTCGAGAGGACGAAGGGCACTCCGGGGGTCGAGGGATGGTGAAGCTTGTTAGCTATCTAAAATCCGATGATAGTGGGGAGCAAGCGTTTCTTCAGGGGAGGTACGGACTTGACCAGTTTGGAGTCTGAAGATGAGGTGGTGAATCTTGTGGACATTCCGAGGAATGAAGAGGTAGAGGTACAACTTGTGGTTCTAGCACTACAAGTAATATGATTTTTGGCAGCGACAATGTCACTGCGAAAAATACAAAGTTGCTGCGAAATGTATTTTTCGCAGCGAAAAAATTGTCGCTGCATGTCGCTGGCATAAGTGCCGTTGCGAAAAGTCTTGCAAGGACAATTAATGTCGCTGCCATAACTACTATTTTGCAGCAAAAATTAATGTCGCTGGCATAACTAATGTTTTTCAACAACAATTAATGTCGCTGACATAACTAGTGTTTTTTGTAACAACAATTATTGTTGCTGACAAAAAAAGTGTTTTTCCCAACGAAAAAATTGTTGTTGCATGACGTTGCAAAAAGTTTTGGTCGCTGACATTACTAGTGTTTGTCAATAATTCAAATATTAATTTAATCTCCCATGAAATAATAAATATTAGGAATTAACGTTCAATATCAACAATTGATTGCTAAATTTTATTTATAAGTTATGTTTCTCATTCAATCTTTTTTTTTAATCAGTGAATTTTATTTATACAAAAATTCAAATATAAAGAACCAAAATACAAATTACAAGTCATTTAGATCATAACAAAACCAAGTGGCCATTCACATAATATCAAAACATTAAATTAGAAAACACAAAAAAGCAACACTATTTTGAA
Organism: Trifolium fragiferum; assembly: GCA_954870985.1. NCBI lineage: Eukaryota > Viridiplantae > Streptophyta > Magnoliopsida > Fabales > Fabaceae > Trifolium > Trifolium fragiferum. Next base: position 13,487,884 of record OX940795.1, on the reverse strand, counting down.
TGTTTATCATTTAATCCTATAAGAACACCACAAAATTTTTTAAGACACCGATGGCTTGATTGCTTGCCCTTGTTCTCCATTGTTCATCATCTTCTGTCATAGTCTTCACAATTTTCTTGAATTGCGTCGATATTCTTCAAAGCTTTTGAATATTAGATACTTTCTCATCGTAGCTTTTTTTATTGAAATTCTACTCAACTTTTAATGAGGTTATGTGTGGAACAAAGTGAGACAAGTGATTTTGAAAGGGAAAATTATATAAGTTGATGAATAATGATGACATGATGGAGAACTTGATCGGTTAAATTTTGAAGAGATCGAGTGATTAAATTTTGAGCAATGAACAAAAGAGAAAGAGGAGCGTTGGATGAATAGTAATCTACCGTATAGAAAGTTTGCAATATATGATCCAAGTGGATGAATTTATAGCTATTAGTAAATAGATTGATTAATTAACAAATATTCCAAAATACATGGGAAATAAAATAATTAATGGATTATCTTTACTCAATTAACCATCACACTACATGATTATCGCGATTGTGATAGTGGGTATGTATGGAGTGCTACCGTCGAATTTTGAAAAATATAAAACAAACCACTATTTTTTTAATCCAAATAAAATTAATTTAATTAATCTACTTCTAATAATAATATATTAAAATTGATAACTACTATATTTACTAATTTGTCCTTATCAATTTTAATATTTTTTTAAAATTTTGTATCATTTATTGTAATTTTACTCTATTAACAATATATGTATAAAAATAGGAAGAAAAATAAAATAAGGATTAGAAGAAGTTTAGTAAAACAATTATAGAAAAAAAAAACAAACAATAAAAGATTTGTTCTGGTAAAAATAATATGGGGGTGGTCCAAGTATATTGATGAGTAATAATGATACTTAGGATCTTTATTTACCGAAAAAATGTGAACCCTTTACAATGAGTATTTCTTCTCTATTTATAGAGGAAAGAATGATCAGAAAATATCTAAAACCACCCCACTCCTCTCTTAGGGAGGTCGTGGGTGGTTTTCCACCGTGTCCACCATGTCTCAAGGGTGGTTATGGGTGGTTATTCTCCTCCTCCGCGCTTCAGTGGTAGTATTGGGCGGTTATCAGCCGTTGGACGACGTAATTATATTCTGAGGGCGTCACCCCTAGCCTTTACAATCTCGCCGCGCCTTATCTTTCCCGCCAAGTATTTGTTTGAATCGTTTGGGCCAATTGTTGGATCATTGTGTTATTGGGCCTATAATATTTTGTCCGGTACATAGCCCCCCAAACGCGAGGCTCAAAGAGGCGAAGTGCTGATAACGGTCGGTTGCGGTGTGGTAACTGCCCACTCCTTGTGATCACGTTCTCTGCCGTTGGGCTATAAATACGAGTTCCGCGACGCACCATTCAGTTCATCTTTCCCTCTTTTCGTACTTTGCTTTTTGTGTCGATGCCTTCTCCCACTGTTGTTCCGGAGTCACCTGCCATGCCGGTGTTGTTCCAACTAAGGAATATGCTGTGCTATGATACTGATGACTTATTGGATCAAAAAGATGATTTTGCCGACATGGTGAAGGAATTGCAGGATTACTCATGGAGGTTGAGAAGAAGCCACAGAGGATATTATATACGGTCTCAGGGAAAACTCCGGGGTAGTTCTGCTTTCATGAATTGTTCCTTCTCCTGATGTCAGCCTCTTGGCGAGGGATTGGGGTTAAACCTCCAGGTTTTCCCTCTACCATTAAAGACTCGGAAGATTTCCATCCAATTTCTTCCTTTTCTGGCGGGGAGCTGATATCTTGTGGATAGGAGGGACTATTGAGACTGCCTCCAGTTTTTTCTTCTCTTCCTTGAAGGAGCTGGATCCTTTGTTAGATTTAGGATTCTTTCATGGATCACTTGCATCTTGATTTCATTGTAATTTTCTTTATTTTTGTGCCTTGATTTCATTGTAATCTTCTTTTCCTTTGTATCTTGATTTCATTGTAATCTTTCTTATTAATGAAAAAATGAATGTTTCCTATATTGTCTCTTTTTCTGCATTGTTATGTTATATAATATTATAAGGAATAAAATAATCAACATGCATTATACCTTTGATTTCTTTTGGCGTTTTTTGGATCTCGCCTTTATCATTACTGCTTCTGATGTCGTCGACGCCTTGCGCCCTTTTCTTTGTATTTCACCGTCGTATCCAACTCGTAAGATTTAGGGATAACGCCGTTTCTATTTTTGATATGTCTGACTCGTAAGATTTACAGACCATACCATGGTGTTTCAACACTTTTCCGTCGTACCTGGCACTTAGGGCCTTTGTAGGTAACGCCGTTTCTATTTTAGACATGTTCAACTCGTAAGATTTACAAATCATGCCATGGTGTTTCAACGCTTTTCCATCGTACCCGGCACTTAGGGCCTTTGGAGGTAACACCGTTTCTATTTTAGACATGTTCAACTCATAAGATTTACGAATCATGCCATGGTGTTTCAACGCTTTCTCCATTCGTTGTCTTCATGTATAAGATTTATATAATTCTAACCATCTGCAAGCATTGGGACAATGACTTTTTGATCAAAAAATATATTTTTTTGAATTTTTACTGATGAGTCTCATTAAAAACTCCTGCTTTCGCTGGAGAAAAGAGTTTCTCATCGTTTATATTCTTAATACACCCATATGCATTTTCTTTTTTGAAAATAAAAACAAGAAACGAAAGTAAAAACAAGAAATATCTTTGGGATGGCGTGGCGAGGCTTGATGATGTTCTTTGGAGTGCATCTCGCCCTTAGGCGTTGTTGGCCTAACTGTAGTAAAATCTGAGGTTTGAGATATTCCATGTCCTGTGTAGGACTTCGCCTTACATGGTTTCCAACCTGTATGCTCCACCTTCAAAGACTTCATTGATTCTGAATGGTCCTTCCCAATTTGCTGCTAATTTTCCACCTTTATCTTTTCCCATTGGTCTTTTCAGGACTAAGTCGCTCTCCTTGAATTTCCTTGGGATTACCTTTGTGTTGTATTTTCTTCCCACTCTTTGTTTAGTTGCAAATTCTCTGAAATGCGCTTTATCCCTTACTTCTTGTATTAGGTCTAGGTTTTCCTGCATTGCTTCGCTGTTCTCTTGAGTTGTCGAAGTTTCACGTCGCCAACTCGGGGGATTTATTTCTGCAGGAATCATGGCGTCTGCTCCATAGACCATGGTGAAGGGAGCTTCTCCCGTTGATGATTGTGGAGTTGTGTGATATGACCATAATATGGCGGTGAGATGAGCTACCCAAGCTTCTCCTTTGCTTGACAGTCTCCTTTTCAGGGCCTTCAATATGACTTTGTTGGCTGACTCGGCCTGACCATTGGCTTGAGGGTGCTCAACTGATATGAATGTGTTTTGGATTCCTTTTTCTTTGCAAAATAAAACTACTTTCTCACTTGCGAATTGCGTGCCGTTATCTGACACAATGTATTTGGGAAGACCGAACCTGCATATGATGTTCCTCCAGTAAAATTTCTTGACTTGCTCTGCCGAGATGTTTGATAAAGGTTGCGCCTCAACCCACTTAGTGAAGTAATCTACAGCGACTATGATCCATCTGGTTTGCTTCCATGAAGTAGGGAAAGGACCCAATATATCCCTCCCCACATGAAGAAAGGCCAAGGCGAAAGGACCGATTTGAGGGGTTCGCCTGGGGCGTAGTGCAGGTTTGAGAATCTTTGACATTTATCACATGCTCTCACGTACCTTCCAGCGTCGCTGTGCAGTTCTGGCCAAAAGAATCCTGCTCTTAGAATTTTGCTTGCTAGTGACCTTGCTCCTATATGACTTCCGCATGATCCTTCATGAACTTCTTCTAAAATTCCCTTGGCTTCCTCCTTGCCGACACATAGCAACAAGGGGGTTGAAAATCCCCTTTTGTATAGCTTATCTCCCATCATAGTGTACCATGACGCCATTCTTCTGACTTTGTATGCTTCTTCTCTAGGTTTGGGGAGTTCGTCCCTTTGTAAATACCTGATGATAGGAGTTCGCCAATCCTCTTCCTCTATGACCATGTGGACTTCTTCTTCGTTAATGCTGGGGTTTGTAATTGTTTCTTGGATGAAGGTTCTGTTGCTTCCAGGTTTCTTGGTGCTGGCGAGTTTGGACAATAAATCTGCCCTGACATTCTGTTCTCTAGGCACGTAGATCAACTGAAATGAGTTGAAACATTTCGCCAGTTTGGTTACCTTTTCCAGATATTTGATTAACTGGGGGTCTTTTGTTTGAAATTCCCCTGACACTTGGTTGGTTACCAACTGTGAGTCACTCTTTACTCTGAGATCCGTGACCTCCATTTCTTTTGCTAACTTCATTCCTGCTAGAAGGGTTTCATATTCAGCCTGGTTGTTACTTGCTTTAAAAGCGAATCTTAGGGATTGTTCTATGAGTACTCCATCTGGTCCTTCTAGAACTACTCCAGCCCCACTTCCTTTCAGGTTAGACGCATCATTTACTGAAAGTGTCCAAGGTTCCTCGCTGTTTTCTTTAGGCGGGTTTGACAATTCCAATATAAAATCCGCCAGAATTTGCGATTTTATTGCGCCTCTAGGGGAAAAGGTTATGTCAAATTCTGACAATTCCACTGCCCATGCAACCATTCTCCCTGCTAGATCAGGCTTCCTCAGGACTTTCTTTATGGGATAGTCCGTCTTGACCACTACCTTGTGACTCTGAAAGTACTGCCTTAACTTCCTCGCGGTGATGACGACGGCCAAGGACAGTTTTTCTATCTTTTGATATTTCGCTTCAGCACCTTTAAACGTTCTGCTCACAAAGTATATCGGCTTCTCCTCACCTTTGATTTCTTGCACCAATGCGGAACTAAGGGCGTTGTCCGAGACTGCCAGGTATAAGTATAAGGTGTTACCTTTCTGAGGGCGAGTTAATATTGGTTGTGATGCCAAAAAGCTCTTTAGCTTTAGAAAAGCTTCTTCACACTGAGGGGTCCATATGAATCTTTCACTCTTTCTTAGAGTTGAGAAAAAGTGAAAGGCTTTCTCTCTGGAACAAGATAAAAATCTTGATAAGGCTGCGATCCTTCCTGCTAGTTATTGGACTTCCTTTACGGTGGTTGGACTTCTCATGTCAATTATAGCTTGGCATTTATCTGGGTTAGCCTCAATCCCTCTGTTTGTGAGCATGAAGCCCAAAAATTTTCCTGACTGAACTCCAAAAGAACACTTCGCTGGATTCAATCTCATATTATATTTTCTCACCGAGGTGAGGATGTCGCCTAGGTCCTTGTCGTGTTCTCCATCTTCTATTGTCTTGACTACCATGTCGTATATGTATACTTCTACATTTTTGCCTATTTGCTCTGAGAATACTCTGTCCATTAGCCTCTGGTAAGTGGCGCCTGCGTTTTTTAGGCCAAACGGCATAACATTGTAAAAGTAATTGCAGGTGTTAGTCATGAAGGCAGTGTGAGGCGCGTCTGCATGATTCATCTTTATCTGGTTGTAACCCGAGTACGCATCCATAAAGCTTAACATTTTGTATCCAGAGGCTCCGTTAATAAGCCTGTCTATATTAGGCAAGGGATATGGGTCTTTCGGGCAAGCTTTGTTTAAATCTGTAAAATCCACACACATCCTCCACTTGCCATTTGCCTTCTTCACCATTACCACGTTTGCCAACCACGACGGATATTTTATTTCTTCAATGAACCCTGCTGCTTTTAGCTTGTCTACTTCCTCGTTTATTGCTGCTCTTCTTTCTTCTCCAATCTTCCTTTTCCTTTGTGAGATCAGTTTGATCTGGGGCGCGATAGATAACTTGTGCGTTATTACGCTTTCGTCTATTCCAGGCATATCGGATGGCTTCCATGCAAATAGGTCTATGTTCTTTTTTAACATTGCTATGACCTTTTCTCTCTCTTCTGGCTTCAAAGTGGTTCCTATGTTGGTTACCTGGTGTGGCATACTGCCGATTTGAACTTGTTCCAATTCTTCAATGGGGCTCATTCTTCTTTCTGTGAAGTCTTCTCTTGGGTCAAGGTCTAAGGGCGAGATCATGTTGACTCCGCCTCCTTTCTTAGGTGACGCCATTAACTCCGCCTTGAGGGTTTGCCTGTGTTTGATTTTCAGGCTAGACTCATAGCATCTCCTTGCCAGCTTTTGGTCTCCTCTGACGGTTCCTACTTTTCCGTTGTCCAAAGGATACTTGATGGACAAGTAGAGGGTTGACAGTGCCGCCTCAAGCGTGTTGAAGGCCGGTCTTCCAATAATGATGTTATACGAGGTGAATGGAGTTTTGACTACCAAATATCTTACCTTGATAGTCTTGGCGTTCTCCTCTTCTCCAAACGTGGTTAGGAGAGTTGTGTAGCCCATAACTTCTACTTGCTCGCCGGCGAAGCCTACCAAAGTGCCGTTGTAGGGTAATAGGTACTCATCTGATAACTGCATTGCCTTGAAGGCTTCCCAGTACATTATGTCTGCTGAACTTCCCGAGTCAATTAACACTCTTTTGACGTCACAGTTTAAGATCTGTACTTGTATCACTAGAGGGTCATCATCATGTGGCAAGACTTCCCTTTTGTCCTCTTTGGTGAATGATAGATCGGGGATGGGCGTCACCTCCGTGTGACCAATAAATTTCTCGTTTTGTTCCATTCTTCTAACATAACGCTTTCTCGCACTTGAGGATTCTCCTCCTCCTGCAAATCCTCCCGCAATGGTGTTGACGGAGATCCTCTTACCTTTTCCTGTCTCTTCTCCTTCAGAACGATCCTTTGTTTGATTATGTTGTATTTTCGGGACGACAACCTTTCCCGCCGCGGCGTCCTCTATAAACTTCCTCAAGTGACCGCTCTTTATCAGTTCCTCAATTAGGTCTCGTAGCCTGAAACATTTTTCAGTGTCGTGGCCTCTGCATCTGTGATAAGCACACCAGGCGTTGGGGTTTAATCCCATAGTGTGCTCTTTGTTTCTTGGTGGGGGTAGTCTCCCTAATCTTGTTTGTAGGATTTCCTCCATGATGTAGACTCGCGCACGGTTTAGTGGTGTATACTCCTTCCTTTCTTCTTGAAAATGTCTTTGCGGTTGGTATGGTTTTCTATGGCGGTCATTTCCGTGATGGTTAGGGACCGGGCGTCTGTGATGATGATAAAACTCGTTTTGTCCATTGTTTTTGTTGACCGGGCCTCTTTCTCTGGCGTCTCTCATTCTCTTTTCGGCGTTACTCTCTTCGCCTTTTATATATCCCTCCGCTCTTGTTGTAACTTCCTGCTTGGATGTGGCTGGCTTTTGTGCCAGGGATTCGTTGAAATGTCCGGCCTTGAGGCCGTGATGGAAAGCTGAGACGAACATTTCTTGATTTGGGTTGCTCACTTTGCTTGTGGACTCGCAGAATCTCGCCAGATATTCTCTCAGAGATTCATTGTAGTTTTGTCTTAGTGAAAACAAACTTGTCGCCGTCACCTTAATGTGTTTGGAGCCGGCAAACTGTTGTGTGAATTTTTGTTGAAAATCTGCCCAACTTTGAATGGAATTTCTGGGCAGGTTCATATACCATCTTAGTGCTGCTTCTTTCAGCGTGCCTGAGAGGAGTTTGCACTTCAAATGATTTGCAGCGCCGATGATGGCGGTTTTAGTTCCCACCGCCATTAGCTGTTTTGTGGGATCAGTTTTCCCGTCAAAGTCTGGGAGATGGGGAGTTCTGAAATTGTCTGGTACTCTCGCATCCCAGAGGTTTTGGGCAAGTGGTTGGGAGTTGGTGATGTTGGTTTCTTCAGTTTCATCGATTCTGTTTGCCTTTTCTTGGTCGATTTTTTGAACCTCAGCTTGCAGGCGACGTAATTGTGCCACTGCATCCGTCAAGGTTAGGTTGTTTTCGTTGTTTCGGTTGTTTTGGTTTTCATTTGTTGGTTGTCCTCCTGCCATTTTCTTGAGGAGAACTTTCAATTTCGTCTGGTTTGAGTGGTAGGCTGGGAATCGTTTTACCGCAGCCCCACGGTGGGCGCCAAAATGTTCTGGTAAAAATAATATGGGGGTGGTCCAAGTATATTGATGAGTAATAATGATACTTAAGATCTTTATTTACCGAAAAAATGTGAACCCTTTACAATGAGTATTTATTCTCTATTTATAGACGAAAGAATGATCAGAAAATATCTAAAACCACCCCACTCCTCTCTTAGGGAGGTCGTGGGTGGTTTTCCACCGTGTCCACCATGTCTCAAGGGTGGTTATTCTCCTCCTCCGCGCTCCAGTGGTAGTATTGGGCGGTTATCAGCCGTTGGGCGACGTAATTATATTCTGAGGGCGTCACCCCTAGCCTTTACAATCTCGCCGCGCCTTATCTTTCCCGCCAAGTATTTGTTTGAATCGTTTGGGCCAATTGTTGGATCATTGTGTTATTGGGCCTATAATATTTTGTCCGGTACAAGATTATATATGAATCTATGCATAAAAGTATGAATAAAACAATAAAAATGTGTAGTTTTTTTTTTTATGCATAAAAAAATTATGTATATTAAAATTGCTTAAAAATAAATTTAATTCTTTAATATATTAATTAACAAGTTATGTTGTTGGTATAATTATAAGATTTTCCAACAACGTTATAATGTTGTTGTCAAAAAGGAGATACAAAACATAAAAATAGGAAAAAAAATATTCAATTTAAAGAAATTTACGCAAAAAATAGAAACATAAACTACAAAAAGTAGTAATTGTGTGGTTTTTCAGTGACTTTACAAAGTTGTTGCAAATAATCTATAGTATTAAAAATATAAAAATAGAAAAAAAAAAGATAATAATTTTAAGTTAAAACAAATCTACGCATAAATATATGAACAAAAACCATGATAAAAGATATGTATAAAAAAATAATAATTATTGGTTTCTCAGCGACTTTACAAGGTTTGTTGCAAAAAAACTATACAATTAGCGACAACAATAATTATTGTTGGGATAAGTAATTTTTTCCAGCGATAACATAATTGTTGAGAAAAAAACTAACTTACAACAACAACTTAAATTAGTTGCTGCTATATGTATATTTTTGTCAGCAATTTGAATGTTGCTGCAAAAAAGTCGCTGCGAAAAATCTTATTTCTTGTAGTGTAGCAAGAGTTGTTGGAAGCAACTGGAAGAGGTCAAGGTTCAAGTGGGACTTGACTTGACCGGTGATCTTGAATAGTAGTTCAAGATGGAGGGAGCAATGCGGTGGTTGAGTGGATCACCATCGATTTAAAGGCAAGGTGGAGAATTGTTGGATATGCCTTAAAATTTCGGTAACAAGAAGTCAGAAAATCCTGAAGAAATCGGTCAGCTGCGCCGCGCACAGGATAGGTGGCGTCGCGCGCCAGGAAGCCACTGGAAAGTGTGGTTTGGTTCTGTTGATTGCGCCGGGCGCGGGCACGAGTTGTTTTGGAGATTTTTGTGGAAAATATATTTTCTTGGAGGATATTTTGACTTGGATTTGTTTTGTTTTAAAATAGATTGTGTTTGTTTTTAAATAGGATATATTTAAAAACAATATGAGATTTGGTTTTATTTTAGAAGATTATCTTTTAAAATAAGTAGGCATATATTTTTCTATAAATAGGGATTGTCTTATTCATAGAAAAATTGAGAGAGAGGACAAGATGTAGAGTGTCGGGGTTTGCCACCACAAAAGGCTAGGGTTTTGAATCCTAGGGCAAACCATTCTTGGGAACATCTTGTGGGACACCTTGGGTAGACTAGGTCAAATTGAGTCTCTTGGCCACGGGAAGAGATTCGGGTTTTGGGTAGAATTAGGGTTGCTAATTCCTTGTACCAAATTGTGGAAAACTCTTGTAAAGTGGTGACTATTTGATCATAGTACAACGGAAGGGCTGCTCCCTCCCCCAGATTAGGTTCATTAACACCGAACTGGGTAAACAAATGGATCGTGTGTTCTTTATCTTGCTGTGTTTATTGTTTGAATTATTGCATCATTGTCTCTATCCGGTCCTTATATTTGGTTGCTTGTCACGCTTGCCCCACACATCAGTTTCTTATTGGTGTGAGTTATGTTGAAGTCACAACAAATACAATCTCAAATGTGATATTAAAATTACTTTAATATAGAGAAATTCTAATATGAACTACTCTAATATTTAAAATATGGCTTAAATATGCTTTTGGTCCCTGCAATATACACTTGTTTTGAAAAGAGCCTCTGTAAATTTTTTTTTTTGATTTTAGTCCCTGCAATTTCTAAAAACTTTGAAAAGAGCCCTTGAGCCTGATTCTCTTTATGAATATTCATACCGGTGCACTTATACAAAAGTGTACCGGTATGAATATTCATACCGGTGCAGTTATAAAAAGTGTACCGGTATGAAGAGAATCCAGCTCAAGGGCTCTTTTCAAAGTGTTTTGAAATTGCAGGGACTAAAATCAAATTTTTTTTTTAAGGGGTTCTTTTCAAAACAAGTGTATATTGCAGGGACCAAAAGCATATTTAAGCCTTAAAATATTAACGATGAGATACTTTTTTTTTTTTTTAATTACAAAGATAAATATATATAGATAATAATGAAATGATAGCAATACAAATAAGAGAAACAACAACAAGATGAAAAAAAATTGTAGTGTACTAGAAATACACTTTCCAAAAACTACACAAGCGAAAACACCCGAGCCAAGACATCTGACAAAGGGAAAAAAAAAAGAAAGAAGTTAAGACCGACAAAGAACAGGTCAAACACCACCACGAAGTAACGGGACCCACAACCAGCAGATCACCTACCTCCCACTCATAGAAGGAGCAAGCGTTACCAGGGTCTTTAGCCAAATACCACTATAAAAGTTTCATCTTATCCACCAAAGGTTCGACAGAAACAGTTCCTCTCGCAAAGATGACATCATTCTGAAAGTTTCAGATAACCTAAACAGTAGCATGCCAAATTAACAATCATCCTAGCCTATTCTTCCTACCCCTCCCAAAGCCTATAAATCCTTGAAAAACCGATTGAACCCCTATTCTTCCTACCCGTATTCTTTGACGAGATACGTTGTTATTTGAAAATATAATTTAATGAACATTCTCATTTTTACAACGGTAATAATGACTTAATTGATACCAATTCGTCCTAAACAACAAAAAATAAAAAGTTAACTTGTATTGAACTGACGTCAATTATGTCTATTATCTATCTATATAGTATAATGGGTTAACCAACCATTCATAAAACAAACAATGAGAGCATAGTTTCTTTGCCACTAACCATTGTCAACAAATGCGTTGAATTTGCTCTAGTGGTACTTTATGGACATTATAACGAGGTTTCTGGCAAACAAACCCAAACAATTGTCTGCCCGACAAGGTCGATTCCAGACATTACATATTGGTGTGGTTAATTAAAGATGAAAGAAACTATGAATTAAATTATATTGAAAATAAAAAATAATATTTTTTAATGCGCAATACATTTACAGTAAAAATTGTCTACCGGTCATATTTTGAAAATAAACTAAAATAATACCAGCTAATCGTTTCAAGAATATCTCTTTCTAGAAATATTTCAAAACGGTCATTTAACTACTGATCACATGAGAAAATACAAACATAAAATATTAAAAATGAGATTGCGCCAAAAAATGTTAAAACTTATTTTAAATAGTTATTCGTACTGATACTGCTAAGGGTTAAAGAGTTTGAGGTCCATGGTTCAAGTCCTAGCAAGGAGAAAAACTAAATTAACATTGTAATATACTAACAACTAACAATTTGTCATTCAAAAAAAATTAAAAATTGATTGACCTACATTAGATTAAATCCTTCGACATAAGAGAAATGAACACACTATCAAGACGTGACAATAATATTCCACACTAAGACAGAAAAACAAAGTTTGTAATATAAGAATATTATAATATAAAATTTATTTTCAGAGTTTATTTCTGAAACTAGTTCAGAGACTCAAGCTTTCGCACAAATATATTGATTTTTATTTGATATTTAAATTTATCATTATATTAATGTGAAAATATATTTAGTACAAATATTTTAAAATTTGTTATAAAACATGGTTAAAATATAAGTAACACTGTTGTTCTATTTCTTGCAAAAGTTATTAAACGTATAAATTTATTTTTATTAAAGATACTGTCTGATAAGTGCTGAAAAATAGATAATTAATGTAATATATTAATGCACTTATTAACTTAAAGTGTAAGAAATCCTTTTGAAAAACCCCGAAATCATGTATATATTTGTTTAAGTTATTTTTACTTAGATTTTCTAAATCCCAACCATTTTTGTAGATAATGGAAGCCAAAGACAGGATTGGAACAAAGAAACCAAGATTTGAAGTTTCAAATAGCTCACCCAGGCTCGCTGGAGCTAGCCCGGCGAGTGCAAGTCAGTGGAAAATGGAAATTTGGGCGAGGTCTGGCGAGGTCCGGCGACAGTCAGTGAGCTAGGCTTGCCCAAGCTCGCCTGACCAGAGGTAGTGACTGAAAGGCGGTCAAGAGGTTAGTGGAACACGTGTCAGTAAACCCACAGGGGAAGCAAGGTAGCTCGCCCGACCAAATGATGCTAGTCCGGCGAGCTTAACAAAACTTGACTGTTATAAATAGAATTTCATATCAGAAATTTGGTTACTTCTCACTGTTCCTGTTTTGTAACATTCAGATAAAACCCTAGAGCTAGTTCTAAGAGCAATTGAAGGTGGATTGCATCATTTTGTTGAGGAATCAATTCATGATGTACCTTTCCTTTAATCCTCTTCATCTTTGTAAGAATCTTATGGGTAACTAATCTTTTCTATTGTCGGGATTAGATGTAGATCAATTTATGAACATGTATTTCTCTTGATCTTGTTATATATGGTTTAGTTATTTAATCAACTTTGATATTGTTCTTGTCTTTATTGTTTTATCATTTGATTTGAAAGAATATAGGGATATATGTTTTGAATCATTAAACTAGAACAATATCTATTGAATCTAAACTCCAGGGATAGATTTAGGTTTAATAATCACTTAAAGTATTAGGTTTTAAAGTTATTATATCGATTAATCACTTGAGGGATCGGGGATTAATAGGTGTAATAGTTTCTCGTCGTTATTTGGGAACGAAAACGTACGATGAGTAATACGTGATAAAGTCGATTAATAGCTAAACCTATGTGATTGATTGAGGAAATATATGTAAATGAATGATCGAAAGCTAATCCCAGCAATACTATTTCTCTGATATTTACAACAATCTTGTATCGCACTTTCGCATTTATATGTTTACAAGTTACTTTACTACAAAAACCATTAAGACTTTGTCACTTAAAATATGGTCATTGTTGAACGGCATTTGTTACCACACTAGTCCCTGAGGAGACGATAATTATAATACTTGCTTTTGTATTACAACACTGTCCCGTAATTATTTAAAAATATAACTGTTGTCCCATGCATATTTTTTAATAAATTATAATTAATATATTCTAATAGATTAATAGTTGGTTCTTATAAGAGTAAAATTCCAAAGAATGTTGGGAAATTTGTAATATATTAACAAAACTGATAATTAAGGACAAGTTAATAAACTTGGTAGTAATTAATTTTTTATTGACTAAATATTTTATAATCTTTTTATTATTTCTTCCTATATTTAATTTTACTAAATTTTCTATAATCTTTTAAGGTGAATTTTTTGTTACATGATGAAGTATCAAAGTAAGTATAAAAATTATCGTATCCACATGGATTGTAGTGAATCAAACGATGATAATTGATATCATACGAGAGTAAATTGACAATAAATAAAAGGGAGATTTTTTAGAATTAGGGTTTTAGAAAATAAATAGCAAGAAATATATTTTTTCACCAAAAATCCCCAACTCTCGTGTCTGCGCCCCGCGCCGGCTCCCTGCGCAAATTTCAGTGGCCATTCCACTAAATGTTGCGCCCCGTGCCAACTACAGCATGAGTTCCAGGAATTTTTGACTTCATGTAACCGAGATTTCAAGGCATATCCAACACCTATGTACCCCCGATCCCTCGGCCCGTTAATCCATACAATAGCATTATTAAGATCAAATAATTTGAGTGAATATTAAACCTAAATTTACTCCTAGAGTTTAGAGTTTAATAGATTTTATTCTAGTTCAGGATTCAAAAAGTATATTCCTATAGCATTTCAAATCCTTAGATCAAAACAATAAAAACAAAAATAATATCAATATTAATGAATAACTAAAACCATATATAAAACCATGATTAAAAAACACATATTAATTGAGTAATTTACACTTAATCCCAACAATAGAGAGATTAGCTATTCATTTTCCTGATAGGTTTACAAAAGATTAAGAAGAGAAGAGATGAACAAACATATCAATGATGATTCCTCAACTATTGTTGTGTATCCACCTCTAAATCTCCTTGAATCTATCTCCTAGGGTTTCTTTGTTGTTTATGGTCTTGAAAAATATGATAGGATTTGATTTTCTGCAACTGATACTCTATTTATAGCATATCCGAATTTAGCCTCTCGCTTAGCGAGTCATCCTTTCTTCACCAATGGGTTTGCTGACACGTGTATCTCTAACCCGTCACCTCTCGCTTAGCGAGTCATCTATCGCTTAGCGAGCCACCTAACTTGAACTCTCTGCCTTGATATTTTTTGTTTCTCGCTATCACCTCGCTGCTTCCTTGCTTAGCGAGAGACTGTTTACTTCATATCTTTGTTCGTTGGTTAGAATAAATCTCTTTGATCATAAACCTACAAAACTGGTTGGAATTAGATATAAAAAGCTAAAATTGATCATTTCACTATTTACATTATATTGGGGGATCTTTTTATAAATAACTTGTAAAATAAGTTATAAGTGCCTTAATTGAATATGTAATTTCACTACTTTTTGGCGCTTGTCAATATGGACAATTGTAATAGATTCACAAACAATGCATAATTATTGATTTTACTATATTAAATACTATTTGTAGACCTTTTAGAATTATACACTTTGGCAATGAACCATACATTTTCAAATAAAATGTGTACCGGAGTGTTCGTGTAACATCCCGGAATTTTATCCGCCTAATTAATTTTAATTAGAGCTTGTTCATAATTCCAAGATTGATTAGAGGTAATTAATTAATTAAGTCTTGAGGATTAAGGGAATTATGTGTAAAAATTGGAAATTCTAATTTAACTCAACTACACATTAATACTCTAATCCCATACTTGAGAAATTAATGTACAACTACGACTCAATCTCTCATTCCCCAATTAATCTTACTAGTGATTCATTTTTCCACTCAAGTCAACATTATATCTCTTGGTGACACCTCACTCTATGACTCACATCTCCAATCCACCACAACACAACACCACACCTCCTACTAAAGCAACTAGCTAACATGCAACCAACCACTTCCATTCATTTTAAATAACAAAATTGAAGAACCAAGCCTTCTCTTCCTCTTCTCTAGCCACGGCAAAACAACAACAAAACACTAACTCACTACATTTGGGAACCAATAGCATAACATGCAAAAACTAGTATAAACCAAACAATATAACAACCCATTCCTCTTGCTTTCACAAGATCTGCAGCAAATCAGAAAAACCACTTCTAATTAATCAATCTCCCATCTTCCAAGCTCACCAATTTATAAGAACATCAACTTCATTTTCACCTTTTTCTTTAGCTAGTTCAATTGCATGCAACTCAAGCCTTGAACAAACTCTACTGCTCTCACCCTTAGAAGAACCTTCTAAATAAATTCCTGAACTCAGAAATCCAAGTTTCTCAACACACCTCAACTAAGGGTTTCAAGTTCATCATTTCCTTCAAAATTCCAATTTCTGTTCAAACTGTTTGTGGACTGTAGCTGGAGTTTTCTGTAGCTGTTCTAGAGCCAGGAATCGAGTTTAAAGCTCCATTACAGGTGGGTTCTTAGGTAGTTTAGTTTAGATTTTCCTATAATCAAACATGCATGCAAACACTAAGAAATATTAGGGAAAACATGTGTGAGAGGAATTAACTCCCAAATTCCTCTCCAAACTATCGTATTATATACTTATAATGTTATTGCAATGATTTAAGTTGAGGATTGTAGGTGGATTTTATGAAAACTGTCAAAAATTGCAAAACAGGGGCTGTTCTCGCAGGATTCGCCCGGCGAGCTCCTGGCGAGCCTGCTAGCGAGTGTTCATATTCTGGGCAGCTGATGAATGGCCCGGCGAGCACCTGCTCGCCCGGTGAGCTTGCCTCAGCCCAGAATATGACTACTCGCCATGGCGAGCTTGATTACTCGCCGTAGCGAGTTAGGCCAGAATGACCCTATTTTTAATATTTTCTGAAAACTCTACACTCGTTTTATATCCTCGATTTAAATTAGTATTTTTGCAATAGTATAATTAATATAAAATATGCATAGTTTGTAATCACGATACAATCACAAGGTACAACCTAGGAATTTAGAAATTGTTGTATGTTCCCCGGGCTTTGGGTTAAATATGGTAGTATGCAACTTAATTTAGTATCAATCAATCATGCGCGGTTTAGTATGCTGCTTTATGGGCTTCCAATGGAACAACCCATTAGGAAAATGATTGTGAGCTTAATGCCGTGGTCGAATCGATCAGCGGATATGGCAGGCCTTCGAGACATGCTCACCTTGAAGTGTCTTAGCGGAATAAAATCAATAAGACGTTCTCTGTGATACACTTTTAAGATATGTTTATTATTATGTTATGACATGTTAGAAAATATATGGACTGATTAGGTGCCCCGGCTTAATAGCCTTTAGGAGGGTAGTAGAACTCACTGGGACGAAGTGACTGTCTCACCCCACTCCCTTTTCGATATAGGTAAGACAGGTTATTTCGGACCAGGGACCAGGTTGGACCTGACGATTGGAGCTGTGCTTGGATTGTCAGCTTTGAAGACTTAGTCTTCATTGTTGCTTTTATTTAGCTTGTCATTTTCTGCAGTTTCGTTTCCGCTGTCTGTATTGAATATTTATTATTTTTCTTAATGATAATGTATTATTCATCTATAATTATTTTAATTAATGTACTCAGATTCCAGTTTTTAATGTTCCGACAAAATATTCTAGATATTTTTAGTTGGGGCGTTACAGTTCGTCTCTTTTTATTGTTTTCCTTTTGTTCATATTTGTTGGAACATGATGATCATTGGAGGCAAACTTGGTATGAATATAAACACAAGTTACGGAACAAGTGAATTGTGAATTGAAAAAAGGCTCTTTGAGTCCCACATTGGAGAGAACACACCCCTTGATAGTGTTTATATATAGGAAGTTGCACCCTTGGAGTTTGCCCCAAGGGGTACCCCGTTTTGTAAACGGCACACCACGCACTCATTGTCCTAAATATTGCGCGCGCCGCCGCCGTCCGGACCGGACCTGGGCTTGGGCTTGGGCTAGGGCTAGGTGATATATTAATTTTTTAATGAAAAAGAAAAAAATTATATTCTTTAATATTTTTCTTTACGCGTGGCGTTTAATTAACACACATGTTAATTGTGCAAGAGAACAAGTCAGAAGGAATATCCGTTAGCAGTTCAGTAAAAAATGCAATTCCTAAAATCCTGATCCCATTATCAGTTCTTCACTTTCCTCCTTAAATACAGAGCATCGTTATTTTATTTTTTCAGTTTCTGATTTCTACACTCTGAAATCCTTCTGCTTTTCTCTCCTTTCTTTTGCTTTCTTTGATAAATAATTATACACTTCTATTGTTTCATCGATTGGTTTTATAAACCATATCAGAACTGATACTTGTTTATCAGTTATCGAATTGATTCATCGAATCAATATTGAAAGGTGTAATTCGGTTCGAATTCTAAAGTGCATAGAATTCAATATTTAATTTGAGAAGGCTGTTTTATCCTGGGGACTTCGCGGTTGATAGTCTACCTTGCACAAATTATTGGGTAGTGCCGCGAAACGTCTTAAAGAAAGCATATCGATCCGCGACTCGACCAATAATTATTTTCGGTGGTAATTTTCAAACTGTTTTTCAAAACCGATTTCCTACAATTTTAAGACGTTTTCAAACTATCATGTCTGCCAAAGAAGTTATTGGTAACAATTCTGCGGTTGGAACTGAAAAACCTTTTAAGTTTGAAGGACTCCACTTCAAACGATGGGAACAAAAGATGTACTTTATCTTGACTTTGAAAAAGGTTGTTCATGTTCTGACTGAAAACATGCCCGATGTTCCTGCTGCTTCTGCTTCGGGAACGAAGGCTGTTATTATTATTGGAACTGCAATTGAGAAATTGGCCGACGGTAAAGATAAGGATCAAAGTGATTCCGCGGTCGCTGCTGAACAATTGAAAGCTCAAGAGCTCCAACTGAGAAAAGAGAAACAACTATGGATGGATAATGATTACTTATGTAAGAATTATATCATTAATGAACTTGCTGATGATTTGTATGACTATTACCGGTCATACAAAACTGATAAGGGTGTTTTGGAGGCTTTGCGGAAAAAGTATGACACTGAGGAGGCTGGAGTGAAGAAGTATGCAGTCAGTCGATATCTAAAGTATCGGATGGTGGATGAGAGGTCAGTAGAGGCACAGTCCCATGAACTCCAAAAGATTGCATGAGATTATCTCCAAAGGTATGCCTCTCAATGAACAGTTTCAAATTGTTGTTATTATAGACAAACTGCCCCCTGCGTGGAAAGATTTTACAAACTTTTTACGTCACAAAACTAAAGAATTTTCTATCGAAAGTTTGATTACCCGCTTCCGTATAGAAGAGGAATCTCGGAGACAAGATATGAAAGAAGAAGAAAAAATTAATGCTTGATCTAAAAAGAAAACTGGAGTGGTTCTGAATCCTACGGGCAAACCATTTAAGAATCTAGAACCGTAATGCATCCAATCGGTCTAAGAATGGGAATCCTTCAAGGACCCATAATGCTGTTCAGCAAAATCCACCACCACCTAAGAATGACCCCGGTGAATTTCTTTGTTACAATTGCTGGAAACCGGGTCGTATGGCTAAAAAGTGTAGAAACAAGACTAGGCCAAAACCTGCTCATTTGAATGCACAATTGAATGTGACTGAAGCATAGCTTGCTGCATTGATCACCGAAATTAACATGGTCGGTGTAACTGAAGGTTGGTGGATAGACACTGGTGCTACACGCCATGTCTGTTTTAACCGTGCTATGTTTAAAACATACACGGTTGCTGAAAATAAGAAAGTTCAGATGGGGAATGCTCACACCTCTGAAGTTGCTGGAATTGGAGACATAGAGATTAAGTTCACCTCCAGGAAGACTCTGATTTTGAAGGATGTTATGCATGTCCCCGACATGAAGAAGAATCTTGTTTCTGGATTTCTTTTAAATAAGGCTGGGTTTAGTCAAACTATAGGGGCTGATTTGTACACCATCACTAAGAATGATATGTTTGTTGGGAAAGGGTACGCCACTGATGGCATGTTTAAATTAAATGTTGATTTGAATTTTAATAAAATTTCTACTTTTGTTTACTCTTTGTGTGATTTTAATATTTGGCATTATAGACTTTATCATGTTAATATGCGATCCATTCATAATTTAAGCAACTTAGGTTTAATTCATAAATTGAATGTTAATGAAAAAGAAAAATGTGAATTTTGTAGTCAAGCAAAAATAACAAAGAGTAAACATAAATCAGTTATACGAGAATCTGAACAATGGACCTTATGCATACTGATATTTGTGAATTTGATGGAACATTAACTAGAAAACGCTACTTTATCACTTTTATTGATGACTGTTCTGACTACACTTTTGTTTATTTAATGAAGAATAAGAGTGATGTTTTTGAAATGTTTAAAGTGTTTGTTAATGAAATTGAAAATCAATTTAGTATGAAAGTTAAGAGACTTCGAAGTGATAGGGGAACATAATATAATTCTAGTTTATTTAATGATTATTATAAACGATATGGAATTATACATGAAACGACAGCGCCATATTCCCCTTAAATGAATGGTAAAGCAGAAAGAAAGAATAGACTCTTACTGAACTAGTCGTTGCTATTATGTTAAACTCTGGTGCCGCTACTCATTGGTGGGGGGAAATTATATTGACTATTTGTTTTTTTTAATAGAGTTCCCAAATCTAAGAGAAACATCTATGCTTATGTGATATTAAAGAAAAGACAACCAAACTTGTCTTATTTGAGAACTTGGGGATGTCTAGCATATGTCCGTAAATCGGATCCGAAGCGAGTTAAAATCGCTAGTAGAACCTATGAATGTGTATTCATTGGATATGCAACAAATAGTAAAACATATAGGTTTTTCGACCTAAATGCAAAAGTGATCATAGAATCTAATGATGTAGAATTCTATGAAAATAAATTTCCTTTTAATTCGAAAAATAGTGGGGGCACAGAACAGAGATAAACCCCTGAATTGAGTCACATTCTTGTGATACGAAATGTTGATAACAATGACGAAGTAGAATCAGAACTTCGTAGAAGCAAACGAGTAAGAGTTGCTAAAGACTATGGTCCGGATTATGCGGTCCATATACTAGATGAAGATCCAGCAAATCTTCAAGAAGCTTTGTCATCGATGGATGCAGATCTATGGCAAGAAGCTATTAATGATGAGATGGAATCTTTAGAATGTAACAGGACCTGGCACTTGGTAGACTTGCCTCCTGGGTGCAAACCGATTGGTTGTAAATGGATTTTGAAAAAGAAACTAAAACCTGACAGTTTTGTTGATAAATACAAGGCTCGCCTTGTAGCCAAAGGTTTTTAGGCAAAGAGAAGATATAGATTTCTTCGACACATTTTCTCCGGTCACTAGAATAACATCCATTCGAGTACTTATTTCAATTGCCGCTATTTATAATTTACTACTACACCAAATGGATGTTAAAACTGTTTTTTTAAACGGTGACCTAGAAGAAGAAATCTATATGGAACAACCTTAAGGTTTTGTAATCCATGGGCAAGAATAAGCTCCTAAGCAATGGCATGCGAAGTTTGATAATTTGATAATATCAAATGGATTTAGAGTAAATGAAAGTGACAAATGTATTTATTACAGATCTGAAAGAGACATTTGCACCATCATCTGTCTTTATGTAGATGATTTACTCATATTTGGATCAGACCTAATTGCCATAAATAAAGTGAAATCATTATTGTGTAACAATTTTGATATGAAAGACCTCGGAGAAGCAAGTGTGATTCTTGGAATCAAGATCACTAGGTTTGAGAAGGGAATATCCCTAGATCAATCACATTACGTGGAAAAGATCCTAAAGAAATATAATTACTTTGACTGTAAACCTGCCAGCACCCCGTATGACGCTAGTGTAAAACTATTTAAGAACACTGGTGAAAGCATAAGACAAACAGAATATGCGAGCATCATTGGTAGTCTTAGGTATGTCACTGATTGTACTAGACCCGACATATCCTATGTCGTGGGACTTCTGTCCAGGTTCACTAGCAGACCTAGTAATGAGCATTGGCAAGCCATTAAGAGAGTCGTGGGATACCTTAAAAAGGCCATGAATCTCGGTTTGCATTATTAGAGATTTCCTGCTATACTTGAAGGATACAGTGACGCTGATTGGAACACACTATCAGATGATTGCAAGGTAACTAGTGGTTTCATATTTAGTATAGCCGGTGGATCTATATCTTGGAAATCAAAGAAACATACCATTCTGGCACAGTCCACCATGGAATCTGAAATGATAGCACTAGAAACTGCTAGTGAGGAAGCAAGCTGGTTAAGATGCTTGCTATTTGAGATTCCCTTATGGGAAAAACCTATGCCAGCTGTGTTGATCCACTTTGATAGTATTGCAGCTATCGCTAAAGTTGAGAACCAGTATTACAATGAAAAAAGACGTCAGATAAGACGAAAGCACAACACTGTGAGAGATTTGATCTCTAAAGGTGCTGTAAGAGTGGATCATGTATGCACATATGATAACTTAGCCGATCCTTTGACGAAAGGACTAGCTAGAGATAAAGTCTTCAATACATCTGTTAAGACGGGACTAATGCCTACGAATTACTTACGATGGTAACCCAACCTAAAAGATTGGAGATCCCAAGAATTAGGTTCCAATGGGTAAACAACAAGTCATGAGTAATAGGAAGTGAACGTGCAAGTATGAGAGGCACGAATCCTGAAAAAGAGAGGATGAGTTGATAAAAAACTCTTAATGAGATCTATACTTTGTATGAGTGGAGTACCTCAGGAGTACTCTTGATAGACTCACCTATATGAATGTGGAACTGAGGCCGGTTCCTATGGAGTCTAGAGGCGAACTCCTAGATCATTCATGAAACTGGGATACACGTGCAGGGCCATTAACGCACGGGCTATAGAATACACCTTAAGAAAGGTTGTGTGCTGATTTGAGGAAAATCTGAGATAGAGTTCCAAGACTAATCGTCACTCTTGTTAAATCGGGCTCTTACTGGCTATGTAAAGGTTCCAAGACATAGTTCACCTTTGCTTATGCACAATCTTACAGAAACGTTTAACGTTATCCCTGAAACAACTTTTTTAGATTCAAGTGGGGGATTGTTGGAACATGATGATCATTGGAGGCAAACTTGGTATGAATAGAAACACAAGTTATGGAACAAGTGAAGTGTGAATTGAAAATAGGCTCTTTGAGTCCCACATTGGAAAGAACACACCCCAAGGGGTACACCGTTTTGTAAACGGCACACCACACACTCATTGTCCCAAATATCACACGCGCGCGCCGCCGCCGTCCGTCCGGCTCGGCTCGGACCAGGCCTGGGATAGGTGATTTATTATTTTTTTAATGAAAAGAAAAAAATTATATTCTTTCATATTTTTCTTTACAGGTGGCGTTTAATTAACGCACATGCAAATTGTGCGAGAGACCAAGTCAGAAGGAATATCCGTTAACAGTTCAGTAAAAACTGCAATTCCTAAAATCCTGATCGCTAACCGATCCACTTCCCACGATATGATCCCATTATCAGTTTCTCACAATATTTTTAAACTGATCCCATTTTCGGTGGTAATTTTCAAACTGTTTTTCAAAACCGATTTCCTACAATATTTTTATGCATAGATTCATATTTTTATTTTTTCTATAATCTTTTTATTGTTTTTGTTTTGTTCTTATTTTTATGATTCATAGTTTTATAGTAATAAGGACCAATTTAAATTAACTTATTTTTAAACTTTTAAAAATAAATAAACATTTATACTGATTTATAAATTTCCACTAACAAAAATTGTATTTTATAAGCTTATTTATATCATTCTATAATCTATTTGTAGATATAGAAACTTCCGTATAACTGTAGACATCCATACCCTCCAAATAAAATAACCTAAACTTGATATTTGCTATATTGCCACCGACGGGTTGTAAAGAGAGCGGATTGTAAAATTCATGTTACGTTCGAAGAATTATGCAAATAACAAATGTTTGACAAATTCAAATTTATTTGAAGCCCATCTATCTATATGGTAATTTAACCTTTCGTAATGCACAAGGATATTTGGAAAACAATTTAATAAATATATAAAAAATAGAAATGTTTAAGAAAATCACCATTTTCGTAATGCTTTTACGTGGAAACTCCTATAGTATAAGCTTATATGGTTTCTCTATAGTATATATAGCCTCATTAAGCTTCTTCATTACTCATTCAACAAACATATTTGTTATCATTTTTTTTCATAAAAATCTTGTTTACCATTGATAGATATCTTTCTTTCAAAACTTGAATTTTATAAGCTATCGGTGAATTGCACCATGAGTTCTAACAATCCAAACATCCAGCAAGTTCTTTGTCCAACCACTAGGCCATCATCAACATCATCATCCTCCACCACTGCTGGGGTTAAACTTCCAACAATGGGAAAGATCTTTGGAAGGAGAAAGTAGACAATATTTTCAGTAATGGGTTATTCTAAAGAAGTTGTTATTCATTACACCATATATATACCTTTGTTTTCTTTTTTATTCTTTGATTTCAATTTGTGGTTTTATATGTTTATTCTTTTGTATTCGAAGTCATAGTAAAGTTAAAGCTAGTAGTCTTTTTTACTTAAAAGTACATTTTGTCAATTGAATTTGAATCTCTTTATGTAATTGTGCTTTATATCATATAATGCTGTAAGATACTCTTCATTTATGGATCCATTGACATCATTTTTTTTTCTCATCTAACCGCCAAAAAACTTCATTTAAGACTAATCTTAATTAAGATCTCCCTTGTATTTTCTTTTGTCAAATAGCCTATCGACTAGAAATTTACCTTTTAAAGGTGAATAAGTGAGCATACCGAGTTCGAACCCCGGTTCCTGCACAAATTCAACATTTTTTTGTACATTCAATTGAAGTTATCAGAAAAAGTATCAAACGGTTTTGAATTGTTATAAAAATTTATATAGTTGATCCACTCAATGATATCTTTGATTTCAATGGTCGGATTGAACAAATATAATTGCCGATATCGAATTATTAAGCGGAGTAAGTCGATGGAGACTTACTACTGGAGTCAACGGATCCCTCCCCTATATATATATATATATATAAAATTTAAAATGGCCCGACTTGGTCTGAGCACTTGAACTTGAATTGGTATGATCATCAGTTCACTAACCGATCAAATTCTGACAACCTTAGTTTTTACACAACGACTACCAAAAAAAAACGATTTGAAGTTTCGATTTCGAGAGAATCAAATTTTTTGTATACTATAGTATAATACCCGTGCATACGCACGAGTGATATTTTTTTATGATAGAGCGGAATTAATTCCGTTATAAAATTATTCATCGGTGTAAGATCGTTGTCCCGTGTATGATAGTTATAATTGTTATAGTAGCAACTTGTTCATATATTAATAGTAACAATTTCTTATATATGTAATAGTAGCAAAACTTGTTCATATATTATAGTTAAAATTATTGAACATATTGAGATGATATTTCTCATTTTAATAATAGCAATTTTTTATATATTTGTCATACAAAAAAAAAAAACAAAAAAAAAAACTATTAATTAAAGCTCATTATATATTTTTAAAATACAATAAAGAAGATTTGACATGAGTTAAAATTTGTAGACTATAATTAATAAGGTTGACGCTCATTATATCTACTTAGATCGAGGTAAGATTACTTGTGAATTGTGATAATAATAATACCTAAAAACTATTTTTTCTATCATTTTAAAACGGAGGAAGTAGTAATATTTATTCTTACAAAATGGTGCAGACTTGCAATTGTTTATGCATCGTTTTTTTTTTTTACTAAAAACAATGATATTCATTCATTTCAATAATTGATAGAGGACATCAGATGCAAATACAAATTCAATATTGCTAAAAACGTAAAGGATGGAATTGAGAAACAAACTCATATCATCCAAGTTAATAGCTTACAACAGCAAATTGCCTAAATATAATATGATAAAATTAAAGTCACCAAAATATTCATGCTTTTGAATCTGCAACGTTAACCTCCGAATCATTGATTGAATCTACAATTGATTGAAGCTGATCTGTCAATATGAAAAAAATAAACACCGCAACAAGACGGAAATCAAACAAAGTCGTAACAAGACGACTGACAACACCAAACGTCGCACTTAGACGATGAAATCACACAAAAAAAAAACAATAAAAAAAACTCAATCTATGTGATAAATCACTTATTTAAATTAAAAGAGAATGAGAAAAGATGCAGAGGAGTAATTTTAGGCCAAAAATAGACCTAAAATCATCCCCTCACGGTTGAAAGAAGAAGAAAGAAGACTATGGAAAAATGGAAATAGGGTCGGCGTTGTTAGATTTTGTTGGCAAATATTTGTTTCATATTTTTTGTATTTATCAATGATAAATATTTGTTTCGTAATATTATAAAAAAATAAACACTTGATAATGCCGCGATTTTTTTTATCAAAGGGCGAATATTCTATAGTTCGAATATTGATTTAAAAGCATGAATCAAAAGTTGTGACGAAAAATATTTGGAGTTATGAAAAAATAGGTAATATTTAAGTAGAAATATAGGTCTGCATAGAAATTATTAAAAAAATAGGCATGCGAATTAATATATGAGTAGAAATATAGATCTTCACATAAATTATAAAAAAAATAGACATACATATTAATATATGAGTAAATATATAGGTTTTCCGTTGAAATTATTAAAAGTAGGCATGCTATTAATATATGAGTAGATATATCGGTCTCATTGCATAAATTATAATAAAAAAGTAGTCATACGTAGAGATATATGTCCCACGGAAATTAAATATGTCTCACTGTAAATTATAAAAGATAGATATTTGTAATAATATATGAGTAGAAATATATGTCACACGGAAATTATATAAATAAATAGTCAATCTTAATAATATATAGTAAAAGTCTCGTAGAAATACAAGTCTCGTAGAAATTATCAAAAAATAAAAGTTATGAAAAAATAGAAATCGTATCAATATATGAGTAAAAATATGTCTCATATAAATATAAAATATAAAATATAAAAGCAATTAATGTGTAATAGAGTATAATTATAATAATAATATTATTTTAATAAAATTTGGTATGAAAAGAATAAAATGTCCCTTATATTAATAATGTGTCAAAATTTTAAAAAAATAAAATGTAAAAGGAATAGAAAGGACATTTCCTTATTATTTGCTTTTAATAGATTTATATGATTATTAACATATATGAAAAAAAAAAATCTTTTTAAAAATTATGAAAATACATGCAAATTGACTTAAAAACGAAATAAAAAAAGGTGACTGGAAATATTTGTGAGACTAAAACATACAAAATTCTATACAACATATAAAATATATTTCCAAAATTATCATATTTTTTTTAATGGCAAATAAATATATAAGATATATATTATTTTTTTTGAATGGCAAAAGAACATATAAAATATATTTCCAAAATTATCATTGAAATTTCATCAACGTGTTACCTATATTACAACAAATTTTCAAAGAAATATTCCTTGTGCTTTGCTTATAAAAAATAAATAAATTCAAAGTTAATTACTATGAATTTGCATATACCAATTAATTTGACAATGTTGCCACCGTCCGTTCGTAAGCCGTGTAGCAAATATGTTACATTCAAAGAATTATACAAATGTCTCGTATAAATATTAAAAATAAAATATAATTAGGAATTAATGTGTAATAGAGTATAATTATAATAATATATATATATATATATATTTCATTTTGGCTTGTTCAAAAAAAATTATAATAATAATATTATTTTAATAAAATTTGGTATGAAAAGACTAAAATGTCCCTTATATTAATAATGTGTTAAAATTTTAAAAAAAAAAAAATGTAAAAGGAATAGAAAGGGCATTTCCATAGTATTTGCTTTTAATAGATTTATATGATTATTAACATATATGGAAAACAATCTTATTAAAAATTATGAAAATACGTACATATAGGAGACCCCCTAATATGGACCTCAATTAAAGGGAACTATTGGTGGACCTTGTTAAATTACTGTCTATAGCCGGTCAATAATTACTAATTAGATTTCTTTATCTTGAGTTTCATTGTTGTCATTTAATCACATCGATCTCTTACCAACCTTATCTCATTTCTCTTGCGAGTGGGTGCATCTTCCCCAACCTTTACTGTAGCTCCTTCTCCATTTCATCATCATACATGCATAGCATTTTCAAAACATAAATTTCTCATAAATAATTTTAGCCCTTTTTCTTTGTTTCGTATTATTTATTAATTAGTGCCTACAAACAAAAATCGAATAAAAGGAAAGATATCAGATCTAGGGTGGTTGTGGTTTTCGTGGGTGTACTAGAAATTTTGAAACTTTTGGAGTGAGTTCAAAGAGCTGTAAACACACATTTGTGATGTGGTGGTTTTGGTAGATGGTGATGTAAATATCCCAATAGATTGCTAGTGTTTTTGTAAAAACAAATCAAAATATAAATAAACAATCTCAGGCAATAAGTGAAACACGGGAATGGATGAAACAAAGTGGGTGCTATTAATTTACAATGGACCAAGATGGAAGAATCACTCAAAATGGGTTTCATACTTTTGAGATGAAGGAGAGATGTGAAAAGTGATAGAAATGAAATTAATTAAAGATAGATTTTGAAATAAATGTGATTGTAAGTAAAAAAATAAAAGAAAAGAAAAAGAAGCAACCTGCTATAGCCAATAAATTAAAGAGGTACACCCATGGTACTTTCAAAATGAGGTCCATATTAGGGGCTTCCTGACTTAAAAACGAAAAAAAAAAAAGATTATTTACATATATGAAAAAAAAATCTTATTAAAAACAATGAAAATACATACAAATTGACTTTAAAACAATATAAAAAATGGTGACTGGAAATATTTGTGAGACTAAAACATACAAAATTTTATATGTGAACTAAAAACAACTTATAAAATATATTTCCAAAATCAGCATTTTTTTTAATGGCAAATAAATATATAAAATAATTTTTTTTTTGAATGGCAAAACAACATATAAAATATATTTCCAAAATTATCATTGAAATCTCTTCAACGTGTTACCTAGATTACCACAAATTTTCAAAGAAATATTGTGTCTTGTGCTTTGCTTATAAAAAATAAATAAATTCATAGTTAACTACTATGAATTTGCATATACCGATTAATTTGACAATATTGCCACCGTCCCTTGGTAAGCCGTGTAGCAAATATGTTACGTTCAAAGAATTATACAAATAGCAAATATATTTGACCTTCTTCAAATTTGAAGCCAATCTGCATGGAAATTTAACCATATACGTAATGCACAAGGATACTTAGAAAAACAATTAATTAAATAAAAAACATAAATGTTTTATAAAATAACCATTTTCATATAATTCTTTTACGCGGAAACACTTATCGTTTCAAACATTGTTGAAAAATACTTTTCATTATGCACATATCATAAATTAGCTCATATTGTTATTAGAGCTGATCGTATCTGAACCAATCCAAAAGTAAAACTGCAAATCGAACCAATCCAAATCAAATCACAAAAAACCGCATTTAGTTTAAACCGCAAGAATAATTTTTCTTTTAAACCGCACATTTTGATTTGGTTTGCGGTTTTCATTTTAGAAAACTGAACCAATCCAAACTACTCTGCAAAATTTAACTTAACTATATCAACTAGAAGCATTCAATTTATTACCTAGTCAAACTTAGCTAATCAAATCTAAATTGAGTCCATAAAACAGTAAGTTGTCAAAACATATAATTTCAGACGATTCAGAACTATACTATTAGTATTAAAAATAATTTTTTATGTGTATGCAATTTATGTGTATGCATATTATATCATGTAAACAATAAAATAAATTAAATTTCTGATTTTTATTTTGTAACATGTTGACAATATTGTCATATTTTTTATATCGTGATAAACCGCAGAAACCGAACCAACCCTAATCGCATATTGATTTGATTTGGATTGGATGACTTTTCAAAAACCGACCGAACCAAACCGAACCGCATACAATTTTATCTCGCGATTAGGATAATTTTTTTACTCAAAACCGAACCAAATCACATCGCGAACGCCCCTAATTGCCACAATAAGTCCGTAACCCTTTTAAAGCGTGTAGCAACCGTGGGGTTGTAAAATTCATGTTAGGTTCTTAACATAATATAGGCAATATACAATAACAACAACCACCATTTTTCAATTCTTTGACCGTTTCTCTCCTTCATTTTATGAATGGGAAATTTAACATTTCTTGATGATCAAGGATTATGAGAAAACTATTTAATAAATAAAAGAAATTTTGAAGAAATTCACCCTTGGCTTCTGCTTTTAGGATTTATTATGGTTTTAGTTTCTTCAACCATTATGATTCTTGGTTTTGGCGGCATGACCCAAGTGGTTACTATTCAGTTAAGTCGGCTTTTTTTGTGATTCGTCGTTCGACAGCCGCACTACAAGAAAACAAGCATTTATTGGCCGCCAAATGGCAGCCACAAAGTGGCAAAAACGGCCACAAAATTAAAAAAATCACAAATTTTGTGGCGGCCAGAAGCGGCCGGAAAAACAGTGGCCGCAAACACTTAGCGGCGGCCAAAGCGGCCGCAAAGTTCTGACACAACTGACAGGCCTGCAACATATTTAGCGGCGGCTTTGACCGACGCTAAATGTGACGCAACAACAGAAAATTCCAGAAAATTTAGCGGCGGCTATGGCTGTCGCAAACTTTTATATTATTTAAAAAATAAAAAAAACTTGTTTTTTTTTTTTGTTTTTTTTTTTGTTTTTTTTTCTTTTAACTATGAGAATGAAAAATATATTTTAATTAATATTATTATTATTAATTTTTTTGTTTGATGGGAGAGTAGTTGTCACAATTTTAATGATATTGATGTTGTTGAATTTGATGATATTGGTGTTGTTGTTGTTGTTGTTAAGAATGAATTTTTAATTGAAAAATGAAAGAGAGTGATGATGTTGGTGGTGATAATATTGGTGTTGTTAAGAATTTGATGATATTGTTGTTGTTGTTAAGAATGAGAGAAGAGAAAAAGAAATGAGGATGAAAGAGATAAGAGTGGGAGAAGAGAAAAAGAAATGAGGGGAAGGAAATAAGAATGGGAGAAGAGAAAAAAAAATGAGGGGAAAAAGATAAGAATGAGATAAAAGAAAAATAAATGAAGGTGAATGACAGAAAAGAAAAATAAATGAGGGGAAAGAGATAAGAATGAGAGAAAAGAAATGAGGGTGAAGGAGATAAGAGTGTGAGAAGAGAAAAAGAAATGAGGGGAAGAAGATAAGAATGAGAGAAGAAAAAGAAATGAGGGTTAAGAAAAAAAATCTTGATTTTTTATATTTTTTTTTAAATCGTCTTACTTTGCGGCGGCTTAAGCCGCCACTAAGTTTCCCGCATTTTTTTTTTGAATAATTTAATATTTTGCGGCGGCTTAAGCCGCCACTAAGTTTTCCGCTTTTTTTTTTGAATAATTTAATATTTTGCGGCGGCTTAAGCCGCCACTAAGTTTTCCGCTTTTTTTTTTGAAACTCGTAATATTTTGCGACGGCCATGGCCGCCGCTAAGTGGTAGAAATTTTTTTTTTTATTTTTTGGCCGTTTTGCTTTATTTTGTGGCGGCTTTGGCGGCCACAAACTTACTGGCTGCCAAAACGGCCAGTAAATTTATATTGGATTGGACACTAAAATGATGTTTTCTTGTAGTGCCGGTGAGGTGAGCTTATCTGTAGAAGAACAAAGGCTGCTTCCAAAAGTGTGGAAAACATGGGCCCCTTTAAAAGTGGCGGTCTTTTCGTGGCAACTTTTGCAGGATAGATTGCCGACTTGTCAAAATCTCTTGCAGCGGGGTGTTATTGGGGATGTAAATGCTTCTGCGTGTGTGCTTTGTGGAGTAGGGCATGAATCAACCGATCACTTATTCGGCTCTTGCAACCAAATCTCACCAGTTTGGTATGGTATTCTTCGATGGTTGGGTGTGGAGCTGGTGCCTGCTCGTGGTGTTTTAAGATTTTTTGAGGCTTTCTTGGGCATGGGTAGGGGTAGAAAAGATAGATTGAGATGGTTGTTAATTTGGCAAACTATTGTGTGGGTTGTTTGGAAATCTCGGAATGACGTCTTATTTTCTGAAGGGACCTTTTCTGTCGAGTGTCTGGTCGATAGGGTGAAACTTTTATCTTGGAAGTGGTTCCTAGGTAAAAACTCTGATTTCCCCTGTTCCTTTTATGAGTGGGGTATCCACCCAACTTTATGCTGGAACCGATAGATTTTGTTCAGGTGTCGTTTCTGGGTCTCGATGGGTCAGGGGGATTGGAGGCCATCTAGTTACTTTGTCCTACCTGTGGTTGATCCTTGTCTCTCTCTTCCGATGAGAGTTTTCTTCTTATCGTGGTGGTGCATTTGAAAGGTTTAGTGCGTTGGGAGTATGCATTCGTATTTTCTTGTAGTTTTGTTTATGTGTCTGTCTTCTTTTATACCTTTGAGTTTGTTGGGTTGTGGTGGAGTGTAATTCTTGTACCACTTTGTTGTTTCAAACATTACTTGTACTTTTATCACTTTTTTATATTATTATATATATATATTTGCCATTAAAAAATAAAATAAAATTTCTTCAACCATTATAAATATCCATACCATTGTGAAGCTTCTTCATTACTCAACATTTCCAAAAATTACAGTTGTGTTAATTTTCTCTCAAACAAGCTTGTAGTATATTTCCAAAAAATATTTCGTGTTAATTTAATTTTCTTTGCTAAACAAGCTTGTTTCACTAATTTTAAAAATTGAAAAGCTAGATATTGTTGCTGAATTACACCATGAGTTCTAAAAACCCTAGCATTCAAAAAGTTCTTTTTCCAACAACTAGGCCATCAGCAACATCATCCTCTCAATCCATAAACTTCCAACCATGGGGCAGATCTTTGGAAGGAGAAACTAAGCAATATTTTCACCACTTATATACTTTTATAATGCATATACCTATATCGACCATCATTGTCCGCAGTCATTTGACGCATTAATGCAATTAAGACAATTGTGGTCGCTGGATTGTCCAAATTTCAAATTCGGTATTTTTAAAATGTCAACGATCCAATGACTCTGGTTGTCCTAAATGATTGAATGTGTCAAATTTTGATTGTATAGAATTTGATTTGTATATTTATATATTTTTTCCTTTCATTCATTGATTCCAATTTGTTTTTAGCTTACAAAAATATCCCCCGGGCAATTTCGTCAGTCACGTCGTTTAACGCAAATCTGAACGAGGTTGAAGCCTCTATGTTCCCGGTAGCGACATCAATGATAAGTCGAGTTATAGTCATCTCTAAGAAAGCAACTGCTGGTTGTTTGCCCTCAGCCGTTTTGTTCAAATTACACTTACTCTGTTGAATAACACTTGGTTCGATGGCTGGTGACACCGGAGATGTATCGGGGATCACAGAGGGCATTTCCTTTGCTGTAATGACAGTCGGCTTACGTTGTAATGACACCGCTGTTGGGCCATTAGCTTTAGCAACATATTCTTTTTTGATAATTTTCTGAATAAGATCAGTTTTGTCTTTCTTCACAGGAGCCGACTTCTGCTCTAGCGGAGGCGGATGAATCCATTTACAA
Organism: Trifolium fragiferum; assembly: GCA_954870985.1. NCBI lineage: Eukaryota > Viridiplantae > Streptophyta > Magnoliopsida > Fabales > Fabaceae > Trifolium > Trifolium fragiferum. The sequence continues at coordinate 13,454,757 of OX940795.1, read as the reverse complement.
ACTGAGATATGGTAGCCAATAGCATGACAATGGTGGCAAAAATCCGGAAGACGCTCGTAAACCACCTCTACTTTAAATGTGAATCCCTCCCGTTTGACCTGAACCTCCTCAAATAGTGTCTTAGATAGATCCAAATCCACTAGGATGCGTGCATAGTGTCCAAAAGTCCTATTTTTCGTGGGCTCATCTAAAGTAAGAGGTGTGCCGATCGCGCTTGACAAGGAATTATTTTCTTTTGCCATATTCTAATTTTTGTTTTTTACTAAATTAGATTTGGATAGAATAAATTAGAGTATAATCTTCTTATTTGGGTAATTTTTGTAGAATTAATTTAAAAAATTACTCAAATAAGTAAATTAATCAAGAATATTTTAGTAAAATAAATAGAACATAAATTACTCAAATAAGAACATTTTGTCTAATTTATTCAACCCAAATCTAATTTAGTCAAAAAATATAATTGGAATATGGCAAAAGAAAATAATTCCTTCTCAAACACACTTCACCAATACCTTCAATTGCTTATAAATTGACATTTTGCAAAAAGAAGTAAATATAGGTAGCCAAAAGTGCTATTTTGAAATACAGGGGGCCAAAATCACAAGTTTCTGAAACATAGGGAGCCAAAATTACTATTTTGAAACATAGGGGGCCAAAATCGCAAGTTTCTGAAACTTAGGACGTCAAAAGTGCAATTTAGTTTAATTTCTTTAAAAAATAGTTCGTCCTTGATATATTTATAAAACTAAAAGAAAACATCTACCAAAAAAAAAAAAAAAAACTGTTACATCAAAAGAGTCTACAAAAGGGAGTTCAAGAAGTACCGAACCTCAAAATAAAGAAAAGATACAAAGAACTCATAAATATAAAACTCCTAAGGCGACGCTGACTAGACTGAATGCCATCAATCTTCAAAACATTTGACGACTAAAAATATAGAAAAGGAAGAAATCAAGAAGAGAAAACTAAAAGAAAGTTGAGTCCACATCCTTCCAAGATCACCAAGCTCCAAAAGCACCATCACAAATGACTCAAGCAAACACTTTTTTCTTAATTATATTCATCAATATTTTTTAAAAAATAATTATTATACATGGGATAAAATATTGTTGATAAATATTTAAATTTACTATTATAAACGGAAGAAACAAAATGTTGCTCATGAGAATTTATATAGTTAATCTACACGTGGAACAAGATTTTGTTGGTCAAAATTTTAAATAGCTACTACACACGTAATAAGTTGTTGCTAATGAAAAATTGAAGTAACTATATTAAGTTGTTGCTACTCCATCCATTCCAAAATGATAGACAAATAGAAAATATCATCCTAAGTTTAATATTATTCATATATGTAGGGGTGTAAGCGGATCAAAAAAATCCAATTGAACCGATGATCCAAACCAATACAAACCGAAAAAAACCGACTTTTTTGGTTCGGATAAAAAACCGAACCGAACCAATTGAAAACCGATGTGGTTTGGTTCGGTTCTCGGTTTCATTTTCAAATCCATTGGATTGAACCGAACCAAACCGATACCTATAATATAATCAATTTTAACCTATATGCATTACATTAGCAACCAAACATGCGCTGATTTAGTTTTGATTTTGGGTTTTCAACTAATTGTTATATAAACATAGTGGGAACAACAAATATTGATTTTTAAATTTTTAAAAAGAGAACACAATTTTTGCTTGTATATGTAGATTTCTTGATCTGACATGCCCTAAATTTAAGCTTATAACTATGTGAATTTAAGTTTTTGTACATTTAAGTTTTGATCTTTTTAACTATGTGAATATAAATTTTTGTAAATATAAGTTTTTGAAAATTTTATGAGTTTCGAACATGAACTGTGATTCCTTTTTTATTGTGTATGATGATATTTGATTACGTAACGTCGAAAAAATAATAGTAGGAAAAATATTACAAAAAAAAGCATTAAAAAACCGATCAAAGTATCCGAATCAAACCAATTAGTTTGGTTCGGTTTCATTTTTTAAAAACAGTACAAACCGATCCAAACCGATCCAATTATACCCCCTACATATATGAACATGATTTCATTTATAAATTTTTATAAATTTTATATTATTCTATATCCGTCTTCGCCCTATAATACAATAAAAAAAATTGTGACAACTTTGCGACCCATGCATATAACCACAAGTACTATACTAGTAAAAATTTATAAAAGATTATTGTATTATAAAATTTATTTTAAGAATTTATTTCCTAAGATATAGGAAGGTGATGGGAGAGACTTTTGTGGGGGGGTATTACGAAGAAGGTGGAGGATGGATCTAATACTTTTTCCTGGTCCGACCTTTGGCTGTGATGTGTTCCTTTTTGTGAGAGGTTTGGTCGCTTTGTTCGACCTGGCTGTGAACAAGTCGAGTTCGGTTGTTGAGATGTTCTCCTTAGGATGGGAGGTAGGATGGGCGGCGTGGGTGTGGAAGGAGGAGATGTTGAGGGAGTGGCAGTCCTTACTGCTGACCGTTTCAATGCAGGATGGGTATCCAGATATTTGCCAGCGCCAGCCTGACCTTCATTTAGGTTATTCTGTTTGTGCGTATCCACTGCTGACTTTTCAGGTTTCGGTTACTTTGGGGGCAGCACAAGATCTTATGTGGCACCAATAAGTTCCCTTGAAGGTGTCTATTTTTGTGTGGCGTCTCTTACGCAATCGGTTGTCAATGAAGACAAACTTAGTTACTCGAGGCATTATCTCTCTGGAGTCCCACTTTTGCGTTGTCGTCGTGTCGAATCTGCACAACATTTATTCCTCTCTTACATTGTCTTTGGATCTCTTTGGGCGTTAGTTCAGTCTTGGATTGGCTTTTCGGCGGTGGATGCCCCCGCCCTATCGGACCACTTAGTCCAGTTCGCTTATTTCGTAAGTACTCTTTGGGCGCGACGATCCTTTCTACAGCTTATCTGGCTCGCATGCATTTAGGTTGTCTGGAATGAAATAAATCTACATTGCTCAGAAACTCAGCAAACTCCATGCAACAGTTGTTGGACAAAGTCAAATTGTTCTCTTATTGGTGAATGAAGATATCAAACTTTAACTTAGTCGCAAATTTAAATTATCATTGTTGGTAGTCGAACTCATTGTTTTGTTTGGACATTAACTAATATTTTTGTATTGTCTTGATATATTTTGGATCCTTATGTAAACTTTTATAGCCTCTTTCGCTACACCATATTCTGAAGGGGCTACTTGATTATTATCCCATAAATTTATTTCCTTGTGCTTGTTAAAAAAAAATTATTTCCGAAATTATCACATAAATTTAATGAACATGTTACAAAATATATTTTCAACGAAAAAAGTTATAAAAATTCATAGTTAGTCATAAACTTGCTTATGCTGATGATATTCACTATATTGCCACCGTCCGTGTGAAGGGCGTGTAGTAAACAGCGCGGATTGTAAAATTCATGTTACGTTCGAAGAATTATGCAAATAACAAATGTTTGACAAATTCAAATTTATTTGAAGCCCATCTATCTATATGGTAATTTAACCTTTCGTAATGCACAAGGATATTTGGAAAACAATTTAATAAATATATAAAAAATAGAAATGTTTAAGAAAATCACCATTTTCGTAATGCTTTTACGTGGAAACTCCTATAGTATAAGCTTATATGGTTTCTCTATAGTATATATAGCCTCATTAAGCTTCTTCATTACTCATTCCACAAACATATTTGTTACCATTATTTTCATAAAAAATCTTGTTTACCATTGATAGATATCTTTCTTTCAAAACTTGAATTTTATAAGCTATCGGTGAATTGCACCATGAGTTCTAACAATCCAAACATCCAGCAAGTTCTTTGTCCAACCACTAGGCCATCATCAACATCATCATCCTCCACCACTGCTGGGGTTAAACTTCCAACAATGGGAAAGATCTTTGGAAGGAGAAAGTAGACAATATTTTCAGTAATGGGTTATTCTAAAGAAGTTGTTATTCATTACACCATATATATACCTTTGTTTTCTTTTTTATTCTTTGATTTCAATTTGTTGTTTTATATGTTTATTCTTTTGTATTTGAAGTCATAGTAAAGTTAAAGCTAGTAGTCTTTTTTACTTAAAAGTACATTTTGTCAATTGAATTTGAATCTCTTTATGTAATTGTGCTTTATATCATATAATGTTGTAAGATACTCTTCATTTATGGATCCATTGACATCTTTTTTTTTTTTTTTCATCTAACCGCCAAAAATCTTCATTTAAGACTAATCTTAATTAAGATCTCCCTTGTATTTTTTTTTTTTGTCAGATAGCCTAGCGACTAAAAATTTACCTTACTGCACAAATTCAACATTTTTTTTTGTACATTCAATTGAAGTTATCAGAAAAAGTATCAAACGATTTTGAATTGTTATAAAAATTTATAGAGTTGATCCACTCAATGAGATCTTTGATTTCAATGGTCGGATTGAACAAATATAATTGCTGATATCGAATTATTAAGCGGAGTAAGTCGATGGATACTTACTCCTGGAGTCAACGGATCCCTCCCCTATATATATATATAATTTAAAATGGCCCGACTTGGTCTGAGCACTTGAACTTGAATCGGTATGATCATCAGTTTACTAACCGATCAAATTCTGACAACCTTAGTTTTTACACAACAACTACCAAAAAAAAAAAAAATTTGAAGTTTCGGTTTGGAGAGAATCAAATTTTTTGTTAAAAATTCAAAAAAATTTATAAGAAATATTTTTATTATATACTATAGTATAATACCCGTGCATACGCACGAGTGATATTTTTTTATGATAGAGCGGAATTAATTCCGTTATAAAATTAGTCATCGGTGTAAGATCGTTGTCCCGTGTATGATAGTTATAATTGTTATAGTAGCAACTTGTTCATATATTAATAGTAACAATTTCTTATATATGTAATAGTAGCAAAACTTGTTCATATATTATAGTTAAAATTATTGAACATATTGAGATGACATTTCTCATTTTAATAGTAGCAATTTTTTATATATTTGTCATACAAAACAAAAAAAAAAAAAACTATTAATTAAAGCTCATTATATATTTTTTAAATACAGTAAAGAAGATTTGACATGAGTTAAAATTTGTAGACTATAATTAATAAGGTTGACGCTCATTATATCTACCTAGAGCGAGGCAAGATTACATGTGAATTGTGATAATAATAATAATACCTAAAAACTATTTTTTTCTATCATTTTAAAACGGAGGAAGTAGTAATATTTATTCTTACTAAATGGTGCAGACTTGCAATTGTTTATGCATCATTTTTTTTTTTCTAAAAACAATGATATTCATTCATTTCAATAATTGATAGAGGACATCAGATGCAAATACAAATTCAATATTGCTAAAAACGTAAAGGATGTAATTGAGAAACAAACTCACATCATCCAAGTTAATAGCTTACAACAGCAAATTGCCTAAATATAATATGATAAAATTAAAGTCACCAAAATATTCATGCTTTTGGATCTGCAACGTTAACCTCCGAATCATTGATTGAATCTGCAATTGATTGAAGCTGATCTTTCAATATGAAAAAAATAAACACCGCAACAAGACGGAAATCAAACAAAGTCGTAACAAGACGACTGACAACATCAAACGTCGCACTTAGACGATGAAATCACACAAAAAAAAAAAACTATAAAAAAAACTCAATCTATGTGATAAATCACTTATTTAAATTAAAAGAGAATGAGAAAAGATGCAGAGGAGTAATTTTAGGCCAAAAATAGACCTAAAATCATCCCCTCACGGTTGAAAGAAGAAGAAAGAAGACTATGGAAAAATGGAAATAGGGTCGGCGTTGTTAGATTTTGTTGGCAAATATTTGTTTCATATTTTTTGTATCTATCAATGATAAATATTTGTTTCGTAATATTATAAAAAAATAAACACTTGATAATGCCGCGATTTTTTTTGTCAATGGGCGAATATTCTATAGTTCGAATATTGATTTAAAAGCATGAACCAAAAGTTGTGACAAAAATTATTAGTTCGAATATTGATTTAAAAGCATGAATCAAAAGTTGTGACGAAAAATATTTGGAGTTATGAAAAAATAGGTAATATTTAAGTAGAAATATAGGTCTGCGTAGAAATTATTAAAAAAATGGGCATGCGAATTAATATTTGAGTAGAAATATAGATCTCCACATAAATTATAAAAAAAATAGACATACATATTAATATATAAGTAAATATATAGGTTCTCCGTTGAAATTATTAAAAGTAGGCATGCTATTAATATATGAGTAGATATATCGGTCTCATTGCATAAATTATAATAAAAAAGTAGTCATACGTAGAGATATATGTTCCACGGAAATTATATATGTCTCACTGTAAAATATAAAAAATAGATATTTGTAATAATATATGAGTAGAAATATATGTCACACGGAAATTATATAAATAAATAGTCAATCTTAATAATATATAGTAAAAGTCTCGTAGAAATTATCAAAAAATAAAAGTTATGAAAAAATAGAAATCGTATCAGTTTCTCACAATATTTTTAAACTGATCCCATTTTCGGTGGTAATTCTCAAACTGTTTTTCAAAACCGATTTCCTACAATATTTTTATGCATAGATTCATATTTTTATTTTTTCTATAATCTTTTTATTGTTTTTGTTTTGTTCTTATTTTTAAGATTCATAGTTTTATAGTAATAAGGACCAATTTAAATTAACTTATTTTTAAACTTTTAAAAATAAATAACATTTTATATTGATTTATAAATTTCCACTAACAAAAATTGTATTTTATAAGCTTATTTATATCATTCTATAATCTATTTGTAGATATATAAACTTCCGTATAACTGTAGACATTCATACCCTCCCAATAAAATAACCTAAACTTGATATATATTGCCACCGACGACCGTGTGCAGGGCGTGTAGTAAAGAGCGCGGATTGTAAAATTCATGTTACGTTCCAAGAATTTTGCAAATAACAAATGTTTGACAAATTCAAATTTATTTGAAGCCCATCTATCTATATGGTAATTTAACCTTTCGTAATGCACAAGGATATTTGGAAAACAATTTAATAAATATATAAAAAATAGAAATGTTTAAGAAAATCACCATTTTCGTAATGCTTTTACGTGGAAACTCTAGGGCTAGCTTATATGGTTTCTCTATAGTATATATACAGCCTCATTAAGCTTCTTCATTACTCATTCCACAAACATATTTGTTATCATTTTTTTTTTTCATAAAAAATCTTGTTTACCATTGATAGATATCTTTCTTTCAAAACTTGAATTTTATAAGCTATCGGTGAATTGCACCATGAGTTCTAACAATCCAAACATCCAGCAAGTTCTTTGTCCAACCACTAGGCCATCATCAACATCATCATCCTCCACCACTGCTGGGGTTAAACTTCCAACAATGGGAAAGATCTTTGGAAGGAGAAAGTAGACAATATTTTTAGATATGGGTTATTCTAAAGAAGTTGTTATTCATTACACCATATATATACCTTTGTTTTCTTTTATTGTTTGATTTCAATTTGTTGTTTTATATGTTTATTCTTTTGTATTCGAAGTCATAGTAAAGTTAAAGCTAGAAATCTTTTTACTTAAAAGTACATTTTGTCAATTGAATTTGAATCTCTTTATGTAATTGTGCTTTATATCATATAATGTTGTAAGATCACTACGTACTCTTCATTTATGGATCCATTGACATCTGTTTTTTTTTCTTTCACCTAACCGCCAAAAATCTTCATTTAAGACTAATCTTAATTAAGATCTCCCTTTGTATTTTAAAAGGATTAATTTATTTATTTTTGACTAATAAAAGGATTTTTTTTTTGAATGACAAATATATTATATATAAAAGCAAAGAGAAAGTACAAGAGCTATGTCAAAAGTAACAAGAGGTACCAGAAATACAAAAAAATAGATAAGGATTATTAATAAGGGGTAAGTATAGGGATTTATATCTATACATTATCATTCTATAATTAAGAACAAAAAGATTATCATTCTATTAATTATGCAAGCATTATGAAAGCAATTATAGTCTTTAAAGAAGTCAATATCATATATAGCCTGATTTTGATTCAATAGTTAAAACTTCTACATTAATTTTCATGGTTCATTAGGTGTGCAGTAACAGAATAAAATATAAAACATGATAACTGTTTTCGACTGGCCAAAGGCCCAAATATTCAACAACTCATTTGACACTGATCTTACCTGATCAGAGTCGACTTCGCCGGTGTAATTCACGTTTGAGTGTCCCTTGTTGAAGCGGAAGGGGGTTGTGTACCTGTATACACTCCGACGCTAAAGTTAGTTTGTGCAAGAATATGGTTTTCAGAAGGTAAGTAAAAAGCACCTGACTCCTGCTGAAATGAGGAGTATATATAGCCCTCAGCGCTGGGCCAAGGCCCCTAATGGGCAATAAATGCCCATTAAGTGGCTGCCGGAAAACGGCTACGGGGAGCCAAAATGAACTGTAACGTTCATTCATTCCGAAGCGAGCGTTACGCTTCGCTATCTGTCCGCTGCTTCGTTGTGCAGAATTGGGCCGCACTTGCTTGGGCCATGCTCGGTAATGGCGAGGATTGGGCCTTAAAGGTCCAGTCCATAACAGAAGCCCCAAGTCGTTATACTCGTTTGCGAGCATAATGACTTGAAACTTTGGCCACTAGACCTTTGTTATTTACGAGCACAAATATCCACTACTAGAAAAATCGATTTTGGCAACCGAATTAGCGATCGATTTTGATGAAAATCGGTCGCTAAACGCGTTAGCGACCGATTTGGCAACCGGTGAAAATCGGTATCAGTCACCTTGGTTGCTGATCTGTTGTGACCAAACAGGCGACCGATTTGTAGCAACCGAATTAGTGACGGAGGTTAGTGACCGAAGTAGCGACCAAATTAGCAACCGAATTAGCAACCAGCTTAGAAACTGAATTTGCGACACAAATTTCGACGCTATGAGCGACGCTATTAGCGACTAATATAGTGACCAATTTGCAATTAATTTTTCTATTCATTGCTACCAATTTTGCGACTGATTTGAAAATGATGTGTGGTAAATTCAGTCTCTATTTTAGTCTCTACGCCAGTCTCTATTTTGGTCTCTATGTCGGCCTCTATTTCGGTCTCTATTTGAGGTTCTATTTCGGTCTCTATTTCGGTCGTTATTTCGGTCTATATTTGAGTCTCTATTTGGGTCTCTATTTGAGTCTCTATTTCGGTCTCTATTTCAGTCTCTATTTCAGTCTCTATTTTAGTATCTATTTCGGTCTTTATTTCGGTCTCTCTGTGTGTCTCTATTTCGATTTATTTGAGTTTCTATTTCAGTCTATAATGATTTTTATTATTATTATTATTAATTTATATTCTCATGAAAGCATTTTTTTAAATCTAATTTATAATCTCACACACAACAATATAAGCATAATATATTTAAGTATTACCAAATGCTTACAAAAAAATCAGTTAAAAAAAATACTCATAAAAAATATCAATTCAAAAGATGGAATAAATTCCTTTCAATTCTTGGATACAAAAAGTCAATATCCTAACTCAAATAAAAACTATTAAAGTAAGCCACACTACTAAACTTGTCATTCTTACTTTGTTTCATCATCATCAAACATGTCATCGTTATCATCAGACATGTTATCGTTATCATCATAATCATCCTCATTATCATCAGCCACATCCTCATTATCATCAGCCGCATCGTCATTATCATCAACTATATCATCTTCATGAACTTGATCTCTAGTATATGGTTTGGGCTGAAACTTCAAATTTTCCATCAATTGTTTTATCATATCACGAAGTTCTTCCTTTTCAAATTTCAATTCTTCATATTCTTGTCTTTGCACCTATTCAGTTGAAGAGGAACTTGAACCACGGTAATTTCTCCGACTTGCATATAAAGAAGATTTGTGGAGTTGAACGTTTGAGAAGTTTTATTTTATGTTTCTTGGAAGCCTTTTCTTTACTTTTATTTGCCATATGCAATTAATTAAAAAAAAATAGAATTGTTTATAGCATAAATTAATAAAGTAGAATCCAGAAAATACAATAGGTGAATGTAAAGGGACAAGGAATCACAGTTTGCAAGACAATCTTACTGATTAACTTATTTTTCTTTTTACCGATTAAATTGACTCTAAGTTATATTAGGGGATAATTTTTCTCTCTTGGGGTACAAGCTAAAATGAAACTATGGATACTAACTTAAAGCATGGCCTTATGTCTTTTTATTTTTAGATTGAGATTCGTAAAAAACACACGTGCATACAAACAATTTACAACTTAAAGCATGATTAGTGGTATTTTATCAAAGGCGGCAAACAAAGATATGGTGATGTGAAGATTGCAATGCAGCTCTGCATCAATAACAAAGTTAATTGCATATGAGAATATTTCATATTAATCACATTAGATAGATATAGATGCATATGAAATTAAGATTGCAATATCAAACATAATAGACATTTATGAGTAACCAAATTTACATTCGGTTTCAACCATAGGTTAACGAACCTGTAAGAAATTAGGGCTGAATGAATAATTTCTGATATATTTCCATTGAGAGGTACATAGAATATATACATAGTTTCTATGCTAATTAAGGAAGGAATAAATATACTACACTAATTGAGGATCCCTTGAATAAAGGAGTTCTCATCTAATCATATCAATTTGTACACTAATAGAAGAGATATTATTTATTTCCTAAATAAACATATTTCTATAATTATTGCAAGATTCTCCACACTCCCCCTCAAGCTGGAGAATAGGTATTATCCATTCCCAGCTTGGATACAATCCTTTCAAACTTGTGGCTGTTTAGTCCCTTAGTTAGAACATCTGCAAGTTGATTTTGAGAAGACACAAACGGTGTGCATATTAAGCCACTATCAAGCTTTTCTTTGATGAAGTGTCTATCTACTTCAATATGTTTGGTTCAATCGTGCTGCACTGGATTATGAGCTATGCTGATTGCAGACTTATTATCACAATAAAGCTTCATTGGTTCCTCCCACTTTATCTTCAAATCCTCAAGGATGATTTTCAGCCAAAGGAGTTCACATATACCTTGTGCCATGGCTCGGAATTCTGCTTCAGCACTAGACCTTGCTACCACACTTTGTTTCTTACTCTTCCATGTCACAAGGTTTCCTCCAAGGAAGGTACAATACCCTGTGGTTGACCTTCTATCCACAACTGATCCTGCATAGTCAGCATCTGTATAGGCTTCAAGACTAACATTCCCATTTCGTTTGAATATAATTCCTCTCCCTGGGGTTCCTTTCAGATACTGTACGACTCTAAGTGCAGCTTGTAAATGATTTTCCTTTGGATTATGCATAAACTGGCTGACTAAACTCACTGCATAGGCAATATCTGGCCTAGTGTGAGATAAGTAAATAAGTCTGCCCACAAGTCTTTGATACATCTCCTTGTCTACTGTGGCAGCTTCTTCGGCAAGCCCAAGTTTTAGGTTCGGATCCAATGGAGTACTTGCAGGTTTGCAAGCTGATTTCCCGGTTTCTTTAAGTAGATCTGTTATATACTTCTGCTGAGATATAAAGATCCCTTTCTTGGAGTGAGCTGCCTCAATTCCCAAAAAATATTTCAGCCTCCCCAAAGTCTTGATTTCAAATTCATTGGCCAAGCATTGACCCAACATTTTCTGCTCCTCAACATCATTTCCAGTTAGTATGATGTCATCCACATATACTAGTAACACAGTTAATCCCTCTAACTTTGAGTGTTTGATAAACAAGGTATGATCTCCTTGACTTTGTTTATATCCCAGACCTGTCATAACCTTGGCAAATCTGCCAAACCATGCTCTTGGGGACTGTTTCAGCCCATACAAGGCCTTTTTCAATTTACACACTGTGTTGGCAGCACCTTTTCCACTATATCCTGGGGGCAACTCCATATAAATTTCCTCTTCAAGTTCCCCATGTAAAAAGGCATTTTTTACATCAAATTGCTGCAAATCCCAGCCATAATTAGCAGCAAGGGATAATATCACTCTTATTGTGTTTATTTTGGCAACAGGTGCAAAGGTTTCCAAGTAATAACTCCATAAGTTTGTGTGAATCCCTTGGCTACCAACCTTGCCTTATATCTCTCGATTGAACCATCAGCCTTGTATTTGATTGTATATACCCACTTGCATCCAACTGGTTTCTTCCCTGTTGGTAAAGTCACCAATTCCCAAGTATTATTCTTCTCTAAAGCTTCCATCTCTAAATCCATGGCAAGCTTCCATTTTCTATCAGAAAAAGCCTCAGATAGGGTAGTAGGTGTTGAAGTGGTGTTTAAATTTGTAAGGAAGGCTCTATGGGCAGGTGAGCAGTTTTTAAAGGATAGGTAATTTGAGAGAGGGTAAAGAGGGCGCTTAGTACATTGTCTGGTTTGTTTTCTAATGGCAATTGGAAGGTCATGATTTTTGGTACTTGCAGGTTCATTTGGTAAGTCTGAAGCTGAAGGGGACATAGAAATTGTTAACTCATTAGGTAAGTCAAAAGTTGAAGGGGAATTAGAAATTGTTACCTCATTAGGATCTTGACTATGGGTGGACTCTTGAACCTGCATAGTGTCTGGAACAGCCTTAAGTTTTCTAGAATAAACCAGATTTTTTCCATGTCTGACATCATCAATTCCAGGTCTGGATTGTTTGGAATGGTTGGTTTCAGTTTCAGATTCAACACGCTCGGGTTGATTAGCCTGCTCAGATTGGCCAGCAGGTTCGAATGTCAAATCTAAAAAGAAGTTTTCCTCATCTTCCCTCAAGTTCTCCCCCTGAAGATGAGGTTGACTAAAATAGCTCTCATGTTCATTGAAGGTAACATCCCTAGACACAAAGAATTTTTTGGATGAAGGATGATAACACTTATATCCTTTTTGTATAGACGAGTACCCTACAAAGACACACTTTAAGGCTCTAGGATCAAGTTTCCCCCTATTTGTACTATGAATATGAACATATGAAACACACCCAAATATTCTTGGTTTGAGATTATTTGTTGTAGACAGCCATGGGTAGAAGGAGGATAAGACATCCATAGGACTCTTTGATTCTAGAACTCTAGTGGGTAGCCTATTAATTAGGTGAGTTGCAGTGAGTACAGCTTCTCCCCAAAAGGACTTTGGAACATTATTTTGAAATAAAAGTGCCCGGGTCTGATTGAGAAGGTGCCCATTTTTTCTTTCTGCCACTCCATTTTGTTGGGGTGTTTTAACACAAGAAGACTCGTGGATAATGCCCTCTTTTTGACAAAAAGAATTAAGTACATTATTGAAATAATCTTTGGCATTATCTGATCTAAGTCTCTTGAAGTTTGCACCAAATTGATTTTTTATCATGGAGTGAAAATTTATAAAAATAGAGCTAACCTCAGATTTATGTTTAAGCAAATACACCCATGTGACACGTGTGCAATCATCTATGAAAGTTACAAACCACTTAGCACCGGACACATTTGGAACATTAGAGGGACCCCACACATCAGTATGAACAAGATAAAAAGGAAAAGTACTTATTTTATTGCTCATTGGAAATGATACACGCTTGTGTTTCGCAAGCTCACACACCTCACAATGAAGACTCTCAACATCTAACTTAGAGAAAAAAAACGGAAATAACATTTTTATTATTTCGAAGGAAGGATGTCCAAGACGACAATGATAAAGGAGAATTTTTTCCTTGTTTGTCAAAACAGATACAAGGGAATGAGGTAAGTCTTTCTTGGAAGATAAATCAGGTTCTTCTAGATAGTAAAGGCCATTCCATTCTCTAGCATGTCCAATCGTCCTCCCCAAAATCTTGTCCTGTAACACACAATCATGGTTATGAAAAATAACATTACATGACAAGTCTTGTGTGAGTTTTTGTATAGATATCAGGTTAATAGCTAATTTTGGAATATGGAGGACATTTTTTAGGGTCATTGAATGATTAATTTGGACATCCCCTTGACCAGCAACGGTTATAAGAGTGCCGTCAGCAGTGGCAATTTTATTGTTGCTTGGACATGGAGAATAGGTAGAAAATTGGCGAGCTAAAGGTGTCATGTGGTCAGTGGCTCCGGAGTCTAATATCCAACAACGGTTAGAGGGTGTATCTGAGACATTTAATCCAAAAGAAATTGGAAGCTTATCATAATTAAGAGATAGAAGTTTACCTGAATATGCCGAGGTGGAACTTGCTGGTTTCTCTAGTTTACTCAAGAAAGTCTTCATTTTTTCAATTTCCTCCTGGTTAAAGTACACAGATTCAGCAGATTTATGCCCTTCACTTGTCCCAACAGCAGCCATGCGGGTCTGTCCTCCTTTTCTTTGGAAGTTCCCTTTGTGTCCCCATGCTTTATCTCTGTTTTGGGGTTTTCCATGCAACTTCCAGCAATTTTCCCTATTATGACGAGGCTTGTGACAATAGGTACACCGAGTACCATCACCCTCACTCTCAATATTTGTTGATTCTCCCTTTCTTCGGTCTACACTCATTGTTTTCTCCTCTCCTTTATTAAGATCAGCCATCATAGCTGAATTCTCAACTGTTGGAGTGTCTAACATCAGACTCCTTCTGCTTTCTTCGCTTCTCACAATAGCAATCACTTCATTGAAGCTTGGAACTTCCTGTTTTCCCAGAATTTGAATCCTAACTTGGTCAAATTCAGAGTTCAAACCAACCAGAAAGTCATACACCCTGTCTTGCTCAATGAACTTCTTCAGAGTTGCTGCATCTGCAGAGCACTGGGTCTTTATGACCCTATAATGATCTGGTTCCATCCATAGTGCCTTTAGCTGATTGGCATAATCAGTAACAGTTCTGTTTCCTTGCTTTGCTGCCAAAGTTTTCACCTTTACTTCATACACTTGAGCAGCATCTTTGGCTTTGGAATAGCTTTCCTCCATAGCATCCCAAATCTCCTTTGCTGTACTTAGAAACATGCATGTGTCACTGATGTCCGGATCCATGGAGTTCCACAACCATGCCATGATCCTTGAATCTTCCTCATCCCATTTGGTAAAGTTGGGATCATTCTCCTTAGGTGCAGCATTCATTATATGCTTCACTTTTCCCTTTCCTTTCAAGATTGTTTTAATGAGTTGAGACCATTTGAGATAATTTTTCTCATTCAGCCTGTAAGCAGAATGAATATTCTGCAGTTCTGCAGGATTTTGAGAAGGGACATCTCCTGTCTCAGATTTGGTCTTATCCTCAGGGGTTCCAGATCCAGACATTGTAGGATAAAAGAGTGGAAAAATTGATGGTTTGAAATTCAATTCCACCAATAGAAACTGCAGTAGCAGTCAAAGAAACTATGTGCTAAAAATGCACAGAAATTCGCAACAGCAATGAAGGCTGGCGTTTTTAGGGTTTCAACATGCAGCGGACAGAGGCACCCAGAACGGATGCTCTGGTACCATGTAAGAAATTAGGGCTGAATGAATAATTTCTGATATATTTCCATTGAGAGGTACATAGAATATATACATAGTTTCTATGCTAATTAAGGAAGGAATAAATATACTACACTAATTGAGGATCCCTTGAATAAAGGAGTTCTCATCTAATCATATCAATTTGTACACTAATAGAAGAGATATTATTTATTTCATAAATAAACATATTTCTATAATTATTGCAAGATTCTCCACAGAACCCATACAGTAACTACAACATAATGTGTTTGCAAGCAAATACGCATGTGCATCTTAATTTAATTGTTGAATCCATATACCTTACAAAGTTTGATCTAAAGAAAAAGAGGAAGCACTCACCGACGAAGAGAAAAATTACAGCGGACGGTGGAACGGCGTAAGCGGCTGGGATTTCCACTGAACTGAGTTTCTGTTTGTTTCTCACTTTCTCTTTCTCGTTTCCAAATTTCAATTTCTACTTTTGATTTTTCCCTCTGAGCTATATTTTATTATGTATTTAGAAAGAAAAAAAAAACGATGCTTTTTAATAGGCAGATGAAAACTAAACTTCGTGATTTGGTTATGTTTTAATCTCTAATTGATGCTTATCCAAAAACAAAAAAATCTCTAACTGAATTTTGGAAAAATTCAACTAAGTTAAAAGATATATTCAAGTCTAATTCAGAGTTTGTTTGTTTTTAAAACGTTTTCTACTTACAATATATTAAAAGAAACTACTATTAAAAATCCAAATTTGTCCTTACTACTTTTAACGGTATTTAAAGTTTTGCGCCCTTAAATGTAATTTTAACTCTAAATTAATATAAAAAAAATACAAAACAAAAATAGGAAAAACAGATAAGCATAAAAGAAATTTTTCCATAAAAATAGCAACAGAAACCACATCTCTAAACAAAACAAAAAAAAAAAAAGAAGAAAAAAAAAGAAGATAAGCATAAAAGAAATCTTCCCATAAAAATAACATATCAATCCAATCTATTTTAACTTCAAAAATAGGGAACCAAAAGCATTTAATTAAAATAAATTTATGCATATAAAAATAAGAACAAAAATCACGATAAAAGATACACGCCAAAAATAGTAACTTAATCTAACATATAAACACTTATAGATAAAGAATACTGTAGATAATAGAAGAACCTAATAAAAAAATACTTATTTATGAGCTTAAAAATAAAACAACATAAAAATAGAAACAAAAACATGCGTAAAAACACTTATGAATTAACATAAAAGTTTATTTATAAGTTATAACAATAAACTATTTCCATAAGCTTAAAAATAAGCCAAATTCAAACGGGCCAATATATTAAAGGGTATTACTACTAAAAATCTTAATTGTCTTCAACAATTCTTAAAAATATTTCAAATCTTCTATTTCATAAAAAAAACTATATTTTTCAATTTACTATTTTTTTTTTATATAATAGTTAAATTCTACTCTATTTTTGTTTACTCTTATATAAAAAATATAGGATAATTGTATTATTGATGAATATATATTATAATAATTACAGGATAAATATTTTTCATTATAGTTAAAATGTCATGAGACAAGTATCAATAATTTTGTCAAAAAAAAAAAAAAAGAAACTGTTGCTCACTAATATATAAAAAATTGATAAATAGTTTTTTTAAAAAAGACAATTAGTTCTTATCGATAAATATAAAAAAAAGGGCAAATATTATTCACTCATGCATAAATATATTGGATAAATATTTGTCATTAATAATTATAATTTATTAATAAAATATACATGAGACAATAACTTTAATAATTTTTTCATTCATTTAACAAATTTATATAAAACTGCATAATTTATATTTTATAACATATTTCTAAATATTTTATTCTAAATAAATTTTATACTTTACTATAATATCAATCTTAAATATAAAAAAAAAATAATGGACATGAGTTTTCATAAATATTTTTTTTATTTAAAAAAAAAACAACAGAAAAATGAATTCTCATCAATAATAAATATAAAAAAAAAAAAGACAAAATATTTATCACCGATACATAAAAAGGAATTCAATAAAAAATTCATACACGGGACAATTGCTTTAATAAAAAAAGAGGGAATTGAATAATAAAATTTTTTTATTATTAATTATAATTTATTATAAAAAAATCATACACGGGATAATTGCTTTAATAAAAAAAAATAATCATACACGAGACAATTGCTTTAATAAGAAAAAAGGAATTGAATAATAAATATTTTTTATTATTAATTATAATTTATAACACAATCAATTTGATATTTTTTTTCTTATATATTGAAATATTACTTGGAATTTGTTGAAGAAAAAAAAAAATTTGCGTTGAATCTTTTATCGCTACTTTTCGGTCTCTATAGCAACCGATTTAGCGACCAAAATATTTTTTGATTTGAAGCTCAAAAAAAGTCGCTAATTCGGTCTCTACAGCGACCGAAATATTGGTTGCTGATTATTGGTCTCCATTTCGGTGTCTATAATATAGTAGCGACCGAAATAGCAACCAATTTTTTTTTTTTTTAATTTACGTTCAAAATATCAGTCTCTAAATCGGTCTCTATTGTGACCGAAATTTTTTTGTCTCTAATTCGGTTGGCAAAATCAATTTTTCTAGTAGTGATCGAGGATTCAAATTTTTTTCACTCGAGGATTGAGGGGCTAATTGATTCCTCACGAAGTTTTACTTACGAGGATCGTTTTCAATGAAACTTTTGCGTTTATCCCCTCGAGGAGAATATTTAGCATGTATTTCCAACTCCTCGAGAATGGAGTTATATGAGCATAAAATTTCAACGTGTACTTGAGGGCTTTTTATTGAAGATCCTGCTATTAATTGCGAGGATATAATTCGCCTTTGTCCGTTGAGATTTTCTCGATGATTTTGCCATTGATCGCGATGAGATTTTCGTGGGGATTTTCTAAGGTTCTGTGATATTTTAGCGTTTAGAGGATGTGACTTGAAAGGACAAGCCACTTCGTTTTTTGTTGCCACGTGTAAAGGCTACTCAAAACGCTTGAGTGCTTAATAGTATAGTCTCTGTTCACGAGGATGAATATGGACCGTTGGATCATTCTGAATCGTGGCCTTTGGATCAAAGCAACGAGTCAGATTGGGAGGCGTCTCTTCCATTCATGCGGATGCGTCTGTACTTGATTTCTCTATATTTAGAGAAAATGAGGGATTTTTGAACTTTTCAATTCATTCATCCCTTTTACTCTTCATATTCTCTCTTTCGAACTTCTCTCGCATCCCTGAAGAATCAAGATTTGTTGAGTTCATTTCGCTTCATTCATCATCAACTCCTATTTTCCAACTCAAATCACTAATCAAGTAAGTATTTTTACTTTGTTTCGTTTTTACAGTGTGGTGATGATGTTTTTGCGAAGTAAAATTTGGTACGGTGGTTGGGGATTTGTAAGTGGTGGTTAACACCCTTTACGCCCCCCCCCCCCCCCCCGGCGTAAAATGATAGTTTTAGTAAGAAAAACTATAGCTTTATGGCTTTTTCATTTTCTAGCACGGTGGTTGTTGGCGTTTATTGCCTTTACAACTCCGTGTTTGCCATTTTCTGCACTGTGGGCTACAAGAACATAATGACCATTCATAGGTTTAAACTCGAGCATCAATAGGAATAGTGAGTACTTGTTTGAACCTTTTAGTTTTTAGATGGTGAAATGTTAAGTCACGTAGTATCCTTTTTATCTTCTACGAGCATTTGTTTGATGCTTCAACTCTTCATCTTCGTTGTGCGACCAACGTTAAGGCCTTTCGAGCATATATCCACGCCCTTTCACTTAAATGGCGGTGGAAGGGTGGATTTGATGATTAAGGATGTCGAATTCATTTTTTCTTCCTTATCTTTCAGGTTATAATGGCAGATACCCCTTCGTCGTTAAATGCTAATAATAGCGATGAGAGGGAACCTTTACCTGGGCAAAATCTTCTAGATAATCCAGAATAAGGGCAAGATCTTCTTCCAGTCCTCTAAGATGAGGGCCCTTCTACCTCTAACAAGTATGTTGATCCCCTCGACTGGGTTGCCGACGAGCCACAGTTAACACGTTTGCGTTTTTCGGGGTATCCAGCGGATGTGGAACCCCCGGGTATTTTCAAAACCATCCAAGATCCATCCAAGGACGACTGGGAATTGCTGGTCCCCAAGAAACGTCGTCATATCTTCCAAGACTCCGGGTTCGCAAATTTTTCTATGTACCAAATTGCTTTCGAGCATTTTGGGTATAGGCTACCTTTTACGGACTTTGAGGTGGCCGTCTTCCATTTTCTCATGGTCGCTCCTTCACAACTGCACTCAAACTCATTAGCCTTTCTGAGAGGCTTTGAAATAGTTTGCAGCTTTCTTAACATTGTGCCCACCATTCGGTTGTTCTTTTATGTCTTTCATCTTCAACGGTCGAAGCCGAAGGGCGACCCAGATAGGTTTGGTTGGGTGTCTTTTAAGCAAAATCAACGCTTATTCAATATGTTCGAGGAGTCTATTCGCCCTTTCAAGGATGAGTTCTTCATTGTTCGTCTAAAGAATTCGGCGGGATGGGCAGATGTTTTAGTCCACAGACGGCACCACTGTTCAGATCTGACCTCAAGTCCACATCTCTGAGAGATTGTCCGCTTTGGGGTTAACTGTAACGCCCTGAACCCGAGACTACTAATATTCTACTTGTTAAAAATACTTTTTCGAAAATCCCTTTTAAGAGACATCAAGCAGCGGATAAAAGAACTATACAATTGGGCTCAATATCAAAATCATTAAAAATTATTATCAAGATGAGACATAGTAACTTCTTTTCAAAAGGAAATACATTAGTTTTAAAAATAAAGTAGCAAAACTTCCTAGACTCTATGACTTCTTCCCAAGTGTCACAATCAGAGCGGGCTTCCCTTGACTCGAACTCGAAACTCGATAACCTGTAGATACTACGATTTCACAATCGCAGGGCCAAGCCAGACAAGACAAAAAGCAAGGGGTGAAAATACATTCACACAATGCATCGGTATATTAACACACAAGAATATGGAAAACATAAACACAAAAATATCATCCTTTGGGACGATCGAACACATAAGAAAACACAACTCATAAATGTAACCACTATCACAATATCATTAACAACTTCATTAATATTAAACATTACTACTTCATTGCTACATTGTAGCTAACAACTTCATTGCGATATCTGGGTACATTATTACTCCTTCATTGCCATATCTGGCTACAATATTACTACTTCATTGTCATATCTAGCTACAATATTACTTCTTCATTGCCATATCTGTCTACAATATTAATACTTCATTGCCATATCTGGCTACAATATTACTACTTTATTGCCATATCTGGCTACAATATTAAATCAACGTCATTACTCAATACAACTACAATATTTAGTTCTTAAAGAAACTCCACACCAAATAAATCAAACACCATATTAATTCGACACCTATTAAACTCAACACCAATTTAATCTCAGTAAATCAACACTCTCTATGTTCAACGTCAATTAAACTCACTACTTCTCTTGACACTCAAATTATCAATGAGGAAATTTATTTATTAAAAACAATTTTGAAGATTATATTGACTAAGTAAAATATTAGGGGCCCAATTCAAACATCTTTAAACCAAATAGTATATGTTCTGATTTTTCTCTAACAGTTAGCGATGCACACATGAATCAATAATTGACACAACTAATTGACCAATTATAACATATGACCTTATACATATCCCAAACAAATATTGCATATCATGCTGCACAATCAATATCGGCATAGACTAATAAAGCCAAGCTTTATTTGAATCAAAGCAATTATCACTTAATCACATAAGCAATTAATTCTAAAGAAATTAAAATTAACACAAGACCTTTGAATATCATATGTGATTTGGCCTAAAAATTGTGATCGGTGTTATACTTTAAACTTAACAATTAAAATTCAAAACACAAAAAAAAGTCCTAATAAATTATAGTTATAGCATAATATCAGAGACAAAATTCAGATTGAATAATAACATAAGATCATATATAATTCAAGAAAGGGAAAGGGATGGAGGGCAAGGTCCCATCGATTACTCTTATGGTTAACACTAGCCCTGTGTGTAAACAATTTCACCCCCTTACCTCGAATTTGCAGAAAGGTTCTCCATCTAAATTGGGATATCTATTGTGCCCTTGCTCCTACGGTCGTTCAGCAACAAACGGAATCGAATTCCGACTTTGGATGAGAAAGTTATGAATATTTTAGTTTTGCTCTCAAATTTCACTACTTGATCATAAAGGGTACACGGATTTTTGTTTGTAAATTGTGGTAATCCTATTTCTAAGTTATTTTTATTTATAGAAAAAACTTAGGTTTCTTTTTCCCAAAGAAAAGAGAGATCATCATGAAATTTGTTTTAATTTTAAATTCTTATCATATCTTTCAAAAATATATTTCTAAAAAACATTTGTTACAAAAATATATTCCTAAAGTATATCTTTAAAATATTTGAAATTAAAATATATCTCTAATTTTTGTGGCCAAAAATATATTTTTACAAAAATATACATTTTTAATTAATTCTTTCATTCTCTACGATTTTACTAATTTGCACCCATTCTCTTACTTATTTCTCTTTTTAATGACTAAACATGTCAAAACAACTATGTAAATACTAACTGAATAATTAAAATAAGCTAAATTCCAAATAAATAAGTAGTTCTAAATTTTCGGGTGTTACATTAACCCGTCACGGTTGTGTCCTTTGTAGTAAAGACGCCTCGGTTGGTTAGAGGAGTGTGGTATGTTGTATATAAACTACCATTAGCCTCGAGTTCCAAGCGATGTGGGACTATTTGGTGTATCCAAAACAGATGCCCCCCAGTCGAGGCTAAGGGGCTGGGTTCGAGAACAAATTTTATCGTTCTCATAGACGGCGCCACTGATCTTACCTGGTAAGAGTCGACCTCGCCGGTGTAATTCACGTTTCAATGCCCCTTGTTGAAGCGGAAGGGGGTTGTGTACCTGTATACACTCCGACGCTCAAGTCAGTTTGTGCAAGAATATGGTTTTCAGAATGTAAGTAAAAAGTACTTAACTCCTGTTGAAATGAGGAGTATATATAGCCCCCAGCGCTGGGCCAAGGCCCTTAATGGGCAATAATTGCCCATTAAGTGGCTGCCGGAAAATGGCTACGGGGAGCCAGAATGAACTGTAATGTTCATTCATTCCGGAGCGAGCGTTACGCTTCATTGTCTATCCGCTACTTCGTTGTCCAAAATTGGGCCGCACTTGCTTGGGCCATGCTCGGTAATGACGAGGACCCAGTCCATAACAAATACCAAGTCCATCAGCATCTTCAGATTACTAAGACGTATCAAACCTGTGAAAAAAGTAATTTAAATATATATATATATATATATATATATATATATATATATATATATATATATATAAAACGGCTCGAGTTGGTCTGAGCGCTTGAACTTTGAATCAGTATGCTCATAGGTTCAATAACTGATCGAATTCTGACAACCTTAGTTTTTACACAACGACTACAAAAAAAAAAAAAAAAAAAAAAAAAATAGAAGATTTGAAATTTCGATTTGGAGATAATCAGATTTTTTTGTAAAAAATTCAAAAATTTTATAAGGAATATTTTTATTATATATACTAGTATAATAACCGTGCATACGCATGGGTAGCAGCGTTGCCGCAATTTTTTTTATTTTATGAAAGAGCGAAATTAGTTCGTTATAAAATTATTCATCGGTGTAAGATCGTTGTCCCGTGTATGATAGTTATAATTGTTATAGTAGCAACTTGTTCATATATTAATAGTAACAATTTCTTATATATGTAATAGTAGCAACTTGTTCATATATTATAGTTAAAATTATTGAACATGTTCAGATGATATTTCTTATTTTAATAGTAACAATTTCTTATATATTTGTCATACAAAACAAAAATAACAAAAAAAAAAACTATTAATTAAAGCTCATTTTAAATTTTTAAAATACAATAAAGAAAATTTGACATGAGTTAAAATTTGTAGACTATAATTCATAAGGTTGGCGCTCATTATATATCATAAGATTACTTGTGATGATAATAATACCTAAAAACTATTTTTTCTATCATTTTAAAATGGAGTAAATAGTAATATTTATTCTTACTGCATGGTGCAGACTTGCAATTGTTTAGGCATCGTTGATAAATATATTTTTCGCATTTTGTTAGATTTTGTTGGCAAATATTTGTTTCATATTTTTTGTATTTATCAATCCTAAATTTTTGTTTCGTGATATTATATAAAAAATAAACACTTGATAACGCCGCGATTTTTTTATCCTAGGGCGAATATTCTATAGTTCGAATATTGATTTAAAATCATGAACCAAAAGTTGTGACAAAAAATATTAGTTTGAATATTGATTTAAAAGCATGAACCAAAAGTTGTGACGAAAAATATTTGGGGATATAAAAAAATAGGTAATATGTAAGTAGAAATATAGGTCTGCATATAAATTATTAAAAAATAGACATGCGAATTAATATTTGAGTAAAAATATAGATCTCCACATAAATTATATAAAAAAAAAAAGACAAACATATTAATATATGACTAAATATATAGATCCTCCGTTGAAATTATTAAAAATTAGGCATGTTATTAATATATGAGTAGATATATCGGTCTCCTTGCATAATTTTATTTTTTTTGGAATCAGCAAACTTTTATTAATGGGAGGCAAAAGTACAAGGTGTACAAAAGACTACCAAAGGCCAAAAGAGCCTTAAACAGACAAGAAATTAAAAGTTACAGACAAGAGAAAACAAAGCGCCCCAGGCTAAAAACACCAACACGCCAAAGGAGGGGAAAAACTAACAACGCTGCAACAAAAGAAACTCCCTAACAGGTCAAGACAACACACTTCTGCGCAGCATACAGAGCACCGGTTCTTGACACCATTCGTATAACAAACACGGAGGAGATTGCGACCTACTTATCCATCACTTCCAAGAGGCAGTTTTAACCTCATCCACCACCGCCAAGACGTCTCGGTTATCGGCGTAAAAAATGATCCTATTTCTATGGCGCCATAAGGCCCAAACAACCGAATTCCAAATCAAAATCAACCCCGGTCTAGTCTTCTTGTCCACAGCAGCCGAAGCAAAATAATTCAACAAGGACACACAAGATTGAGGAAGAGAGAAAATTATCCCAAGCCAATTTGAGATTCTAGTCCAGACACCAATTGCAAATTCACAATAAATAAACAAATGCAACGTACACTCTTCAAATTTACCACATAAAGAACAACCCGGTCCTCCACTTGTTGGATTATATTTCTTCGAAAAAGATTGACTTTCGTCGGGATCCTATCATGAAGAAGCAACCAAGAAAAGCCTTGCACCTTTGAAGGGGCTGGGCACCTCCAAACCGCTTGAAAAGCCGAAACTTGATCACTAGAAATAGTCCCTCTCTCAATCATGAGATTGAAAACAAGCATATATGTAGATTTCACCGAGAAGACTCCATTTGATTCATAACGCCAACTCCACCTATCCTCATTGTCCGACAAAGTGACCTCTTAGAGAGCGCCATGAAGATCCTCCACAAGAGTTTCTTCCCAAACAAAAAGCCTTCTTCGCCAAACAAAACTCCACCGGGCCTCTTCTTCCCAGTTCCAAAGATCAGCCACCGAAGCACCTTTTTGGGTAGAAATCGAAAAAAGTCTAGGGAAACGATCCTTTAACGACGAATTTCCCACCCAAATGTCTAACCAAAAACTAGTAAGGACGCCATTACCAATTACCTTGTTAATACCTTGGGAAAACCAATTAGAGTCAAGATGGAACCCAATTGAGCAAATGTCTCTCCACCATAACGACGAGAACCATGGTTGACAATTTTCACCCCAAACCACCTTACCAATTACCTCTTCCCCATATTTACTCCTAATGACCTCTTTCCACATAGCCGGATTACTACTAAGAAGCCTCCACCTCCACTTTGTTAACAAGCTAATATTTACTATTCGCAAGTCTCTCACACCAAGACCTCCAAGATGTTTAGGCTTACAAACATCCTCCCACTTCACACAATTAATGCGGTTTCTCCCATTTCGACAACCCCAAAGGAATTCTCTTTGGATTCGACGAATCTTCTTCCAAGCAAGAATCGGGATCTTCATAAAAGAGAGATAAAAAATCGGAATGGAATTGATCACCGAATTAAGCAAAACAATACGACCACCAAGAATAACGAACTTGTTATTCCACGAGCCAAGCCTCTTCCGCAAGGAATTAATCAAAGGTTCCCAAGTAGCAAGCCTCCGATGATTAGCTCCAACCGGAAGGCCTAAATACTTAAACGGAACAACACCAATCCTACAATTAAGAAAGATAGAAGCTAGACAGAGAAAATCTTGAGACACATTAACCCCCACTATGCTACTCTCTTCCAAAAGTTAACCTTAAGACCGGAGGCCAACTCAAAGCCTCACAAAATAGCCTTCAAAGTCCACAAATTCTCAATAGTAGGAACCCCGATACATAAAGTATCATCGGCGTATTGAAGATGAGAGACCGTAACCCATTGACTACCAATCCGAAATCCCGAAAACCTACTAATTTTCACGGCCCTCTTCATTAGCCCTCCAAGACCTTCCGCAACAAGCAAAAAGAGAAAAGGAGCAAGAGGGTCTCCTTGTTTCAAACCCCTCTTGATATTAATTTCTTCCGTCAGGCTCCCATTTACAAGAATCGACACGTTCCCCGCAAAAATACAAGCACGAATCCAACTCTTCCACTTGTCACAAAAACCAAAACGACCAAGCATATAATCTAAAAAGGACCACTCCACCGAGTCGTAGGCCTTCTCAATGTCTACCTTAAAAATGAGGACACCACGCCTTGACCTTTTAGCCAAGTCGACAATTTCAATAATCACCACTATACCATCAACTAACTGTCGCCCTTTAAGAAAAGCTGATTGAGTCGAAGCAACTATAGAACTCATCACTAAACCCAATCTATTTGCTAAAACTTTGGCAACCAATTTATAAAGACAACCTAAGAGGGAGATAGGTCTATATTCACTAAGCGAAGCTCTTAGGAAGGGACGCATTGCCGTGGAATTTATCAAAAAGGATTCTCACCTCTCCTTTCAACAAACTCCAAAAGGCCTTAATGAAATTGAAATTAAAGCCGTCGGGACCCAGACTTTTGTTACCATCACACTCCTTAATCACCTCTTCAATTTCTTCTAAGGAGAAAGGTTGAATGATTCTATCATTCTCCTCTTGAGACACCGAAGGGAAAACCACACCATCTAAACAAGGCCGCTGCCAAAGAGGCACTTGAAACTGACTTTTAAAGAACTTGGCAGCTTCCTGCCGAATCAAGCAAGGATTCTCCAACCACTCACCCCCCCACTTTCAAGGCCTTAATGCAATTCCTCTTCCCTCTACCGGACATAACATTATGGAAATACTGAGAATTCGCATCACCCTCTTTCAACCACTTAGACCTCGACCTTTGAACAACAAGAGATTCTTTGCTTTTAAGCAAATGCTAAAGATCCGAAAAATGCTTTTTCCGAAGCTCAACATCCAAAGCCGAAAGACAGCCCACCTCCCCAATCAAATCTTTTGCTTTAATTTCCTCCACCAAAAACGAGATCTTAGTATCTAAATCACCGTACGCTTCCTTGTTCCAAGCTTTCAATTTCACCTTAAGTCCCTTTAACTTTTCTTTTAGAACGAAACCCATCCAACCTCCGCAATGAAAGGATGACGAATACTCCTCAACCACACCTCTAAAGCTACAATGATATAACCAATGATTGTTAAATCGAAAAGGACGCGGACCCCAATCAAAATTATTATACCGAATCACAAGGGCACAATGATCCGAAACCGAACGGGGAAGGATCCACAACGTAGGTTGACCCCACCTAACAAACCAATCCTCCGAAATCAAAGCTCTATCAATGCGACTCATAGAGCGGCCATTAGAATGGAACCAAGAGAAATTTCTCCCAAGGGCCGGGAGATCAATCAACTCCATATTATTAACGAAGGACTCAAATTCCTCTATCTCCACCGAGGGAGAAAGGAGACTACTATCATTAATACCTCTTCTTTCCTCCCTATGCAAAACCGCATTAAAGTCCCCAATAACACACCAAGCCCCACCTCCAAAACCCCTCTTGGACATGAGTAAAGTCTCCCAAAGCCTTCTCTTGCCACCAATATCGCATTTCGAATAGACATTAACCACAAAACATATAGTCTTGTGAACTCCCCATTCAAGACACACACCAACGAACCCATCACCAATAAAGTTGAAGATTTGAGAGGAAGACGACTTACATCAAATCGAAAGAATGTCGCCACTATTGCCACCCGAGGGAAGAAACAACCAATCACAATCATCACTCCCCCAAATTTGGTAACACAATGAATCTGAAACCACTTCAAGCTTTGTCTCTTGGATAGCTAGAAAGTCTAACTTTTCCTTCTTCACAAAATCTCATAACACACTCCTCTTCACCCTACCCCCTAAATCTCTTATATTAAAGGAGCTAATAATCATTGGAAACCTTGAGCCTCCACATGCTTATTCAATTCATCTCTATCACGGTCCTCCATCTGAATTAATCTAACCATCGACCCTTGTTTCCCTTCCACAAAATTCAACCCCAGGTCTGATTGAATTCGAAATATTTGCTCCGCCTCAGACAACTTAGCAAAAGAGTCTTTTCTATTATTCTCAAACCCATCAACATCTTCCAAATCTACTTCCCCCATTAAGAAATTCAAACCAGATTGGGGCAGCTCAGAATTACTAACCAGAGTATCACCCACAGGGACAAATGCTGCAGCAGTAGGAGCTTCGACCAAATATGCACCAGGGATCGCAAGATTAGAGGACGAGCTGCCTGTACCATCTTCACTTAAAAAACCCACTTTTTTCCTAGCCTTTCCTCCTCCATTAATCGCTTCAGCAAATCTGAGACACCTAGGACCACCGATTTGAGGGAATGGGAGCCGAGACAGAGGCTTTTTAATTCTCCCACCTGTAGCTTTTGGGCATGGCCGGGACGAAGAAGAAGAAGAAACATTGCTATTTTCCAAGGGAAACTCACGAGCTTCTTCAGGAATCTGTTTGTCACGTGCTTCTGAAACAAGCACATCCAGTTTGTCAATTAGATTGACACCTGGATCGGGTATAACCCTATCTTCCAAACCCGCCTGACCCGACTCCACTTCAAGTTCAATAACAAGCCGACCCGACTCCTCAGGCCCGGAATTAAAAGGTATATCCACCCCATCAGGCCCCACACCAGATAAAGACAAAATTGGCCCATGCGACCCAAGTGGATTATCTATCCCCTTTTCCTTCTGACCTATCAAGTCAACCTTAACACCTTGATCCTCACAAAACCCTTGAATCTCTCCACCTGATGTGGACGTACCTCGTACCAACCCTACCTCATCTGACACACCTGGATATTTTTTATCCCCAATTCCTGACTCTGTACCACTCTTACTAGAACAAGACAAACCTTCTGCTGTAATATCTGAAGGTCCATGAGCAACAAGCTCAAAATTCTTCTTGCTCTCCTTTGTCCCATGCACACAGAGATCCTCCTCAGAAAGTTGGTGACCGTGCTCTGACCCGTCACTATTTGAGTCTTCAAAAGTTACACCGACTGCCACCGCCGCTACCGGACGGTGCTCACCGGAGTCACAAGATGTTGTACTCCATTGGAGTTGATCCTCCCCTTTCTGGACATGGACGAACTCTAAAGGACCCCCCAACTCTTCCTTTCCACGAACCACATACTTGAAACCACCCACCATCAAAGGTAATGAAAAATCAATAGAACCAGAGATAGATGATGACAGCTTTACTCGAGCCAAGTCAAACCTAACACGCCCTCGAGTGTCGTCGTCCAGACCTAAGAACTCTCCCCAGTTCTTAGTTAATGATTTGAGACCTCGTTCATCCCACAGCTGCAACGGAATCCCATATAACCTCACCCAAACTTCCCTCTTAGTAGAAACGACCAAAGGATTCCAAGGAGTAAAACAAACAACTAACCCCTCCCACCAGGACCTTCGTTCAATCTGTAACCCCACATCAGAAGCTGTCTCACTAAAAGCAAGAATCCGTCCATCTCCCAAGCTTGCCACACGCACACCACTAATCGCTTCTAGACAAAGGTTTAGCTGGAAAGTTTTGATGTTGCAGCCATTCACCAAATTCCCAACGAAACTACCTTGAAAAACTTTGAGAAGCTCCAAACTTGGTTCTAACGCCAACGGTTCTGAGCAGTCAACCACCTCCACCCCGACTTCAGCAAGCTCGATTCCTTTAGCCGGAAGCTCCTTTGATTTGGTCACCTTTGAACCTTCCACTGCCGAACGAAAAGACTTCCCTTCCCGCACAAAATCATCGTCACCACCAACACCCTTCTTTCTTTCCCCTGGCTTTGACTTAGGACCCCCACCTTGCTGCAAAGATGGAGCATGCACTTGTTTTCCATCTTTGCCAAAGAAGGACAAATTAA
The DNA here is from genome assembly GCA_954870985.1 of Trifolium fragiferum. Taxonomy (NCBI): domain Eukaryota; kingdom Viridiplantae; phylum Streptophyta; class Magnoliopsida; order Fabales; family Fabaceae; genus Trifolium; species Trifolium fragiferum. Next base: position 13,424,674 of record OX940795.1, on the reverse strand, counting down.
TACGTAGTTTGAAAGTATTAACCCATACATCTTCTAACCTTTTACTCAGCTCCTCAACATTCTTCACCTCCAGGAACTTCACAAATCCAAAGCGACGACCCCATTTGTCAAGTTTCTTTGGAATATAGACCTCACCAACTCTACCAAATTTCGCGAAAACTTTTCAAAGCTCCACCACTAACGTATCCTCCGAAAAATTGGTGAAGAAGAAGGATACAGCCTCCCTATCGAGCCATTTGATAAAATTATCTCCCCGGTCAGAATCATACTCCGTAAGCCTAACTCCTCCAACCCTAGAGGAAGAAGACTTTCCCACACCTTCTCTCTCTAACTTCTCTCTCATAATGTCTTTAATTTTTCATGCTTCTCCTTGCATAAATTATAATAAAAAAGTAGTCATACGTAGAGATATATGTCCCACGGAAATTATATATGTCTCACTGTAAATTATAAAAGATAGACATTGGTAATAATATATGAGTAGAAATATATGTCACATGGAAATTGAAATTATATAAATAAATAGTCAATCTTAATAATATATAGTAAAAGTCTCATAGAAATAACCAAAAATATTAAGTAATATATATATATATACAAGTCTCGTAGAAATTATCAGAAAATAAAAGTTATACAAAAATAGAAAACCGTATCAATATATAAGTAAAAATGTCTCGTATAAATATTAAAAATAAAATATAATTATCAATTAACGTGTAATAGACTATAATTATAATAATAATAATATACATTTCATTTTGGCTTGTTCAAACAAAATTATAATAATAATATTATTTTAATAAAATTTGGTATGAAAAGACTAAAATGTCCCTTATATTAATAATGTGTTAAAATTTAAAAAAAAAAAAAAAGTAAAAGGAATAGAAAGGGCATTTCCATAGTATTTGCTTTTAATAGATTTATATGATTATTAACATATATGAAAAAAAATCTTATTAAAAATTATGAAAATACGTACATATTGACTTAAAAACGAAATAAAAAATGATTATTTACATATATGAAAAAAATCTTATTAAAAATAATGAAAATACATACAAATTGACTTAAAAACGATATAAAAAATGGTGATTGGAAATATTTGTGAGACTAAAACATACAAAATTTTATATGTGAACTAAAAACAACTTATAAAATATATTTCCAAAATCAGCATTTTTTTTAATGGCAAATAAATATATAAAATAATTTTTTTTTTTGAATGGCAAAACAACATATAAAATATATTTCCAAAATTATCATTGAAATTTCTTCAACGTGTTACCTAGATTACCACAAATTTTCAAAGAAATATTGTGTCTTGTGCTTTGCTTATAAAAAATAAATAAATTCAGTTAATTACTATGAATTTGCATATACCGATTAATTTGACAATATTGCCACCGTTCGTTTGTAAGCCGTGTAGCAAATATGTTACGTTCAAAGAATTATACAAATAGCAAATATATTTGACCTTCTTCAAATTTGAATGCAATCTGCATGGAAATTTAACCATATACGTAATGCACAAGGATACTTAGAAAAACAATTAATTAAATAAAAAACATAAATGTTTTATAAAATAACCATTTTCATATAATTCTTTTACGCGGAAACACTTATGGTTTCAAACATTATAAATACACCCATTTCATCATTAAGCTTCTTCATTACTCATTCACAATTTGTTTACATTATAAATTGGAAAATTCTTATAATTATGCACATATCATAAATTAGCTCATATTGCCATTAGAGGTGATCGTATACGAACCAATTCAAAAGTAAAACTGTAAACCGATTCAATCCAAACCAAACCTAAAACCGCATTTAGTTTAAACCGCAGGGATAATTTTTCTTCTAAACTGCACGGTTTGGTTTGGTTTGCGGTTTTTATTTTAGAAAACCGAATTAAACCAAACCAACAAACCGCAAAAGTTAACTTAACTATATCAACTAGTAGCAATCAATGTATTACCTAGTCAAACTTAGTTAGTCAAATTCAAACTGAGTACATAAAACAGTAAATTGTCAAAACATATAATTTCACGCGATTCATAACTATATTTTTTTTTAATGACAAATATAATTATATATAAAAGAGAAAAAATATACACCATATAAAGTTCATAAAAGGGAGTATCAGAAGTATTAAGTCCCCGAAGAAAATAAAAATACAATAAATTCAGAACTATACTATTAGTATTAAAAATAATTTCTTATGTTTATGCAACCGAACCACATGCAATTTTATCTCGCAGTTAGGATCATTTTTTTACTCAAAACCGAACCAAACCGCATCATAAATACCCCTAATATAAAGAGAATACCCCCTTTGGTACTTTTCCTATTGCCACTTTTGCCGTTCACTCTATTCAAATATTTTTTTTACACAGATTCAAATATTTATATATGTTGAAAAATAACTTCCACATAAAAGTTAGTTTTCAGTTTTTTTTTCTCTTAATAACTAAGCATAACAAAATAGGAGATTAAGTAGTTAACGATCAACTAAACACAATAAAAAAGAAAGTTAAACAGTTATCTACATTAGAACAATAGAGAATGTTAATCACACAAACAAGCACGGATCAATGTACGTAAATTACAATTTTTATTTTGAGAGAAACTAAAAATACACAACTTAATTCAAATGAAAATTCAATTTAAAACAAACTACTCTTTACGATAACTGGCATGGAACGATAACAAAACAAAAAGGCGGATCAACGGGCACGGGACACGGGCCGTGCCCATCAAGATGCTAGTACTTATATAATGCATATACCTATATCGACCATGATCGTCCGCAATCATTTGACGCATTAATGTAATTAAGACATTTGTGGTCGCTGGATCGAAACTTGGACAATCCAAATTTCAATTCATTGTGTAGAAAACGAAGGAAAACACATTTGTTATCTACGCAACGAAACAATGTGCAAGCATTGATTGGTTCAAACTGTCTAATTCTTTCTCATATCACTACATTTCGTTTCGCAGTCAACGAAAACCAGCGCGTTCGTCACGTAGTTACCGAAATGATGTGTTTCGTCTCGCAGTTCATGAAGAAATCATTTTCGTTGCGTAGTCAACGAAATATTGGTTATTTTTGGAAAATGTTGAGTTTCGTTATCTACGTACCGAACGTTTTTTTATTTCGGTATGTAGAAGACGAAATTTTTGTCCACTACATTTGAACGTATTTTGGAATGTTTGAAGGGTCTGAAAGCATATAGAAGGGACTAGATAGCAATTTTCCAAAAAATAAGGACCTATAACAGACAGGCCAAAAGAAAAAACAAAACACAAAGAACAAGGGCAGAAATAGGCCCAAACTATACAAAAACAGCTATCTACCCCCTGAGAAAACTAGATCACCTCCCCTGTTACTAATCAAAGATGGTCCTCCATAACACTTACCCTTTAATATTAGCACTAATTGAATGGACAATGGTACTACAGATAAATTACGTCCAGTGACAAACTTGAATAATTTGTTGGTGGTTATTTGTCTTCTAGATAACTAAATCACATATTCGAGTTTGAATCTGAATCTTAGGGTGAATACGAAGATTGAATAGTTAAGAGAAATTAAGAAGAAGATTGAATCGTTTCGAAAAAAAAAAAAATTGAATCTGAATGAAGAACGAATGAAGAGTCTAAATCTGGAGCTTTCGTTACTCACAAGCGAGTTTCAATCTAAATATGACGATTGAACGATAAATCTGAAGAGCTTCAGATTGATTTTAAATCTCGACGCGAGTTTGAATCTTATTGAAGAATTTGAATATGAAAATGAAAAAGCTGAAAATTGAACGAAAATTCTTACATATTGAATCTCTTCGAGAATGAAGATCGAACTTTTGAGTAAAAAAATAGCAAGTTCTGGAAGAAAGAAGAAGACAGGGAATGCAAGTGCGTATTCACTCTACCATCTAAGTCACAACTATTATTTATATCTTTTTTGTAGTGTAGTTACAGTACATATATCGGTCACATATTTTTTGGGTGTTACCCAAAAATTGTTACTAAATAAGATAATAGTATGCTGCGGTCTAGAGTAATTGTATTTCTTTTATTTTGGTTAATTATATTTTCCATAAGAAAATTATCACTTGTAATAAACTCCATGCATGGAAGGATTTTTTAAAAATAAAACTCACATTGGAAGAATACAATGGATTATACATTTATGAGTTCAATTTCACTATACGTATAATAATGATTATTTCATAATAATTTTCACTATAATACATATAATTCAGCAAATGAAGAAAAATCTTGTGTTCTTCTAAGTCTTTGGCCACACCAAGTGATTATATATACATTATTAGCAACCACAATCCAAGGCATAAGGCATACCAAAGAAGGGAAGCAACAAAACAATTACAGAGAGAGAGCTGGGAAATATTCCATATATATAACTAAACACAACAAATTGTAAACTAAAACTAATTCAGCCTTTCAATACAAATGATATAATTTGTAAATCTAAAAACAACTTTGAAACAAACAATGAATATTTAAATATCAAAAGAATTTGATGCTTGAAATTTTCTTTCAATTTGTTTTTTCCACGAGCAAAAGATCCTGCAAAAATCATCAAATAATGATGAATATGTGAATCCAATACAAAGGTTTAAAAATTAACTAGCTAGTATTGTGTTCCTTATTTTATACGAGTCTCTTAATTTTGATTAGGTTAGGTTACTCAACTTTTAAAATAGGGTTGATGAAGAATACTTATTTATATAAAAAAAAAAAATCATACCAAACAAGTCAAATTTATTTGATGAAACAAAAATATTGCATCTCCTTCATATGAGTCACTTGATGATTCAAACCAATACTCTAGTAGTATTTCTTTGAGGATAAAAAAAATGTATTCTTAGGGATAGTCTAATATGAATGTTGTAAAAAAAAAACACACACACTAGTATTTCTTTGACCCTAAAAAAAATGTATCCTTAGGGTTGTAATAACTGCAATAATCATGACAATCATTTTATAATATAATAATTTTAAGGTGATTTAAAAATTGAGTTTTTTTAATTTCTTAATATCTTACAAAAATTTAAGTTGATTGAAAAATACTTATATATATATATATATATATATATATATATATATATATATATATAAAACATATTCATCAAGTTTATTTAAGAAAATAGTTCGTAACATAAATAAAAAGCAATTTATCATTTATTAAAAGTTTATTGTTACGAAAATTTGTGCTATAAGATACAAATAAATTGTTTATTCAAATCTCTATTAACTTATTCAATTTTTTTTTTTTAATTTGTGGTATTTTGAGCTTAAACTTAAAAAAAATATTAAAACATAAAAAATATAAGAGAAGAAATAATAAAAAGCAATCACAATGTGTCAATATACCTCTTTCACTTATTTGGTTTGCGAGTTTATTTTTCTTAAGAGCTAAAACAATTCTGGTTTGCGAGTGGATTTTGCTTAGCATCTTTTGATTTCTTTGGTGGAGGCTTTCCTGAAGAGCTTTCGCCATTCTGGTTTGCGAGTATATTTTGATTTGGCTTATTAGCATCTTTTGATTTCTTTGGTGGAGGCTTTCCTAAAGAGCTTTCGCCATTCTGGTTTGCGAGTATATTTTGATTTGGCTTATTAGCATCTTTTGATTTCTTTGGTGGAGGCTTTCCTAAAGAGCTTTCGCCATTCTGGTTTGCGAGTTTATTTTGATTTGGCTTATTAGCATCTTTTGATTTCTTTGGTGGAGGCTTTCCTGAAGAGCTTTCGCCATTCTGGTTTGCGAGTATATTTTGATTTGGCTTATTAGTATATTTTGATTCCTTTGGTTGAGAGTTTTCTGAAGAGCTAGGAGCAAACTGGTTTGCGATTGGATTTTTAATTTCCTTCCCCATTTTTGTATGCTAAACTTGCTTGATAATAATGTAATTTTTCTATGGCTTTCTTTGGATAGATTTTATTCATGGATGGGTAGTATTTATAGTGCAACATTTTGAGTGTAGTTTTGGTTTAAATTAAATGCCATAACATTTGATCATATTTACTACCAAATTCATAGGAAATTATATTCTCTGCTCATAAGGATTTTCTATGCTAGCTTTGTTTTTAATTTTGTTTATGGATTTTAAGTTAGCCATTTTAATTTTGTTTTTAACATTGGAGAGATTTGGAACGTAGAAGTAATTACGTGAGAAATATTGTTGGAAATGAACAGCCAATTTCGATGAAAATTGTTTGTATATCCATGACTTAGAAGTAATTATTCTCTCTCTCTCTCTCTCTCATCTTCATTCTTCATGCTTTACTGCCAGCCGACAAAAGTTCCATAACCGCCGCCGGCGCCTAATTTATTAATACCATCACTCAGTAAAAGAAATTATTGATCTAGATCTAGTACTAATTTATTAATACTACTACTCAATAAAAAATATTATAGATCTATTACAATTCGATATTTAAAGTTTGCTGTAATATATTAAATTTTATATCTTTTAATTTACTAATATTACTACTATGTAAAATAAAATAAAATTGAGACATTTATTTTTAGGAAACCCGATGTCACGGCAAATGTTGCATATGTGTCCAGACGGACCTATGCGTAGTATTATATAATTAGAAATATAGGACCCTAAAAAAATAGCATACAATTATAAAAAGAACTTACATTACCCTTTAAGATTGAAATTTTGCAATTTTTGAACAATAAGAAAAGTAAGAGTAGTAAGAACGTTTCATATGTATTTTTCTTTTTTATATGGAAAATGCTATTTAGTAAGAAAATTTATGGAGAAGAATTGCAAGAATAAATCTCCAGTCTTGTTTATATCAATTACCACTAAAAGAGGAGATTAAAATTACATCATTCTATAAGATAATGTCATGTGTTATTCTTGCATTTATTCTCTAAAATAATTTTTACTAAATAACAATGCTCTTTTTATATATGCACGATTTCAAAAGCATTGTCATAGACTATTTAAAAAGTGAGCTCCAATTCCGTTTTAAATTTTGGAATCCGAAATCATGACGAACAGATTTAACTTTCTAAAATTTGAGTAGCACCAACAATTCAAAAAAAAAAAAAAAAAACGAAAGTAAATAACAAAAGATATGAGCAAATGTGGTCCAAAATATTTTCAAAGATTATTGTATTATAAAATTTATTTTCAAAATTATCACTTAATTTAATAATGTGTTACAAAATATTTTCAAAGAAAAAACCTATAACAATTCATAGTTATTCTTATTTATAAACTTGCATATACCAATGATATTTACTGTAAAATTCAACTACGCTCGAAGAATTATGCAAAAAAAAAAAAAAAATGTTTGACAAATTCAAATATAATTGAAGCCACTCTACATGTGGTAATTTAACCTTTCGTAAAGCACTAGGAAATTTGGAAAAACATTTAATAAATAAAAAATAGAAATGTTTCAGAAAAACACCAATTTTATATATAAATGATGTAAAAAAAGAAGATTATAATATTATAATACTATCTACCTAAGGAAATAAGTTGAGGACCGTCACATAAACATTCCTTCATTTTTTCTGGGAAAAATATCAAGGGGCGTACACATATTTATTTTACGATCTTTGACAATTACTCTTAATTCTCTCGTTCCAACTTAGACACATATTTTATTTATAAATATGATCTCTACTTGTTGCTCACGAAACGTGTTCCAACTCACATAAACTCTACCTATATATCACTTAATTTACAACATTTCGTAAGCCTAATTTATAATATATAAAAATATATGTATTCAATGAAACTGAAATGTTAAATATATAATCAACATTTCTTAGCCAAACTGATTAATTAGTGTTTATAAAATTAAGAAAAATAAGAGATGATAAATAATTGTTGACACCAGCCGGAGTTAAAAATAACATAAAAGATTTTTAGCTACCGAAAAGATTAATGAGATAAATGATGCAATAGATCGCTCTCTTTATAATATTTTGTGGCACAACCTGCAGACTATTAACCACAACGTCTCTAGAATCAAGAAATTTTGTTACAACGGTATCAGAATCTTATTTCATTGTTGGATCCATTCTAGAAATACAATCTCAAATGTGATATTAAAATTACTTTAATATAGAGAAATTCTAATATGAACCACTCTGATATTTAAAATATTAACGATGAGATACTTTTTTTTTTTTTTTTTTTTAATTACAAAGATAAATATATATAGATAATAATGAAATGATAGCAATACAAATAAGAGAAACAACAACAAGAAGAAAAAAAATTGTAGTGTACTAGAAATACACTTTCCAAAAACTACACAAGCGAAAACACCCGAGCCAAGACATCTGACAAAGGGAAGAAAAAAAAAAAAAGAAGTTAAGACCGACAAAGAACAGGTCAAACACCACCAAGAAGCAACGGGACCCACAACCAGCAGATCACCTACCTCCCACTCATTGAAGGAGCAAGCGTTACCAGGGTCTTTAGCCAGATACCACTTCCACGATAAAAGTTTCATCTTATCCACCAAAGGTTCGACAGAAACAGTTCCTCTCGCAAAGATGACATCATTCTGAAAGTTTCAGATAACCTAAACAGTAGCATGCCAAATTAACAACCATCCTAGCCTCTTCTTCCTACCCCTCCCACAACCTATAAATCCTTGAAAAATCGATTGAACCCCTATTCTTCCTTCCCGTATTCTTTGACGAGATACATTGTTATTTGAAAATATAATTTAATGAACATTCTCATTTTTACAACGGTAATAATGACTTAGTTGATACCAATTCGTCCAAAACAACAAAAAATAAAAAGTTAACTTGTATTGAACTAACGTCAATTATGTCTATTATCTATCTATATAGTATAATGGGTTAACCAGCCATTCATAAAACAAACAATGAGAGCATAATTTCTTTGCCACTAACCATTGTCAACAAATGCGTTGAATTTGCTCTAGCGGTACTTTATGGACATTATAACGAGGTTTTTGGCAAACAAACCCAAACAATTGTCTGCCCGACAAGGTCGAATCTAGACATTACATATTGGTGTGGTTAATTAAAGATGAAATAAACTATGAATTAAATTATATTGAAAATAAAAAATAATATTTTTTTAATGCGCAATACATTTACAGTAAAAATTGTCTATCGGTCATATTTTGAAAATAAACTAAAATAATATCAGCTAATCGTTTCAAGAATATCTCTTTCTACAAATATTTCAAGACGGTCATTTAACTACTGATCACATAAGAAAATACAAACATAAAATATTAAAAATGAGATTGCGCCAAAAAATATTAAAACTTATTTTAAATAGTTATTCGTACTGATACTGCTAAGGGTTAAAGAGTTTGAGGTCCAGGGTTCAAGTCCTAGCAAGGAGAAAAACTAAATTAACATTGTAATATACTAACAACTAACAATTTGTCATTCAAAAAAAAATTAAAAATTGATTGACCTACATTAGATTAAATCCTTCGACATAAGAGAAATGAACACACTATCAAGACGTGACAATAATATTCCACACTAAGACACAAAAACAAAGTTTGTAATATAAGAATATTATAATATAAAATTTATTTTCAGAGTTTAATTCTGAAACTAGTTCAGAGACTCGCGCTTTCGCACAAATATATTGATTTTTATTTGATATTTAAATTTATCATTATATTAATGTGAAAATATATTTAGATACAAATATTTTAAAATTTGTTATAAAACATGGTTAAAATATAAGTAACACTGTTGTGCTATTTCTTGCAAAAGTTATTAAATGTATAAATTTATTTTTATTAAAGATACTGTCTGATAAGTGCCGAAAAATAGATAATTCATGTAATATATTAATGCACTTATTAACTTAAAGCGTAAGAAATCCTTTTGAAAAACCCTGAAATCATGTATATATTTGTTTAAGTTATTTTTACTTAGATTTTCTAAATCCCAACCATTTTTGTAGATAATGGAAGCCAAAGACAGGATTGGAACAAAGAAACCAAGATTTGAAGTTTCAAATAGCTCGCCCAGGCTCGCTGGAGCTAGCCCGGCGAGTGCAAGTCAGTGGAAAATGGAAATTTGGGCGAGGTCTGGCGAGGGCCGACGACAGTCAGTGAGCTAGGCTCGCCCAAGCTCGCCCGGCCAGAGGTAGTGACTGAAAGGTGGTCAAGAGGTCAGTGGGACACGTGTCAGTAAACCCACAGAGGAAGCAAGGTAGCTCGCCCGACCAAGTGATGCTAGTCCGGCGAGCTTAACAAAACTTGACTGTTATAAATAGAATTTCATATCAGAAATTTGGTTACTTCTCACTATTCCTGTTTTGTAACATTCAGATAAAACCCTAGAGCTAGTTCTAAGAGCAATTGAAGGTGGATTGCATCATTTTGTTGAGGAATCAATTCATGATGTACCTTTCCTTTAATCCTCTTCATCTTTGTAAGAATCTTATGGGTAACTAATATTTTCTATTGTCGGGATTAGATGTAGATCAATTTATGAACATGTATTTCTCTTGATCTTGTTATATATGGTTTAGTTATTTAATCAACTTTGATATTGTTCTTGTCTTTATTGTTTTATCATTTGATTTGAAAGAATATAGGGATATATGTTTTGAATCATTGAACTAGAACAATATCTATTGAATCTAAACTCCAGGGATAGATTTAGGTTTAATAATCACTTAAAGTATTAGGTTTTAAAGTTATTATATCGATTAATCACTTGAGGGATCGGGGATTAATAGGTGTAATAGTTTCTCGTCGTTATTTGGGAACGAAAACGTACGATGAGTAATACGTGATAAAGTCGATTAATAGCTAAACCTATGTGATTGATTGAGGAAATATATGTAAATGAATGATCGAAAGCTAATCCCAGCAATACTATTTCTCTGATATTTACAACAATCTTGTATCGCACTTTCGCATTTATATGTTTACAAGTTACTTTACTACAAAAACCATTAAGACTTTGTCACTTAAAATATGGTCATTGTTGAACGACATTTGATACCACACTAGTCCCTGAGGAGATGATAATTATAATACTTGCTTTTGTATTACAACACTATCCCGTAATTATTTAAAAATATAACTATTGTCCCGTGCATATTTTTTAATAAATTATAATTAATATATTCTAATAGATTAATAGTTGGTTCTTATAAGAGTAAAATTCCATAGAATGTTGGGAAATTTGTAATATATTAACAAAACTGATAATTAAGGACAAGTTAATAAACTTGGTAGTAATTAATTTTTTATTGACTAAATATTTTATAATCTTTTTATTATTTCTTCCTATATTTAAATTTACTAAATTTTCTATAATCTTTTAAGGTGAATTTTTTGGTACATGATGAAGTATCAAAGTAAGTATAAAAATTATCGTATCCACATGGATTGTAGTGAATCAAACGATGATAATTGATATCATACGAGAGTAAATTGACAATAAATAAAAGGAAGATTTTTTAGAATTAGGGTTTTAGAAAATAAACAGCAAGAAAGATATTTTTTCACCAAAAATCCCCAACTCTCGCGTCTGCGCCCCGCGCCGGCTCCCTGCGCAAATTTCAGTGGCCATTCCACTAAATGTTGCGCCCCGTGCCAACTACAGCATGAGTTCCAAGAATTTTTGACTTCATGTAACCGAGATTTCAAGGCATATCCAACACCTATGTACCCCCGATCCCTCGGCCCGTTAATCCATACAATAGCATTATTAAGATCAAATAATTTGAGTGAATATTAAACCTAAATTTACTCCTAGAGTTTAGAGTTTAATAGATTTTATTCTAGTTCAGGATTCAAAAAGTATATTCCTATAGCATTTCAAATCCTTAGATCAAAACAATAAAAACAAAAATAATATCAATATTAATGAATAACTAAAACCATATATAAAACCATGATTAAAAAACACATATTAATAGAGTAATTTACACTTAATCCCAACAATAGAGAGATTAGCTATTCATTTTCCTGATAGGTTTACAAAAGATTAAGAGAAGAGATGAACAAACATATCAATGATGATTCCTCAACTATTGTTGTGTATCCACCTCTAAATCTCCTTGAATCTATCTCCTAGGGTTTCTTTGTTGTTTATGGTCTTGAAAAATATGATAGGATTTGATTTTCTGCAACTGATACTCTATTTATAGCATATCCGAATGTAGCCTCTCGCTTAGCGAGTCATCCTTTCTTCACCAATGGGTTTGCTGACACGTGTATCTCTAACCCGTCACCTCTCGCTTAGCGAGTCATCTATCGCTTAGCGAACCACCTAACTTGAACTCTCTGCCTTGATATTTTTTGTTTCTCGCTATCACCTCGCTGCTTCCTTACTTAGCGAGAGACTGTTTACTTCATATCTTTGTTCGTTGGTTAGAATAAATCTCTTTGATCATAAACCTACAAAACTAGTTGGAATTAGATATAAAAAGCTAAAATTGATCATTTCACTATTTACATTATATTGGGGGATCTTTTTATAAATAACTTGTAAAATAAGTTATAAGTGCCTTAATTGAATATGTAATTTCACTACTTTTTGGCGGCTGTCAATATGGACAATTGTAATAGATTCACAAACAATGCATAATTATTGATTTTACTATATTAAATACTATTTGTAAACCTTTTAGAATTATACACTTTGGCAGTGAACCATACATTTTCAAATAAAATGTGTACCGGAGTGTTCATCTCTTTTTATTGTTTTCCTTTTGTTCATATTTGTTGGAACATGATGATCATTGGAGGCAAACTTGGTATGAATATAAACACAAGTTACGGAACAAGTGAATTGTGAATTGAAAAAAGGCTCTTTGAGTCCCACATTGGAGAGAACACACCCCTTGATAGTGTTTATATATAGGAAGTTGCACCCTTGGAGTTTGCCCCAAGGGGTACCCCGTTTTGTAAACGGCACACCACGCACTCATTGTCCTAAATATTGCGCGCGCCACCGCCGTCCGGACCGGACCTGGGCTTGGGCTTGGGCTAGGACTAGGTGATATATTAATTTTTTAATGAAAAAGAAAAAAATTATATTCTTTAATATTTTTCTTTACGCGTGGCGTTTAATTAACGCACATGTTAATTGTGCAAGAGAACAAGTCAGAAGGAATATCCGTTAGCAGTTCAGTAAAAAATGCAATTCCTAAAATCCTGATCCCATTATCAGTTCTTCACTTTCCTCCTTAAATACAGAGCATCGTTATTTTATTTTTTCAGTTTCTGATTTCTACAGTCTGAAATCCTTCTGCTTTTCTCTCCTTTCTTTTGCTTTCTTTGATAAATAATTATACACTTCTATTGTTTCATCGATTGGTTTTATAAACCATATCAGAACTGATACTTGTTTATCAGTTATCGAATTGATTCATCGAATCAATATTGAAAGGTGTAATTCGGTTCGAATTCTAAAGTGCATAGAATTCAATATTTAATTTGAGAAGGCTGTTTTATCCTGGGGACTTCGCGGTTGATAGTCTACCTTGCACAAATTATTGGGTAGTGCCGCGAAACGTCTTAAAGAAAGCATATCGATCCGCGACTCGACCAATAATTATTTTCGGTGGTAATTTTCAAACTGTTTTTCAAAACCGATTTCCTACAATTTTAAGACGTTTTCAAACTATCATGTCTGCCAAAGAAGTTATTGGTAACAATTCTGCGGTTGGAACTGAAAAACCTTTTAAGTTTGAAGGACTCCACTTCAAACGATGGGAACAAAAGATGTACTTTTTCTTGACTTTGAAAAAGGTTGTTCATGTTCTGACTGAAAACATGCCCGATGTTCCTGCTACTTCTGCTTCGGGAACGAAGGCTGTTATTATTATTGGAACCGCAACTGAGAAATTGGCCGAGGGTAAAGATAAGGATCAAAGTGATTCCGCGGTCGCTGCTGAACAATTGAAAGCTCAAGAGCTCCAACTGAGAAAAGAGAAACAGCTATGGATGGATAATGATTACTTATGTAAGAATTATATCATTAATGGACTTGCTGATGATTTGTATGACTATTACCGGTCATACAAAACTGATAAGGGTGTTTTGGAGGCTTTGCGGAAAAAGTATGACACTGAGGAGGCTGGAGTGAAGAAGTATGCAGTCAGTCGATATCTAAAGTATCGGATGGTGGATGAGAGGTCAGTAGAGGCACAGTCCCATGAACTCCAAAAGATTGCATGAGATTATCTCCAAAGGTATACCTCTCAATGAACAGTTTCAAATTGTTGTTATTATAGACAAACTGCCCCCTGCGTGGAAAGATTTTACAAACTTTTTACGTCACAAAACTAAAGAATTTTCTATCGAAAGTTTGATTACCCGCTTCCGTATAGAAGAGGAATCTCGGAGACAAGATATGAAAGAAGAAGAAAAAATTAATGCTTGATCTAAAAAGAAAACTGGAGTGGTTCTGAATCCTACGGGCAAACCATTTAAGAATCTAGAACCGTAATGCATCCAATCGGTCTAAGAATGGGAATCCTTCAATGACCCATAATGCTGTTCAGCAAAATCCACCACCACCTAAGAATGACCCCGGTGAATTTCTTTGTTACAATTGCTGGAAACCGGGTCGTATGGCTAAAAAGTGTAGAAACAAGACTAGGCCAAAACCTGCTCATTTGAATGCACAAGTGAACGTGACTGAAGCATAGCTTGCTGCATTGATCACCGAAATTAACATGGTCGGTGTAACTGAAGGTTGGTGGATAGACACTGGTGCTACACGCCATGTCTGTTTTAACCGTGCTATGTTTAAAACATACACGGTTGCTGAAAATAAGAAAGTTCAGATGGGGAATGCTCACACCTCTGAAGTTGCTGGAATTGGAGACATAGAGATTAAGTTCACCTCCAGGAAGACTCTGATTTTGAAGGATGTTATGCATGTCCCCGACATGAAGAAGAATCTTGTTTCTGGATTTCTTTTAAATAAGGCTGGGTTTAGTCAAACTATAGGGGCTGATTTGTACACCATCACTAAGAATGATATGTTTGTTGGGAAAGGGTACGCCACTGATGGCATGTTTAAATTAAATGTTGATTTGAATTTTAATAAAATTTCTACTTTTGTTTACTCTTTGTGTGATTTTAATATTTGGCATTATAGACTTTATCATGTTAATATGCGATCCATTCATAGTTTAAGCAACTTAGGTTTAATTCATAAATTGAATGTTAATGAAAAAGAAAAATGTGAATTTTGTAGTCAAGCAAAAATAACAAAGAGTAAACATAAATCAGTTATACGAGAATCTGAACAATGGACCTTATGCATACTGATATTTGTGAATTTGATGGAACATTAACTAGAAAACGCTACTTTATCACTTTTATTGATGACTGTTCTGACTACACTTTTGTTTATTTAATGAAGAATAAGAGTGATGTTTTTGAAATGTTTAAAGTGTTTGTTAATGAAATTGAAAATCAATTTAGTATGAAAGTTAAGAGACTTCGAAGTGATAGGGGAACATAATATAATTCTAGTTTATTTAATGATTATTATAAACGATATGGAATTATACATGAAACGACAGCGCCATATTCCCCTTAAATGAATGGTAAAGCAGAAAGAAAGAATAGACTCTTACTGAACTAGTCGTTGCTATTATGTTAAACTCTGGTGCCGCTACTCATTGGTGGGGGCAAATTATATTGACTATTTGTTTTTTTTAATAGAGTTCCCAAATCTAAGAGAAACGTCTATGCTTATGTGATATTAAAGAAAAGACAACCAAACTTGTCTTATTTGAGAACTTGGGGATGTCTAGCATATGTCCGTAAATCGGATCCGAAGCGAGTTAAAATCGCTAGTAGAACCTATGAATGTGTATTCATTGGATATGCAACAAATAGTAAAACATATAGGTTTTTCGACCTAAATGCAAAAGTGATCATAGAATCTAATGATGTAGAATTCTATGAAAATAAATTTCCTTTTAATTCGAAAAATAGTGGGGGCGCAGAACAGAGATAAACCCCTGAATTGAGTCACATTCTTGTGATACGAAATGCTGATAACAATGACGAAGTAGAATCAGAACTTCGTAGAAGCAAACGAGTAAGAGTTGCTAAAGACTATGGTCCGGATTATGCGGTCCATATACTAGATGAAGATCCAGCAAATCTTCAAGAAGCTTTGTCATCGATGGATGCAGATCTATGGCAAGAAGCTATTAATGATGAGATGGAATCTTTAGAATGTAACAGGACCTGGCACTTGGTAGACTTGCCTCCTGGGTGCAAACCGATTGGTTGTAAATGGATTTTGAAAAAGAAACTAAAACCTGACAGTTTTGTTGATAAATACAAGGCTCGCCTTGTAGCCAAAGGTTTTTAGGCAAAAAGAAGATATAGATTTCTTCGACACATTTTCTCCGGTCACTAGAATAACATCCATTCGAGTACTTATTTCAATTGCCGCTATTTATAATTTACTACTACACCAAATGGATGTTAAAACTGTTTTTTTAAACGGTGACCTAGAAGAAGAAATCTATATGGAACAACCTTAAGGTTTTGTAATCCATGGGCAAGAATAAGCTCCTAAGCAATGGCATGCGAAGTTTGATAATTTGATAATATCAAATGGATTTAGAGTAAATGAAAGTGACAAATGTATTTATTACAGATCTGAAAGAGACATTTGCACCATCATCTGTCTTTATGCAGATGATTTACTCATATTTGGATCAGACCTAATTGCCATAAATAAAGTGAAATCATTATTGTGTAACAATTTTGATATGAAAGACCTCGGAGAAGCAAGTGTGATTCTTGGAATCAAGATCACTAGGTTTGAGAAGGGAATATCCCTAGATCAATCACATTACGTGGAAAAGATCCTAAAGAAATATAATTACTTTGACTGTAAACCTGCCAGCACCCCGTATGACGCTAGTGTAAAACTATTTAAGAACACTGGTGAAAGCATAAGACAAACAGAATATGCGAGCATCATTAGTAGTCTTAGGTATGCCACTGATTGTACTAGACCCGACATATCCTATGTCGTGGGACTTCTGTGCAGGTTCACTAGCAGACCTAGTAATGAGCATTGGCAAGCCATTAAGAGAGTCGTGGGATACCTTAAAAAGACCATGAATCTCGGTTTGCATTATTAGAGATTTCCTGCTATACTTGAAGGATACAGTGACGCTGATTGGAACACACTATCAGATGATTGCAAGGTAACTAGTGGTTTCATATTTAGTATAGCCGGTGGAGCTATATCTTGGAAATCAAAGAAACATACCATTCTGGCACAGTCCACCATGGAATCTGAAATGATAGCACTAGAAACTGCTAGTGAGGAAGCAAGCTGGTTAAGATGCTTGCTATTTGAGATTCCCTTATGGGAAAAACCTATGCCAGCTGTGTTGATCCACTTTGATAGTATTGCAGCTATCGCTAAAGTTGAGAACCAGTATTACAATGAAAAAAGACGTCAGATAAGACGAAAGCACAACACTGTGAGAGATTTGATCTCTAAAGGTGCTGTAAGAGTGGATCATGTATGCACATATGATAACTTAGCCGATCCTTTGACGAAAGGACTAGCTAGAGATAAAGTCTTCAATACATCTGTTAAGACGGGACTAATGCCTACGAATTACTTATGATGGTAACCCAACCTAAACGATTGGAGATCCCAAGAATTAGGTTCCAATGGGTAAACAACAAGTCATGAGTAATAGGAAGTGAACGTGCAAGTATGAGAGGCACGAATCCTGAAAAAGAGAGGATGAGTTGATAAAAAACTCTTAATGAGATCTATACTTTGTATGAGTGGAGTACCTCAGGAGTACTCTTGATAGACTCACCTATATGAATGTGGAACTGAGGCCGGTTCCTATGGAGTCTAGAGGCGAACTCCTAGATCATTCATGAAACTGGGATACACGTGCAGGGCCATTAACACACGGGCTATAGAATACACCTTAAGAAAGGTTGTGTGCTGATTTGAGGAAAATCTGAGATAGAGTTCCAAGACTAATCGTCACTCTTGTTAAATCGGGCTCTTACTGGCTATGTAAAGGTTCCAAGACATAGTTCACCTTTGCTTATGCACAATCTTACAGAAACGTTTAACGTTATCCCTGAAACAACTTTTTTAGATTCAAGTGGGGGATTGTTGGAACATGATGATCATTGGAGGCAAACTTGGTATGAATAGAAACACAAGTTATGGAACAAGTGAAGTGTGAATTGAAAATAGGCTCTTTGAGTCCCATATTGGAAAGAACACACCCCAAGGGGTACACCGTTTTGTAAACGGCACACCACACACTCATTGTCCCAAATATCACACGCGCGCGCCGCCGCCGTCCGTCCGGCTCGGCTCGGACCAGGCCTGGGATAGGTGATTTATTATTTTTTTAATGAAAAGAAAAAAATTATATTCTTTCATATTTTTCTTTACAGGTGGCGTTTAATTAACGCACATGCAAATTGTGCGAGAGACCAAGTCAGAAGGAATATCCGTTAACAGTTCAGTAAAAACTGCAATTCCTAAAATCCTGATCGCTAACCGATCCACTTCCCACGATATGATCCCATTATCAGTTTCTGACAATATTTTTAAACTGATCCCATTTTCGGTGGTAATTTTCAAACTGTTTTTCAAAACCGATTTCCTACAATATTTTTATGCATAGATTCATATTTTTATTTTTTCTATAATTTTTTTATTGTTTTTGTTTTGTTCTTATTTTTATGATTCATAGTTTTATAGCAATAAGGACCAATTTATATTAACTTATTTTTAAACTTTTAAAAATAAATAACGTTTTATATTGATTTATAAATTCCCACTAACAAAAATTGTATTTTATAAGCTTATTTATATCATTCTATAATCTATTTGTAGATATAGAAACTTCCGTATAACTGTAGACATTCATACCCTCCAAATAAAATAACCTAAACTTGATATTTGCTATATTGCCACCGACGACCGGGTGTAGGGCGTGTTGTAAAGAGAGCGGATTGTAAAATTCATGTTACGTTCGAAGAATTATGCAAATAACAAATGTTTGACAAATTCAAATTTATTTGAAGCCCATCTATCTATATGGTAATTTAACCTTTCGTAATGCACAAGGATATTTGGAAAACAATTTAATAAATATATAAAAAATAGAAATGTTTAAGAAAATCACCATTTTCGTAATGCTTTTACGTGGAAACTCCTATAGTATAAGCTTATATGGTTTCTCTATAGTATATATAGCCTCATTAAGCTTCGTCATTACTCATTCCACAAACATATTTGTTATCATTTTTTTTCATAAAAATCTTGTTTACCATTGATAGATATCTTTCTTTCAAAACTTGAATTTTATAAGCTATCGGTGAATTGCACCATGAGTTCTAACAATCCAAACATCCAGCAAGTTCTTTGTCCAACCACTAGGCCATCATCAACATCATCATCCTCCACCACTGCTGGGGTTAAACTTCCAACAATGGGAAAGATCTTTGGAAGGAGAAAGTAGACAATATTTTCAGTAATGGGTTATTCTAAAGAAGTTGTTATTCATTACACCATATATATACCTTTGTTTTCTTTTTTATTCTTTGATTTCAATTTGTGGTTTTATATGTTTATTCTTTTGTATTCGAAGTCATAGTAAAGTTAAAGCTAGTAGTCTTTTTTACTTAAAAGTACATTTTGTCAATTGAATTTGAATCTCTTTATGTAATTGTGCTTTTTATCATATAATGTTGTAAGATACTCTTCATTTATGGATCCATTGACATCTTTTTTTTTTCTTTTCATCTAACCGCCAAAAATCTTCATTTAAGACTAATCTTAATTAAGATCTCCCTTGTATTTTCTTTTGTCAAATAGCCTAGCGACTAGAAATTTACCTTTTAAAGGTGAATACGTGAGCATATCGAGTTCGAACCCCGGTTCCTGCACAAATTCAACATTTTTTTGTACATTCAATTGAAGTTATCAGAAAAAGTATCAAACGGTTTTGAATTGTTATAAAAATTTATAGAGTTGATCCACTCAATGAGATCTTTGATTTCAATGGTCGGATTGAACAAATATAATTGCCGATATCGAATTATTAAGCGGAGTAAGTCGATGGAGATTTACTCCTGGAGTCAACGGATCCCTCCCCTATATATATATATATATATATATATATATATATATATATATATATATATATATATATATATATATATATAAAATTTAAAATGGCCCGACTTGGTCTGAGCACTTGAACTTGAATTGGTATGATCATCAGTTCACTAACCGATCAAATTCTGACAACCTTAGTTTTTACACAACGACTACCAAAAAAAAAAGATTTGAAGTTTCGATTTCGAGAGAATCAAATTTTTTGTATACTATAGTATAATACCCGTGCATACGCACGAGTGATATTTTTTTATGATAGAGCGGAATTAATTCCGTTATAAAATTATTCATCGGTGTAAGATCGTTGTCCCGTGTATGATAGTTATAATTGTTATAGTAGTAACTTGTTCATATATTAATAGTAACAATTTCTTATATATGTAATAGTAGCAAAACTTGTTCATATATTATAGTTAAAATTAGGGTTAATAGGTTGTTACCCCCTGCTAAGTGGGCGTGTTTTGCGTTACCCCCCGCTAAAAATTTCTTGAAGATTACCCCCTTGGAAAGATTTTTTTTTGGTTTTCCCCCTTGAGCGCACTTTTTACATCAGTTATTTTGTTCAACCGATTAAAAAAGTTTAAATTTCTTGCATCCAATAGAGGAAAAGGGAGGAAACCAAAAAAAAAACTTTGCAAGGGGGCAATCTTAAAAAAAAAATTAGTAGGGGATAACGCAAAACATGCTCACTTAGCAGGGGGTAAAGACCTATTAACCCTTAAAATTATTGAACATATTGAGATGATATTTCTCATTTTAATAGTAGCAATTTTTTATATATTTGTCATACAAAACAAAAATAAAAAAAAAACTATTAATTAAAGCTCATTATATATTTTTAAAATACAATAAAGAAGATTTAACATGAGTTAAAATTTGTAGACTATAATTAATAAGGTTGACGCTCATTATATCTACCTAGAGCGAGGTAAGATTACTTGTGAATTGTGATAATAATAATACCTAAAAACTATTTTTTCTATCATTTTAAAACGGAGGAAGTAGTAATATTTATTCTTACTAAATGGTGCAGACTTGCAATTGTTTATGCATCGTTTTTTTTTTTTACTAAAAACAATGATATTCATTCATTTCAATAATTGATAGAGGACATCAGATGCAAATACAAATTCAATATCGCTAAAAACGTAAAGGATGGAATTGAGAAACAAACTCACATCATCCAATTTAATAGCTTACAACAGCAAATTGCCTAAATATAATATGATAAAATTAAAGTCACCAGAATATCCATGTTTTTGGATCTGCAACGTTAACGTTCGAATCATTGATTGAATCTGCAATTGATTGAAGCTGATCTTTCAATATGAAAAAAATAAACACCGCAACAAGACGGAAATCAAACAAAGTCGTAACAAGACGACTGACAACACCAAACGTCGCACTTAGACAATGAAATCACAACAAAAAAAACTATAAAAAAAACTCAATCTATGTGACAAATCACTTATTTAAATTAAAAGAGAATGAGAAAAGATGCAGAAGAGTAATTTTAGGCCAAAAATAGACCTAAAATCATCCCCTCACAGTTGAAAGAAGAAGAAAGAAGACTATGGAAAAATGGAAATAGGGTCGGCGTTGTTAGATTTTGTTGGCAAATATTTGTTTCATATTTTTTGTATTTATCAATGATAAATATTTGTTTCGTAATATTATAAAAAAATAAACACTTGATAATGCCGCGATTTTTTTTATCAAAGGGCGAATATTCTATAGTTCGAATATTGATTTAAAATCATGAACCAAAAGTTGTGACAAAAAATATTAGTTCGAATATTGATTTAAAAGCATGAATCAAAAGTTGTGACGAAAAATAGGGTCGGCGTTGTTAGATTTTGTTGGCAAATATTTGTTTCATATTTTTTGTATTTATCAATGATAAATATTTGTTTCGTAATATTATAAAAAAATAAACACTTGATAATGCCGCGATTTTTTTTTATCAAAGGGCGAATATTCTATAGTTCGAATATTGATTTAAAAGCATGAACCAAAAGTTGTGACAAAAAATATTAGTTCGAATATTGATTTAAAAGCATGAATCAAAAGTTGTGACGAAAAATATTTGGAGTTATGAAAAAATAGGTAATATTTAAGTAGAAATATAGGTCTGCATAGAAATTATTAAAAAAATAGGCATGCGAATTAATATATGAGTAGAAATATAGATCTCCACATAAATTATAAAAAAAATAGACATACATATTAATATATGAGTAAATATATAGGTTCTCCGTTGAAATTATTAAAAGTAGGCATGCTATTAATATATGAGTAGATATATCGGTCTCATTGCATAAATTATAATAAAAAAGTAGTCATACGTAGAGATATATGTCCCACGGAAATTATATATGTCTCACTGTAAATTATAAAAGATAGATATTTGTAATAATATATGAGTAGAAATATATGTCACACAGAAATTATATAAATAAATAGTCAATCTTAATAATATATAGTAAAAGTCTCGTAGGAATACAAGTCTCGTAGAAATTATCAAAAAATAAAAGTTATGAAAAAATAGAAACCGTATCAATATATGAGTAAAAATATGTCTCATATAAATATAAAAAATAAAATATAAAAGCAATTAATGTGTAATAGAGTATAATTATAATAATAATATTATTTTAATAAAATTTGGTATGAAAAGAATAAAATGTCCCTTATATTAATAATGTGTCAAAATTTTTAAAAAATAAAATGTAAAAGGAATAGAAAGGACATTTCCTTATTATTTGCTTTTAATAGATTTATATGATTATTAAGATATGAAAAAAAAAATCTTATTAAAAATTATGAAAATACATGCAAATTGACTTAAAAACAAAATAAAAAAAAGGTGACTGGAAATATTTGCGAGACTAAAACATACAAAATTCTATACAACATATAAAATATATTTCCAAAATTATCATATTTTTTTTAATAGCAAATAAATATATAAGATATATATTATTTTTTTTTTAATGGCAAAAGAACATATAAAATATATTTCCAAAATTATCATTGAAATTTCATCAACATGTTACCTATATTACAACAAATTTGCAAAGAAATATTTCTTGTGCTTTGCTTATAAAAAATAAATAAATTCAAAGTTAATTACTATGAATTTGCATATACCGATTAATTTGACAATGTTGCCACCGTCCGTTGGTAAGCCGTGTAGCAAATATGTTACGTTCAAAGAATTATACAAATGTCTCGTATAAATATTAAAAATAAAATATAATTAGCAATTAACGTGTAATAGACTATAATTATAATAATAATATATATTTCATTTTGGATTTTTCAAAAAAAATTATAATAATAATATTATTTTAATAAAATTTGGTATGAAAAGACTAAAATGTCCCTTATATTAATAATGTGTTAAAATTTTTTTAAAAAAAAAGTAAAAGGAATAGAAAGGGCATTTCCATAATATTTGCTTTTAATAGATTTATATGATTATTAACATATATGAAAAAAAATCTTATTAAAAATTATGAAAATACGTACATATTGACTTAAAAACAAAATAAAAAATGATTATTTACATATATGAAAAAAATCTTATTAAAAATAATGAAAATACATACAAATTGACTTAAAAACGATATAAAAAATGGTGACTGGAAATATTTGTGAGACTAAAACATACAAAATTTTATATGTGAACTAAAAACAACTTATAAAATATATTTCCAAAATCAGCATTTTTTTTAATGGCAAATAAATATATAAAATAAATTTTTTTTTGAATGGCAAAACAACATATAAAATATATTTCCAAAATTATCATTGAAATTTCTTCAACGTGTTACCTAGATTACCACAAATTTTCAAAGAAATATTGTGTCTTGTGCTTTGCTTATAAAAAATAAATAAATTCAAAGTTAACTACTATGAATTTGCATATACCGATTAATTTGACAATATTGCCACCGTCCCTTGGTAAGCCGTGTAGCAAATATGTTACGTTCAAAGAATTATACAAATAGCAAATATATTTGACCTTCTTCAAATTTGAAGCCAATCTGCATGGAAATTTAACCATATACGTAATGCACAAGGATACTTAGAAAAACAATTAATTAAATAAAAAACATAAATGTTTTATAAAATAACCATTTTCATATAATTCTTTTACGCGGAAACACTTATGGTTTCAAACATTATTGAAAAATACTTTTAATTATGCACATATCATAAATTAGCTCATATTGTTATTAGAGGTGATCGTATCTGAACCAAATCAAAAGTAAAACACTAAATCGAATCAATCCAAATCAAATCACAAAAAATCGCATTTAGTTTAAACCGCAAGAATAATTTTTCTTTTAAACCGCACATTTTGATTTGGTTTGCGGTTTTCATTTTAGAAAACTGAACCAATACAAACTAAACCGCAAAAGTTAACTTAACTATATCAATTAGAAGCATTCAATTTATTACCTAGTCAAACTTAGCTAATCAAATCCAAATTGAGTCCATAAAACAGTAAGTTGTCAAAACATATAATTTCAGACGATTCAGAACTATACTATTAGTATTAAAAATAATTTTTTATGTGTATGCAATTTATGTGTATGCATATTATATCATGTAAACAATAAAATAAATTAAATTTCCGATTTTTATTTTTTAACATGTTGACAATGTTGTCATATTTTTTATATCGTGATAAACCGCAGAAACCGAACCAACCCTAATCGTATATTGATTTGATTTGGTTTGGATGACTTTTCAAAAACCGACCGAACCAAACCGAACCGCATACAATTTTATCTCGCGATTAGGATGATTTTTTTACTCAAAACCGAACCAAATCACATCGCGAATGCGCCTAATTGCCACAATAAGTCCGTAACCCTTTTAAAGCGTGTAGCAACCGTGGGGTTGTAAAATTCATGTTAGGTTCTTAACATAATATAGGCAATATACAATAACAACAACCACCATTTTTCAATTCTTTGACCGTTTCTCTCCTTCATTTTATGAATGGGAAATCTAACATTTCTTGATGATCAAGGATTATGAGAAAACTATTTAATAAATAAAAGAAATTTTGTAGAAATTCACCCTTGGCTTCTGCTTTTAGGATTTATTATGGTTTTAGTTTCTTCAACCATTATGATTCTTGGTTTTGGCGGCATGACCCAAGTGTTTACTATTCAGTTAAGTCGGCTTTTTTTGTGATTCGTCGTTCGACAGCCGGTGAGGTGAGCTTATCTGTAGAAGAACAAAGGCTGCTTCCAAAAGTGTGGAAAACATAGGCCCCTTTAAAAGTGGCGGTCTTTTCGTGGCAAAGTTTGCAGGATAGATTGCCGACTCGTCAAAATCTCTTGCAGCGGAGTGTCATTGGGGATGTAAATGCTTCTGGGTGTGTGCTTTGTGGAGTAGGGCATAAATCAGCCGATCACTTATTCGGCTCTTGCAACCAAATCTCACCAGTTTGGTATGGTATTCTTCGATGGTTGGGTGTGGAGCTGGTGCCTCCTCGTGGTGTTTTAAGATTTTTTTAGGCTTTCTTGGGCATGGGTAGGGGTAGAAAAGATAGATTGGGATGATTGTTAATTTGGCAAACTATTGTGTGGGCTGTCATCAAATCTCGGAATGACGTCTTATTTTTTGAAGGGACCTTTTCTGTCGAGTGTCTGGTCGATAGGGTGAAACTTTTATCTTGGAAGTGGTTCCTAGGTAAAAACCCTGATTTCCCTTGTTCCTTTTATGAGTGGGGTATTCACCCTACTTTATGCTGGAACCGATAGATTTTGTTCAGGTGTCGTTTCTGGGTCTCGATGGGTCAGGGGGATTGGAGGTCATCTAGTTACTTTGTCCTACCTGTGGTTGATCCTTGTCTCTCTCTTTCGATGGGAGTTTTCTTCTTATCGTGGTGGTGTCTTTGAGAGGTTTAGTGCGTTGGGAGTATGCATTCGTATTTTCTTATAGTTTTGTTTATGTGTCTGTCTTCTTTTATACCTTTGAGTTTGTTGGGTTGTGGTGGAGTGTACTTCTTGTACCACTTTGTTGTTTCAAACATTTCTTGTACATTTATCACTTTTTTATATTATATATATATATATATATATATATATATATATATATATATATATATATTTGTCATTAAAAAAAAAAAAAGTTTCTTCAACCATTATAAATGTCCATACCATTGTGAAGCTTCTTCATTACTCAACATTTCCAAAAATTACATTTGTGTTAATTTTCTCTCAAACAAGCTTGTAGTATATTTCCAAAAAATATTTCGTGTTAATTTAATTTTCTTTGCTAAACAAGTTTGTTTCACTAATTTTAAAAATTGAAAAGCTAGATATTGTTGCTGAATTGCACCATGAGTTCTAAAAACCCTAGCATTCAAAAAATTCTTTTTCCAACAACTAGGCCATCAACAACATCATCCTCTCAATCCACTGCCGGGACTAAACTTCCAACCATGGGGCAGATCTTTGGAAGGAGAAACTAAGCAATATTTTCACCACTTATATACTTATATAATGCATATACCTATATCGACCATCATTGTTTGCAGTCATTTGACGCATTAATGCAATTAAGACAATTGTGGTCGCTGGATTGTCCAAATTTCAAATTCAGTATTTTTAAAATGTCAACGATCCAATGACTCTGGTTGTCCGAAATGATTGAATGTGTCAAATTTTGATTGTATAGAATTTGATTTGTATATTTATATATTTTTTCCTTTCATTCATTGATTCCAATTTGTTTTTAGCTTACAAAAATATCCCCCTGGGCAATTTCGTCAGTCACGTCGTTTAACGCAAAACTGAACGAGGTTGAAGCCTCTATGTTCCCGATAGCGACATCAATGATAGGTCGAGTTATAGTCCTCTCTAAGAAAGCAACTGCTGGTTGTTTGCCCGCAGCCGTTTTGTTCAAATTACACTTACTCTGTTGAATAACACTTGGTTCGATGGCTGGTGACATCGGAGATGTATCGGGGATCACAGAGGGCATTTCCTTTGTTGTAATGACAGTCGGCTTACGTTGTAATGACACCTCTGTTGGGCCATTAGCTTTAGCAACATATTCTTTTTTGATAATTTTCTGAATAAGATCAGTTTTGTCTTTCTTCACAGGAGCCGACTTCTGCTCTAGCGGAGGCGGATGAATCCATTTACAAACTGAGATATGGTGGCCAATAGCATGACAATGGTGGCAAAAATCCGGAAGACACTCGTAAACCACCTCTAGTTTAAATGTGAATCCCTCTCGTTCGACCTGAACCTCCTCAAATAGTCTCTTAGATAGATCCAAATCCACTAGGATGCGTGCATAGTGTCCAAAAGTCCTATTTTTCGTGGGCTCATCTAAAGTAAGAGGTGTGCCGATCGCGCTTGACAAGGAATTATTTTCTTTTGCCATATTCTAATTTTTTTATTTTTTTACTAAATTAGATTTGGATAGAATAAATTAGAGTATAATCTTCTTATTTGAGTAATTTTTGTAGAATTAATTTAAAAAATTACTCAAATAAGTAAATTAATCAAGAATATTTTAGTAAAATAAATAGAACATAAATTACTCAAATAAGAATATTTTGTCTAATTTATTCAACCCAAATCTAATTTAGTCAAAAAATATAATTGGAATATGGCAAAAGAAAATAATTCCTTCTCAAACACACTTCACCAATACCTTCAATTGCTTATAAATTGACATTTTGCAAAAAGAGGTTAATATAGGTAGCCAAAAGTGCTATTTTGAAACACAGGGGGCCAAAATCGCAAGTTTTTGAAACTTAGGGCGTCAAAAGTGCAATTTAGCTTAATTTCTTTAAAAAATATTTGCACAATGTGATTGATACTAATTGACTATGTTCGTCCTTGATATATATATAAAACTAAGAAATCATCTACCAAAAAAAAAAAAAAAAACTGTTACATCAAAAGAGTCTACAAAAGGGAGTTCAAGAAGTACCGAACCCCAAAATAAAGAAAAGATACAAAGAACTCATAAATATAAAACTCCTAAGGCGACGCTGACTAGACTGAATGCCATCAATCTTTAAAACATTCGACGACTAAAAATATAGAAAAGGAAGAAATCAAGAAGAGAAAACTAAAAGAAAGTTGAGTCCACATCCTTCCAAGATCACCAAGCTCCAAAAGCACCATCACAAATGACTCAAGCAAACACTTTTTTCTTAATTATATTCATCAATATTTTTTAAAAAATAATTATTATACATGGGATAAAATATTGTTGATAAATATTTAAATTTACTATTATAAACAGAAGAATTGAAGTAATATTGTTGGTCAAAATTTTAAATAGCTACTACACACGTAATAAGTTGTTGCTAATGAAAAATTGAAGCAACTATATTAAGTTGTTGCTACTCCATCCATTCCAAAATGATAGACAAATAGAAAATATCATCCTAAGTTTAATATTATTCATATATGAACATGATTTCATTTATAAATTTTTATTAATTTTATATTATTCTATATCCGTCTTTGCCCTATAATACAATAAAAAAATTGTGACAACTTTGCGACCCATGCATATAACCACGAGTACTATACTAGTAAAAATTTATAAAGAATTATTGTATTATAAAATTTATTTTAAGAATTTATTTCCTAGGATTCAGGAAGGTGATGGGAGAGACTTTGGGGGGGGGGGGGGGTGGGGGGGTATTACGAAGAAGGTGGAGGATGGATCTGGTCCGACCTTTGGCTGTGATGTGTTCCTTTTTCTGAGAGGTTTGGTCGCTTGTTCGACCTGGCTGTGAACAAGTCGAGTTCGGTTGTTGAGATGTTCTCCTTAGGATGGGAGGTAGGATGGGCGGCGTGGGTGTGGAAGGAGGAGATGCTGAGGGAGTGGCGGTCCTTACTGCTGACCGTTTCAATGCAAGATGGGTATCCAAATATTTGCCAGCGCCAGCCTGACCTTCATTTAGGTTATTCTGTTCGTGCGTATCGACTGCTGACTTTTCAGGTTTCAGTTACTTTGGGGGCAGCACAAGATCTTATGTGGCACCAATAAGTTCCCTTGAAGGTGTCTATTTTTTTGTGGCGTCTCTTACGCAATTGGTTGTCAATGAAGACAAACTTAGTTACTCGAGGCATTATCTCTCTAGAGGCCCACTTTTGCGTTGTGGTCGTGTCGAATCTGCACAACATTTATTCCTCTCTTACATTGCCTTTGGATCTCTTTGGGCACTAGTTCAGTCTTGGATTGCCTTTTCGGCGGTGGATGCCCCCGCCTTATCAGACCACTTTGTCCAGTTCGCTTATTTCGTTGGTACTCTTTGGGCGCGACGATCCTTTCTACAGCTTATCTGGCTCGCATGCATTTGGGTTGTCTGGAATGAAATAAATCTATAATGCTCAGAAACTCAGCAAACTCCATGCAACAGTTGTTGGACAAAGTCAAATTGTTCTCTTATTGGTGAATGAAGATATCAAACTTTAACTTAGTCGCAAATTTAAATTATCATTGTTGGTGGTCGAACTCATTGTTTTGTTTGGACATTAACTAATATTTTTGTATTGTCTTGATATATTTTGGATCCTTATGTAAACTTTTATAGCCTCTTTCGCTACACCATATTCTGAAGGGGTTACTTGATTATTATCCCATATATTTATTTCCTTGTGCTTGTTAAAAAAAAAATTATTTCCGAAATTATCACATAAATTTAATGAACATGTTACAAAATATATTTTCAACGAAAAAAGTTATAAAAATTCATAGTTAGTCATAAAGTTGCTTATGCTGATGATATTCACTATATTGCCACCGTCCGTGTGAAGGGCGTGTAGTAAACAGCGCGGATTGTAAAATTCATGTTACGTTCGAAGAATTATGCAAATAACAAATGTTTGACAAATTCAAATTTATTTGAAGCCCATCTATCTATATGGTAATTTAACCTTTCGTAATGCTTTTACGTGGAAACTCTAGGGCTAGCTTATATGGTTTCTCTATAGTATATATACAGCCTCATTAAGCTTCTTCATTACTCATTCCACAAACATATTTGTTACCATTATTTTCATAAAAAATCTTGTTTACCATTGATAGATATCTTTCTTTCAAAACTTGAATTTTATAAGCTATCGGTGAATTGCACCATGAGTTCTAACAATCCAAACATTCAGCAAGTTCTTTGTCCAACCACTAGGCCATCATCAACATCATCATCCTCCACCACTGCTGGGTTTAAACTTCCAACAATGGGAAAGATCTTTGGAAGGAGAAAGTAGACAATATTTTCAGAAATGGGTTATTCTAAAGAAGTTGTTATTCATTACACCATATATACCTTTGTTTTCTTTTATTCTTTGATTTCAATTTGTTGTTTTATATGTTTATTCTTTTGTATTCGAAGTCATAGTAAAGTTAAAGCTAGTAGTCTTTTTACTTAAAAGTACATTTTGTCAATTGAATTTGAATCTCTTTATGTAATTGTGCTTTATATCATATAATGTTGTAAGATCACTACTCTTCATTTATGGATCCATTGACATCTGTTTTTTTTCTTCTTCATCTAACCGCCAAAAATCTTCATTTAAGACTAATCTTAATTAAGATCTCCCTTGTATTTGAAAAGGATTAATTTATTTATTTTTGACTAATAAAAGGATTATTAATAAGCGGTGAGTATAGGGATTTATAGGTAGATGACTTTTTTTTTTTTTTTTTTAAGAGTGCTTGTAATTAAGAACAAAAAGATTATCATTCTATAAATTATGCATGCATTATGAAAGCAATTATAGTCTTTAAAGAAGTCAATATCATATAGCCTGATTTGATTCAATTGTTAAAACTTCTACATTAATTTTCACGGTTCATTTGGTGCGTAGGATATGATAGTAACAAAATAAAATATAAAACATGATAACTATTTCCGACCGGCCAAAGGTCCAAATAACGTGGTGGTGGTGGTTGGAGGTGTTGAGGTTGAGGTTGATGTCGTATGATTGGTTTTCTCTGATGCTGGATTCTCTAACCGATTTTCAATTTTGTTGAGATTTGCAGGACTCTTTTTGAGTTGCTGAAGATTCTCAAATATGTTGAGATTTCCAGGTGTCTATGTATCTAGGTTGATCTCTTCCGCGTCGGCGTCGACCGTTTTATCCTCGTGCAATGTTTGTTTATTTGGTGTTTATTTCGCCACTACCGACCTCATAGTGGTGCCTCTGTCTTTGTCGAAACTTATATGCCTGTATTCTTATTCTACCTTTGTCTGGTCACCAGTTCGCCTAATGGAGCTGGTTCTAAATTCTAATGGGCCGAGCGCTTTTGATTCGAGTTAGCGTCTAGAAGTGACAACTTTCTGGGTTGTGTTAGTGACTGCTCTGGTAGTCTGAAATCTGAGGGGTGCCTTTCTGATTTGGGATTAGGAGGTGAATCTTGATTATGTGGTGTTTGTTTAGGGTTTTTTTTTCTTTGGGTGTTCCGCATATATACGGCACCTACGTTATGTAGTTGTTTTTTTATCGGTCTCTGTTCATCTTGTGCAGAGACCTGATTATTAATATATTTTGCCGTTCAAAAAAAAATTCAATAAAGAAGATTTGACATGAGTTAAAATTTGTAGACTATAATTCATAAGGTTGACGCTCATTATATCTACCTAGAGCGAGGTAAGATTACTTCTAATGATAATAGTACCTAAAAACTATTTTTTCTATCATTTTAAAACGGAGGAAGTAGTAATATTTATTCTTACTACATGGTGCAAACTTGCAATTGTTTAGGCATTGTTGATAAATATATTTTTCGTATTTTGTTAGATTTTGTTGGCAAATATTTGTTTCATATTTTTTGTATTTATCAATAATAAATATTTGTTTCGTAATATTATAAAAAAATAAACACTTGTTAACGCCGCGATTTTTTTATCGTAGGGCGAATATTCTATAGTTCGAATATTGATTTAAAAGCATGAACCAAAAGTTGTGACAAAAAATATTAGTTCGAATATTAATTTATACGCATGAACCAAAAGTTGTGACAAAAATATTTGGGGTTATAACCAAATAGGTAATATGTAAGTAAAAAAATAGATCTGCATAGAAATTATTAAAAAAATAGACATGCGAATTAATATATGACTAGAAATATAGATCTCCACTTAAATTATAAAAAAAAAATAGACATACATATTAATATATGAGTAATTATATAGGACCTCCGTTGAAATTATTAAAAAGTAGGCATGATATTAATATTTGAGTAGATATGTCAGTCTTCTTGCATAAATTATAATAAAAAGTAGTCATACGTAGAGATATATATCCCACGGAAATTATATATGTCTCACTTTAAATTATAAAAGATAGATACTTGTAATAATATATGAGTAGAAATATATGTCACACGGAAATTATATAAATAAATAATCAATTTTAATAATATATAGTAAAAGTCTCGTAGAAATAACCAAAAATATTTAGTTACTCGTATATATATATATATATATATATATATATATATCAGTATAAATACAAGTCTCGTAGAAATTATCAAAAAATTAAAAGTTATGAAAAAATAGAAAACCGTATCAATATATGAGTAAAAGTATGTCTCATATAAATATTAAAAATAAAATAAAAAAGCAATTAATGTGTAATAGAGTATAGTTATTATAATATTATTATTTTAATAAAATTTGGTATGAAAAGACTAAAATTTCGTTTGCTCAATTTCCTGGAGATTTTCTTAGACCGCTCAATCTCAAACGTTTTGCTCCTAATTTCCGTAGACAAGGTATTCCTAACCTCTGGGGCTTTTGCGACATAGATATTGATCCAACGGTAATATAATTGTCCGAACAACATGTTGCTCTCTCTCTTACTTTTGATCATCGAAATTGTTATATTGCGGCAGTCTATGCTAGCACCTTTCATGTAGAAAGGAGACGCCTTTGGCAGAACTTACTTTGCTTTTTTTGAACTTTGTGGGTTCTTGGTGTGTGATCGGGGACTTTAATGCCGTCTTGGGTGCTCATGAAAAATATGGAAGATGCCCTCCCTACAAAACTTCATGTGACGAATTCTCTGGTTGGACCAATCATAATCAATTAATTCATCTTGATACTATTGGTAATCAGTTTACTTGGGCCAATGCTCGAGGCGGGTCTGACTATGCAGCGCTCCGGCTAGATAGAGTAATTTGCAACTCTATGTAGCTTGATTCTTGGAGAGCAGTTTCCTGTTGTACTCTTCCTAAAAATCAGTCGGATCACCATCCTCTTCTCTTTACTTCCGACTCAGATGTACAAACTTTTCTCTCTTCCTTTAAATTCCAACGGATGTGGATGTTACATGAAGATTCTAAGCGAGTCATAGCTGATCATTGGAAAAATAATGTTGTTGGATGCCCTATGTTTATTTTGAAAACTAAGCTGAAATCTCTAAAGCCTATTCTTAAAGCTTGGAATAAAAATGTTTTTGGAGATGTTCACACCACAGTAGCTAGTGCTGTAGCACAAGTTGATTCTATTCAGCAAATTATTGATGTTTCGGGGTACACAGATGACTTAGGGGCTGAAGAGAAGCTTGCACAAATTCGTCTGAATGAGGCTTTGAGAATTCAGGAGCATTTTTGGAGAGATAAGTCTCGCTCTAAATGGTTTATCGAAGGAGACCGTAATACTAGTTACTTTCACAAACTCGCAAATTCAACAAGCTTCCAACCGTTTGGTTCGGCTCAAGGTAGGGGACAACTATATCACGAATAATAATGACACAGAGCAGCATGTGTTAATGTTTTATAAAGCTCTTTTTGATAGTGATAATCATTGTGTTCCATCTGATATTGTGGGGCGCACTATTCCGAATCTTGTTACAGCAGCAAATAATGATTTGATGACCCATGTTCCTTCGTTTGATGAAGTCAAGCAAGCTGTTTTCAATATGGACGGTTCCTCGTCCCCCGGCCCAGATGGCTTTGGTGGTTGTTTCTTTCAAACTTTTTGGGATATTGTTGGATCTGATGTGGTGGCCTCGGCCACGCAGTTTTTTCGACATGGATGGATTTTGCCCAATCTAAACTCTAGTCATGTTGTTCTCATACCGAAGTTTCCAGGTGCAGAGACCATTGAAAATTTTCGCCCTATTGCTATGACAAATTTCCAGTTCAAGATTATCACTAAAATATTGGCGGACAGACTTGCTGTGATTGCTCCCAAAATTGTTTCTGAACACCAGAGGGGATTTATCAAAGATCGACACATTTATGAGTGCGTGGGCATAGCTTCTGAAGCCATTAATATGTTAGACAGGAAAACTTTTGGTGGCAATATGGCTATGAAAATTGATATTAAGAAAGCCTTTGATACTCTAGATTGGAATTTTCTTCTTCGAGTTCTGAAATCTTTTGGTTTTAGCCAAGTCTTTTGCGGCTGGATATCCAATATTTTGCAATCTGCCAAATTGTCCATTCTGGTCAACGGTAAAGCGGTCGGTTTCTTTAATTGCTCCCGAGGAGTACGGCAAGGTGATCCTTTATCCCCTCTTCTTTTTTGTATTGCCGAGGAAGTTCTAAGCAGGCATCTCTCCTATCTTGTGAATAATAATAGGTTAAGTTGTATTACCGTCGGTCGAACAACCTTGCCTAGTCACTCTTTTTTTGCGGATGACTTGATGATTTTTTGTAAAGCCACCATGCGGAATGCTAGAAGCATCCACGATTTAATGGAGGAATATGGTGATAACTCAGGTCAACGGGTTAGCTCGAATAAGAGTAAACTTTTTGGTGGGTCCATTACCTCGACTCGATTTCACTCTCTATCACAGGCTCTCGGTTTCTCTATAGGCACGGTTCCGTTTGATTATTTGGGGGTTCCTATTTCTAAAGGGAAACCTAAGAGAATCCATCTTCAGGCCCTTGCGGATAAAGTTAAATCTAAACTTGCTTCTTGGAAAGGCCATTCTTTATCTTTGATGGGCAGAGTTCAACTTGTTCAATCTGTGATTCATGGTATGCTCCTTTATAGCTTTAAGATTTATTCTTGGCCTAGCAGTCTGATCAAACATTTGGAAGGCTGTATTCGGAACTTTAATTGGTCTGGGAGTATTGATACGAAGAAATTAGTTACTTTATCTTGGGATAAAGTTTGTGCTCCGATTTCTTCAGGTGGTCTTGGTTTGCGTCGGCTTAAAGATATGAACAAAGCAGGTTGTATCAAATTATGTTGGGAACTAATTAAATCTGATAAACAATGGGCTACTACTCTTCGTAGTCGATTCTTCCGCAATTCTAATCCCATTGCTCATACGGTATCTTCCTATATTTGGTCTAGCTTGAAGCAATACCTTCCTTTGATTCAGCATCACAACACTTGGCGGGTTGGTAACGGCAATGCCATTTCTTTCTGGAATGATAACTGGCTGGTTTATAAGCTGAAAGACTCTTTAGATGGATAACTCCTTGATTCTCTTTCACCTCTTTTGACTGCTAAGGTGGCAGATGTTATTAATAGCCAGGCTTGGGCTCTTCCTGATGTCTTCCGTCAGTCATTTCCGATTATTGCAGATGACATTCTGGCCACATCGCTCCCCTGCACTCCAGTGTCGGATGAGTTGGTTTGGACCGGCTCTACTTCGGGGCATCTGACTTTTAAAGATGCTTATTTATGCGGCTTACCGGTTATGTCTAATCCAGGGTGGGCTAAAATTATTTGGCACTTATTTATTCCCCCTCTTGGTCCCTTGTTACTTGGAGAGTCATGCACAATGTTATAGCCACAGATGATAATTTGGTTAAACGTGGATTTCAGATTGTATCTTGTTGTAGCCTTTGTGGTAGAGAGTATGAAACGGCTGACCATCTTTTTCTGCGTTGTCCCTTTATAACTCGTTATTGGAACTGGTTATCTACTTTGATTGGCAAAACCATCAATGTTTCGAGCTTCAATTCTCTCCTCGGCATGTGTAGTAGAGGTTGGAGCCCACAGGTGCGTGATCTTATTACCGCAGCTATTATTAATATCATGTGGTTGATTTGGAAAAGTAGGAACAATATTAGATTTAATGATATTATTCCCAACTTCCCTCATGATCTTACTTACTTGAAGAGTCTCATTCACCAAGCTGCCTCTCACTCCAAAGGCCATATGTTCTCGTCTATACATGAGTTTTCTATTATAAAGCATTTTGGTATTGTTTGTCATCCCCCTCCTCCTCCAACTATCACGCAGGTAAATTGGGTTCGGCCACCTTTTAACTGGGTGAAATGTAACACGGATGGTGCATCTGGAGGCTCCCCCGGGGCTTTGTCGTGTGGTGGTATTTTCCGGGATCACTTGGGTACTTTCTTAGGTGCTTTCTCCGTAAATATTGGGGTTGCTTCCTCTCTTTATGCTGAAATTTGTGCCGCAATTTTTCCTATTGATTTTGCCACGGCAAGAGGATGGACTAATCTTTTGTTGGGATGTAATTCTCTCTTACTTGTCCAAGCCTTTTCGAATATTCACCTTGTACCTTGGAAGCTGAAGACTAAAGGAAGAATTGCCTACAACGCATTAGAAATTATCGGTTTCGTTTCTCCCATATTTACAGGGAGGGCAATACTTGTGATGACCGGCTTGCTAATGCAGGTTTTTTTGTTGATGGGGTTGTATGGTGGGATCAATTACCTAGTTGCTCTAGAGATAGCTTCTCAAGAGATAGATTAGAACTGCCGAATTATCGTTTTCGTTGATCTTGTTTTGGTGGGTTTGATCGATGCCCCCCACCCTTCTTTATTTTCTTTCATTTTAATTTAATAATACTTTTGGCAGGTAGGTAGAGGAGTGGTTGATCATGGGGGTGCCAACCTAGTTGGGATGTCTATGTGATACCATGATGCCTTGTCCTCCAATTTATTCAAAATAAAAATAAAAATAATGTGTCAAAATTTTTAATAAATGTAAAAGGAATAGAAAGGACATTTCCATAGTATTTGCTTTTAATAGATATATATGATTATTAGCATATATGAAAAAAAAAAAACTTATTAAAGATTATGAAAATACATACAAATTGACTTAAAAACGAAATAAAAAATGATTATTTACATATATGAAAAAAAAAATCTTATTAAAAATTATGAAAATACATACAAATTGACTTAAAAAGGAAATAAAAAATGGTGACTCGAAATATTTGCCAAACTAAAACATACAAAATTTTATATGTGAACTAAAAACAACATATAAAATATATTTCCAAAATTATCATTTTTTTAGGGTAAATAGGTCTTTACCCCCTGCAATATAGGCGACATTTGCAATATCTTCTGTAAAAAAAAAAATTGAGATTCTCACCTTGCAAATTTTTTTTTTAATTTGCCTTACCCCCCTTGCCCAACACATGGCAGCCTAGTTGGCTGGAATTTCCACGTGGCACCACCAGATGATGCCACGTGGAAATTAATCAAATAAAAAACTTTAATTCCACATCATTTAAATCCACATCATTTTTTTTTAACATCATATTAAACATGATTATTATAAAAAAGAAAAATAGAAAAACAAAAAATAAACCAAAATCGATGAACATCTTCAACACCATTCATCTTCCTCAAACCCATTCCTAGAAAACCTTCCCAGATTTTCATCAAACTCAAATTTATCCTCTTCTTTAATTTCTCTTCATTTAATTTGTGTGTCAATTACTCAAATTACTAAGTCCCATTTAGAGAACTCAACTCTATTAGATGCACCAAATTCAATTTCCCAGTTAGTTAACAACCAAATCCACAAGATTATATCATCAATCTCAACATGGAAAGCAAAAGAAAAAAATCCAGAAATCCAGGAAGAACAAAAATAAATCTCTCTGTAAAAAATAACAAGAACAAATTCAGAACGCACATAATCGCTGGACTCAATTCAATTCTATTAGTCGCTCAACTCAATTCTAAAACGCACATAATATGCCAAAACGCTTATATGCATTGTAAGCCATCAAACACACTCAACATGAGTCAAACCGCCCAAAACTTTACCTCAATCAAACAAATCTGAACTTAATTACACATAGAAATCAAACACAAGAACTCAAATTGAAGCTCAAAACCCATTTTTTTTCCACATCCACTGAAATCACAAAATCTGAAGAAAGCCTTCAACAAACTAATAAAAAGGGTAGTAGAAAACAGCAATAAACTCATTTTAGTTGCAGCAAAATGCAAAATTGATACAAAAAACTCACCACCGACAGAGAGAGAAAAATTCAGAAAATAAAATAAAAAACAAAGATGAGTTTAGTGGTGGTGAGGAGGCTTGGAAAAAAGGGATTCAGTGGTGGTGGTGGGGAAGTGAAAGAAGGTGGTGGTGTGATGCTACCAAATTTTGATGTTGGGTAATGGGTTCGATGGTGTTGATGTTGTTGTTGGGAATGTGGTGAGTTTGTGATGAAGATAATCATCACAATTTTTTAATTTTATTTTTTTTACTTAGTAATTTAATCTTTAACTCATTATATTTTTATTTAAATGGAAAATGAAAATATAATCAGAAAATATAAAAAATATAATTTTGGTTTTTAAAAACAAAAAATGATGTGGAATTTTTTTTTTATTTGATTAATTTCCACGTGGCATCATCTGGTGGTGCCACGTGGAGATTCCAGCTAACTAGGCTGCCATGTGTTAGGCAAGGGGGGTAACTGGGTAAGGCAAATTAAAAAAATTTTGCAAGGTGGGAATCCCAATTTTTTTTTACAGAGGGGTATTGCAAATGTCGCCTATATTGCAGGGGGTAAAGACATATTTACCCTTTTTTTTAATGGCAGATATATATACATATAGGGTCAAGATCAAATGACACCAATTAGTTTGATACCAAATGTTACACCGCTTAATAACGTTTTAACGAATTCAAATTTTACAAAATTCACCGTTGGATTGGAACATTATATCCTATAGATCATTCATGTTAAATTTTATAAAAATCTAAAACTGTTTAATAAGTTATTGAGACTCATAAAGATTAACGGTATTCAATAAAAACATTTAAACCGTTAATCTTGATGAGTCTAAATAACATATGAAATAATTTTAGATTTTTATAAAACTTAACGTAAATAATCTATACTTTTTTTTGAAAAGGCAAATTTTATTAACGACATTAAATGGCACAGGGAGTACCAACTAAGTCAAACAAAGTACAAACAAAGGCCCCCAAGAGCATCCACAATGGAGCACTTCAACTTTGAGTACTAAAATGGGTCTCACATGGACACATCACTAATTTATTATTTTTTAATAATAATATCTAATAGGTACTCAACCTTTCCAATGGAGCACTTCTTAAAAGGTTCTAAAAAAAACCCCATTAATAACTCCACATCATTAAAAAATTGTGCAAGAGGAAAGAGAGTTCAATAAAAAAAAAGATGAATTGAAGAGGAGAGAGAGAGTTCTTATTTTAGAAGTAGTATCTAATAGGTACTCAAATGAATGATACTCCAATGGTAGTACCTAATAAGTACCATAAGTACCTAATAGGTACTACACCATTGGAGATGGTCTAAGGAGCCAACAATAATAGTAGCAAATAAAAACCCAAAACAAAGGAAAAAAAGACTACACTAGGCCAATCATCTAAGCATACAATCCTTTGGGTTCCAAATCAAATATAGATGATCTATATAATATAATGTTCCAATCCAACGGTGAAATTTGTAAAATTTTAATTCGTTAAAGCATTATTGAGCGGTGTATTATTTGATTTCAAACTAGTTGGTGTCAGGCCCGACCCAATAAGGGGTGCAACAAGGTCTGTTGCATTGGGCCTCAAAAATTGGAAGGCCTCAAAAAAAAATTGTAGGGTAGTAGTATTAGTAAAATAGGGGGTGTAAAAATAGTAATTCCGCACAATATTAAGCAGCCCAAGCCCAATTCTGCACAATATTAGGCAGCCCATGCACAATATTCTGCATAATAGGGGGTGTAAAAATTAGTAAAAATAGTTAGAAGGTATTAATTTGTTGTTATTGATATAATATGAATCCTTTTTATGTTTAATTTTTTGGTGCAAGAATCATTTTTATGTTAATTACAAGGATAATTATATTTTCTGTTATTTGCAATTTGAAATCGATTAGTTTTTTTTTTAAAAAAAAAATTATTAAGAGGCTATTTTAAAATTTGCACATGGCCTCCTAAAACTCAGGACTGATCCTAGTTGGTGTCATTTGATCCTGACCCATATATATATATATATATATATATATATATATATATTTTAATGGCAAAACAACATATAAAATATATTTCCAAAATTATCATTGAAATTTCATCAACGTGTTACCTATATTACAACAAAGTTTCAAAGAAATATTGTGCCTTGTGCTTTGCTTATAAAAAAATAAATAAATTCAAAGTTAATTACTATGAATTTGCATATACCGATTAATTTGACAATATTTCCACCCTCCGTTGGTAAGCCGTGTAGCAAATATGTCACGTTCAAAGAATTGTACAAATAGTAGCAAATATATTTGACCTTCTTCTTGCACCAAAAAAAAAAAAATATATATATATATATATATTTGACCTTCTTCAACTTTGAAGCCAATCTGCATGGAAATTTAACCATATACGTAATGCACAAGGATACGTAGAAAAACAATTAATTAAACAAAAAACAAATGTTTTATAAAAGACAAATGTTAAAGATTGTTTGGATGGAGAATTCTAAAAATTCAAAGGATTTTAAATATTAGGTAATTTAATTGTTTCAATTGAATTTCCTTGATTTTTAAATTCTATTGTTTGGAAAAAATTGTGAAATTTCATCAATTTTAAAATTCTTTGTTTGGATAATGTAATTAAATTTTCTTCATTTAATTTTATTTATTTTAATATAAAA
Source organism: Trifolium fragiferum (assembly GCA_954870985.1). Taxonomy (NCBI): domain Eukaryota; kingdom Viridiplantae; phylum Streptophyta; class Magnoliopsida; order Fabales; family Fabaceae; genus Trifolium; species Trifolium fragiferum. Next base: position 13,383,620 of record OX940795.1, on the reverse strand, counting down.
ATTATTATAATTTATTTGTAATTAATATTATTTGAATAACTATAATAAATATTAAATAACTCGACCTGAACCATAAAACCAGCCAAAAAAACCTAAAATTAACCATAAATTCAAAAAATCGGCCGAAAAATTTAAAATCGTTCAAAAACCCTAAAATCAACTATAAATCATAAAATCGCCTGAAATCACAAAAAAATCGGCCGAAAACTTAAAATTGGCCAAAAAACCTAAAATCGTCCGAAAACGAAAAAAATCAATCAAAAAATCTAATATAAACTGTAAATCCTAAAATCGGTTGAAAAAACATAAAATCAGCTGAAAAAACTAAAATCGGCCAGAAATCCTAAAATCGACTATAAACCCTAAAATCAGCCAAAAATCTAAAAAAATGGCCGAAAAACCTAAAATTGGCCAAAAACCCTAAAATCCACTGTTAACCCTAAATCGGCCGATTTTAGGATTTTCGAACAATTTTAGATTTTTTGGCAGATTTAAGCGTTTTTGACCAATTTTGTAGTTCTTCTGAGATTGACTGCATCATAAGGCTAAAACAACTTAGTCAGAGTGACTTAACTGAAGCATTAATGCTGAAGTAATTAAGTCTAAACCACTTGTGCATATTGAAGATGTGCAGAAGCAACATGTTGAACAAGATGTCCTAGACATCTTGTCACTGGGTTCAGAGCATGTTTAGGGAACATGTCGAACAAGATGTCCCAAGACATGTGGGTAGGACATCTTGACCCAATTCAGCTTAAAAGATAATGCTTATCCATTAAGCACGCGTGTTTGTTTTAATTTGAATAAAGCGCGAATCTTTTAGTAACAAGCTGAGATTAGGATTAATCATAAAGTTTGTTATTAATCCTATGTGTTAGATACGATTGGATTCGTATTTAATTTGTGGATAAAGATTAATTCTTTATCTTTCTGGAGTTAAAACGAGTTTGTTTTAAAACTAATTCTTATTTTTGTGTATCTGAAAGATTGAAGATTATCTGAAGACTTGCACGCCTATATAAAGGACTCAACATAGAGCTTAAAACTCAACCCACAATAACTGAAGATTGTGAGTCCAAAGCTTTGTGCCCACTGTGCAAAGCATTAGTAGCTACTCGTATTGTTCTTGATACTTGGTAGCCTTGAGTCGTTGAATGTTGTCATTCAACTTTGTCTTTTAAACTGTGAAGTTTAAAGTTTCGTCACTTGGGATTAGTGATTAGAGGGAGTTGGGTAGGTTCTCATATTCAGGGGGAGTTAGCCATTGAGTAGAAGATTACTAGGATTAAGAAAAGGCATACATGCCAAAAGGTGTTTAGTGTGGTTGTAAGACTAAGTATTGATTCGGAGTAGTAGTGTTCACTTCCTGGATTGGTATCCTCCAGAGTAGGGCTGTTTAGCGCCAAACTGGGTTAACAAATTATTGGTGTTATTTATTGCTTTTATTTACTTCAGTACTGCAATAAATCGTGATCCTCATAATCAGTTGTCTAGGACATCTGGACTGCAGACACATTGTCCTAGACATTGTGTACGACATATGCCTTGCCAGAGAATAGAATTTCAATTGGCATCAGAGCAGGCACCCTAACCTGCTGGGTAAGCTCCAGGGAGATATATTTTGTTCAAGATGGACAAGAATGGAGGATCAATAAACAGACCACCACTTCTGAATGGATCAAACTATGACTATTGGAAAGCAAGAATGATTGCTTTCATCAAGTCCATGGATCAAAAAGCATGGAGGGCAATTATTACTGGTTGGAATCACCCAATAGTCTATGTAGAAGATGGTACTTCAACATTTACAAGTGAAGGAGAGTGGACCACAGAAGAGGAAACTGAGGCCAATGGCAACTCTAAAGCACTAAATGCTATCTTCAATGGTGTTGATGAAAATATATTCAAACTAATCAACACATGTACAGAAGCCAAGCAAGCTTGGGAAATCCTTCAAATTGCTCATGAAGGAACCTCCAAGGTTAAGATGTCAAAATTGCAGCTCCTCTCCACGAAATTTGAAAATCTTAAGATGGAGGATGATGAGACTATATCAGATTTCAACAATAGGATCTGAGATATAGCCAACTCGTCTTTTGCTCTGGGAGAGAAAATACCTGAAGAAAAGTTGACAAGAAAAATCCTTAGATCACTACCTAAGAGATTCAACATGAAGGTAACTGCAATTGAAGAATCTCAAGACTTGAAAACAATGAAGATGGATGAACTCATTGGCTCACTACAAGCCTTTAAGATGGCGTTCGATGACAGATCAGAAAAGAAAATAAAAAACAAAGCTTTTCTATCTAGAGCCATAGCCCTTATAAGCAACGACTTCAACAGGTCTTTGGCAAAACTAGGAAAGTACAAGAAGTCAGATGTCCCAGTCATCCGGTCCGACATCAAGCCTCAGAGGAAAAACAGTGATGAATGCAAGACGTGTCAAGAAAATAGATGTTATGAATGCAAAGGATATGGACACAACGTACATGAATGTCCTAATCATCTGGAAAAACAACAGAAGGGTATGAGTAGTACTCTGTCTAAAGAACCTGACACAGAAATCAATCTTGCATTCACCAGTAAATGCATGACAAAAGAGGATCCTTCAGAAAATCTCTCACCATGGAACAAGGAAGAAGAAACATGTGTGATATTACAACAGAGAAGACTCATAGATTCTCTTCTTCATGAAGGACTAGTCAACAATGATCTCAAGGAAGAAATCTCTCTGCTAAATACAAAACTCACAGAGATTGCTTTATCAATAAAAATTCAGAGCAACAGTTCAAAATCATCAAGGAAGCAGAGAAAGAAGCACATGTCGAACCACTTGTCCCACCATTCTGATCAGAACCAAAGATCAACTGAAGACAAGATTCAATCTAAAAGGAGAAGGAAGATTTGTCATCACTGTGGGAAAGAAGGACACATAAGGACTTTTTGCTTTGAGCTATATGGCTTCCCTAGGTTTCATGAACAATTTTGGAACAGACACACAACCAGAAGACAAGCAAATAACTCCCTAAACAAGCTTACTTATCTAATAGCTCATACATCACTCAGAGTAACCTCCAAAGATGATTGGTACTTTGATAGTGGATGTTCAAAGCACATGACTGGAGAAAAAGCCTATCTTCAAGAAATAAAAAATTATTCCAACAGCTATGTTACTTTCGGGGATGGAGCTAAAGGAAAAATAAAGGGAATAGGAAAGCTGAATGGACCTGAATTACCAAGCCTTGATAATGTTCTCCTTGTAGAAGGACTTACAGCTAACTTAATAAGCATAAGTCAGCTATGTGACCAAGGACTAAGAGTCAGCTTCAACAACTCTGAATGCATTGTGACCAACAAAGATCAAGAAGTTATGAAAGGGTCAAGATCCAAGGATAACTGTTATCTATGGCAGTCTCAACACAAGAGTCAGAACGTCTCATGCATGATAACTAAGGAAGATGAGACTAAGCTTTGGCATCAAAAGTTAGGACATCTCAATCTCAAAAGTATGAGAAAACTCATCATAGAAGAAGCAGACAGAGGATTGCCTAAACTCAAGATAGAGGAAGGCAAAATATGTGGAGAGTGCCAGATTGGGAAGCAAACCAAGATGTCACACAAGAAGGTTCGACATACGGTCACCACAAGAAACCTAGAGCTGCTTCATATGGATCTTATGGGACATTTGCAAGTTGAAAGCTTGAATGGTAAAAGATATGTTCTAGTATGCGTGGATGACTACTCAAGATACACATGGATTAGATTTATCAGAGAAAAATCTGAAGTTTTTGATGTGTTCAAGGAGCTGTGCTATCTCATTGAGAAAGAACAGGGAAGTGAAGTAATTAGAATAAGAAGTGATCACGAGAAAGAATTTGAAAACTCAAAATTTTCATAATTCTGTGCTACCAAAGCCATTGAACAAGAGTTCTCAGCTCCTATCACACCACAACATAATGGAGTGGTGGAAAGGAAAAATAGAACCTTGCAAGAATGCACTAGAGCCATGCTACACGCCTAAAAACTACCTTATCACTTCTGGGCTGAAGCTATGCACACAGCATGTCACATACACAACAGGGTGATTCTAAGAAAAGGGACAAAAGCAACCCAGTATGAATTATGGAAACGAAGAAAACCAACCGTCAAGTACTTCCATGTATTTGGTACTGTGTGTTATGTCCTAGTTGATCGAGAGCAGAGAAGAAAATTAGATCCCAAAAGTGATGAAGGCATCTTCATGGGATATTCAGCAAATAGTAGAGCATACAGAGTATACAACAAATGCACCAAGACAATCATAGAATCCATCAATGTCGTGTTCAATGATACTCCTGAAGAACCACTCATTGTAGAAGAAGAAGAAGATGATGATTCTCCTCAGCCATCAAGTGATCAACCAAATGTCCCGGACATCGTGCCAGACAGTCCAACAACTGAGCCAAGTACTATATCTCCTAGGTTCAAGGGATTATCCACAAGACTTCTGAAGATGCATCCTGTTGATAACATCATAGGAAATCCAAATGAATGAGTCATCACCAGATCCAGAGATCAAATAGCTAACTCATGCTTCATATCCTCAATTGAACCTAAAAATATCAAAGAGGCACTGAGTGATGAGTTCTGGATCAATGCCATGCTAGAAGAATTGGAACAATTCACAAGGAATCAAGTATGGGAGCTAGTTCTAAGACCTGAACAAATCAATGTGATAGGAACCAAATGGGTGTTCAAGAACAAGTCAGATGAGAATGGTACTGTTACAAGAAACAAGGCTCGTCTAGTTGCTCAAGGATACACACAAGTAGAAGGGGTGGACTTTGATGAAACATTCGCACCAGTTGCTAGGCTTGAATCTATATGGCTGCTACTAAGCATCTCGTGCACAATGAGGTTCAGACTTCATCATATGGATGTTAAAAGTGTCTTTCTAAATGGATACCTCCATGAAGAAGTCTATGTAGAGCAACCAAAAGGATTTGTAGACTCCAGCTTCCCTGAACATGTTTACAAATTGAAGAAGGCTCTATATGGATTGAAACAGGCACCTAGAGCATGGTATGAAAGATTGACTGAGTTTTTGATCAACAATGGGTACGTCAGAGGAGGTATAGATCAGACACTATTTGTGAAGAAGAATCTAAAAGAGATTATGATCGCCCAAATCTATGTGGATGACATAGTCTTTGGAGGCATGTCTGACCAGATGGTGGAACAATTTGTTCGACATATGAAGTCTAAGTTTGAGATGAGTCTAGTAGGAGAACTAACCTACTTTCTTGGCCTTCAAGTCCAACAATTAGAAGACACTGTCTTTATATCACAAAGCAAATATGCTAAAAGCATTGTGAAGAAGTTTGGACTAGAGAGCGCCACACACAAAAGAACTCCAGCTGCTACTCACATCAAATTAAGTAAAGATGAGAATGGAGTTGATGTAGATCAATGTCTCTATAGAAGTATGATATGGATTCTTTTATACCTAACTGCAAGCAGACCAGACATAGCCATTGCAGTAGGAGTTTGTGCTCGATATCAAGCAAATCCCAAGACTAGTCATTTACTACAAGTGAAGAGAATCATCAAATATGTCAGTGGTACTTGTAATTATGGAATGCTCTACTCATACAATGCAAATCCTACTCTTATTGGATATTGCGATGCAGATTGGGTTAGAAGCGCTGATGACAGAAAAAGCACCTCAGGAGGTTGCTTCTTCCTTGGTGATAATCTCATCTCATGGTTCAGCAAGAAGCAAAACTGTGTGTCACTATCCACCGTTGAAGCTGAATACATAGTTGCAGGAAGTGCCTGTTCATAGTTACTCTGGATGAAGCAAATGTTGACAGAATACAATGTCCAACAAGATGTCATGACATTATTCTGCGACAACCTCAGTGCCATCAACATATCAAAAAATCCTGTTCAACACAGTATAACAAAGCACATTGATATTCGCCATCACTTCATCAGAGAACTTGTTGAAAAGAAAATGGTTACTCTAGAACACATAGCCATAGAAGAATAACTAGCAGATATCTTCACAAAACCTCTTGATGCAGTCCGATTTGAACAATTAAGGAGTGCATTAGGCGTCTGCATTCACGAAGGTCTGTAGATTGATACAGACCAAAAAGGGCGTGCAACCATCAGAAGATCCCATGCACGCCTCCAGCACGAGACAGAAACAAGACAACAATCCAACACTACCTGTCTCTTGTAAGTATTATGGTCTACCAAATGTCCTAGACATTGTAGACTTTGACATCCGGCACCAAGTGTGCACTTATGTATGCTGTTCATTTCTTTTATTAATCAATGAATATTTTCCTTTAACCTTTAACAAATTATGGTGGGGGGTAATAATTGATGATATAGAACAGCTCTTTGGCAAGTAGAATCAATCTCTTGCTTTACGGATGAAAATTAATCCTATGTGATAGATACGATTGGAGTCCTATTTAATTTGTGGATAAAGATTAATTCTTTATCTTTGTGGAGTTTGTTTTAAAACAAGTTTGTTTTAAAACTAATTCTTATTGTTGTGCTTCTGAAAGATTGAAGATTATCTGAAGACTTGCACGCCTATATAAAGGACTCAACATAGAGCTTAAAACTCAACTCACAATAACTGAAGATTGTGAGTCCAAAGCTTTGTGCCTACTGTGCAAAGCATTAGTAGCTCCTCGTATTGTTCTTGATACTTGGTAGCCTTGAGTCGTTGAATGTTGTCATTCAACTTTGTCTTTTAAACTGTGATGTTTAAAGTTTCGTCACTTGGGATTAGTGATTAGAGGGAGTTGGGTAGGTTCTCATATTCAGGGGGAGTTAGCCATTGAGTAGAAGATTACTAGGATTAAGAAAAGGCATACATGCCAAAAGGTGTTTGGTGTGGTTGTAAGACTAAGTATTGATTCGGAGCAGTAGTGTTCACTTCATGAATTGGTATTCTCCAAAGTAGGGCTGTTTAGCGCCGAAATGGGTTAACAAATTACTGGTGTTATTTATTGCTTTTATTTACTTCAGTAGTACTGCAATAAATCGTGATCCTCACAATCAGTTGTCTAACCAGTTGTCTAGGACATCTGGACTGTAGACACATTGTCCTAGACATTGTGTAAGACATCTGCTCTGCCAGAGAACATAATTTCATATTATTTTTGGATTTTCAGCTCATTTTAAAATTTTTGGCCAATTTTAGGGTTTTTGGCCGATTTTATGTTTTTTGCAGTCGATTTTTTTTGATTTTCGGTCGATTTTTTAGCTTTTAGGCAGAATTTAGATTGGTTTTTTTTCCATTTTTTTGGGTTTTAGGCAAATATAAGGGCGTTTGGCTGATTTTAGATATTTTTGCCGATTTTAGGATTTTCGACCGATTTTAGGGTTTCTGTCGATTTTAGGGTTTTGGCTGATTTTTTGGGTTTTGGCTGATTTTTTGGGTTTTCGGCTGTTTTCAGGATTTTTGATTTTTCAGCCGATTTTATAATTTTCGGCCGATTTTAGATTTTTCGAACGGTTTTAGATTCTTCGACCGATTTTAGTTTTTTCAGCCGATTTTTTATTTTTCAGCCGATTTTAAATTTTTCGTCTGATTTAATGTTTTTCGGCCATTTTAGATTTTTCGTTCGAATTTTGGGTTTTCGTTCGATTTTATATTTTTCGACTGATTTCAGATTTTTCGGCCTTTTTTTTTTTAGCCGATTTTAGAATTTTCGGCCGATTTTAGGTTTTTTATCCGATTTTAGTTTTTTCGGCCGATTTCAGGTTTTTTTGACCGATTTTAGATTTTTCATCTGATTTTTAGGTTTTTCGGCCATTTTAGATTTTTTAGGTATTTCAGCCGATTTTAGGTTTTCGGCCGATTTTAAATTTTTCAAGCTTTTCGGCCGATTTTAAGTTTTTCGTTTGATTTTTTATTTTTTAGGTTTTTTCCCGATTTTAGGATTTTCATTTGATTTTAGATTTTTTGATCAATTAGTAATTTTAAAAGTTTATAGAGAAAAAAGAATTTCAAATTCTTAGCTTTTATGTGTTATTTGAAATTTCTTAAATTTAGTTTACAAAAAATACTTCACGAATTCCCTTTATTTTTTAAATTCTCCAAATTTATCATCCAAACAAAAAAATTTGAATCACAGTATTTGAATTTCTTCAAAAAATTACATTATCTCAAAACATTTCCTCATCCAAACACACTTATGGTTTCAAACATTATAAATAAATCCATTTCATCATTAAGCTTCTTCATTACTCATTCACAATTTGTTTTAATTATAAATTGAAAAATACTTATAATTATGCACATATCATTTAAATTAGCTCATATTGCCACCGTAAGTCCGTAAGCCTTTTAAAGCGTGTAGCAACCGTGGGTTTGTAAAATTCATGTTAGGTTCTTAACATAATATAGGCAATATACAATAACAGCAACCACCATTTTTCAATTCTTTGACCGTTTCTCTCCTTCATTTTATGAATGGGAAATTACATTTCTTGGTGATCAAGGATTATGAGAAAAATATTTAATAAATAAAAGAAATTTTGTAGAAATTCACCCTTGGCTTTTGCTTTTAGGATTCACCGAGCTAGTTATTATGGTTTTAGTTTCTCCAACCATTATAAATATCTATACCATTGTGAAGCTTCTTCATTACTCAACATTTCCAAAAATTACATTTGTGTTAATTAATTTTCTCGCATAAACAAGCTTGTATATTTCCAAAAAATATTTTGTGTTAATTTAATTTCTTTGCTAAATAAGCTTGTTTCACTAATTTTAAAAATTGAAAAGCTAGATATTGTTGCTGAATTGCACCATGAGTTCTAAAAACCCTAGCATTCAAAAAGTTCTTTTTCCAACAACTAGGCCATCAACAACAACATCATCCTCTCAATCCACTGCCGGGACTAAACTTCCAACCATGGGGCAGATCTTTGGAAAGAGAAACTAAGCAATATTTTCACCACTTATATATATATACTTATATAATGCATATACTTATATCGACTATCATTGTCCGCAGTCATTTGACGCATTAATGCAATTAAGACAATTGTGGTCACTGGATTGTCCAAATTTCAAATTCAGTATTTTTAAAATGTCAACAATCCAATGACTGATCTGGTTGTCCTAAATGATTAATGTGTCAAATTTTGATTGTATAGAATTTGATTTGTATATTTATATATTTTTTCCTTTCATTCATTGATTCCAATTAGTTTTTAGCTTACACAAATAATATATATGTATCATGTATCTGTTTATAGGAAGTTATATATAACAAAGAAAGCTTAACAGTGTTTATTTAATTTTATTTAAGATGTACCTTATTGAAATTGTTTGTAAGTGCTCATAAAAATTGTAAGATCACTATATATTCTTTGATTTATTTATGGATCCAGTAACATTTTTTTGTTTCATCTGTCGAAAATAAATTTACTACTTTTTATAGCTAACTATCTTTTTTTAATCGGTGAAATTTATTTTAAACAACTCAAACACAGTTATACATAATAATGTGCTTAAAGAAAACCACTACAAGAAATTTCTTTATTAGTCACGAATAGTTACCCACGGTTTTATAGCTATGGATAATTTTGAAAGTAACGACGACTTACCCACGACTAAGCCATCTATAATTTTTTTATTGTTTTTTTAATTGTTTCTCACAACTTACCCACGGTGTAACCGTCTGTATAATATTTATAATGATTTTTTTTGTCAGGTTTGTCTAATGACTAAAAATTTCATTATTAAGATTCATAAGTAAAGTGTTAAGAATTCGATTTTCAGTACTACATATAAAATGTGATTTCATTATCAACTGAGTTAAACTCACGAAACATATTTAAGCGTGTATGTTTTAACATTAAAAAAAGAGAAAATCTTAGGTGAAGTTGAACGTAACATCACACTCTTAGAATCAACCAATCACAAAATTTTCAATAATCAACTAATTAATAAAATAGGAAAAAAAAGATTTAACCTCATCCATTAAAAAAAAATATACGCTTTTCCAAAAAAAAAAAAAAAACACAAAGAACGCAATTGGTTCCCACAAATTTACTTGTTCCATCTTCTTCCTATTCTGAGAAAAACACAAGAATAATGAGGTCTATTTTTGTTTTTGGTCCTGATCATCATCATCATATAATTGCACGGACATGACAATCAAATTGGATGTCCGACCTTATAATAGTTGAACGATATTGCACGAGTAGAAAACGTGGGGTTGTTAAAACACATGTTGCAATGGTTGTGAAACAAAATTAGAATGGTACGTTGATCAAGAAGAGGAAGAAGATGGAACAAGTTTAAATTCTTGGGAACCAAGTTTTTTTATTTTATTTTTTTTGCGTTCTTTGTGTTTTTTTTTTTTTTTTTTTTGAAAAGTGTATTTTTTTTAATGGATTAGGTTAAATTTTTTTTTCTATTTTATTAATTAGTTTTTTTTTTTTTTTTTTTTGGAAAAGTGTATATTTTTTTTTAATGGATGAGGTTAAATCTTTTTTTTTTCCTATTTTATTAATTAGTTAATTATTTAAAATTTTGTGATTGGTTGATTCTAAAAGTATGGTGTTACGTTTGAGAATCATCTGCTTCTCGACGAACCCTCTCTCAGTCTCCCTCTCGACAAACCCTCACCGTCAAGAACGAAGACCCACTTCTCGTCTCCTCTCCGGTAAGGTATTTATGTATTCCTCTTTTAAAGATTCATCAAGAAAATATATGAATTTATGTGAAGTTTAAGAATCCTTGCTTTTATTTGGTATGGTTTTTAAAGATTTTGAGCAAGTGTTTTTGTTGATGGTTAAGAGAATCTTTGCTTCATTTTTGTCTTAATCACACGATTGATTTTCATTTATTTTATGTTTTATTGCATTAATTAATTATAAGGTTTACATGTTAGTTTTTAAGTGACTTGTTTGATGTTTTAATTTCTTTAATTACCATTAGCTTTGCTCTATGTTTGATAATGTGTTGAATTCTTGTCTCCATGATTTGATTCTAGATTTTTGAGTTAATATGATTAATTTTTAGTAATATGATGTAATTGTAAATTGTTTCCTTAATTTTGAGAAGGGAATATCCCTAGATCAATCACATTACGTGGAAAAGATCCTAAAGAAATATAATTACTTTGACTGTAAACCTGCCAGCACCCCGTATGACGCTAGTGTAAAACTATTTAAGAACACTGGTGAAAGCATAAGACAAACAGAATATGCGAGCATCATTAGTAGTCTTAGGTATGCCACTGATTGTACTAGACCCGACATATCCTATGTCGTGGGACTTCTGTGCAGGTTCACTAGCAGACCTAGTAATGAGCATTGGCAAGCCATTAAGAGAGTCGTGGGATACCTTAAAAAGACCATGAATCTCGGTTTGCATTATTAGAGATTTCCTGCTATACTTGAAGGATACAGTGACGCTGATTGGAACACACTATCAGATGATTGCAAGGTAACTAGTGGTTTCATATTTAGTATAGCCGGTGGAGCTATATCTTGGAAATCAAAGAAACATACCATTCTGGCACAGTCCACCATGGAATCTGAAATGATAGCACTAGAAACTGCTAGTGAGGAAGCAAGCTGGTTAAGATGCTTGCTATTTGAGATTCCCTTATGGGAAAAACCTATGCCAGCTGTGTTGATCCACTTTGATAGTATTGCAGCTATCGCTAAAGTTGAGAACCAGTATTACAATGAAAAAAGACGTCAGATAAGACGAAAGCACAACACTGTGAGAGATTTGATCTCTAAAGGTGCTGTAAGAGTGGATCATGTATGCACATATGATAACTTAGCCGATTCTTTGACGAAAGGACTAGCTAGAGATAAAGTCTTCAATACATCTGTTAAGACGGGACTAATGCCTACGAATTACTTATGATGGTAACCCAACCTAAAAGATTGGAGATCCCAAGAATTAGGTTCCAATGGGTAAACAACAAGTCATGAGTAATAGGAAGTGAACGTGCAAGTATGAGAGGCACGAATCCTGAAAAAGAGAGGATGAGTTGATAAAAAACTCTTAATGAGATCTATACTTTGTATGAGTGGAGTACCTCAGGAGTACTCTTGATAGACTCACCTATATGAATGTGGAACTGAGGCCGGTTCCTATGGAGTCTAGAGGCGAACTCCTAGATCATTCATGAAACTGGGATACACGTGCAGGGCCATTAACGCACGGGCTATAGAATACACCTTAAGAAAGGTTGTGTGCTGATTTGAGGAAAATCTGAGATAGAGTTCCAAGACTAATCGTCACTCTTGTTATGTAAAGGTTCCAAGACATAGTTCACCTTTGCTTATGCACAATCTTACAGAAACGTTTAACGTTATCCCTGAAACAACTTTTTTAGATTCAAGTGGGGGATTGTTGGAACATGATGATCATTGGAGGCAAACTTGGTATGAATAGAAACACAAGTTATGGAACAAGTGAAGTGTGAATTGAAAATAGGATCTTTGAGTCCCACATTGGAAAGAACACACCCCAAGGGGTACACCGTTTTGTAAACGGCACACCACACACTCATTGTCCCAAATATCACACGCGCGCGCCGCCGCCGTCCGTCCGGCTCGGCTCGGACCAGGCCTGGGATAGGTGATTTATTATTTTTTTAATGAAAAGAAAAAAATTATATTCTTTCATATTTTTCTTTACAGGTGGCGTTTAATTAACGCACATGCAAATTGTGCGAGAGACCAAGTCAGAAGGAATATCCGTTAACAGTTCAGTAAAAACTGCAATTCCTAAAATCCTGATCGCTAACCGATCCACTTCCCACGATATGATCCCATTATCAGTTTCTGACAATATTTTTAAACTGATCCCATTTTCGGTGGTAATTTTCAAACTGTTTTTCAAAACCGATTTCCTACAATATTTTTATGCATAGATTCATATTTTTATTTTTTCTATAATTTTTTTATTGTTTTTGTTTTGTTCTTATTTTTATGATTCATAGTTTTATAGCAATAAGGACCAATTTATATTAACTTATTTTTAAACTTTTAAAAATAAATAACGTTTTATATTGATTTATAAATTCCCACTAACAAAAATTGTATTTTATAAGCTTATTTATATCATTCTATAATCTATTTGTAGATATAGAAACTTCCGTATAACTGTAGACATTCATACCCTCCAAATAAAATAACCTAAACTTGATATTTGCTATATTGCCACCGACGACCGGGTGTAGGGCGTGTTGTAAAGAGAGCGGATTGTAAAATTCATGTTACGTTCGAAGAATTATGCAAATAACAAATGTTTGACAAATTCAAATTTATTTGAAGCCCATCTATCTATATGGTAATTTAACCTTTCGTAATGCACAAGGATATTTGGAAAACAATTTAATAAATATATAAAAAATAGAAATGTTTAAGAAAATCACCATTTTCGTAATGCTTTTACGTGGAAACTCCTATAGTATAAGCTTATATGGTTTCTCTATAGTATATATAGCCTCATTAAGCTTCGTCATTACTCATTCCACAAACATATTTGTTATCATTTTTTTTCATAAAAATCTTGTTTACCATTGATAGATATCTTTCTTTCAAAACTTGAATTTTATAAGCTATCGGTGAATTGCACCATGAGTTCTAACAATCCAAACATCCAGCAAGTTCTTTGTCCAACCACTAGGCCATCATCAACATCATCATCCTCCACCACTGCTGGGGTTAAACTTCCAACAATGGGAAAGATCTTTGGAAGGAGAAAGTAGACAATATTTTCAGTAATGGGTTATTCTAAAGAAGTTGTTATTCATTACACCATATATATACCTTTGTTTTCTTTTTTATTCTTTGATTTCAATTTGTGGTTTTATATGTTTATTCTTTTGTATTCGAAGTCATAGTAAAGTTAAAGCTAGTAGTCTTTTTTACTTAAAAGTACATTTTGTCAATTGAATTTGAATCTCTTTATGTAATTGTGCTTTTTATCATATAATGTTGTAAGATACTCTTCATTTATGGATCCATTGACATCTTTTTTTTTTCTTTTCATCTAACCGCCAAAAATCTTCATTTAAGACTAATCTTAATTAAGATCTCCCTTGTATTTTCTTTTGTCAAATAGCCTAGCGACTAGAAATTTACCTTTTAAAGGTGAATACGTGAGCATACCGAGTTCGAACCCCGGTTCCTGCACAAATTCAACATTTTTTTGTACATTCAATTGAAGTTATCAGAAAAAGTATCAAACGGTTTTGAATTGTTATAAAAATTTATAGAGTTGATCCACTCAATGAGATCTTTGATTTCAATGGTCGGATTGAACAAATATAATTGCCGATATCGAATTATTAAGCGGAGTAAGTCGATGGAGATTTACTCCTGGAGTCAACGGATCCCTCCCCTATATATATATATATATATATATATATATATATATATATAAAATTTAAAATGGCCCGACTTGGTCTGAGCACTTGAACTTGAATTGGTATGATCATCAGTTCACTAACCGATCAAATTCTGACAACCTTAGTTTTTACACAACGACTACCAAAAAAAAAAAGATTTGAAGTTTCGATTTCGAGAGAATCAAATTTTTTGTATACTATAGTATAATACCCGTGCATACGCACGAGTGATATTTTTTTATGATAGAGCGGAATTAATTCCGTTATAAAATTATTCATCGGTGTAAGATCGTTGTCCCGTGTATGATAGTTATAATTGTTATAGTAGCAACTTGTTCATATATTAATAGTAACAATTTCTTATATATGTAATAGTAGCAAAACTTGTTCATATATTATAGTTAAAATTATTGAACATATTGAGATGATATTTCTCATTTTAATAGTAGCAATTTTTATATATTTGTCATACAAAAAAAAAAAACAAAAAAAAAAAACTATTAATTAAAGCTCATTATATATTTTTAAAATACAATAAAGAAGATTTGACATGAGTTAAAATTTGTAGACTATAATTAATAAGGTTGACGCTCATTATATCTACTTAGAGCGAGGTAAGATTACTTGTGAATTGTGATAATAATAATAATAATACCTAAAAACTATTTTTTCTATCATTTTAAAACGGAGGAAGTAGTAATATTTATTCTTACAAAATGGTGCAGACTTGCAATTGTTTATGCATCGTTTTTTTTTTTTACTAAAAACAATGATATTCATTCATTTCAATAATTGATAGAGGACATCAGATGCAAATACAAATTCAATATTGCTAAAAACGTAAAGGATGGAATTGAGAAACAAACTCATATCATCCAAGTTAATAGCTTACAACAGCAAATTGCCTAAATATAATATGATAAAATTAAAGTCACCAAAATATTCATGCTTTTGAATCTGCAACGTTAACCTCCGAATCATTGATTGAATCTGCAATTGATTGAAGCTGATCTGTCAATATGAAAAAAATAAACACCGCAACAAGACGGAAATCAAACAAAGTCGTAACAAGACGACTGACAACACCAAACGTCGCACTTAGACGATGAAATCACACAAAAAAAAAACTCAATCTATGTGATAAATCACTTATTTAAATTAAAAGAGAATGAAAAAAGATGCAGAGGAGTAATTTTAGGCCAAAAATAGACCTAAAATCATCCCCTCACGGTTGAAAGAAGAAGAAAGAAGACTATGGAAAAATGGAAATAGGGTCGGCGTTGTTAGATTTTGTTGGCAAATATTTGTTTCATATTTTTTGTATTTATCAATGATAAATATTTGTTTCGTAATATTATAAAAAAATAAACACTTGATAATGCCGCGATTTTTTTTATCAAAGGGCGAATATTCTATAGTTCGAATATTGATTTAAAAGCATGAATCAAAAGTTGTGACGAAAAATATTTGGAGTTATGAAAAAATAGGTAATATTTAAGTAGAAATATAGGTCTGCATAGAAATTATTAAAAAAATAGGCATGCTAATTAATATATGAGTAGAAATATAGATCTCCACATAAATTATAAAAAAAATAGACATACATATTAATATATGAGTAAATATATAGGTTTTCCGTTGAAATTATTAAAAGTAGGCATGCTATTAATATATGAGTAGATATATCGGTCTCATTGCATAAATTATAATAAAAAAGTAGTCATACGTAGAGATATATGTCCCACGGAAATTATATATGTGTCACTGTAAATTATAAAAGATAGATATTTGTAATAATATATGAGTAGAAATATATGTCACACGGAAATTATATAAATAAATAGTCAATCTTAATAATATATAGTAAAAGTCTCGTAGAAATACAAGTCTCGTAGAAATTATCAAAAAATAAAAGTTATGAAAAAATAGAAATCGTATCAATATATGAGTAAAAATATGTCTCATATAAATATAAAAAATAAAATATAAAAGCAATTAATGTGTAATAGAGTATAATTATAATAATAATATTATTTTAATAAAATTTGGTATGAAAAGAATAAAATGTCCCTTATATTAATAATGTGTCAAAATTTTTAAAAAATAAAATGTAAAAGGAATAGAAAGGACATTTCCTTATTATTTGCTTTTAATAGATTTATATGATTATTAACATATATGAAAAAAAAAAATTATTAAAAATTATGAAAATACATGCAAATTGACTTAAAAACGAAATAAAAAAAGGTGACTGGAAATATTTGTGAGACTAAAACATACAAAATTCTATACAACATATAAAATATATTTCCAAAATTATCATATTTTTTTTAATGGCAAATAAATATATAAGATATATATTATTTTTTTTGAATGGCAAAAGAACATATAAAATATATTTCCAAAATTATCATTGAAATTTCATCAACGTGTTACCTATATTACAACAAATTTTCAAAGAAATATTCCTTGTGCTTTGCTTATAAAAAATAAATAAATTCAAAGTTAATTACTATGAATTTGCATATACCGATTAATTTGACAATGTTGCCACCGTCCGTTCGTAAGCCGTGTAGCAAATATGTTACATTCAAAGAATTATACAAATGTCTCGTATAAATATTAAAAATAAAATATAATTAGGAATTAACGTGTAATAGACTATAATTATAATAATATATATATATATATATATATATATATATATATATATATATATATATATATATATATATATATATATATATATATATATTTCATTTTGGCTTGTTCAAAAAAAATTATAATAATAATATTATTTTAATAAAATTTGGTATGAAAAGACTAAAATGTCCCTTATATTAATAATGTGTTAAAATTTTAAAAAAAAAAATGTAAAAGGAATAGAAAGGGCATTTCCATAGTATTTGCTTTTAATAGATTTATATGATTATTAACATATATGGAAAACAATCTTATTAAAAATTATGAAAATACGTACATATAGGAGACCCCCTAATATGGACCTCAATTAAAGGGAACCATTGGTGGACCTTGTTAAATTACTGTCTATAGCCGGTCAATAATTACTAATTAGATTTCTTTATCTTGAGTTTCATTGTTGTCATTTAATCACATCGATCTCTTACCAACCTTATCTCATTTCTCTTGCGAGTGGGTGCATCTTCCCCAACCTTTACTGTAGCTCCTTCTCCATTTCATCATCATACATGCATAGCATTTTCAAAACATAAATTTCTCATAAATAATTTTAGCCCTTTTTCTTTGTTTCGTATTATTTATTAATTAGTGCCTACAAACAAAAATCGAATAAAAGGAAAGATATCAGATCTAGGGTGGTTGTGGTTTTCGTGGGTGTACTAGAAATTTTGAAACTTTTGGAGTGAGTTCAAAGAGCTGTAAACACACATTTGTGATGTGGTGGTTTTGGTAGATGGTGATGTAAATATCCCAATAGATTGCTAGTGTTTTTGTAAAAACAAATCAAAATATAAATAAACAATCTCAGGCAATGAGTGAAACACGGGAATGGATGAAACAAAGTGGGTGCTATTAATTTACAATGGACCAAGATGGAAGAATCACTCAAAATGGGTTTCATACTTTTGAGATGAAGGAGAGATGTGAAAAGTGATAGAAATGAAATTAATTAAAGATAGATTTTGAAATAAATGTGATTGTAAGTAAAAAAATAAAAGAAAAGAAAAAGAAGCAACCTGCTATAGCCAATAAATTAAAGAGGTACACCCATGGTCCTTTAAAAATGAGGTCCATATTAGGGGCTTCCTGACTTAAAAACGAAAAAAAAAAGATTATTTACATATATGAAAAAAAAATCTTATTAAAAACAATGAAAATACATACAAATTGACTTTAAAACGATATAAAAAATGGTGACTGGAAATATTTGTGAGACTAAAACATACAAAATTTTATATGTGAACTAAAAACAACTTATAAAATATATTTCCAAAATCAGCATTTTTTTTAATGGCAAATAAATATATAAAATAATTTTTTTTTGAATGGCAAAACAACATATAAAATATATTTCCAAAATTATCATTGAAATTTCTTCAACGTGTTACCTAGATTACCACAAATTTTCAAAGAAATATTGTGTCTTGTGCTTTGCTTATAAAAAATAAATAAATTCATAGTTAACTACTATGAATTTGCATATACCGATTAATTTGACAATATTGCCACCGTCCCTTGGTAAGCCGTGTAGCAAATATGTTACGTTCAAAGAATTATACAAATAGCAAATATATTTGACCTTCTTCAAATTTGAAGTCAATCTGCATGGAAATTTAATAATATACGTAATGCACAAGGATACTTAGAAAAACAATTAATTAAATAAAAAACATAAATGTTTTATAAAATAACCATTTTCATATAATTCTTTTACGCGGAAACACTTATGGTTTCAAACATTGTTGAAAAATACTTTTCATTATGCACATATCATAAATTAGCTCATATTGTTATTAGAGTTCATCGTATCTGAACCAATTCAAAAGTAAAACTGCAAATCGAACCAATCCAAATCAAATCACAAAAAACCGCATTTAGTTTAAACCGCAAGAATAATTTTTCTTTTAAACCGCACATTTTGATTTGGTTTGCGGTTTTCATTTTAGAAAACTGAACCAATCCAAACTAAACTGCAAAAGTTAACTTAACTATATCAACTAGAAGCATTCAATTTATTACCTAGTCAAATTTAGCTAATCAAATCTAAATTGAGTCCATAAAACAGTAAGTTGTCAAAACATATAATTTCAGACGATTCAGAACTATACTATTAGTATTAAAAATAATTTTTTATGTGTATGCAATTTATGTGTATGCATATTATATCATGTAAACAATAAAATAAATTTCTGATTTTTATTTTGTAACATGTTGACAATATTGTCATATTTTTTATATCGTGATAAACCGCAGAAACCGAACCAACCCTAATCGCATATTGATTTGATTTGGTTTGGATGACTTTTCAAAAACCGACCGAACCAAACTGAACCGCATACAATTTTATCTCGCGATTAGGATGATTTTTTTACTCAAAACCGAACCAAATCACATCGCGAACGCCCCTAATTGCCACAATAAGTCCGTAACCCTTTTAAAGCGTGTAGCAACCGTGGGGTTGTAAAATTCATGTTAGGTTCTTAACATAATATAGGCAATATACAATAACAACAACCACCATTTTTCAATTCTTTGACCGTTTCTCTCCTTCATTTTATGAATGGGAAATTTAACATTTCTTGATGATCAAGGATTATGAGAAAATTATTTAATAAATAAAAGAAATTTTGAAGAAATTCACCCTTGGCTTCTGCTTTTAGGATTTATTATGGTTTTAGTTTCTTCAACCATTATGATTCTTGGTTTTGGCGGCATGACCCAAGTGGTTACTATTCAGTTAAGTCAGCTTTTTTTGTGATTCGTCGTTCGACAGCCGCACTACAAGAAAACAATCATTTATTGGCCGCCAAATGGCAGCCACAAAGTGGCAAAAACGGCCACAAAATTAAAAAAATCGCAAATTTTGTGGCGGCCAGAAGCGGCCGGAAAAACAGTGGCCGCAAACACTTAGCGGCGGCCAAAGCGGCCGCAAAGTTCTGACGCAACTGACAGGCCTGCAACATATTTAGCGGCGGCTTTGGCCGACGCTAAATGTGACGCAACAACAGAAAATTCCAGAAAATTTAGCGGCAGCTATGGCTGTCGCAAACTCTTATATTATTTAAAAAATAAAAAAAACGTGTTTTTTTTTTATGTTTTTTTTTTCTTTTAACTATGAGAATGAAAAATATATTTTAATTAATATTATTATTATTAATTTTTTTGTTTGATGGGAGAGTAGTTGTCACAATTTTAATGATATTGATGTTGTTGAATTTGATGATATTGGTGTTGTTGTTGTTGTTGTTAAGAATGAATTTTTAATTGAAGAATGAAAGAGAGTTATGATGTTGGTGGTGATAATATTGGTGTTATTAAGAATTTGATGATATTGTTGTTCTTGTTAAGAATGAGAGAAGAGAAAAAGAAATGAGGATGAAAGATATAAGAGTGGGAGAAGAGAAAAAGAAATGAGGGGAAGGAAATAAGAATGGGAGAAGAGAAAAAAAAATGAGGGGAAAAAGATAAGAATGAGATAAAAGAAAAATAAATGAAGGTGAATGAGAGAAAAGAAAAATAAATGAGGGAAAAGAGATAAGAATGAGAGAAAAGAAATGAGGGTGAATGAGATAAGAGTGTGAGAAGAGAAAAAGAAATGAGGGGAAGAAGATAAGAATGAGAGAAGAAAAAGAAATGAGGGTTAAGAAAAAAAATCTTGATTTTTTATTTATTTTTTTAAATCGTCTTACTTTGCGGCGGCTTAAGCCGCCACTAAGTTTCCCGCATTTTTTTTTTTGAATTATTTAATATTTTGCGGCGGCTTAAGCCGCCACTAAGTTTCCCGCTTTTTTTTTGAATAATTTAATATTTTGCGGCGGCTTAAGCCGCCACTAAGTTTTCCGCTTTCTTTTTTTTTGAAACTCGTAATATTTTGCGACGGCCATGGCCGCCGCTAAGTGGCAGAAATCGTTTTTTTTATTTTTTGGCCGTTTTGCTTTATTTTGTGGCGGCTTTGGCGGCCACAAACTTACTGGCTGCCAAAGCGGCCAGTAAATTTATATTGGATTGGCCACTAAAATGATATTTTCTTGTAGTGCCGGTGATGTGAGCTTATCTGTAGAAGAACAAAGGCTGCTTCCAAAAGTGTGGAAAACATGGGCCCCTTTAAAAGTGGCGGTCTTTTCGTGGCAACTTTTGCAGGATAGATTGCCGACTTGTCAAAATCTCTTGCAGCGGGGTGTCATTGGGGATGTAAATGCTTCTGCGTGTGTGCTTTGTGGAGTAGGGCATGAATCAGCCGATCACTTATTCGGCTCTTGCAACCAAATCTCACCAGTTTGGTATGGTATTCTTCGATGGTTGGGTGTGGAGCTGGTGCCTCCTCGTGGTGTTTTAAGATTTTTTGAGGCTTTCTTGGGCATGGGTAGGGGTAGAAAAGATAGATTGAGATGGTTGTTAATTTGTCAAACTATTGTGTGGGTTGTCTGGAAATCTCGGAATGACGTCTTATTTTCTGAAGGGACCTTTTCTGTCGAGTGTCTGGTCGATAGGGTGAAACTTTTATCTTGGAAGTGGTTCCTAGGTAAAAACTCTGATTTCCCCTGTTCCTTTTATGAGTGGGGTATCCACCCTACTTTATGCTGGAACCGATAGATTTTGTTCAGGTGTCGTTTCTGGGTCTCGATGGGTCAGGGGGATTGGAGGCCATCTAGTTACTTTGTCCTACCTGTGGTTGATCCTTGTCTCTCTCTTCCGATGGGAGTTTTCTTCTTATCGTGGTGGTGCCTTTGAGAGGTTTAGTGCGTTGGGAGTATGCATTCGTATTTTCTTGTAGTTTTGTTTATGTGTCTGTCTTCTTTTATACCTTTGAGTTTGTTGGATTGTGGTGGAGTGTACTTCTTGTACCACTTTGTTGTTTCAAACATTACTTGTACTTTTATCACTTTTTTATATTATATATATATATATATATATATATATATATATATATATATATATATTTGCCATTAAAAAATAAAATAAAATTTCTTCAACCATTATAAATATCCATACCATTGTGAAGCTTCTTCATTACTCAACATTTCCAAAAATTACAGTTGTGTTAATTTTCTCTCAAACAAGCTTGTAGTATATTTCCAAAAAATATTTCGTGTTAATTTAATTTTCTTTGCTAAACAAGCTTGTTTCACTAATTTTAAAAATTGAAAAGCTAGATATTGTTGCTGAATTACACCATGAGTTCTAAAAACCCTAGCATTCAAAAAGTTCTTTTTCCAACAACTAGGCCATCAACAACATCATCCTCTCAATCCATAAACTTCCAACCATGGGGCAGATCTTTGGAAGGAGAAACTAAGCAATATTTTCACCACTTACATACTTATATAATGCATATACCTATATCGACCATCATTGTCCGCAGTCATTTGACGCATTAATGCAATTAAGACAATTGTGGTCGTTGGATTGTCCAAATTTCAAATTCAGTATTTTTAAAATGTCAACGATCCAATGATTCTGGTTGTCCTAAATAATTGAATGTGTCAAATTTTGATTGTATAGAATTTGATTTGTATATTTATATATTTTTTCCTTTCATTCATTGATTCCAATTTGTTTTTAGCTTACAAAAATATCCCCCTGGGCAATTTCGTCAGTCACGTCGTTTAACGCAAAACTGAACGAGGTTGAAGCCTCTATGTTCCCGGTAGCGACATCAATGATAGGTCGAGTTATAGTCATCTCTAAGAAAGCAACTTCTGGTTGTTTGCCCTCAGCCGTTTTGTTCAAATTACACTTACTCTGTTGAATAACACTTGGTTCGATGGCTAGTGACACCGGAGATGTATCGGGGATCACAGAGGGCATTTCCTTTGCTGTAATGACAGTCGGCTTACGTTGTAATGACACCGCTGTTGGGCCATTAGCTTTAGCAACATATTCTTTTTTGATAATTTTCTGAATAAGATCAGTTTTGTCTTTCTTCACAGGAGCCGACTTCTGCTCTAGCGGAGGCGGATGAATCCATTTACAAACTGAGATATGGTGGCCAATAGCATGACAATGGTGGCAAAAATCCGGAAGACGCTCGTAAACCACCTCTAGTTTAAATGTGAATCCCTCTCGTTTGACCTGAACCTCCTCAAATAGTGTCTTAGATAGATCCAAATCCACTAGGATGCGTGCATAGTGTCCAAAAGTCCTATTTTTCGTGGGCTCATCTAAAGTAAGAGGTGTGCCGATCGCGCTTGACAAGGAATTATTTTCTTTTGCCATATTCTAATTTTTGTTTTTTACTAAATTAGATTTGGATAGAATAAATTAGAGTATAATCTTCTTATTTGGGTAATTTTTGTAGAATTAATTTAAAAAATTACTCAAATAAGTAAATTAATCAAGAATATTTTAGTAAAATAAATAGAACATAAATTACTCAAATAAGAACATTTTGTCTAATTTATTCAACCCAAATCTAATTTAGTCAAAAAATATAATTGGAATATGGCAAAAGAAAATAATTCCTTCTCAAACACACTTCACCAATACCTTCAATTGCTTATAAATTGACATTTTGCAAAAAGAGGTAAATATAGGTAGCCAAAAGTGCTATTTTGAAATACAGGGGGCCAAAATCACAAGTTTCAGAAACATAGGGAGCCAAAATTACTATTTTGAAACATAGGGGGCCAAAATCGCAAGTTTCTGAAACTTAGGACGTCAAAAGTGCAATTTAGTTTAATTTCTTTAAAAAATAGTTCGTCCTTGATATATTTATAAAACTAAAAGAAAACATCTACCAAAAAAAAAAAAAAACTGTTACATCAAAAGAGTTTACAAAAGGGAGTTCAAGAAGTACCGAACCCCAAAATAAAGAAAAGATACAAAGAACTCATAAATATAAAACTCCTAAGGCGACGCTGACTAGACTGAATGCCATCAATCTTCAAAACATTTGACGACTAAAAATATAGAAAAAGAAAAAATCAAGAAGAGAAAACTAAAAGAAAGTTGAGTCCACATTCTTCCAAGATCACCAAGCTCCAAAAGCACCATCACAAATGACTCAAGCAAACACTTTTTTCTTAATTATATTCATCAATATTTTTTAAAAAATAATTATTATACATGGGATAAAATATTGTTGATAAATATTTAAATTTACTATTATAAACGGAAGAAACAACATGTTGCTCATGAGAATTTATATAGTTAATCTACACGTGGAACAAGATTTTGTTGGTCAAAATTTTAAATAGCTACTACACACATAATAAGTTGTTGCTAATGAAAAATTGAAGTAACTATATTAAGTTGTTTCTACTCCATCCATTCCAAAATGATAGACAAATAGAAAATATCATCCTAAGTTTAATATTATTCATATATGGAGAGGTGTAAGTGGATAAAAAAAATTCAATTGAACCGATGATCCAAACCAATCCAAACCGAAAAAAACCGACTTTTTTGGTTCGGATCAAAAACCGAACCGAACCAATTGAAAACCGATGTGGTTTGGTTCGGTTCTCGGTTCCATTTTCAAATCCATTGGATTGAACCGAACCAAACCGATACCTATAATATAATCAATTTTAACCTATATGCATTAAATTAGCAACCAAACATGCGCTGATTTAGTTTTGATTTTGGGTTTTCAAGTAATTGTTATATAAACATAGTGGGAACAACAAATATTGATTTTTAAATTTTTAAAAAGAGAACACAGTTTTTTCTTGTATATGTAGATTTCTTGATCTGACATGCCCTAAATTTAAGCTTATAGCTATGTGAATTTAAGTTTTTGTACATTTAAGTTTTGATCTTTTTAACTATGTGAATATAAATTTTTGTAAACATAAGTTTTTGAAAATTTTATGAGTTTCGAACATGAACTGTGATTCCTTTTTTATTGTGTATGATGATATTTGATTACGTAACGTCGAAAAAATAATAGTAGGAAAAATATTACAAAAAAAGCATTACAAAACCGATCAAAGTATCCGAACCAAACCGAACCAAACCAATTAGTTTAGTTCGGTTTCATTTTTTAAAAACAGGACAAACCGATCCAATTACACCCCCTACATATATGAACATTGTATGAGCCCTATAATACAATAAAAAAAAAATTAGTTTAGTTCGGTTTCATTTTTATAAATTTTATATTATTCTATATCCGTCTTCGCCCTATAATACAATAAAAAAAAATTGTGACAACTTTGCGACCCATGCATATAACCACGAGTACTATACTAGTAAAAATTTATAAAAGATTATTGTATTATAAAATTTATTTTAAGAAAGGTGATGGGAGAGACTTTGGGGGGGGGGGGGGTATTACGAAGAAGGTGTAGGATGGATCTAATACTTTTTCCTGGTCCGACCTTTGGCTGTGATGTGTTCCTTTTTGTGAGAGGTTTGGTCGCTTTGTTCGACCTGGCTGTGAACAAGTCGAGTTCGGTTGTTGAGATGTTCTCCTTAGGATGGGAGGTAGGATGGGCGGCGTGGGTGTGGAAGGAGGAGATGCTGAGGGAGTGGCAGTCCTTACTGCTGACCGTTTCAATGCAGGATGGGTATCCAGATATTTGCCAGCGCCAGCCTGACCTTCATTTAGGTTATTCTGTTTGTGCGTATCGACTGCTGACTTTTCAGATCTCGGTTACTTTGGGGGCAGCACAAGATCTTATGTGGCACCAATAAGTTCCCTTGAATGTGTCTATTTTTGTGTGGCGTCTCTTACGCAATCGGTTGTCAATGAAGACAAACTTAGTTACTCGAGGCATTATCTCTCTAGAGTCCCACTTTTGCGTTGTCGTCGTGTCGAATCTGCACAACATTTATTCCTCTCTTACATTGCCTTTGGATCTCTTTGGGCGTTAGTTCAGTCTTGGATTGGCTTTTCGGCGGTGGATGCCCCCGCCCTATCAGACCACTTTGTCCAGTTCGCTTATTTCGTTAGTACTCTTTGGGCGCGACGATCCTTTCTACAGCTTATCTGGCTCGCATGCATTTAGGTTGTTTGGAATGAAATAAATCTATATTGCTCAGAAACTCAGCAAACTCCATGCAACAGTTGTTGGACAAAGTCAAATTCTCTTATTGGTGAATGAAGATATCAAACTTTAACTTAGTCGCAAATTTAAATTATCATTGTTGGTAGTCGAACTCATTGTTTTGTTTGGACATTAACTAATATTTTTGTATTGTCTTGATATATTTTGGATCCTTATGTAAACTTTTATAGCCTCTTTCGCTACACCATATTCTGAAGGGGTTACTTGATTATTATCCCATATATTTATTTCCTTGTGCTTGTTAAAAAAAAAATTATTTCCGAAATTATCACATAAATTTAATGAACATGTTACAAAATATATTTTCAACGAAAAAAGTTATAAAAATTCATAGTTAGTCATAAAGTTGCTTATGCTGATGATATTCACTATATTGCCACCGTCCGTGTGAAGGGCGTGTAGTAAACAGCGCGGATTGTAAAATTCATGTTACGTTCGAAGAATTATGCAAATAACAAATGTTTGACAAATTCAAATTTATTTGAAGCCCATCTATCTATATGGTAATTTAACCTTTCGTAATGCTTTTACGTGGAAACTCTAGGGCTAGCTTATATGGTTTCTCTATAGTATATATACAGCCTCATTAAGCTTCTTCATTACTCATTCCACAAACATATTTGTTACCATTATTTTCATAAAAAATCTTGTTTACCATTGATAGATATCTTTCTTTCAAAACTTGAATTTTATAAGCTATCGGTGAATTGCACCATGAGTTCTAACAATCCAAACATTCAGCAAGTTCTTTGTCCAACCACTAGGCCATCATCAACATCATCATCCTCCACCACTGCTGGGTTTAAACTTCCAACAATGGGAAAGATCTTTGGAAGGAGAAAGTAGACAATATTTTCAGAAATGGGTTATTCTAAAGAAGTTGTTATTCATTACACCATATATACCTTTGTTTTCTTTTATTCTTTGATTTCAATTTGTTGTCTTTTGTATTCGAAGTCATAGTAAAGTTAAAGCTAGTAGTCTTTTTACTTAAAAGTACATTTTGTCAATTGAATTTGAATCTCTTTATGTAATTGTGCTTTATATCATATAATGTTGTAAGATCACTACTCTTCATTTATGGATCCATTGACATCTGTTTTTTTTCTTCTTCATCTAACCGCCAAAAATCTTCATTTAAGACTAATCTTAATTAAGATCTCCCTTGTATTTGAAAAGGATTAATTTATTTATTTTTGACTAATAAAAGGATTATTAATAAGCGGTGAGTATAGGGATTTATAGGTACATGACTTTTTTTTTTTTTTTTAAAAGTGCTTGTAATTAAGAACAAAAAGATTATCATTCTATAAATTATGCATGCATTATGAAAGCAATTATAGTCTTTAAAGAAGTCAATATCATATAGCCTGATTTGATTCAATTGTTAAAACTTCTACATTAATTTTCACGGTTCATTTGGTGCGTAGGATATGATAGTAACAAAATAAAATATAAAACATGATAACTATTTCCGACCGGCCAAAGGTCCAAATAACGTGGTGGTGGTGGTTGGAGGTGTTGAGGTTGATGTCGTGTGATTGGTTTTCTCTGATGCTGGATTCTCTAACCGATTTTCAATTTTGTTGAGATTTGCAGGAGTCTTTTTGAGTTGCTGAAGATTCTCAAATATGTTGAGATTTCCAGGTGTCTATGTATCTAGGTTGATCTCTTCCGCGTCGGCGTCGACCGTTTTATCCTCGTGCAATGTTTGTTTATTTGGTGTTTATTTCGCCACTACCGACCTCATAGTGGTGCCTCTATCTTTGTCGAAACTTATATGCCTGTATTCTTATTCTACCATTGTCTGGTCACCAGTTCGCCTAATGGAGCTGGTTCTAAATTCTAATGGGCCGAGCGCTTTTGATTCGAGTTAGCGTCTAGAAGTGACAACTTTCTGGGTTGTGTTGGTGACTGCTCTGGTAGTCTGAAATCTGAGGGGTGCCTTTCTGATTTGGGATTAGGAGGTGAATCTTGATTATGTGGTGTTTGTTTAGGGTTTTTTTTTTTCTTTTGGTGTTCCGCATATATACGGCACCTACGTTATGTAGTTGTTTTTTTATCGGTCTCTGTTCATCTTGTGCAGAGACCTGATTATTAATATATTTTGCCGTTCAAAAAAAAAATTCAATAAAGAAGATTTGACATGAGTTAAAATTTGTAGACTATAATTCATAAGGTTGACGCTCATTATATCTACCTAGAGCGAGGTAAGATTACTTCTAATGATAATAGTACCTAAAAACTATTTTTTCTATCATTTTAAAACGGAGGAAGTAGTAATATTTATTCTTACTACATGGTGCAAACTTGCAATTGTTTAGGCATTGTTGATAAATATATTTTTCGTATTTTGTTAGATTTTGTTGGCAAATATTTGTTTCATATTTTTTGTATTTATCAATAATAAATATTTGTTTCGTAATATTATAAAAAAATAAACACTTGTTAACGCCGCGATTTTTTTATCGTAGGGCGAATATTCTATAGTTCGAATATTGATTTAAAAGCATGAACCAAAAGTTGTGACAAAAAATATTAGTTCGAATATTAATTTATACGCATGAACCAAAAGTTGTGACAAAAATATTTGGGGTTATAACCAAATAGGTAATATGTAAGTAAAAAAATAGGTCTGCATAGAAATTATTAAAAAAATAGACATGCGAATTAATATATGACTAGAAATATAGATCTCCACTTAAATTATAAAAAAAAAAATAGACATACATATTAATATATGAGTAATTATATAGGACCTCCGTTGAAATTATTAAAAAGTAGGCATGCTATTAATATATGAGTAGATATGTCAGTCTTCTTGCATAAATTATAATAAAAAGTAGTCATACGTAGAGATATATATCCCACGGAAATTATATATGTCTCACTTTAAATTATAAAAGATAGATACTTGTAATAATATATGAGTAGAAATATATGTCACACGAAAATTATATAAATAAATAATCAATTTTAATAATATATAGTAAAAGTCTCGTAGAAATAACCAAAAATATTTAGTTACTCGTATATATATATATATATATATATATATATATATATATATATATATATATATATATATATATATATATATATATATATATATATATCAGTATAAATACAAGTCTCGTAGAAATTATCAAAAAATTAAAAGTTATGAAAAAATAGAAAACCGTATCAATATATGAGTAAAAATATGTCTCATATAAATATTAAAAATAAAATAAAAAAGCAATTAATGTGTAATAGAGTATAGTTATTATAATATTATTATTTTAATAAAATTTGGTATGAAAAGACTAAAATTTCGTTTGCTCAATTTCCTGGAGATTTTCTTAGACCGCTCAATCTCAAACGTTTTGCTCCTAATTTCCGTAGACAAGGTATTCCTAACCTCTTGGGCTTTTGCGACATAGATATTGATCCAACGGTAATATAATTGTCCGAACAACATGTTGCTCTCTCTCTTACTTTTGATCATCGAAATTGTTATATTGCGGCAGTCTATGCTAGCACCTCTCATGTAGAAAGGAGACGCCTTTGGCAGAACTTACTTTGCTTTTTTTGAACTTTGTGGGTTCTTGGTGTGTGATCGGGGACTTTAATGCCGTCTTGGGTGCTCATGAAAAATATGGAAGATGCCCTCCCTACAAAACTTCATGTGACGAATTCTCTGGTTGGACCAATCATAATCAATTAATTCATCTTGATACTATTGGTAATCAGTTTACTTGGGCCAATGCTCGAGGCGGGTCTGACTATGCAGCGCTCCGGCTAGATAGAGTAATTTGCAACTCTATGTAGCTTGATTCTTGGAGAGCAGTTTCCTGTTGTACTCTTCCTAAAAATCAGTCGGATCACCATCCTCTTCTCTTTACTTCCGACTCAGATGTACAAACTTTTCTCTCTTCCTTTAAATTCCAACGGATGTGGATGTTACATGAAGATTCTAAGCGAGTCATAGCTGATCATTGGAAAAATAATGTTGTTGGATGCCCTATGTTTATTTTGAAAACTAAGCTGAAATCTCTAAAGCCTATTCTTAAAGCTTGGAATAAAAATGTTTTTGGAGATGTTCACACCACAGTAGCTAGTGCTGTAGCACAAGTTGATTCTATTCAGCAAATTATTGATGTTTCGGGGTACACAGATGACTTAGGGGCTGAAGAGAAGCTTGCACAAATTCGTCTGAATGAGGCTTTGAGAATTCAGGAGCATTTTTGGAGAGATAAGTCTCGCTCTAAATGGTTTATCGAAGGAGACCGTAATACTAGTTACTTTCACAAACTCGCAAATTCGACAAGCTTCCAACCGTTTGGTTCGGCTCATGGTAGGGGACAACTATATCACGAATAATAATGACATAGAGCAGCATGTGTTAATGTTTTATAAAGCTCTTTTTGATAGTGATAATCATTGTGTTCCATCTGATATTGTGGAGCGCACTATTCCGAATCTTGTTACAGCAGCAAATAATGATTTGATGACCCATGTTCCTTCGTTTGATGAAGTCAAGCAAGCTATTTTCAATATGGACGGTTCCTCGTCCCCCGGCCCAGATGGCTTTGGTGGTTGTTTCTTTCAAACTTTTTGGGATATTGTTGGATCTGATGTGGTGGCCTCGGTCATGCAGTTTTTTCGACATGGATGGATTTTGCCCAATCTAAACTCTAGTCATGTTGTTCTCATACCGAAGTTTCCAGGTGCAGAGACCATTGAAAATTTTCGCCCTATTGCTATGACAAATTTCCAGTTCAAGATTATCACTAAAATATTGGCGGACAGACTTGCTGTGATTGCTCCCAAAATTGTTTCTGAACACCAGAGGGGATTTATCAAAGATCGACACATTTATGAGTGCGTGGGCATAGCTTCTGAAGCCATTAATATGTTAGACAGGAAAACTTTTGGTGGCAATATGGCTATGAAAATTGATATTAAGAAAGCCTTTGATACTCTAGATTGGAATTTTCTTCTTCGAGTTCTGAAATCTTTTGGTTTTAGCCAAGTCTTTTGCGGCTGGATATCCAATATTTTGCAATCTGCCAAATTGTCCATTCTGGTCAACGGTAATTCATGGTATGCTCCTTTATAGCTTTAAGATTTATTCTTGGCCTAGCAGTCTGATCAAACATTTGGAAGGCTGTATTCGGAACTTTATTTGGTCTGGGAGTATTGATACGAAGAAATAAGTTACTTTATCTTGGGATAAAGTTTGTGCTCCGATTTCTTCAGGTGGTCTTGGTTTGCGTCGGCTTAAAGATATGAACAAAGCAGGTTGTATCAAATTATGTTGGGAACTAATTAAATCTGATAAACAATGGGCTACTACTCTTCGTAGTCGATTCTTCCGCAATTCTAATCCCATTGCTCATACGGTATCTTCCTATATTTGGTCTAGCTTGAAGCAATACCTTCCTTTGATTCAGCATCACAACACTTGGCGGGTTGGTAACGGCAATGCCATTTCTTTCTGGAATGATAACTGGCTGGTTTATAAGCTGAAAGACTCTTTAGATGGATAACTCCTTGATTCTCTTTCACCTCTTTTGACTGCTAAGGTGGCAGATGTTATTAATAGCCAGGCTTGGGCTCTTCCTGATGTCTTCCGTCAGTCATTTCCGATTATTGCAGATGACATTCTGGCCACATCGCTCCCCTGCACTCCAGTGTCGGATGAGTTGGTTTGGACCGGCTCTACTTAGGGGGATCTGACTTTTAAAGATGCTTATTTATGCGGCTTACCGGTTATGTCTAATCCAGGGTGGGCTAAAATTATTTGGCACTTATTTATTCCCCCTCTTGGTCCCTTGTTACTTGGAGAGTCATGCACAATGTTATAGCCACAGATGATAATTTGGTTAAACGTGGGTTTCAGATTGTATCTTGTTGTAGCCTTTGTGGTAGAGAGTATGAAACGGCTGACCATCTTTTTCTGCGTTGTCCCTTTATAACTCGTTATTGGAACTGGTTATCTACTTTGATTGGCAAAACCATCAATGTTTCGAGCTTCAATTCTCTCCTCGGCATGTGTAGTAGAGGTTGGAGCCCACAGGTGCGTGATCTTATTACCGCAGCTATTATTAATATCATGTGGTTGATTTGGAAAAGTAGGAACAATATTAGATTTAATGATATTATTCCCAACTTCCCTCATGATCTTACTTACTTGAAGAGTCTCATTCACCAAGCTGCCTCTCACTCCAAAGGCCATATGTTCTCGTCTATACATGAGTTTTCTATTATAAAGCATTTTGGTATTGTTTGTCATCCCCCTCCTCCTCCAACTATCACGCAGGTAAATTGGGTTCGGCCACCTTTTAACTGGGTGAAATGTAACACGGATGGTGCATCTGGAGGCTCCCCCGGGGCTTTGTCGTGTGGTGGTATTTTCCGGGATCACTTGGGTACTTTCTTAGGTGCTTTCTCCGTAAATATTGGGGTTGCTTCCTCTCTTTATGCTGAAATTTGTGCCGCAATTTTTCCTATTGATTTTGCCACGGCAAGAGGATGGACTAATCTTTTGTTGGGATGTAATTCTCTCTTACTTGTCCAAGCCTTTTCGAATATTCACCTTGTACCTTGGAAGCTGAAGACTAAAGGAAGAATTGCCTACAACGCATTAGAAATTTTCGGTTTCGTTTCTCCCATATTTACAGGGAGGGCAATACTTGTGATGACCGGCTTGCTAATGCAGGTTTTTTTGTTGATGGGGTTGTATGGTGGGATCAATTACCTAGTTGCTCTAGAGATAGCTTCTCAAGAGATAGATTAGAACTGCCGAATTATCGTTTTCGTTGATCTTGTTTTGGTTGGTTTGGTCGATGCCCCCCACCCTTCTTTATTTTCTTTCATTTTAATTTAATAATACTTTTGGCAGGTAGGTAGAGGAGTGGTTGATCATGGGGGTGCCAACCTAGTTGGGATGTCTATGTGATACCATGATGCCTTGTCCTCCAATTTATTCAAAATAAAAATAAAAATAATGTGTCAAAATTTTTAATAAATGTAAAAGGAATAGAAAGGACATTTCCATAGTATTTGCTTTTAATAGATATATATGATTATTAGCATATATGAAAATAAAAAACTTATTAAAGATTATGAAAATACATACAAATTGACTTAAAAACGAAATAAAAAATGATTATTTACATATATGAAAAAAAAAATCTTATTAAAAATTATGAAAATACATACAAATTGACTTAAAAAGGAAATAAAAAATGGTGACTCGAAATATTTGCCAAACTAAAACATACAAAATTTTATATGTGAACTAAAAACAACATATAAAATATATTTCCAAAATTATCATTTTTTTAGGGTAAATATGTCTTTACCCCCTGCAATATAGGCGACATTTGCAATATCTTCTGTAAAAAAAAAAAAAATTGAGATTCTCACCTTGCAATTTTTTTTTTTAATTTGCCTTACCCCCCTTGCCCAACACATGGCAGCCTAGTTGGCTGGAATCTCCACGTGGCACCACCAGATGATGCCACGTGGAAATTAATCAAATAAAAAACTTTAATTCCACATCATTTTTTTTTAACATCATATTAAACATGATTATTATAAAAAAGAAAAATAGAAAAACAAAAAATAAACCAAAATCGATGAACATCTTCAACACCATTCATCTTCCTCAAACCCATTCCTAGAAAACCTTCCCAGATTTTCATCAAACTCAAATTTATCCTCTTCTTTAATTTCTCTTCATTTAATTTGTGTGTCAATTACTCAAATTACTAAGTCCCATTTAGAGAACTCAACTCTATTAGATGCACCAAATTCAATTTCCCAGTTAGTTAACAACCAAATCCACAAGATTATATCATCAATCTCAACATGGAAAGCAAAAGAAAAAAATCCAGAAATCCAGGAAGAACAAAAATAAATCTCTCTGTAAAAAATAACAAGAACAAATTCAGAACGCACATAATCGCTGGACTCAATTCAATTCTATTAGTCGCTCAACTCAATTCTAAAACGCACATAATATGCCAAAACGCTTATATGCATTGTAAGCCATCAAACACACTCAACATGAGTCAAACCGCCCAAAACTTTACCTCAATCAAACAAATCTGAACTTAATTACACATAGAAATCAAACACAAGAACTCAAATTGAAGCTCAAAACCCATTTTTTTTCCACATCCACTGAAATCACAAAATCTGAAGAAAGCCTTCAACAAACTAATAAAAAGGGTAGTAGAAAACAGCAATAAACTCATTTTAGTTGCAGCAAAATGCAAAATTGATACAAAAAACTCACCACCGACAGAGAGAGAAAAATTCAGAAAATAAAATAAAAAACAAAGATGAGTTTAGTGGTGGTGAGGAGGCTTGGAAAAAAGGGATTCAGTGGTGGTGGTGGGGAAGTGAAAGAAGGTGGTGGTGTGATGCTACCAAATTTTGATGTTGGGTAATGGGTTCGATGGTGTTGATGTTGTTGTTGGGAATGTGGTGAGTTTGTGATGAAGATAATCATCACAATTTTTTAATTTTATTTTTTTTACTTAGTAATTTAATCTTTAACTCATTATATTTTTATTTAAATGGAAAATGAAAATATAATCAGAAAATATAAAAAATATAATTTTGGTTTTTAAAAACAAAAAATGATGTGGAATTTTTTTTTATTTGATTAATTTTCACGTGGCATCATTTGGTGGTGCCACGTGGAAATTCCAGCTAACTAGTCTGCCATGTGTTGGGTAAGGGGATAAGGCAAATTAAAAAAATTTTGCAAGGTGAGAATCCCAATTTTTATTTACAGAGGGGTATTGCAAATGTCGCCTATATTGCAGGGGGTAAAGACATATTTACCCTTTTTTTTAATGGCAGATATATATACATATAGGGTCAAGATCAAATGACACCAATTAGTTTGACACCAAATGTTACACCGCTTAATAACGTTTTAACGAATTCAAATTTTACAAAATCCACCGTTGGATTGGAACATTATATCCTATAGATCATTCATGTTAAATTTTATAAAAATCTAAAACTGTTTAATAAGTTATTGAGACTCATAAAGATTAACGGTATTCAATAAAAACATTTAAATCGTTAATCTTGATGAGTCTAAATAACATATGAAATAATTTTAGATTTTTATAAAACTTAACGTAAATAATCTATACTTTTTTTTTAAAAGGCAAATTTTATTAACGACATTAAATGGCACAGGGAGTACCAATTAAGTCAAACAAAGTACAAACAAAGGCCCCCTAAGAGCATCCACAATGGAGCACTTCAACTTTGAGTACTAAAATGGATCTCACATGGACACATCACTAATTTATTATTTTTTAATAATAATATCTAATAGGTACTCAACCTTTCCAATGGAGCACTTCTTAAAAGGTTCTAAAAAAAACCCCATTAATAACTCCACATCATTAAAAAATTGTGCAAGAGGAGAGAGAGTTCAATAAAAAAAATATTTTAATGAAAAATAAGATGAATTGAAGAGGAGAGAGAGAGTTCTTATTTTAGAAGTAGTACCTAATAGGTACTCAAATGAATGATACTCCAATGGTAGTACCTAATAAGTACCATAAGTACCTAATAGGTACTACACCATTGGAGATGGTCTAAGGAGCTAACAATAATAGTAGCAAATAAAAACCCAAAACAAAGGAAAAAAAGACTACACTAGGCCAATCATCTAAGCATACAATCCTTTGGGTTCCAAATCAAATATAGATGATCTATATGATATAATGTTTCAATCAAACGGTGAATTTTATAAAATTTAAATTCGTTAAAGTGTTATTGAGCGGTGTATTATTTGATTTCAAACTAGTTGGTGTCAGGCCCGACCCAATAAGCGGTGCAACAAGGTCTGTTGCATCGGGCCTCAAAAATTGGAAGGCCTCAAAAAAACAAATTGTAGGGTAGTAGTATTAGTAAAATAGGGGGTATAAAAATAGTAATTCTGCACAATATTAAGCAGCCCAAGCCCAATTTTGCACAATATTAGGCAGCCCATGCACAATATTCTGCATAATAGGGGGTGTAAAAATTAGTAAAAATAGTTAGAAGGTATTAATTTGTTGTTATTGATATAATATGAATCCTTTTTATGTTTAATTTTTTGGTGCAAGAATCATTTTTATGTTAATTACAAGGATAATTATATTTTCTGTTATTTGCAATTTGAAATCGATTAGTTTTTTTTAAAAAAAAAAATTATTAAGAGGCCCTTTTAAAATTTGCACACGGCCTCCTAAAACTCAGGACTGACCCTAGTTGGTGTCATTTGATCCTGACCCATATATATATATATATATATATATATATTTTTTAATGGCAAAACAACATATAAAATATATTTCCAAAATTATCATTGAAATTTCATCAACATGTTACCTATATTACAACAAAGTTTCAAAGAAATATTGTGCCTTGTGCTTTGCTTATAAAAAATAAATAAATTCAAAGTTAATTACTATGAATTTGCATATACCGATTAATTTGACAATATTTCCACCCTCCGTTGGTAAGCCGTGTAGCAAATATGTTACGTTCAAAGAATTATACAAATAGTAGCAAATATATTTGACCTTCTTCTTGCACCAAAAAAAAAAATATATATATATATTTGACCTTCTTCAACTTTGAAGCCAATCTGCATGGAAATTTAACCATATACGTAATGCACAAGGATACGCAGAAAAACAATTAATTAAACAAAAAACAAATGTTTTATAAAAGACAAATGCTAAAGAGTGTTTGGATGGAGAATTCTAAAAATTCAAAGGATTTTAAATATTAGGTAATTTAATTGTTTCAATTGAATTTCCTTGATTTTTAAATTCCATTGTTTGGAGAAAATTGTGAAATTTCATCAATTTTAAAATTCTTTGTTTGGATAATGTAATTAAATTTTCTTCATTTAATTTTATTTATTTTAATATAAAAATTATTATAATTTATTTGTAATTAATATTATTTGAATAACTATAATAAATATTAAATAACTCAACCTGAACCATAAAACCAGCCAAAAAAACCTAAAATTAACCATAAATTCAAAAAATCGGCCGAAAAATTTAAAATCGTTCAAAAACCCTAAAATCAACTATAAATCATAAAATCGCCTGAAATCACAAAAAATCGGCCGAAAACTTAAAATTGACCAAAAAACCTAAAATCGTCCGAAAACGAAAAAAATCAATCAAAAAATCTAATATAAACTGTAAATCCTAAAATCGGCTGAAAAAACATAAAATCAGCTGAAAAAACTAAAATCGGCCAGAAATCCTAAAATCGACTATAAACCCTAAAATCAGCCAAAAATCTAAAAAAATGGTCGAAAAATCTAAAATTGGCCAAAAACCCTAAAATCCACTGTTAACCCTAAATCGGCCGATTTTATGATATTCGA
Organism: Trifolium fragiferum; assembly: GCA_954870985.1. Taxonomy (NCBI): domain Eukaryota; kingdom Viridiplantae; phylum Streptophyta; class Magnoliopsida; order Fabales; family Fabaceae; genus Trifolium; species Trifolium fragiferum. Next base: position 13,346,100 of record OX940795.1, on the reverse strand, counting down.
ACAATTTTAGATTTTTTGGCCGATTTAAGCGTTTTTGACCAATTTTGTAGTTCTTCTGAAATTGACTGCATCATAAGGCTAAAACAACTTGGTCAGAGTGACTTAACTGAAGCATCAATGCTGAAGTAATTAAGTCTAAACCACTTTTGCATATTGAAGATGTGCAGAAGCAACATGTTGAACAAGATGTCCTAGACATCTTGTCACTGGGTTCAGAGCATGTTTAGGTAACATGTCGAACAAGATGTCCCAAGACATGTGGGTAGGACATCTTGACCCAATTCAGCTTAAAAGATAATGCTTATCCATTAAGCACGCGTGTTTGTTTTAATTTGAATAAAGCGCGAATCTTTTAGTAACAAGCTGAGATTAGGATTAATGATAAAGTTTGTTATTAGATACGATTGGATTCGTATTTAATTTGTGGATAAAGATTAATTCTTTATCTTTCTGGAGTTAAAACGAGTTTGTTTTAAAACTAATTCTTATTTTTGTGTATCTGAAAGATTGAAGATTATCTGAAGACTTGCACGCCTATATAAAGGACTCAACATAGAGCTTAAAACTCAACCCACAATAACTGAAGATTGTGAGTCCAAAGCTTTGTGCCCACTGTGCAAAGCATTAGTAGCTCCTCGTATTGTTCTTGATACTTGGTAGCCTTGAGTCGTTGAATGTTGTCATTCAACTTTGTCTTTTAAACTGTGAAGTTTAAAGTTTCGTCACTTGGGATTAGTGATTAGAGGGAGTTGGGTAGGTTCTCATATTCAGGGGGAGTTAGCCATTGAGTAGAAGATTACTAGGATTAAGAAAAGGCATACATGCCAAAAGGTGTTTAGTGTGGTTGTAAGACTAAGTATTGATTCGGAGTAGTAGTGTTCACTTCCTGGATTGGTATCCTCCAGAGTAGGGCTGTTTAGCGCCAAACTGGGTTAACAAATTATTGGTGTTATTTATTGCTTTTATTTACTTCAGTACTGCAATAAATCGTGATCCTCATAATCAGTTGTCTAGGACATCAGGACTGCAGACACATTGTCCTAGACATTGTGTACGACATATGCCCTGCCAGATAATAGAATTTCAATTGGCATCAGAGCAGGCACCCTAACCTGCTGGGTGAGCTCCAGGGAGATATATTTTGTTCAAGATGGACAGGAATGGAGGATCAATAAACAAACCACCACTTCTGAATGGATCAAACTATGACTATTGAAAAGCAAGAATGATTGCCTTCATCAAGTCCATGGATCAAAAAGCATGGAGGGCAATTATTACTGGTTGGAATCACCCAATAGTCTCTGCAGAAGATGGTACTTCAACATTTAAAGGTGAAGGAGAGTGGACCACAGAAGAGGAAACTGAGGCCAATGGCAACTCTAAAGCACTAAATGCTATCTTCAATGGTGTTGATGAAAATATATTCAAACTAATCAACACATGTACAGAAGCCAAGCAAGCTTGGGAAATCCTTCAAACTGCTTATGAAGGAACCTCCAAGGTTAAGATGTCAAAATTGCAGCTCCTCTCCACGAAGTTTGAAAATCTTAAGATGGAGGATGATGAGATTATATCAGATTTCAACAATAGGATCCGAGATATAGCCAACTCGTCTTTTGCTCTGGGAGAGAAAATACCTGAAGAAAAGTTGACAAGAAAAATCCTTAGATCACTACCTAAGAGATTCAACATGAATGTAACTGCAATTGAAGAATCTCAAGACTTGAAAACAATGAAGATGGATGAACTCATTGGCTCACTACAAGCCTTTGAGATGGCGTTCGATGACAGATCAGAAAAGAAAATCAAAAACAAAGCTTTTCTATCTAGAGCCGTAGCCCTTATAAGCAACGACTTCAACAGGTCTTTGGCAAAACTAGGAAAGTACAAGAAGTCAGATGTCCCAGTCATCCGGTCCGACATCAAGCCTCAGAGGAAAAACAGTGATCAATGCAAGACGTGTCAAGAAAATAGATGTTCTGAATGCAAAGGATATGGACACAACGTACATGAATGTCCTAATCATCTGGAAAAACAACAGAAGGGTATGAGTAGTACTCTGTCTAAAGAACCTAACACAGAAATCAATCTTGCATTCACCAGTAAATGCATGACAAAAGAGGATCCTTCAGAAAATCTCTCACCATGGAACAAGGAAGAAGAAACATGTGTGATATTACAACAGAGAAGACTCATAGATTCTCTTCTTCATGAAGGACTAGTCAACAATGATCTCAAGGAAGAAATCTCTCTGCTAAATACAAAACTCACAGAGATTGCTCTATCAATAAAAATTCAGAGCAACAGTTCAAAATCATCAAGGAAGCAGAGAAAGAAGCACATGTCGAACCACAGGTCCCACCATTCTAATCAGAACCAAAGATCAACTGAAGACAAGATTCAATCTAAAAGGAGAAGGAAGATTTGTCATCACTGTGGGAAAGAAGGACACATAAGGACTTTTTGCTTTGAGCTATATGGCTTCCCTAGGTTTCATGAACAATTTTGGAACAGACACACAGCCAGAAGACAAGCAAAGAACTCCCTAAACAAGCTTACTTATCTAATAGCTCATACATCACTCAGAGTAACCTCCAAAGATGATTGGTACTTTGATAGTGGATGTTCAAAGCACATGACTGCAGAAAAAGCCTATCTTCAAGAAATAAAAAATTATTCCAACAGCTATGTTACTTTCGGGGATGGAGCTAAAGGAAAAATAAAGGGGATAGGAAAGCTGAATGGACCTGAATTACCAAGCCTTGATAATGTTCTCCTTGTAGAAGGACTTACAGCTAACTTAATAAGCATAAGTCAGCTATGTGACCAAGGACTAAGAGTCAGCTTCAACAACTCTGAATGCATTGTGACCAACAAAGATCAAGAAGTTATGAAGGGGTCAAGATCCAAGGATAACTGCTATCTATGGCAGTCTCAACACAAGAGTCAGAACGTCTCATGCATGATAACTAAGGAAGATGAGACTAAGCTTTGGCATCAAAAGTTAGGACATCTCAATCTCAAAAGTATGAGAAAACTCATCATAGAAGAAGCAGAAAGAGGATTGCCTAAACTCAAGATAGAGGAAGGCAAAATATGTGGAGAGTGCCAGATTGGGAAGCAAACCAAGATGTCACACAAGAAGGTTTGACATACGGTCACCACAAGAAACTTAGAGCTGCTTCATATGGATCTTATGGGACCTATGCAAGTTGAAAGCTTGAATGGTAAAAGATATGTTCTAGTATGCGTGGATGACTACTCAAGATACACATGGGTTAGATTTATCAGAGAAAAATCTGAAGTTTTTGATGTGTTCAAGGAGTTGTGCTATCTCATTGAGAAAGAACAGGGAAGTGAAGTAATCAGAATAAGAAGTGATCACGAAAAAGAATTTGAAAACTCAAAATTTTCATAATTCTGTGCTACCAAAGGCATTGAACAAGAGTTCTCAGCTCCTACCACACCACAACATAATGGAGTGGTGGAAAGGAAAAATAGAACCTTGCAAGAATGCACTAGAGCAATGCTACACGCCCAAAAACTACCTTATCACTTCTGGGCTGAAGCTATGCACACAACATGTCACATACACAACAGGGTGATTCTAAGAAAAGGGACAAAAGCAACCCAGTATGAATTATGGAAAGGAAGAAAACCAACCGTCAAGTACTTCCATGTATTTGGTACTGTGTGCTATGTCCTAGTTGATCGAGAGCAGAGAAGAAAATTGGATCCCAAAAGTGATGAAGGCATCTTCATGGGATATTTAGCAAATAGTAGAGCATACAGAGTATACAACAAACGCACCAAGACAATCATAGAATCCATAAATGTCGTGTTCAATGATACTCCTGAAGAACCACTCACTGTAGAAGAAGAAGAAGATGATGATTCTCCTCAGCCATCAAGTGATCAACCAAATGTCCCGGACATCGTGCCAGACATACCAACAACTGAGCCAAGTACTATATCTCCTAGGTTCAAGGGATTATCCACAAGACTTCTGAAGATGCATCCTGTTGATAACATCATAGGAAATCCAAATGAATGAGTCATCACCAGATCCAGATATCAAATAGCTAACTCATGCTTCATATCCTCAATTGAACCTAAAAATATCAAAGAGGCTCTGAGTGATGAGTTCTGGATCAATGCCATGCTAGAAGAATTGGAACAATTCACAAGGAATCAAGTATGGGAGCTAGTTCCGAGACCTGAAGAAATCAATGTGATAGGAACCAAATGGGTGTTCAAGAACAAGTCAGATGAGAATGGTACTGTTACAAGAAACAAGGCTCGTCTAGTTGCTCAAGGATACACACAAGTAGAAGTGGTGGACTTTGATGAAACATTCGCACTAGTTGCTAGGCTTGAATCTATATGGCTGCTACTAAGCATCTCGTGCACAATGAGGTTCAAACTTCATCATATGGATGTTAAAAGTGTCTTTCTAAATGGATACCTCCATGAAGAAGTCTATGTAGAGCAACCAAAAGGATTTGTAGACTCCAGCTTCCCTGAACATGTTTACAAATTGAAGAAGGCTCTATATGGATTGAAACAGGCACCTAGAGCATGGTATGAAAGATTGACTAAGTTTTTTATCAACAATGGGTACGTCAGAGGAGGTATAGATCAAACACTATTTGTGAAGAAGAATCTAAAAGAGATTATGATCGCCCAAATCTATGTGGATGACATAGTCTTTGGAGGCACGTTTGACCAGATGGTGGAACAATTTGTTCGACATATGAAGTCTGAGTTTGAGATGAGTCTAGTAGGAGAACTAACCTACTTTCTTGGCCTTCAAGTCCAACAATTAGAAGACACTGTCTTTATATCACAAAGCAAATATGCTAAAAGCATTGTGAAGAAGTTTGGACTAGAGAGCGCCACACACAAAAGAACTTCAGCTGCTACTCACATCAAATTAAGTAAAGACGAGAATGGAGTTGATGTAGATCAATGTCTCTATAGAAGTATGATATGGAGTCTTTTATACCTAACTGCAAGCAGACCAGACATAGCCATTGCAGTAGGAGTTTGTGCTCGATATCAAGCAAATCCCAAGACTAGTCATTTACTACAAGTGAAGAGAATCATCAAATATGTCAGTGGTACTTGTAATTATGGAATGCTCTACTCATATAATGCAAATCCTACTCTTATTGGATATTGCGATGCAGATTGGGTTAGAAGTGCTGATGACAGAAAAAGCACCTCAGGAGGTTGCTTCTTCCTTGGTGATAATCTCATCTCATGGTTCAGCAAGAAGCAAAACTGTGTGTCACTATCCACCGCTGAAGCTGAATACATAGCTGCAGGAAGTGCCTGTTCACAGTTACTCTGGATGAAGCAAATGTTGACAGAATACAATGTCCAACAAGATGTCATGACATTATTCTGCGACAACCTCAGTGCCATCAACATATCAAAAAATCCTGTTCAACACAGTAGAACAAAGCACATTGATATTCAGCATCACTTCATCAGAGAACTTGTTGAAAAGAAAGTGGTTACTCTAGAACACATAGCCACAGAAGAACAACTAGCAGATATCTTCACAAAACCTCTTGATGCAGTCCGATTTGAACAATTAAGGAGTGCATTAGGCGTCTGCATTCACGAAGGTCTGTAGATTGATACAGACCAAAAAGGGCGTGCAACCATCAGAAGATCCCACACACGCCTCCAGCACGAGACAGAAACAAGACAACAATCCAACACTACCTGTCTCTTGTAAGTATTATGGTCTACCAAATGTCCTAGACATTGGAGACTTTGACATCCGGCACCAACTGTGCACTTATGTATGCTGTTCGTTTCTTTTATTAATCAATGAATATTTTCCTTTAACCTTTGACAAATTATGGTGAAAAGGGGGGGGGGGGTAATAATTGATGATATAGAACAGCTCTTTGGCAAGTAGAATCAATCTTTTGCTTTACGGATGAAAAATAGCAAGCTTTAAAAAAATTAAAAATTAAAAAGCTATGCTAAAATAAGTGTGTCCAGAGCATAATTAAATGCTAAAATTAAACCTCTAAGAAGTCTAGTGAGTCTTGATCACTCTGATTAAGTACTTTCCGCTGCAACTCAAGACTTTGGTTCACTAAGTCACAAGGTATCTCATTCATGGACTTAGAAAAATTCATTGTAATGAATCATATGAAGAAAAGACTAAGATTGTCTCATAATAGAAAAGGTTCATCACACACTCAAGATTGGAGAAGTCTTGAAAATTGAAGACACACAAGATTCTGAAGATTAAAGACATTGAAGACCTGAAGATCTCAGAACAGAAGATTGCATCAACAGAGATCAATTTGAAGATTGATGAATTTGAAGATTGAAGACTGAAGAATGCACATTCAACAAAGTGGTTTATGGTTGTTTTAGCCATAATTTGCCAAAGGGGGAGATTGTAGTTCTTCTGAGATTGGCTGCATCATAAGGTTAAAACAACTTGGTCAGAGTGACTTAACTGAAGTAATTAAGTCTAAACCACTTGTGCATATTGAAGATGTGCAGATGTAACATGTTGAACAAGATGTCCTAGACATCTTGTCACTGGGTTCAGAGCATGTTTAGGCAACATGTCGAACAAGATGTCCCAAGAGATGTGGGTAGGACATCTTGACCCAGTTCAGCTTAAAAGATAATGCTTATCCATTAAGCACGCGTGTTTGTTTTAATTTGAATAAAGCGCGAATCTTTTAGTAACAAGCTGAGATTAGAATTAATGATAAAGTTTGTTATTAATCCTATGTGATAGATACGATTGGAGTCTTATTTAATTTGTGGATAAAGATTAATTCTTTATCTTTGTGGAGTTTGTTTTAAAACAAGTTTGTTTTAAAACTAATTCTTATTGTTGTGCATCTGAAAGATTGAAGATTATCTGAAGACTTGCACGCCTATATAAAGGACTCAACATAGAGCTTAAAACTTAACTCACAATAACTGAAGATTGTGAGTCCAAAGCTTTGTGCCTACTGTGCAAAGCATTAGTAGCTCCTCGTATTGTTCTTGATACTTGGTAGCCTTGAGTCGTTGAATGTTGTCATTCAACTTTGTCTTTTAAACTGTGAAGTTTAAAGTTTCGTCACTTGGGATTAGTGATTAGAGGGAGTTGGGTAGGTTCTAATATTCAGGGGGAGTTAGCCCTTGAGTAGAAGATTACTAGGATTAAGAAAAGGCATACATGCCAAAAGGTGTTTGGTGTGGTTGTAAGACTAAGTATTGATTCGGAGTAGTAGTGTTCACTTCCTGAATTGGTATTCTCCAGAGTAGGGCTGTTTAGCGCCGAAATGGGTTAACAAATTACTGGTGTTATTTATTGCTTTTATTTACTTCAGTAGTACTGCAATAAATCGTGATCCTCACAATCAGTTGTCTAACCAGTTGTCTAGGACATCTGGACTGCAGACACATTGTCCTAGACATTGTGTACGACATCTGCCCTGCCAGAGAACATAATTTCATATTATTTTTGGATTTTCAGCTCATTTTAAAGTTTTTGGCCAATTTTAGGATTTTTGGCCGATTTTATGTTTTTTGCAGTCGATTTTTTTGGATTTTCGGTTGATTTTTTAGCTTTTAGGCAGAATTTAGATATTTTTTTTGTCCATTTTTTTGGGTTTTAGGCAAATATAAGGGCGTTTGGCTGATTTTAGATATTTTTGCCGATTTTAGGATTTTCGGCCGATTTTAGGGTTTCTGTCGATTTTAGCGTTTTGGCTGATTTTTTGGGTTTTGGCTGATTTTTTAGGTTTTCGCCTGTTTTTAGGATTTTTGGCGGATTTTTGATTTTTCAGCCGATTTTAGAATTTTCGGCCGATTTTAGATTTTTCGAACGGTTTTAGATTCTTCGACCGATTTTAGTTTTTTTAGCCGATTTTTTATTTTTCGGCCGATATTAGGTTTTAGATTCTTCGACCGATTTTAATTTTTTCAGCCGATTTTTTATTTTTCAGCCGATTTTAAATTTTTCGTCTGATTTAATGTTTTTCGGCCATTTTAGATTTTTCAGGTTTTTCGTTCGAATTTTGGGTTTTCGTTCGATTTTATATTTTTCGACCGATTTCAGATTTTTCAGACAGTTTTAGATTTTTCAGCCGATTTTTTTTTTAGCCGATTTTAGATTTTTCGGCCGATTTTAGGTTTTTTATCCGATTTTAGTTTTTCCAGCCGATTTCAAGTTTTTTTTGACCGATTTTAGATTTTTCATCTGATTTTTTGGTTTTTCGGCCATTTTAGATTTTTTAGGTTTTTCGGCCGATTTTAAATTTTTCAAGCTTTTCGGCCGATTTTAAGTTTTTCGTTTGATTTTTTATTTTTTAGGTTTTTTCCCGATTTTAGGGTTTTCATTTGATTTTAGATTTTTTGATCAATTAGTAATTTTAAAAGTTTATCGAGAAAAAAGAATTTCAAATTCTTAGCTTTTATGTGTTATTTGAAATTTCTTAAATTTAGTTTACAAAAGATACTTCACAAATTCCCTTCATTTTTTAAATTCTCCAAATTTAATATCCAAACAAAAAAATTTGAATCACAGTATTTGAATTCCTTCAAAAAATTACATTACCTCAAAACATTTCCTCATCCAAACACACTTATGGTTTCAAACATTATAAATAAATCCATTTCATCATTAAGCTTCTTCATTACTCATTCACAATTTGTTTTAATTATAAATTGAAAAATACTTGTAATTATGCACATATCATTTAAATTAGCTCATATTGCCACCGTAAGTCCGTAAGCCTTTTAAAGCGTGTAGCAACCGTGGGTTTGTAAAATTCATGTTAGGTTCTTAACATAATCTAGGCAATATACAATAACAGCAACCACCATTTTTCAATTCTTTGACCGTTTCTCTCCTTCATTTTATGAATGGGAAATTACATTTCTTGGTGATCAAGGATTATGAGAAAAATATTTAATAAATAAAAGAAATTTTGTAGAAATTCACCCTTGGCTTTTGCTTTTAGGATTCACCGAGCTAGTTATTATGGTTTTAGTTTCTTCAACCATGATAAATATCTATACCATTGTGAAGCTTCTTCATTACTCAACATTTCCAAAAATTACATTTGTGTTAATTAATTTTCTCGCATAAACAAGCTTGTATATTTCCAAAAAATATTTTGTGTTAATTTAATTTCTTTGCTAAATAAGCTTGTTTCACTAATTTTAAAAATTGAAAAGCTAGATATTGTTGCTGAATTGCACCATGAGTTCTAAAAACCCTAGCATTCAAAAAGTTCTTTTTCCAACAACTAGGCCATCAACAACAACATCATCCTCTCAATCCACTGCCGGGACTAAACTTCCAACCATGGGGCAGATCTTTGGAAGGAGAAACTAAGCAATATTTTCACCACTTATATATATACTCATATAATGCATATACTTATATCGACTATTATTGTCCGCAGTCATTTGACGCATTAATGCAATTAAGACAATTGTGGTCACTGGATTGTCCAAATTTCAAATTCAGTATTTTTAAAATGTCAACAATCCAATGACTGATCTGGTTGTCCTAAATGATTAATGTGTCAAATTTTGATTGTATTGAATTTGATTTGTATATTTATATATTTTTTCCTTTCATTCATTGATTCCAATTAGTTTTTAGCTTACACAAATAATATATATGTACCATGTGGAAAATTCTAACATGGACCACTTCTTCAAGTGGTCCATGGTGGACCATTCATGAAAAACCCTATAACGAATACGAATTTTACAAAATCCACCGTTGGATTGAAAGTTTATATCATATAGATCATCTATAGAAAATTTTAGAAAAATTGAAAATCATTTGATATGTTATTGAGATCCATCAAGATTAACGGTTTATTAAATACAGTAAATCTTGATAAATCCCAATAAAATATCAAATGATTTTCAATTTTTTTAAATTTTTTTATGGATGCTCTATATGATATAAACTTTCAATCTACAAATAAATTTTGTAAAATTTGTATTCGGTAGATCACTTGTCCACGGTGGACCACTTGTGAAGGTGGTCCACCGCAGCATTAGCCTATCATGTATCTGTTTATAGGAAGTTATATATAACAAAGAAAGCTTAACAGTGTTTATTTAATTTTATTTAAGATGTACCTTATTGAAATTGTTTGTAAGTGCTCATAAAAATTGTAAGATCACTATATATTCTTTGATTTATTTATGGATCCAGTAACATTTTTTTGTTTCATCTGTCGAAAATAAATTTACTACTTTTTATAGCTAACTATCTTTTTTTAATCGGTGAAATTTATTTTAAACAACTCAAACACAAACACAGTTATACATAATAATGTACTTAAAGAAAACCACTACAAGAAATTTCTTTATTAGTCACGAATAGTTACCCACGGTTTTATAGCTATGGATAATTTTGAAAGTAACGACGACTTACCCACGACTAAGCCATCTATAATTTTTTTATTGTTTTTTTAATTGTTTCTCACAACTTACCCACGGTGTAACCGTCTGTATAATATTTATAATCATTTTTTTTTGTCAGGTTTGTCTAATGACTAAAAATTTCATTATTAAGATTGATAAGTAAAGTGTTAAGAATTCGATTTTCAGTCCTACATATAAAATGTGATTTCATTATCAACTGAGTTAAACTCACGAAACATATTTAAGCGTGTATGTTTTAACATTAAAAAAAGAGAAAATCTTAGGTGAAGTCGAACGTAACATCACACTCTTAGAATCAACCAATCACAAAATTTTCAATAATCAACTAATTAATAAAATAGGAAAAAAAAGATTTAACCTCATCCATTAAAAAAAAATATACGCTTTTCCAAAAAAAAAAAACACAAAGAACGCAATTGGCTCCCACGAATTTACTTGTTTCATCTTCTTCCTCTTCTGAGAAAAACACAAGAATAATGAGGTGTATTTTTGCTTTTGGTCCTGATCATCATCATCATATAATTGCACGGACATGACAATCAAATTGGATGTCCGACCTTAGAATAATTGAACGATATTGCACGAGTAGAAAACGTGGGGTTGTTAAAACACATGTTGCAATGGTTGTGAAACAAAATTAGAATGGTACGTTGATCAAGAAGAGGAAGAAGATGGAACAAGTTTAAATTCGTGGGAACCAAGTTTTTTTTTTTTTGAAAAGTGTATTTTTTTTAATGGATGAGGTTAAATTTTTTTTTCCTATTTTATTAATTAGTTTTTTTTTTTTGGAAAAGTGTATATTTTTTTTAATGGATGAGGTTAAATTTTTTTTTTCCTATTTTATTAATTAGTTAATTATTTAAAATTTTGTGATTGGTTGATTCTAAAAGTATGGTGTTACGTTTGAGAATCATCTGCTTCTCGACGAACCCTCTCTCAGTCTCCCTCTCGACGAACCCTCACCGTCAAGAACGAAGACCCACTTCTCGTCTCCTCTCCGGTAAGGTATTTATGTATTCCTCTTTTAAAGATTCATCAAGAAAATATATGAATTTATGTGAAGTTTAAGAATCCTTGCTTTGATTTGGTATGGTTTTTAAAGATTTTGAGCAAGTGTTTTTGTTGATGGTTAAGAGAATTATTATCAAATTGATTATCATGTTAACATGTATGTGCTTTTCTAAAGCTTTGTATTGAGTTTGTTTTAGTTTCTTTGTATGTTGTTTTGATGTAGCGGTGGTGATTTTATGTGTATGTTGAGTTTTTAGCCTGTGTTGCTTGTTGTGTATATTGGGTGGTTTGTTTGTTTTTGCTGTCTTGTGCCTTGCGTTGTTGGTCAAAGGCAGGTGTAATTGTATTGGTCGTGTCCTTTCCTTTGGCGTTTTGTTTTAGTGAGTTTAGCCCCCGATGTTTTAGTACCATTATATATGTAACTTGAGAAGGAATAACATTTTATGATATCCGAATCCGATCGGTTTCTGCCAATCCCTTCATATTTTTTGTCTGTGCTAATTTCGTGGTTGACCGTAAAGTAGATCAAAATAAATAGATGAGATTTGTGTAGAACCAACATGTAGCTTGAGAGAAAGAATTCCCATTCTGGTGGCAAGTGTCAGATGTCCAGCACAATGTGTACACCTTAGGAATAGTATGATGTGTAGCCTAATGTGCCAACATCGTGGACATACTGAACTTGATGAACAAGGAAACAATATAAAGTGCAGAAAACAAATAAACACACAGAGTTTGTTAACCCAGTTCGGCACTTATAACAAGCCCTATTATGGAGGATACCAATCCAGGGATGAATCCATTATCGTAGTATCAATTCAAAGCTAAACTCCCCCGTTTACAACTTATCACTTAATCACTACCCGTGCTAATCCTACCTAGGAACTCCTAGATATGAGAACCTCTGCTCACTCCCCCTCAACCTTACCAGTAAGGATTTAATAACAAACTCAATTGGAGACACACTCCTAGAAAACTAAAACACTCGTACCTAAAGGCTTAGAGTGTTGCACAATCTAACTCCTTGCTTCAAAGCTTTGGAGAAAGAACACTAGAGATTACAACTCTATTAAACTCAGTCCTTACTTGTATCAAAACATGATTCAAGTGAAGGCTCACAAATAACAAAGAAAAGACTAAAACCTAAAGACTCGATTTCTTCAATATGTGTTTCAGTAAATAATAATGTCTTCAGTCTTCCTTTATATAGAACAAGATTCATGGGCTTGGATCTTCAATGTTGACAGCTGGCCTTTGCAAATTTGCCTTGAGATTTATTTGATCATTATCTTTATTTATTTGTTTCAAATCTTTTTGATCAAACTCAGCCAATAAAATAAAACAGAACCATGAAAGATTATCTTGTTCCTTGGCGCGCAAGCTGGCATGAATTTATTTGAAAAACAAAATTTTTCAAAAGATCACGCGTAAAACAATGAAAGACGCGTCCAGCTAGGGCGTCCAGATGTGAATCCTGATGTGCCACACATCATGCTCCACATCATGGAATTAGGCTTATTTTACCAAATGAAGTCAATACCCTAAAATCCTCAACACATTTTTAGTGCCTTACTATACTAAGTTTAAGTAGTGAACCGAGTCTCGTCATAGCGTCTCGTCATAACTAGGGATGGCAATGGGCAGGGTATGGGTAGGGTACTATAGTCCCCATCCCCATACCCGCAATTTGAAAACATACCCGTACCCATCCCCATACCCGCGTGGGTGACAATTTTTGTCCCCGTACCCATGCCCTATGGGTGACAATTTTTATTAAAAATAAATTGATCAATTATAAAATATCATATCATTTTCATAGAGTATAAAATAATTCAAAAATTTTAATGTTGATTCATGAAAATGATAAACAAAATTATTAGTAAAATCATGTTAAAGTTCATTTCTCTATTGACATATTTACATTATTTTATAAATAAACTTTTATTTAAAATGTGTAATAGTATAATAATGTTGTATTTTTTAAAAATAATTACATATATTATTATATAATAATATAATTAATATAAATAAATATATACTATATGTGTATATGGGGTGGGTACTAAGGTACCCGTACCCGCACCCATACCCGCTCAATTTTGGGGGTAATTACCCATACCCATGCCCGTATCCAAAATGCGGGTTTTTACCCTACCCATCGTGGGTATTTTTTGTGGGTACCCATAGAGTATGGGTAAATTGTCATCCCTAGTCATAACTTACTTTCTTGCATGATGCTTATACGTTAATTTACTTGAATTATGAGCTTTTGGTTATTTTTTATTTATTTAACTATGAATTTGATGTTTTACTGAAAGCACGATGCTTTAATTGTTTCTTGAACAGGGTAGGTTGCTTAATTTGCATCTGTTTTGGTTCTTTTTGAAAGAAAAGTATAATTTATATTTGTTGATAACTGTATAAAAGCTTAATTATATAGTTCTTTTTGCTACAGTGGTGGGAGATTTGATTGGTCTACATCTTCTATGGTCGTTGGCATCTTTTCTTTGAAGATGAGTTTGATACTTTGGCAACAACGAGAACAATACAACTAAGGGTCAGAGTAGCCTCTATTCATCCTTAAAAGAAGAGGAATTGGTGGAAGATAAGAAATTTGATTGAATGGCTCTAGAATAATGGAGTAGCCTATCTAGATTGATGTATATTTATGGATTGATGTTGGTAGATTCATAGGATAAAGGAGATTCTAATTGTAAACATTCATACAATTATTTATGTCTTTGACGTGGGTAAATCGAGACAAATAAGTTATATATGGCTTTGTGTGGGTAAATCGAGACAAATAAGTTATTGTTAAAAAAATGCTTACCCACAAATTACCCATGGTGTATTTGACGGTAAATTATAGATGGTTTTTGGGCCGTGGGTAATTTGTCACTAATTCAATATTACCCACGGCTTTTATCAATTATAGACGGCTTTTTCTGTGAGTAATAACAGAATTTCTTGTAGTGAACAAAGACACAACATAGGGCCATCCCATTACAAACAAGCCATTTGCCCACAGTTTATTAGCCACCGTTATGACTGTGGGCATTTAAGTCCATTTGCGTCTAACTAGCTAAGTTTTTTTCCTATTTTTTTAACAAGTGCGTTGTGTTTTGGCTGTGAAATTTCTCATTTTCAACTAGGCTTCTCACTTTTTCAGAATCACGACTCAATCTTCTCACTGCAAAATTGCTTCTTAAGAATCGCAAAATGATTTCACACAGAATTACTTCGTCTCACATGAAAAAAAGAAAAATAGTTCAAGGATCAAATTGACGGATATCACGCTAGTATCAATAGAATTTAATGCTTGAAATTTTCTTTCCATTTGTTTTTTCCAAGAGCAAAAGAACCTGCAAAAATCATCAAATGATGATTAATATCTGAATTCAATACAATGGTTTAATAATTAACTAGTATTGTATAATAATATAATTTCTAAAAAACATGAGAGAGAAAGTGGAGAGAGAGTGGGTGGAGAAAGGTGGGTGAACAGGTGAGGGAAATCGAAATGGCTATGTTCATAGACTTGATCAGTGGGCAACATCAATTTTCTTCACTAATTTCCCAGAAGAAGTGAAGGCGATTGATTTATGGCCAAAGTTCGCTCGTTTTGGTGGTGTTGGAGAAGTTTATCTCCCATATAAACTCGACAAACAGGGGCGGAGATTTGGATTTGTCAAATACCGAGATGTTCGAGACGCGAGAGAGAAGTTAGATCTGGTGTCTAACATCTAGATCGGTTCCTTTAAGCTGAGGGTTAATCTCTCTCGTTTTGCTAAAGGGGAACCAAGGAAGGGTGGAATTGAAGAGGAAGTGAAGCAACTGAAGGGCAAGCCCCCGTCTAATATAGAGCCGAAGACGGTGTTTGATGATGGCAGGTCCTTTAAGGATGTGTTGGTGGATCGCTCTACGACACGAAGGAAGGGTAAAGAATCAGAAGTGATGCAAAGCAATGATGTTGGTGTTAGTGAAGTTGTGTGGGAAGTTGAGGTAGCGTTGGCAAAGCTTAAGGGACCTTTTGTCGGGTTTTTAGCCGAGGACAGAGATTACAAGGTTATTCAGCGTCATTTTCTAATGGATGGTTATCATAATATCAAGGCCATCCCTCTGGGTTTTCAGAAAGTCCTCATCTCAAGCTCGGTAGAAGATGAGGTGAAGGAGGTTGTCGGTTCAGTGGGGTGGTGGTGTACTTGGTTCGAGAGATTTGAGGAATGGGCGCCGAACTGGACTTCAAATCAGAGGGTTACTTGGCTGAACTGTTTTGGGGTCCCTCTGCACTCTTGGGGGGATGCTTTATTCAAAACTCTGGGTTTCAAGTTTGGCAAGTTCATAGATACTGACATGGCTACGAAGAACATGGCTAGAGGGGATGTAGCAAGAATTAAGATTGCTACTGAAGCGTTCAATCTGATCGACTCTTCTATCTCTGTGGTGGTTCTTGGTGTTAAATTTGTTATTCGTGTTTTGGAGGATGTAGGAGGTGAGGAGGGCAGTGGGAGTTGTTGTGATAGTTGTGTGAAATCTAGGGATAACAGATCGTGTAATGGCTCCTACGATGAAGGTTCAATGGCGGCGATGGTGGAGGAGGATTCAGAAGAGGGTGACGATAGTGACTGGTCAGAGAGTAGGCAAGGAATTTTAGGGGTGCAGGGTCAGAATTGCAAAAAAGGAGAGGTCAACACTTTAAGGTTGGAGGATAACAGAGAACAAGGGGTGACAGGGAGTAGTCCTATTTGTTTGGGAAAGAATAGTGTAGCATGAGGTGATAAGACTCTTGTCTTATCTGGAGACAAGAAAGTGGATTTTTGTAAAGATAATTTGGCTTTGGTGGTCCTGCCAGAGGAGACAGGAAGGAGGTGTGAAGAGTTACCTTTGGTTAATAGTCACGTGGCAAGTGATACTGAGGTGCAAGTGTCACGCGCGGGTACTGAAGGGGAAGGTCAGAAGGTGGGGTCGGGTTCAAACGCTCCATTTAGGGGTTTTGGGCTTTCTTTTCAGCCCAAAGCTTTACGGACCAAGAAAGGGGACTTATTACTATCATTTGATGAAGGGGGTGGGGTTAGAAGCGCACCTGATAAAGTAATTACAAGGTCTGGTGGGCCTGATGTTGGGGCTTCTCACTCTATTCCTTTACCAAGTACTGATAAGTGTGTCGAGAGAAGGATTAAAAGAGCTACCAAAAAATCAAATCCTTATCTACCGAATCTTAAGTTCTCTAAATATCAAGAAGCTTTCAAGGGAGGTATGCGATTTAAGAAGAAGAACTGTCACAAAGGTGGATCGATTATTCACCAGGAGTGCTTGGAGGAATCTGACCCAATAGAAGTTAGTGCTGGGGAGAGTATGTCTATTTTTCTACAACAACAAGCTTCTGATCCGGAAGGAATTGGGTTAGAGGTGGTTTTGTCAATGCATGATGAAAGTGGTGAAGGTCCGGTTTTGTCAGTGGCTCAAGCGTGTGTCGCT
Source organism: Trifolium fragiferum (assembly GCA_954870985.1). Lineage (NCBI taxonomy): Eukaryota > Viridiplantae > Streptophyta > Magnoliopsida > Fabales > Fabaceae > Trifolium > Trifolium fragiferum. The sequence goes on along the minus strand of OX940795.1, from coordinate 13,329,165 downwards.
GGGCTTGATGGTAGTGGAAACTCGGGCGTGCGTGATCTAGTCGGTGAACAAATGGTGTCAAGCCCTATTGTGCTTGTTTTAGGTCATTGGTGGATAAGGATAGAGGCGATGCACAACATATCATTGACATCCAAGAAGATTTGGGTTTGAAATTCAAGGGGCAGGGAGATGAGGATGTGGAGAGGTGTATGAGAATGGAAGTAAGGGATAGGCAGAAGAAAAATGATTGTGAAATTCTGTTCTCTGGCAGCACAGATGTCTTACACAATGTCTAGGACAATGTGTCTGTAGTCCAGATGTCCTAGACAACTGGTTCGACAACTGGTTATGAGGATCACACGTTATTGCAATACTGAAGTAAACAAAAGCAATAAACAACACCAGTAATTTGTTAACCCAGTTCGGCGCTAAACAGCCCTACTCTAGAGGATACCAATCCAGGAAGTGAACACTACTACTCCGAATCAATACTTAGTCTTACAACACTACCAAACACCTTTTGGCATGTATGCCTTTTCTTAATCCTAGTAATCTTCTACTCAAGGGCTAACTCCCCCTGAATACGAGAACCTATCCAACTCCCTCTAATCACCAATCCCAAGTGACGAAACTACTTTAAACTTTCTCAGTTTAAAAGACAAAGTTGAACGACAACATTCAACGACTCAAAGCTTCAAAGTATCAAGAACAATACTAAGAGCCACTAAGTGTTTTGCACAGTGGGTACAAAACTATGGACTCACAATCTTCAGTTATTGTGGGTTGAATTTTAAGCTCTATGTTTAGTCCTTTATATAGGCGTGCAAGTCTTCAGATAATCTTCAGTCTTTCAGATGCACTCAAATAAGAATTAGTTTTAAAACAAACTTGTTTTAAAACAAACTCCACGAAGATAAAGAATTAATCTCTATCCACTAATTAAATACGAATCCAATCGTATCTAACACATAGGATTAATAACAAACTTTATCATTAATCCTAATCTCAGCTTTTTACTAAAAGATTCGCGTTTTATTCAAATTAAAACAAACACACGTGCTTAATGGATAAGCATTATCTTTTAAGCTGAACTGGGTCAAGATGTCCTAGCCACATGTCTTGGGACATCTTGTTCGACATACTGCCTAAGCATGCTCTGAACCCAGTGATAAGATGTTTAGGACATCTTGTTCAACATGTTGCATCTACACATCTTCAATATGCACAAGTGGTTTAGACTTAATTACTTCAGCATTGGTGCTTCAGTTAAGTCACTCTGACCAAGTTGTTTTAGCCTTATGATGCAGCCAATCTCAGAAAAACTACAATCTCCCCCTTTGGCAAATTATGGCTAAAACAACCACAAACCACTTTGTTGAATATGCACTCTTCAATCTTCAAATTGATCTCTGTTGATGCAATCTTCAATTCTGAAATCTTCAGGTCTTCAATGTCTTTGATCTTCAGAATCTTGTGTGAAATTCTGGTGGCAAGTGTCAGATGTGTAGCACGATGTGTACACTTTAGGAATCGTACGATGTGTAGCCTAATGTGTCAACATCGTGGACAACTGAACTTGATGAACAAGTAAACAATATAAAGTGCAGAAAACAAAAGAACACGTGAGTTTGTTAACCCAGTTCGGCACTTATAACAAGCCCTATTCTGGAGGATACCAATCCAGGGATGAATCCACTATGGTAGTATCAATTCAAAGCTAAACTCCCCCGTTTACAACTTCTCACTTAATCACTACCCGTGCTAATTCTACCTAGGAACTCCTAGATATGAGAACCTCTGCTCACTCCCCCTCAACCTTACCCAGTAAGGATTTAATAACAAACTCAGTTGGAGACACACTCCTAGACAAGCGAAGCACTCGTACCTAAAGGCTTAGAGTGTTGCACAATCTAACTCCTTGCTTCAAAGCTTTGGAGAAAGACAACTAGAGATTACAACTCTATAAACTCAGTCCTTACTTGCATCAAAACTATGATCCAAGTGAAGGCTCACAAAGAACAAAGAACAGACTAAGACCTAAGACTCGATATCTTCAACTCTTGGCTTCGTGTTCCTTTATGTCTTCAGTCTTCCTTTATATAGAACAAGTTTCATGGGCTTGGATCTTCAATAATAACAGCTGGCCTTTGTTAATTCTCTTTGAGATTTATTTGATCATAATCTTTTAATTGTTTGTTTCAAATCTTTTTGATCAAAGTCGGCCAATAAAATAAAACAGAACCATGAAAGATTATCTTGTTCCTTGGCGCGAAAGCTGGCACGATTTAATTTGAAAAACAAATCTTTTTCAAAAGATCGCGTTTAAATAAATGAAAGCGCGTCCAGTAGGGCGTCCAGATGTGAACCCTGATGTGCCACACATCATGCTCCACATCATGGAATCAGGCTTATTTTACCAAATGAAGCCAACACCCTAAAAGGTCTCAACAATCTCCCCCTTTGGCAAATTTTGGGCTAAAATAATCTTTGAGTCACCCAACTAAACTTGGAGAGATGTATAGGCACATCAGAGGCATGCAGCAGCGGATCAGAGCCTCACAAATAAAGAGAGAAATAAACTCTCACAAGATAGGAAAGTAAATTTCCAAAGACTGAGAAAAGTAAATTCTCAGACACATACAAGCATGAGATTCCATGCACACATAAGGGAGGGTAGCAAACCCAGTAATAGTCTACTCCCCTTTGAACTAGAGCACTTTCCATGTACTCCCCCTAAATCTCATATTCCCTATAGGCTTCTTCAGAATGCATGGCCTAGAGAGATATAGAGAAGTTTTAAACTTGGCTTCTTAAGAATGCATGACCAAGTTAAAACTCACAGATGTGTCAAACATCACACAAAATAGCAACTTCTACAGGCTTCTTAAGAATGCATCACCATGTAGAAATCATACAAATGGATCAACCATTACACAAATTAACATCTTCAATTGGACTTCTTAAGAATGCATCACCCAGTTGAAAACGTACAGAATAAGTCTTCAGAAAAACATGCTTTAGAAAACTAATTCTTCAAAAAGTTGTTGAGAAAATATTTGAAGAAAAATAAGCATGTATACCAGATGTGTAGTCAGATGTGCCACACATCAGAACTTCAGAAGTTGGAGAAGCTTCAGAAGCTGAGCAGAGCTTCAGAAGTTGTAGTGCTTCAGAAGTTGAGAAGAGCTTCAGAAGTTGTAGTGCTTCAGAAGTTGAGAAAGTTTCAGAAGTTCAGAAGTTCAGAAGTTCAGAAGTTCAGAAGTTCAGAAGTTCAGAAGTTCAGAAGTTCAGAAGTTCAGAAGTTCAGAAGTTCAGAAGTTCAGAAGTTCAGAAGTTCAGAAGTTCAGAAGTTCAGAAGTTCAGAAGTTGCCCCATGTGGATGAATAGAATTTAACTCTTTTCTCGTTCTATTCTCTCTAATTTCTTTACCTCTCACAAAAACAGTTTGGTATTCCTTGTCCAAAGGATTGTCACAACCAGCAGGGATGTTTACCAAAAATTCTTTGACTACCTTCTCATAGCAGTCACCCAGTCCAGTAACAGTCTTCATCAAGCCAGTACGCTTGATCAACCTCATAACTTCCTTGCACTGCAAGGCTTCAGCACTGAGCTCCCTCTCCAGAGCTAACCTTCTATGAGCAATGTACTTCCATTTTCCAGCATGTGCAGGGTTGTGGAAGGAAATCAAATCAACTGGGATGTCAGGAATTCCCTGAGGAATTTTCTTCTTCCCATAGCTCTTCTTCACAGCAGACTCATCTTCACCTTGTGGCAATGATGTGCCAACATCTGCCGCAACATTAGGTTCTTGCAGGGCCTGGAGCACAGAATCAATGATCTTCTGAGTCAAGGGGTGCCTTTGACCCTCAGAAATCTTCACAGCAGCCTTCTCAGGGTTAGGGTTTGAAGAACCTACACCCATAGATGCTTCAGCATTTGCATCACCAGATTTTGCAGGAAGAGGTTCAACATGCAGACTTTCCATGGTGTGAACCCTCTTTGGTGAGCCAATCTTTGGCTTCTTGCTTTTCTTCTTCTTCTTTTTGGATTTTTCTGTGTAAGGAGAAGGAACAACATCTTCCTCTGCGGCAATGGGGGTTGATTCCCTTCTTGATCGTTTAGACTTCTTCTTCTTTGATCCAGATGGCTTGATCATTGAGACAGGAGTGGCATCGACGATCATGTCACCTTGAATATCTTTTTGATGTGGGGAAATAGGTTTTGGTGATGATGGAGGAGTGTTTGTTTTTGTGGAAGGAGATGTTTTGGTTGCAGTAGACATGATGATGATGATGATTTTGTATGAAGATTTCAAAGAAAATTTCTGAAAGATGAACAAAGGGTTTGAGAGAGATCAAGAAAATTTTTGGTCGTTTGAGTGGTTGAGAAACGAATGTGGTGATCAATGTGGTAGGCAATAAGAAAAATCTTGAGTAAACGGATTTCTTGGAGTTTTGAACGCGAAATAGCCGTTGGAAATATTGCCTTTGGATTGCGTGCAACTATGGATGGAGGGAAAAAACAGGTAACCGTTGCACGTCTAAATAGCAATTATGGCTATTGATCCTCAAAGAGGCAAATACCTAGTTTGCCCCTTAACACCTCAAACCTATTTGCATCTAAAGCCTTAGTGAAAATATCTGCCAGTTGATTTTCTGTGGCAACATGCTCTAGAGTCACAATATTGTCTTCAACAAGATCTCTAATGAAATGGTGACGTATATCAATGTGCTTTGTCCTACTATGTTGGATAGGATTTTTGGAAATATTTATAGCACTTAGATTGTCACAGTATAATGTGAGCACATCTTGCTGCACATTGTACTCACCCAACATCTGCTTCATCCAAAGTAGCTGAGAACAACTACTTCCTGCTGCAATATACTCAGCCTCAGCTGTAGAAAGAGAAACACAATTTTGTTTCTTGCTGAACCATGATATAAGGTTGCTTCCCAAAAAGAAACATCCACCAGAAGTGCTTTTCCTGTCATCAGCACTACCTGCCCAGTCAGCATCACAATAACCCAACAATCTTGTGTCTTCACCATGAGAGTAGAGAATTCCATAATCACTTGTACCACTGACATACTTAAGAATCCTTTTGACTTGATTCAGATGACTCATCTTGGGCTCAGCTTGGTACCTTGCACACACACCAACAGCAAAGCTAATATCAGGTCTACTTGCAGTGAGATAAAGTAGACTGCCAATCATGCTTCTGTATAGACTTTGATCAACACTGACACCATGCTCATCTTTAGAAAGTTTGAGATGGGTTGCTGCAGGAGTTCTTTTGTGATTTGCATTCTCCATTCCAAATTTCTTCACAATGTTCTTGGCATACTTGCTTTGAGAGATGAAAATTGTATCTTCCATCTGTTTGACTTGCAGACCAAGAAAGTAGGTAAGTTCACCTACAAGGCTCATCTCAAATTCAGACTGCATCTGATTCACAAACATCTTGACCATTGGATCAGACATTCCTCCAAACACAATGTCATCTACATAGATTTGTGCAATCATGAACTTGCCCTTTTCTTCTCTGACAAACAAGGTTTTGTCTGTTTCTCCTTTTCTATAACCTTGCTGCACAAGAAATTTGGTTAGCCTCTCATACCATGCCCTAGGAGCTTGCTTTAATCCATATAATGCCTTCTTCAATCTGTAGACATGATCTGGATAATTTGGATCAACAAATCCCTTGGGCTGTTCCACATAAACTTCCTCATTCAAGTAGCCATTGAGGAAAGCACTCTTCACATCCATCTGGAATAGCTTGAATTTCAAGATACATGCTACTCCCAGAAGTAACCTTATGGACTCAAGACGTGCCACAGGAGCAAATGTTTCATCAAAGTCTACTCCTTCAATCTGAGAGTAACCTTGAGCCACAAGCCTAGCCTTGTTTCTAGTCACAACACCACTTTCATCAGATTTATTCCTATAAACCCATTTAGTACCAATGATGTTGACTCCTTCAGGTCTAGGAACTAAATCCCACACTTCATTCCTCTTGAACTGGTTCAGCTCCTCTTGCATAGCTTCAATCCAAAACTCATCTGTCAAGGCTTCTTTCACATTCTTTGGTTCTACCTTTGACACAAAACAAGCATTGGATACAACCTCTCTTGACCTTGTCATAACCCCTGACTCAGGATTCCCTATTATGAGTTCTTTTGGATGATTCTTTTGAACTCTAACAGAGGGACCCTTGTTCACTGGAGTCACATCTTCTTGCTGATCAGTCTTCTCAGGAATCTCTATAACTTCAGAGTCTTCAGGCAGGGGGTGAGATGTGTCCACATCAGGATCAACATCAGGTTCATTATCTGAACAGTCATCTATGACAACATTGATGGATTCCATCATAGTTCTTGTTCTGTTGTTGAAGACTCTATAGGCTCTGCTGGTTATGGAATAGCCTAGAAAGATTCCTTCATCACTCTTGGGATCCATCTTCCTCCTTTGCTCTCTGTCAGCTAAGATATAGCACTTGCTACCAAAGACATGGAAGTGTTTGACAGTTGGTTTTCTTCCTTTCCATATCTCATACAGTGTGATTGAGGTACCTTTTCTCAGAGTTACCCTGTTGTGTATATAGCATGCAGTACTCATGGCCTCTGCCCAAAAGTAGTAAGGTAGCTTCTTGGCATGTAGCATAACTCTTGCAGCCTCTTGCAAGGTTCTGTTCTTCCTCTCAACTACACCATTTTGTTGGGGTGTGATTGGTGAGGAGAACTCATGCCCAATTCCTTCATCAGCACAAAACTCAGAGAATCTTGAATTTTCAAACTCTTTCCCATGATCACTTCTGATTCTAACAATGCCACTATCCTTCTCTCTTTGTAGTCTAAGACATAATTCTTTGAATGCATCAAAAGTGTCAGACTTCTCTCTGATGAAGCTAACCCAAGTGAACCTTGAGAAATCATCTACAACCACAAAAGCATATCTTTTGCCACCAATACTCTCTACCTGCATTGGTCCCATCAAGTCCACATGTAGCAGTTCAAGAACTCTGGATGTCACCTGATGTTGTAACATTGGGTGTGACATCTGAACCTGCTTTCCAACTTGACATTCACCACATATGTTGCCTTCAACAATCTTAAGCTTTGGTAGACCTCTAATAGCTTCCTTGGACACAATCTTCTTCATTCCCTTCAGATTCAAATGGCCAAGTCTTTGGTGCCAAAGCTTTACTTCTTCCTCCTGACTTATCAAACATGTAGTGGAGTGAGCTGTTTCATCAGGAATCCATAGATAGCAGTTGTCTCTTGACCTAGATCCTCTCATCAGCAATTCTCCTTTGTCAGAAGTAATAAGACATTCATTCTTTGTGAAGTTGACTTTGAGACCTTGATCACACAATTGGCTTATGCTGATAAGATTAGCCTTCAAGCCTTTAACAAGTAGCACATCCTCTAGGTTAGGTAAGCTTTTGCTGCTGAGTTTACCACTGCCCTTGATTTCACCTTTTGCTCCATCACCAAAGGTTACAAAGCTTGTTGTATGAGGCTTGATATTAGTGAGAAATTTCTCAACACCAGTCATATGCCTAGAACAACCACTATCAAAATACCAATCATTACTAGAAGATGCTCTAAGAGAAGTGTGAGCAATATGTGCAGTTTCAGAAACTTTAGGCTTCCACATCTTCTTAGGAGTGACCCTTGCTGTTTTGGCTTGCACCTGAGGCTTTTTCTTGGGATACCCATAGAGTTTGTAACAGAAGGGCTTGATGTGACCATTCTTCCCACAGTAGTGGCATCTCCAAGCATTAAACTTCTCTTTGCCAGCAGGTCTCTGATGTGGAGTGTGATGTGTCCACATTCTGCTAGGGTCAGGTTTCTTCTGAGCAGGAACAAACTTAGTATTTGTCTTCTTGCTGTGATGTTTGTTCTTAAATCCTACACCAGATGAGTCACCAGCATACTTTCCTACTTTCAAAATTTCATCAAGCATGTTGGTTCCAGGGTTGAGCATCTTTACAGACTTGGTCATATTTTTCAAGTTGGTTGACAGTAACTTGACTTCACTTTCAAGACTAGCAACTTGACTCTGTAGTTGACCCTTCTCTGTCTCCAGTTGACTGATGATTTCCTTCTGCTCTTCATTGACCTTGTACAGTTCCTCACTCTTGATAAATAGCTTTTTATGGACTGAGGCTAGTTCATCAAAGGTAAGTTCTTCATCATCAGATTCAACATCAGTATTATCCACCCTAGTTATGGCACTAACATGATTAGCAGCAACATTCTCTGAGTCAGTGTCAGAGTCTTCATCAGACCATGAAACAGTTAGGCCTTTCTTCTGCTTCTTCAGATATGTGCCACATTCTGATCTTATATGACCAAAGCCTTCACATTCATGACATTGAACACCCTTGTTCTGAGTTGACTTATCATCAGTTTTGGTTTTTGTTGAAGTGTTACCTAGTTTACTGATGTCAGTCTGGATGTTCCTCACATTCCTCCTTGGTCTTCTGTCCACCCTCCTTTGAAGCTTGTTGAATTGTCTTCCCAACATGGCTAAGTCATTTGAGAGATCGTCATCTGATTCATCAGCTTCTTCTTCTTCACCAGCACAAGATGCAAAAGCTATACCTTTTCCTTTCTTCTCAGTTTGCTCACCTAAGTTCATCTCAAAAGTTTGAAGAGAGCTCACAAGTTCTTCAAGTTTCATACTTGGGATGTCTTGAGCTTCTTCAATAGCTGTGATTTTCATGTTAAATCTCTTGGGTAGGGATCTAAGCATCTTTCTCACAAGCTTTTCTTCAGACAATTTCTCACCTAGAGCCTCAAAGGAATTGTCCACCTCAAGCAAATTCATGTGAAATTCATGAATTGATTCTTCTTCTTTCATTCTGAGGTTTTCAAACTTAGTGTTGAGAAGTTGGATTCTTGAGCTTTTTACCTTGGCATTGCCTTCATGAGTGGTTCTGAGTATCTCCCAGGCATTCTTTGCAACAGTACACTGCTTGATTAATCTGAACATGTTCTTGTCCACTCCATTGAATAAAGCATTCAAAGCTTTGGAGTTTCCAAGCGATGCAGTGTCTTCTGCAGCTGACCAATCTTCCTCTGGCTTGAGTACACCAGTGTCAACACCATTAGCATCCAAGATTTTGGGATGCTCCCAGCCTTTGAGCACAGCTTTCCAAGTTCTGCTGTCAAGTGACTTTAGGAAGGCAATCATCCTTGGCTTCCAGTAGTCATAGTTGGTTCCATCCAGGAGGGGTGGTTTGTTGACCGTTGTTCCATCCTTGTCCATGTTTCCAGAAAGTAACTTCCCTGGAGCTCACCCTCAAACAGGCAGGGTGCCTGCTCTGATGCCAATTGAAATTCTGGTGGCAAGTGTCAGATGTGTAGCACGATGTGTACACTTTAGGAATCGTACGATGTGTAGCCTAATGTGTCAACATCGTGGACAACTGAACTTGATGAACAAGTAAACAATATAAAGTGCAGAAAACAAAAGAACACGTGAGTTTGTTAACCCAGTTCGGCACTTATAACAAGCCCTATTCTGGAGGATACCAATCCAGGGATGAATCCACTATGGTAGTATCAATTCAAAGCTAAACTCCCCCGTTTACAACTTCTCACTTAATCACTACCCGTGCTAATTCTACCTAGGAACTCCTAGATATGAGAACCTCTGCTCACTCCCCCTCAACCTTACCCAGTAAGGATTTAATAACAAACTCAGTTGGAGACACACTCCTAGACAAGCGAAGCACTCGTACCTAAAGGCTTAGAGTGTTGCACAATCTAACTCCTTGCTTCAAAGCTTTGGAGAAAGACAACTAGAGATTACAACTCTATAAACTCAGTCCTTACTTGCATCAAAACTATGATCCAAGTGAAGGCTCACAAAGAACAAAGAACAGACTAAGACCTAAGACTCGATATCTTCAACTCTTGGCTTCGTGTTCCTTTATGTCTTCAGTCTTCCTTTATATAGAACAAGTTTCATGGGCTTGGATCTTCAATAATAACAGCTGGCCTTTGTTAATTCTCTTTGAGATTTATTTGATCATAATCTTTTAATTGTTTGTTTCAAATCTTTTTGATCAAAGTCGGCCAATAAAATAAAACAGAACCATGAAAGATTATCTTGTTCCTTGGCGCGAAAGCTGGCACGATTTAATTTGAAAAACAAATCTTTTTCAAAAGATCGCGTTTAAATAAATGAAAGCGCGTCCAGTAGGGCGTCCAGATGTGAACCCTGATGTGCCACACATCATGCTCCACATCATGGAATCAGGCTTATTTTACCAAATGAAGCCAACACCCTAAAAGGTCTCAACATTGTGTGTCTTCAATATTCAAGACTTCTTTAATCTTAAATTTGTGATGAACCTTTTCTAGTATGAGACAGTCTTAGTCTTGTCTTCATATGATCCATTACAATGAATTTTCTAAGTCCAGGGATGAGATACCTAGTGACTTAGTGAACCAAAGTCTTGAGTTGCAGCGGAAAGTACTTAATCAGAGTGATCAAGACTCACTAGACTTCTTAGAGGTTCAATTTTAGCATATTAATTATGCTTCTGGACACACTTGTTTTAGCATAGCTTTTTAGTTTTTAATTTTTTTAAAGCTTGCTATTTTCATCCGTAAAGCAAGAGAGTGATTCTACTTGCCAAAGAGCTTATCTTATCATCAATTATTACTCCCCGTTTTTACCATAATTTGTCAAAGGTTAAAGGAAAATATTCATTGATTAAAAGAAAAGCAAACAAAAGTGCACTTCAAGTGCCGGATGTCAAAGTCTCCAATGTCTAGGACATTTGGTAGACCACACTCTTTACAAAAGTAGAACAGAAAAGGAAAAATACATAAGTACTTATTTTCCTATTACCCAGGGTCCGTTCTTCAAGCTTCTTCTGCTTCTTGCTCATCCTTAGCTTGAGCATCTCCTTCATTCTCAGCTTTATCCTTCTCCATGATGGACTTGATCAGATTGTCCACATGGGTCTTCCTTGATGTGCTGACCTTAATGGTTTCTCCTAGTGTCTTGGATATTTGCATTAGTTTAGCCAATACATCTCCTTTGTCTGCTCTAGGCATAAAGCCTAACGCTTCAGCCACCTCCTTCATCTTTGGGAACACAATGTCTGGGACATGTGTACCAGCAAAGAGCTTGTAGTCAAAACTAAGAACTTGTGGTTTCTTTGTTGGATCTTCATCAGGATACAAGATAGCTGGATACTGCCTTAAAATCATTCCAATTATGAGGCAAGGGAAGGCAATAAGTAGCTTCACCGCATATGTCTCAGCATGCTTCATGGTTTGGCTAAAAACATGATCACCAAAGTTGAGCTTCTTCTTCGTCCCTATGAGGAAGATCATCTTTGCTAGCATTGGAGTGATCCCAGAGCCATGATTGGTTGGTGCCCAATTTGCAGCTCCAATCCTATTTAGGATAGCATACTTCACACTCAGGCTGCCTGTAGATAATATCCCTTTCTTAGGCCATTCTTTCACTTGTCCTCCAGTAATCTCCTCAGTCACCTCCTTGACTAGCTCAGCTTCATCACTTTCCATAGTAGGGTTCCTACCAAGGTATTCATTGATGGTTGTTGGAGAAAACTTGACGTCTTTGCCCCTTACTCTGACTTTTCTGAACTCTTCACTTCCTTCACTGCAAGCGCTGGTGATATTCACTATGAACTCCTTCACAAGCATCTCATAGCAATTTCTCAAGTCCTTGACTGTCTTCATCAGTTCAGCAGCTTCTAAGAGTTCAACAAATTCTTTGCACTTTAGAGCTTCTTGATTGAGCTCTCTTTCTTGTGCTACTCTTCTTTGGTAGACAAACCTCCACCTTTGAACACTTTCTTCAGAATGGAAGGAAACCCTATCCATTGGAGCTGGAGGAATGTTTGCAGGAATTCTTCTTCTACCAATCCTCTTCTTCCCTGAGGTCGTGATGTCTGGGACATCTGTTTCGACATCAGTGTCAGAGTCACTGACAGCAACAACCTGTTTCTTCTTCTTTGAGCTCTTGTCTCCAGAAGCTTTCTTCCCAGCTTTTCTCTTTCCTTTCTTTGTGGTGACAGGAGTCTCCACTTGCTTGGATGTGTATGTCTTAGCCTTGTTTTTGACAGGGATGCTAATTCGTACTCCTCCACTTTCATCAGAACTTTCCTCTTCAAGGTTTGTTGAGGCTGACTATCTTTCTTCATACCTTGAAGAATCTTGGCCAGGGGGACCTCATCTTCATCTTCCTCTTCTTGATCTTGCACCTTTTCCTATCCAGATGTCGAAGCATTTGGTTCGACATCATGTGCTGGAACCTCTCCTGAGGGCATAGTCTGATCCAAGTTAGGATCAACTCCTTCTTCTTGAGGTTCTGATGGAATGTTGGTGGTAGTTTCTGATGCAGGAACTTCTTTGGCTGGAGGAGAGTTTGACTCAGTAGTCTTGTTTTGATGTTCATCAGGAGATGTTGTTGTGTGTGCTTCACCTGATGTTCTAACATCTTGCTCAAGTTCCACAGAGGGCTTTGGTTCAGAATCTTTGATTTCTTGATCAATTTATTTTTGTTCTTTTTGATCATTCTTCTCCAAAGATTTGCCCGAGGACCTATCCTTCTTTGTACTCTTCCTTGAGGTTGATCTTTTGGTCTTCTTCTTCTTCTTCTTAGCTGGACCTTTAGTTGGGGGAATCACGCTGAGTGGTATAGCGTTGGTGACGATCCCTTCTTGATCAATTTCATTTTCTGAAACCTTAGGCATTTGAGAGGATGCCTCTTCTGTTTGCGTCTTTGAATCATCACGATTTGAGCTGTTGTTCTTGGATGATTGTTGAGACATTGTTGCAGAGAGTTCTTTGAGAAGAGTGAATTTCTGAGTTTAGAGAAAGATGTCTGACAAGATGTTTAGACGTTTGGTAGTGTCACATATGAGGTTTTAGTAGCCTTTTTATAGATTGATGGAGAACTTAAGGGTACCTCTTTTTACGTGCAGATTTTTAATGTTTCTTTACTCTGCACGTTACCTCTATAATGTTTATGACACGTTTTTGAGCGTGCGAATACCCAGAGGTACACTAACGCTCTCAACCAAAATCTCTTCAGCTTCTTGTCCATTGTATAGATGTTGGGACATCTAGTAGGACATGTTGTCAACTTCTTCCTTGGCAGACAAGCAAGCTATTTCTGGACCATTGTTTTGAGGTGTCCAAGTATAGCACTTATCACTTGACTTTATCCCTTTCATCACTACCTCTTGATCATTAGCAATGGTGCATTCATGATTGTTGAAGTGCACTTTTAGTCCTTGTTCACATAGTTGACTAATGCTAATCAAGTTTGCAGTGAGACCTTCTTCCAGTAGAACATCATTTAGGCGTGGAGTATGTGGACCAACTAGTTTTCCAATGCCTATGACTCTACCTTTTAACTCCATCACCAAAAGTAACACTTCCTTTTGAATGAGACCTTAATTCTCTAAGGTATCTCTCATCTTCAATCATGTGTTTAGAACATCCACTGTCAAAATACCAATTTTTATGTGGAGATATTCTTAGAGGAGTATGAGCCTTTTGAGGTGGTATTGGCATGCATACTTTAGTCAGAACTTCCTTGTGTTTCACCCTTTGAGGTATGATCTTCTTTTTGTTCTAACTTGGTGACTTAGGCTTCTGAGGGTAGCCATGGAGGTAGAAGCATTCTGAGATTAGATGCCCAGTTTTTCCACAATGTTTACATCTTTTCAGTGGTCCCTTGTACTCTTTGTATTGAGGGGACACATGTTGAGCATGATGTTGGGACATGTGGTCTGACATATGCTTCCTCTGTTGAGCTGGAGGCTGAGACCTTTGTTCAAACCTTTTCTGTTTGTGTTGAGTCAGATGATGTGTCTTTGTCACCTGTTTCTTTTGTTTAGCAGATTGTTGAGGTTTGGATTATGTCTTCTTATGTTTGTGCTGAGAAGGATGTTGTGACTTGTGGTTTGACATCTGGTCCTGAGAGCAATTCTTTGGAGAAATTTTCTTTTCAAGAGCCTTGCTGTAGTTGTCATAACCTAACCCCTTTTTGTCACTTGGGCTTCTACCAAGTTCAAGAACTTCTTCAAGCATGTCAGTTCCCTTGTTTAACATTCTCACAAATTTTGTCATCTCAGTGAGTTTTAAGTTTGACAAGGTAACTTGTTCTTTCAAAGCAGCTGTTGATGCTTCTAGTGCCTCCTTTTCTTGAGCAAGTAGTGTGACTTGTTCTCTCAAGCTAGTTGTTGAAATCTCTAGTGCTTCCTTCTCTTGAGCTAGTTTCTCCATCTCCTCATCTTGTTTTCTTATGAGTTCACAAGATTGTTCCCATTTAATGGTGAGATTGTTGTATTTCTCATCCAATTATTCTTATAGGAGATCTTCATTGCTTGTGCTGCTGCTGGTATCAAATGTTCCAATGAAGGCATTATTTGTTGGTTCTTCTTCTTTCTCTTCCTCAGAATCAGATAAGGTAGCTGCCATTCCCTTTTTCTGTTTCCTGAGAAAGTTTGGACATTCTGGTCTGATGTGTCCAAATCCTTCACATTCAAAACAATTTACTTCTTTGTTTTGCTCAGAAGTATTCTCCTCATTGGTCTTGCCCTGTGACTTGATGTTGGACCTCTTGTTTGGGACATTTGTCCTATACTTGGCTTGCAGCTTACTTAAGGCTCTGTTGAAGTCCTTTGTAAGGTAAGCTAAAGCATGTGATAACTCATCATCATCTTGACTTTCCTCAGATTTAAATGCCGAATTCTTCATCTTCTTCTCTGGTTTATCATCCAGAGACATCTCAAAGGTTTGTAGTGAGCCAATAAGTTCATCAGCTTTCATTGTGCTCAAGTCTTGAGATTCTTCGATTTCAGTCACCTTCATATTAAATCTCTTAGGCAGTGATCTAAGGATTTTTCTGGCTAACTTTTCTTCAGGTATCTTCTCACCTAGATCAAAGGTCGAATTTGCTATATCCCGTATTCTAGTGTTGAACTCAGATATAGTTTCTTCATCCTCCATTCTCAAGTTCTCAAATTTTGTGGTGAGAAGTTGCAGCTTTGACATTCGAGCTTTGGAGGTTCCTTCATGTGTAGTTTGAAGAATTTCTCAGGCTTGCTTGGCTTCAGTACACGTGTTGATTAACTTTAACATGTTTTCATCAACACCATTGAATATGACATTGAGTGCTTTAGAGTTGCCACTTGCCTCAGTTTCTTCTTCTGGACTCCAATCTGCCATTACTTTTAGACTTGTGGAGCCATCTTCTGCTGTGATTATTGGATGATTCCACCCAGTGATAATTGCCCTCCATGCTTTTTGATCCATGGATTTAAGAAAGGCAACCATTCTTGCTTTCCAATAATCATAATTTGATCCATCCAAGACTGGTGGTCTGTTGATTGATCCTCTCTTGTCCATCTTGAACAAAATTTATCTCCCTGGAGCACACCCAGCAGGTTAGGGTGCCTGCTCTGATGCCAATTGAAATTCTGTTCGCTGGCAGGACAGATGTCTTACACAATGTCTAGGACAATGTGTCTGTAGTCCAGATGTCCTAGACAACTGGTTATGAGGATCACACGTTATTGCAATACTGAAGTAAACAAAAGCAATAAACAACACCAGTAATTTGTTAACCCAATTCGGCACTAAACAGCCCTACTCTGGAGGATACCAATCCAGGAAGCGAACACTACTACTCCGAATCAATACTTAGTCTTACAACACTACCAAACACCTTTTGGCATGTATGCCTTTTCTTAATCCTAGTAATCTTCTACTCAAGGGCTAACTCCCCCTAAATATGAGAACTTACCCAACTCCCTCTAATCATTAATTCCAAGTGACGAAACTACTTTAAACTTTCTCAATTTAAAAGACAAAGTTGAACGACAACATTCAATGACTCAAAGCTTCAAAGTATCAAGAACAATACTAAGAGCCACTAAGTGTTTTGCACAGTGGGTACAAAACTATGGACTCACAATCTTCAGTTATTGTGGGTTGAGTTTTAAGCTCTATGTTGAGTCCTTTATATAGGCGTGCAAGTCTTCTAATAATCTTCAGTCTTTCAGATGCACTCAAATAAGAATTAATTTTAAAACAAACTCCACGAAGATAAAGAATTAATCTCTATCCACTAATTAAATACGAATCCAATCGTATCTAACACATAGGATTAATAACAAACTTTATCATTAATCCTAATCTCAGCTTTTTACTAAAAGATTCGCGTTTTATTCAAATTAAAACAAACACGCGTGCTTAATGGATAAGCATTATCTTTTAAGCTGAACTGGGTCAAGATGTCCTACCCACATGTCTTGGGACATCTTGTTCGACATGCTGCCTAAGCATGCTCTGAACCCAGTGACAAGATGTCAGACATCTTGTTCAACATGTTGCATCTGCACATCTTCAATATGCACAAGTGGTTTAGACTTAATTACTTCAGCATTGGTGCTTCAGTTAAGTCACTCTGACCAAGTTGTTTTAGCCTTATGATGCAGCCAATCTTTGGAGTTGATCCCGGAGGCTCTAGTCTTTGGCTTGTGGGGGAGCAATGATTGTGGTTGGGATTACCTCCCGGCCGTGGGCAATAGTGGAGGTAAAAGCATCTCTTGTTTTTACTTTTATTGGAGATGGTTTTTTTGGGGTGTGTTTAGATTTGATGACGGAAAATAGAAAGTGTTTTATTGTGAATGTTTATGCCAAATGTAATATTCATGATAAGAGGAAATTATGGGGCGACGTTCTCATGTCCAAGAGCGGTTTTGGTGATGGTTTATGGTGTGTGACGGGGGATTTTAATTCGGTTAGAGATGGTACGGAAAGGAAGGGGATTAGATCTTTGTTACTCAATGGGCCTAGTGTGGAGATGACGGAGTTTGTGGACTTCCTTGAGGAATTGGATTTGATTGACTTACCTTTAATTGGGAGAAGCTTTACGTGGTTCCACCCCAATGGTGCTTCTATGAGTCATCTGGATAGAGCTCTTGTTTCTTCCCATTGGTGTGACGTATGGGGGGAACCGTTTGTTCGAGTGTTGGATAGGGATGTGTCCGATCATTGCCCGCTTGTGATTCGGTATAGCTCCGAGGATTGGGGTCCTAAACCATTCCGGTTTAATAATTTTGGCTCCACCACAAGGATTTTAGAGATGTTGTAATTAATGCGTGGGGCTCTTGTGAAGTGCGTGGTTGGATGAGTTTTATTCTTAAAGAAAGATTCAAACTCTTGAAGATTACTATCAAGGAGTGGAATTCTTTATCCCTTGGTGATGCGGAGCTAAGAAGAAACGGCTCATTAAAGGGATCTTGGAATTGGATCTAAAAAGTGTGAGCACTGGCCTTGTGGGAGTAGAGGTTGAAGAGAGAAAGAAGCTATTTGAAGAATTATGGGTGCTTCTTAAGAATATGGATGCTTTGATTTTTCAACGTTCTCGTTCTAAATGGCTCAAAGAGGGTGACTCTAACATGAGGTTCTTTCATAATTGTATTAAAGCCAGAAAAAGAAGGAATAATGTGAAGGAATTGAGCACGCCTAGGGGGTGGGTGGAGGGTCCATATCTTGTTAAGAAGGAGGTGGTGTCATACTTTAAAGACCACTTTGATGATGTTGGATGGGACCACCCTACCTTAGAGGGCTTGTTTTTCCCAATTTTATCGGAGGCAAAAGTGGAAGAATTGACGAGTATTTTTACTTCGGAAGAAATTACGGAGGTGGTGAAAAGTTGTGATGGGTCGAAGAGCCCGGGACTGGACGGGTTTAATTTTGCTTTTATAAAGGAATTTTGGGACTTGTTGAAGGGGGATGTGCGGAATATGTTTGACCAATTTCATGGTAATTCTAGTCTCCCTAAAAGTATTTGTTCTTATTTCCTTACTTTAATTCCCAAAGTGTCCTCCCCCAAGCCATTGGAGATTTTAGGCCTATTTCTCTACTCGGTTGTCTTTATAAGTTAGTAGCTAAAGTGTTGGCGGCAAGGCTAGCAAAAGTGATTGGGGAGATAATCCCAAATACACAATCGGCGTTTATCAAAGGAAGACAACTTGTGGATGAGGTTCTAGTGGTTAGTGAGGTTATGGATTACGCGAAGAAATAGGGGAAGGAGTATGTAACACCCCGATTTTCAAAGACCAAAAAGGGGCATTTTTAAAATAAAAAAAAACAAAACAGAGCGTGCATAAATTTTCATGATGAGCCGACATTAATCATACAACAGGGCTAATTAAATATTAGTGCTTCAAAGAAGCAAGTGTAACACCTGAATATTTACAACCCTAAAGACAAAGGGTCTAACAACCACAAAAGTAAATATTCATAATACAGTCATCCAAAAGAGTCAGATCCTATGCCTAATCCAAAAAGAGCATGGTGTACAAACCACGCCGGCGAACAGCCTAACTTAAGATGTACCACTCCTCGATCACTGGAATCCCACGAACTCACCGTCGTCCTCACGACCCACAGTCTCGGACAGGAATCCATCGTCTAGGTGGGGGTAACCCGTTCATGTTTCAAAGTAAGGGTCACCACAAGTAACACATAATACAAATAACAGATATGGGAAAAAGCGAGTAAACACTTAGCAAATTCACATCACGTGCATAATATAATTAAATGCACACACCACCTATCAATGCAGACTCTAAATGATCGTGACACCAATCACTGGCTGCCACATGCATGAATTCCGAAATCGTAGGTCCATCCCCTACTAACAATATCAATAAAATCCCGTAGCTCTCCCAATCACTACAAAGGATTAGAGTGGGCTCTCCCGATCACCACACCCCTACCATAAGTATCAATAAAATCCCATAGCTCTCCCGATCACTACGAAGGATTAGAGTGGGCTCTCCCGATCACCACACCCCGTAGCTCTCCCGATCACTACGTATCGAACTCAATAAAATTTTCGTAGCTCTCCTGATCACTACGAATAAAAAGTGGGCTCTCCTGATCACCACACTGTACACGCAACTGCCAAATGCATGAGCATACGCTTCCCCATATATGCTAATGCAATAAATACATACCTCTCTAGCATATGTAAACGAAACACAACAACATACATACATTTCTCATCATATGCATTTCAACCACCTGTTCATACATATATTCTCCTAATCATATGTAAACAGCGTACGTCTTAATAACAACTTCTCATCACGAGAATACATAATACATACATACCAAACACAACACAGCACATCACATAAAATAACCACGCATGTTATTAACCAGTGAAAAGACAGAAATAAAGTGATGCCCTTACCTCGGCAAGCTTCCACTAACTTTTCTCGCACAACTCTACGATACGCGCTACCTAAAATATAAGCAGCGTAACATCAATAAAATACTCTCACCGTATTCTATCGAAACGAAACCAAAACCCAAAAATCTAGAGGGGTCTAAGGTACTTTCTAACACTCTCGGATAGTGATTACGAGTTCTCCCCATAGTGATTAAAAATTCACGAAGTTAAATGCACTATTTTTCGCTACGCGAAAATATTTTCATTTCAAAACAATTTATGAAATACTTTGATTCCTAACTCCAAGGCAATCAATTACACATAATAAAACCATTTGAAAACAACCCGTTAGCTCTTAAAAAAAATTCACAAAAATAAAAGTTTACTTGCATCACAAGTTACAAGTTTCATTTTCCAATAAAATGGTCATAACTCATTCAATCTTTTTCCGATCGAGACGAGCCATACGCCGAAATCTTCGTCTCGAAAAGACGGATCAAATGGTTAAGATTCTAGGTCACAAAAACAATTTTAGAATGACCGAAATGCCCTTGTAAATTTCGGCCAGAATTGGAATTATTTTAAAACCATTGTTTTTCAAAATCAAACAAAGTTTAAAACACTTAAACCATCACTAGTTTTCCTCAATGATCAAGTACACACACTAAATCATTTTGAATCCAATAATACCATTTTTCTTCAAAACTTCTCAAATCTTTTTTTTTTTTCACATAAATCTCCAAAACATTCTTTACAAAGACCATGATCATTGATCACACTAAATGATCATTTTCTTATCATTTTAGAACTTGAAAAATTTGAAACCTCATGGCCATACACCAATGCATGCCACAGCCATTTTCATCAAAACACACTAGCACTCAAAATTTTCCGTTTTCAAAAGCATAGCATTATCCATTTAGTTTCCAAAATCATTGTTTTGAACAAACAAAACATTTCCAAACACAATCCACAATCCATAAGAGTTTTCACAAATTTCTCAAGAACACCAAAATATTTTTTCTTCTTGTTTCTCAAAACAAAACTATTTATCACACATCCATTTGTCTTAAAAGCATGTAAACAACATTCATTCAAACACTAACCAAAAATTCATGTTCTTGATCAATATAAAATTTTCATCAAAACCCTAACATGAAATTCTCATATATGATCATAAACTCGTGGAAATCAACACAACTAAGCTTAATCACACTAGTTAATCACTCATGAACAACTTCTAAGCAACCCTAACCAAGCATACAACTTTTCTAGCAAAACCCTCTCAAGAACATAATCTAAAATCTCACTAAACTTCATGAGTTTAGTCAACTAAGAGGAAGGAATAGGTTGGTTACCTTAAGAGATGATTCCTTGTAATTTTTCCTTTGATCCAACAAACAAGAATCCAAGCTTTGTAGAAGCAATTAAAAATTTGAATGAAGAAGGTGGTGAAGAAGGGGGTTTTTGCCGTGGGAGAGGAATGAGGGAGTATATATCACATTTTGATTTTTGATTCTATGTGACATAGCATCCTAACTAAGGTGATCTTGATTAATAATAGCCTTTTGATCAAATAGTGTAAAGGCAACTTGTTAAACCCTAGCCATTGGATCAAATGTGGTAATGATTACCTTTTAGAAAAATATCTAGATATTTTGCTTTACGCTACTCAGCTCTCGCGCTCGCTCGCAGGCGAGTCGTACTTCGCTAACGGTCTAACTTGCGAAAAATAGAGAATCTACGAAGTCAAAGTTCGTCGTAAGCCATTTCTAAAAATTATCGCTAAACTTGATTCTCCGACTAAATTTTTTATCCTAAGCTCTCAAAAAATATTCTGAAACCAGATTCTAACTCGTGCCGATATATAAAGTCTCTAATTAAAATTCGACGGAAAACAGAGACCGTAAATTTTCCAATAGCGGGTACAATTTTCTACTCGTTTTTCTAAAAAGCGGAGAATGTCAAATTTTGAAATTCTGAAGACACAGGAACGTTCTCATAGATAAATAAAGACTAAAGAACAAATGTCTGTGCATTTCCAGCACACGAGCACAAGACAGGCTCCAACTCAGCAAAAATGTTGTTATTACGACGATACTCACAAAAATACTAAACAAAAACACTAAAGTGCTTAGCCGTTACTTATTTCTCCCACACAAAAGGTACTGTGGGATTATGGGTCTTACAGAGTGTTTGATACTCAAGGTTGATTTTGAGAAGGCTTACGATTCGGTGGATTGGGCTTTTCTTGATTATATGTTAAGAAGGTTTGGGTTTGGTGACAAGTGGCGTGCTTGGATGAAGGCGTGCATTTGTTCCGGTAATATGTCGGTGTTGGTTAACAGTAGTCCTACGGAGGAGATTAGTATCAAAAGAGGATTGAAGCAAGGGGATCATTTAGCTCCCTTTAATTTTCTTATTGTGGCGGAAGGTTTAGGGGCGATTATGAGAAGGGCGGTTGCTTGTGGGCGGTTCCAACCTTTCAAGGTGGGGAGAGATGGTTTTCTGGTGTCGATCCTCCAATATGCGGACGATACCTTGTGCATTGGAGATACCTTGTTCATTGGAAAACTTGCCTTGTTGGCATTAGTGTGTCTAATGATTTTTTGTTTATGGCATCCGAATTTTTGAATTGTCGAATTGGTAATGTTCCTTTCACTTATTTGGGTCTTCCGGTGGGTGCTAATCCAAGGTTTAGTTCGACGTGGGCATCGATGTTGACAACTCTAAAGCGGAGACTTAGCTCTTGGGGAAACAAGTATGTGAGTCTTGGGGGCCGAATTGTGCTCATTAATGCGGTGTTGAATGCGCTCCCCATTTTTTTCCTTTCATTCCTAAAGATGTCGGGTAAAGTTTGAAGAGAGGTGGTGAAAATCCAACACAATTTCTTGTGGGGGGCTCTCTCAAATAGGAGGAGATTATGTTGGGTGAAGTGGTCCGAAATTTGTAAACCCAAAAAAGAAGGTGGGTTGGGTATTAAAGATCTTCGGATCATGAATAGTAGTTTACTAGCTAAATGGATGTGGAAGCTCCTTGTGGAGGGGGATGAGTTATGGAAAAAGGTAGTGATGGCGAAATACGGTGTTAATGCGGTGGATAACTCTAGGTTGGAGAGGCGGGTGAGTATGGGATGGGCGCTTCGGTGTGGTGGAGAGATATTTGTCGCTTGGATGGTTAGGTGGGGTGGTTTTGTCAAGTGGTTAGTAAGAAGGTGGGAATCGGTAATACTATAAAGTTTTGGAAGGATGTGTGGATCGGGAACCAATCCTTGGAAAGTAGATTTCCTCAGCTCTTTGGGATTTCGGTACAAAATATGTTAGTGTGTGAGATGGGTAGGTGGGAGAGTGGGATTTGGAGTTGAGATTTAAAGTGGCGGAGGAGATTTTTTGTATGGGAGGAAGGGGTTCTTCAAGATTTGATGGACTTGTTAGGCATTGTCACCATCACGGATGCGAATGATAGGTGGGATTGGAATCCCGGGAATGACGAGACTTTCACGGTGAAATCTATGTATGTATTCCTTGACAATATTTTGAATGTCCATGTACTAATGTCGCCGTTGGAGAAGTTTGTTTTTAAATTTATTTGGAAGAGTGGTGTCCTTTCCAAAGTTAGTGCTTTAGCTTGGCAAGTGTTGTTGGATCGAATCCCTACGAGAGATAATCTTCGTCGTAGAGGCGTTATTCGGGTTGACGAGTCGCGGTGTCCACTTTGTGATGGAATGGTGGAAGTGACTAGTCATTTGTTTCTTCATTGTAGATTCACGGCTAGAGTTTTGTATGAAATCATGAGGTTTTATGGGGCGGTTGTAGTGCTTCCCCCTACAGTAGCTATGTCATATGCGTTGTTAGTAGGGTGCAGCTCGAATAGGAAACGAAGAAAAGGGTTGTCGATTGTTTGGCTTGCATTTATTTGGGTGATATGGAAGGGGAGGAATGACCGGGTGTTTAATAATACTACGTCTACATTGGAGGTGTCGACAGCAGTGGATATTATACAAAGGCTCTCTTGGCAATGGTTTTTAAATAACACCGCAAAAGTGCCATGTTTATTATATGAGTGGGTTTGGAACCCGGGCGATTGTATGCTTAGGTGACGTCGGGATCGTTTGTGTTGCTTTGAGGCTTGGTTTTTGCTTGGGGCGGTGGTTTTAATGGCCCGCTGGAGCTATTTGTTCTTTTGCCTTTCCTGGTTGTTTCCTCTGCAGTTCGTTTTTGGTATAGGTAGTTGTAGTATTATTTGTGTGACTGGGCTATTTGTGCTCTCTTTCTTTGCTAGCGGTTTGTGCTGCAATTTGTTTCCCTTAGTTCTTACTTTGTATCACCTGATGCCTTGGTAGTACATCTTGTGCTATCATGTGCTTTTAATAAAGTTTTGCCTTTAAAAAAAAATTAACTAGTATTGTGGTCCTTATTTTTTATGAGTCTCTTAATTTTGATTAGGTTAGGTTACTCAACTTTTATAATTGGGTTGAAGAAGAATATACTTATTTATATATATAAAAAATCAAACCAAACAAATAGCATAATAGTATGCTGCTGTGGTCTACAGTAATTGTATTTCTTTTATTTTGGTTAATTATATTTTCCATAAGAAAATTATCACCTGTAATGTAATAAACTCTATGGAAGGATTTTTTAAAAATAAAACTCACATTGGAAGAATACAATGGATTATACATTTATGAGTTCAATTTCACATACATAATAATGAATTATTTCATAATAATTTTCACTATATTACATATAATTCAGCAACAAAACAATTACAGAGAGAGCTGGGAAATACTCCATATTTATAACTAAACGCAACAAATTGTAAAATAAAATTTTTTTTTTCAGCCTTTCAATACAAATGATATAATATTTAAATCTAAAAACAATTTTGAAACAAACAATGAATATTTAAATATCAAAAGAAATTGATGCTTGAAATTTTCTTTCCATTTGTTTTTTCCACGAGCAAAAGATCCTGCAAAAATCATCAAATAATGATGAATATGTGAATCCAATACAAAGGTTTAACAATTAACTAGCTAGTATTGTGTTCCTTATTTTATACGAGTCTCTTAATTTTGATTAGGTTAGGTTACTCAACTTTTAAAATAGGGTTGATGAAGAATATACTTATTTTTATATAAAAAAAATCAGACCAAACAAGTCAAATTTATTTGTTGAAACAAAAATCTTGCATCTCCTTCATATGAGTCACTTGATATTTCAAACCCATACTCTAGTAGTATTTCTTTTACCCTAAAAGAAAGTATTCTTAGGGTTGTAATAACTGCAATAATCATGACCAAGGTTTTGTCAGAATCGAGAGTTTATTTTGAATCGAAAGAGGATGGCAAGATTGCATAATCAGAAATCGCAACCAAAATCGATGAATTCAACTCATAATATTAATAATATATATATATATATATATATATATATATATATATATTCATCAAGTTTAATTAAGAAAATACAGTAGTTCGTAACATAAATAAAAAGCAATTTATCATTTCTTAAAAGTTTATCGTTACGAAAATTTGTGCTATAAGATACAAATAAATTGTTTATTCAAATATCTATTGACTTATTCAATTTCTTTTTTAATTTGTGGTATTTTAAGCTTAAACTTTTAAAAAATATAAGAGAGAAATAATAAAAAAACAATCGCAATGTCTAAATATACCTCTTTCACTTATCTAGTTTGCGAGTGTATTTTAAGAGCTAAAGCAATTCTGGTTTGCCAGTGGATTTTCCTTTAGCTTAGGATCTTTTGGTTTCTTTGTTGGAGACTTTCCTGAAGAGCTATGGCCATTCTGGTTTGCCAGTGGATTTTCATTTAGCTTAGGATCTTTTGGTTTCTTTGTTGGAGACTTTCCTGAAGAGCTATGGCCATTCTGGTTTGCCAGTGGATTTTCATTTGCCTTCCCCATTTTTGTATGCTAAACTTGCTTGATAATAATGTAATTTTTGTATGTGTTTGTTTGAAGAAATGTGATTCATGGGCCTGGTATTTATAGTAATATTTGAGTGTAGTTCTGGTTTAAATTCCATAACATTCGATCATATTTACTACCAAATTCATAGGAAATTATATCCTCTGCTCATTATAAGGATTTTCTATGTTTTTAATTTTGTTTATGGATTATAAGTTAGCCATTTTGAAATTATCAAATATTTGACAATAAAAAAAAAAGAAGAAAGATAAGATTGAAGAGATTTGGGACGTAGAAGTAAGTGTGAAATATTATTGATTGGAAATGAACAGCAAGTTTCTATGAAAATTGTCTGTATATCCATGAGCTAGTTTAAGGACTTTCATTACATTAACTGCAGATTGAGAAAACAAATCACTGTTGACAATAGAAATTACAAACAGTAGCCAAAGAGCTTCCAATAAAAAAAAAGTCATGTTAACTTGTTCCTTAAGGATACATGATAAGCTATCTAAAAATATATATATGTAACTTGCGTCAAAAAAAAAAAAAAAAAAAAAAAAATATATATATATATATATATATATATATATATATATATATATATATATATATATATGTTACATTTAATGATACAAAAAATTTAATGCTTAAATAATTGAATAGTATACATGTTTTAATAAATGTTTTCTACATTATCTTCTTAAAAAAGACAAATGCTAACGAGTATTCCCGAATCATTCTTTAAGGTCTTAAATAGTAAGTTTTTTATAGAATTTTTATGGGAATGCGTAAAGTCGACACATTGGAAATTGTAATGTTCATTTTTTGAATAATTTTTTCTTTTAAATAGAATGCTTATAGAGTGCACCGGAGGCACTCGTTAGCAAGAAAAAAAAAATACATCCAATAGTATAATTACTAGAGTCATTTAATGAAATGATTCGCGAGAGTCTAATTAACTGTAATATAAAATAATAAAAAATATGAATTGGTTCAGTTTGAAATTCGTCTTAAGTTCGTCACAAACTCTCTTTTTAGCTCGAGTTCAGCTCGTTTAAAGTTCACGAACAATTTTATTTGATTCGTTAAATCAAATCACATGATTTTTAAGCCAATTTTTTTTGTCCAAATTTCAAAAATTGATCTTTACCCTTTTAAACTATTTTTCTATAAAAAATATATTAAATCAAAGTAAAAGTCATACCAAGTGTATAATGAATAAACGCGTATAAAATTCAAATCGGCATAAATCGATACAAGTAACAATGAAAAATCTTTTGAGAAAGATAAAGTTTAAAATAGTAATTTTTTTTTTTTGGTAAATGGAGAGTGGGTAATAATCGTACATAGGGAACTGAAAAGTTCATTGATGTGTACAATTAAAAAGATTTGGAGGTATATATATATATATATATATAATCATGCTAAACAGTGCTCCCGGGTCAAATTATATATAGTTTATATTCTGCTTATTTATTTAACGAAATTAACGTTTAACTCAAGTTAAGCTCATTGAGTTCATGAACCAAGTTCACAAGTCAATTATTGAATCGAGTTTTGAACTATTCACGAGTTGGCTTGGGACATTGCCAACCCTATTTACAGCCCTATAGGTTGATTCAAGTGATAAATTAATTTTCCCAATATTAGGAAGAGATAATAAGCAGCTGAAAAATTGATCATCAATATACATCATTCTAAGTACTCATTTCATACTTATTCATATTGAGTTGTTATTAACTTGAGCGTTGGAGTGCTATTATTTATAAAGATTTTGTTTGTTTAAAAAAGTTGATTCTATTGTATTTTGCCATAATAATTTTTTATTAAAATCAACTTTAAAAATTAATTATCAGTGAAATTAATTAAACCAGTTTATAGATAAAGAATAAAATAAAAATAGTATTAACAAATGGATGTTGGAAACTCTTGATTATTTTTTTTATTATTACAAATGATATTTTTTAAACTCTTGATTAAAATATTTTAAAATTTGTTAAAAAATAATGATATTCTCTTAAAATAATTGTGATTCACAATTTAAAAAAGTCCGCTAATTTTTTTTTTTTTGCTAAAAAGAAGAGTTAATTATAAATTGAAAAATACTTATAATTATACACATATCATAAATT
This sequence comes from Trifolium fragiferum, assembly GCA_954870985.1. Lineage (NCBI taxonomy): Eukaryota > Viridiplantae > Streptophyta > Magnoliopsida > Fabales > Fabaceae > Trifolium > Trifolium fragiferum. Next base: position 13,301,868 of record OX940795.1, on the reverse strand, counting down.
AGCTCATATTGCCACCGTAGGTCCGTAACCCCTTTTAAAGCGTGTAGCAACCGTGGGGTTGTAAAATTCATGTTAGGTTCTTAACATAATATAGGCAATATACAATAACAACAACCACCATTTTTCAATTCTTTGACCTTTTCTCTCCTTCATTTTATGAATGAGATATTTAACATTTCTTGGTGATCAAGGATTATGAGAAAACTATTTAATAAATAAAAGAAATTTTGTAGAAATTCACCCTTGGCTTTTGCTTTTAGGATTCACCTAGCTAGTTATTATGGTTTTAGTTTCTTCAACCATTATAAATATCCATACCATTGTGAAGCTTCTTCATTACTCAACATTTCCAAAAATTACATTTGTGTTAATTTTCTCGCATAAACAAGCTTGTAGTATATTTTGTGTTAATTTAATTTCTTTGCTAAACAAGCTTGTTTCACTAATTTTTAAAATTGAAAAGCTAGATATTGTTGCTGAATTGCACCATGAGTTCTAAAAACCCTAGCATTCAAAAAGTTCTTTTTCCAACAACTAGGCCATCAACAACAACATCATCCTCTCAATCCACTCCCGGGACTAAACTTCCAACCATGGGGCAGATCTTTGGAAGGAGAAATTAAGCAATATTTTCGCCTGTTATATATACTTATATAATGTATATACCGATATCGACTATCATTGTCCACAGTCATTTGACACATTAATGCAATTAAGACAATTGTGGTCGCTGGATTGTCCAAATTTCAAATTCAGTATTTTTAAAATGTCAATGATCCAATGACTCTGGTTGTCCTAAATGATTGAATGTGTCAAATTTTGATTGTATAGAATTTGATTTGTATATTTATATAATTTTTCCTTTCATTCATTGATTCCAATTTGTTTTTAGCTTACAAAAATAATATATATGTATGTGTTTATAGGAAGTTATATATAACAAAGAAAGCTTAACAGTGTTTATTTAATTTGATTTAAGATGTACCTTATTGAAATTGTTTGTAAGTGCTCATAAAAATTGTAAAATCACTATATATTGATTGATTTATTTATGGATCCAGTAACATTTTTTTGTTTCATCTATGTGAATAAAATTACATCTTTTTATAACTATTTTTTTTTTTAATCGGTGAAATTTATTTTAAACAACTCAAACACAGTTATGCATAATGTACTTAAAGAATGTGCTAGAAGATACAAGACACGGCAAAAATTGAACAAAGACGATGCTAAAACAAAGACGAAATGAAAACAAAGAAACAACATATGGCGAGGGCCAACCCACTACAAACAAGGCATTTACCCACGGTTTATTAGCCACCGTTATGACCGTGGGCATTTAAGTCCATTTGCCTCTAACTACCTAAGTTTTTTTCCTATTTTTTTAACAAGCGCGTTGTGTTTTGGGTTCTTCGATATTATTTTTTTACTTTCACTTTTCCAATTTCACTCTTTGGCTGTGAAATTTCTCATTTTTCAACCATGCTTCTCACTTTTTGGGTTCATTATTATTCTATTTCGGATACTTATATAATACATGCCCAACAATAAAAAAATTTTCAATTTTATATTTAGTATAATATGAGGACCTTTTTTTTTTTTTTTGTTATTTCTATGAGACTTATACTATATATTATTAAGGTTGACTATTTTTTTATATAATTTAGGTGGGATATATATTTATACCATATATTAGTACAACTGCTAATTTTTATAATTTATACAGGGATGTCTATTTCTACTCATATGTTAATACACATGCCTATTTTTTATAATTTATGTGGGGATCTATATTTCTACTTACATATTACCGATTTTTTCATAACCTCAAATATTTTTCGTCACAACTTTTGGTGCATGCTTTTAAATGAATATTCGAACTATACAATATTCGTCTTACGATAAAAAAAATCGCGGCCTTATTGAGTGTTTATTTTTTTATAATTTTTCGGGGACAAAATATTCATCAAGGAGGAGGACGACGTCGTAATTGACTTTGCTCGCATCTGTGAAAAGCCTTATAGATAGAGAGTATGTTTGTCCAAAGTGAAATATTCAATAATTGATTCTCATTATTATTCTGTTTCGAACAAAACGTGCTCTTTCTTACAACATATTAGCACAAGTAATCTTATTTTACTCTATATTATCATACATCCGACAATAATCTTTGCAATGATGAATAATTTGCAAAATAGTTTAATAGTGACTAAGGTTGTAAGTGTAGATATAACAATAAAATCACAAAGAGACATAACAATCACACAAACACACGGGTGACACTATGCCCACTTTGTCTGACCGCATAGATCTGCTCTGATCGACCCATAACCCACACAGTCCGAAGACAACCAGAGCTCTGATAACATATTGTAACACCAAAACCCGGTATTTAATAAAATACTACCTTTATAAAATATGATTCAAAATACGCAACGAAAATAAAATTTATTATATAAAATTAATTGTTCGAGTATTACATTCTTCATCAAAATGATTACTAATAACTTAATTAGTAAAATACCAATTATTACAAAAGTAATTCTTCTAAAAATGATACATCCTCAAATAACTTGAAAATAAGAAACAAGGACTCTATATACATTAAGAACCCTTTCCCCGTGTCTTGATCAGAGCGGAGCTTCACCGAAACACACAACTTGAGAACCTGATCCCAAACCATTCAAATACACAAAATAAAGAGTTAGTTACAAATTCAAATCAAATGTAAGAATAAGGTAAACTTACATTTATTAACATGGCATAACTGGATAAGTAACATATCTAGTTTCATACATCTCATCTCATTATACATAACATATATGTAAATAATTCTACTCATTGCCACATAGGTAAACACTCATCAAATAACATGTCAAATAAAGACAAGTAATCATAAGTTACCATTAAAATCAATTACCAAATAACAATTAGTAATGCACAATTTCCTAATGCAATCTAATGTCAACTACTCATGTCATGTCACCCTAGACATAACTAAATACACGTGGTACCATTTCTCCGTTACCATTTGGATAAATTTATATCCAATTCTCCGTTATCATTAGGATAAACTATTTTATATATATATATATATATATATATATATATATATATATATATATATATATATATATATATAAATTAAAAATACAGAAAACAAGAAGTATGTCTAGAATACTTAGAACTTTAAGTGAACTAGGATCTTCTAGGAGAGATCGTGCCATAGTTACTTCTGGATTATCATTACAAGAATTAGAAGCTAGAAGTGACCAAGATAGATATCAAAACCATGAATTAGAAATAGCTGAAATAGAAAATAAATTACAAAATTGGAAATTACCTGAAATTAGTTATAAAGAAATTTATAGATCAAGTATGTTTGATAACTTTAAAGCACATAGTATTACCCAGACGATAGAATCATCAAAATCCATTACGCATCAAAGAGAAACTATTAACTTATTAAATGAACAATTAATAGAAGAACATGTAAAACATGGCTTTCGTTATATTCATCTAGGATTAATTCAAGTAGCGGTTAAACCCCTACATAAATTAGGATTAAATACTCCCATATTATTGGTGTTAAGAGACAGTAGAATTAAAACATTTCCTGAATCCATCATAGCAATTTTAGAATCAAATCTAAATGATGGACCAGTATATTTTAATTGTTATCCTAATTATTCAATGAATTTAACGGATAGTTTTACACCTACATCATTAGTAATTAATATCCAGTGTATAGACGACTTATTCAATGAAGGAGTCGCTAATATAGATGTTTGTCATAGAATTAAATATAAAGTCTCAAATATTAATTATAATTTTAAGGCGCTTAGAAGTTCGCCAAAAAATGAAACTATTATTGTTGAAGCCAATTTAAGACGGTCAAATATTACTACCCCTAAAAGATTAAAAGCATCTGATTTACAACAAAAATTACCAGAAGAGTGGATATTACAGGATGTAATGCCTGCTCCAAAATTAGAGTCTAGACAACCTAGACAATTCATATTAGAAGACGATGGTAGTATTAGAATTAGAATGAACAGAAGTCAATCCATGAGGATTGAAGAACCTATTAGTAGTAGAGCTAGTACAAGCTCTAGACGATCGGTAGATTCAACTATTAACATTAATTTAGCAGGAGTTGATTTTACTCCTAATATTCCCCAACCTATATACGAGACAGATAGAAGAGATGAATCTCCTCCTATGTCTCCGACTGCTTCACAAATTCTTAACGTTATAGAATTAGAAGAAGAATTTGAAATAGATAAACCTTGGATTAGACAAGACTTTGAAGCGGATTATAATAAAGATAAGAGAAATTGGTATTTTAAAACTTTTAATAAAATACAGACTGATTATTATCTTAAGAAATTTTATGAATATATTAAAATTAAAAGAATTAATGTATATTTCTTCACTTGGTTTGAAGAATATTGTACTGAACAAGAATTAGATAACCCTTTCATAAAGACGAATTATGTAAATGTTACCACAGAAATTACTAAAAAAATGGACAACATTAACCAATAAAACGGTTGAGTCTGTTCATCCTCCTTTAGAAGCTATTAAAATAGAGAGTCATAATGTATCATTAGAAGCTTATCCTTTTAAATCACCAGAAAATACTGATATAGGAAAAGTTTCGTCTCAATTAAATTATTCAAATACGATGTTAAGTACTATAGCCAATCAATTAGACAGAGTAGAGACTCAGATGTCTCAAACTCCTATTACACCTAATAAAATAGAGTCTTACAAGGATTTTCCTATAGATCCTCAAAGACCTATATATAAATTGATTAATGTTCCTGAAAAGGATTTAAAAGAAGTTAAATTAGGTCCTAGACAGGATGAATTAGTGGATGATTTAATGAAAAAATTATCTAATCTTTCTATTAATGGAAAAGCGAAAGCTCAATTAAATATATTGGAAAATGAAGATAATTCTGAGATTAACAGAATTAGAAAAAATATGGGATATCAAGGAAAAACTAGAAATTATTATCCTAGGCCTAGCTTTCCAGATCTTCAATTTGAAGAAGCTAGAGATATGGTGTCCAGTTCGTATTCTGGTACATCTATTATAGAATGGAACATAGATGGTCATAGTGAGCAAAATATATTAAATACTTTACAAGAAATGACCATGGCGGCTACAGCCTTTAAAACATTAGGACAAAACACAGATAAAAAAGCGGCGATAATAATAATTACTGGTTTTACTGGACAATTAAAAGGATGGTGGGATAATATAATTAGTACTGAAGAAAAACAAGCAATATTAGAAGCTAAAAAATTAGATCCCATCACTGGCATCTTAGGAGAAGAAGATGCTGTGAATACTTTATTATATACTATTACTAAACACTTTGTAGGAGATCCAGCTCAAATACAAGAAAGGGCTGCAGATCAATTAGCTAACCTTTATTGCCCTACGATGAGTGATTATCGTTGGTATAAAGATATGTTTTTATCAAAATTATGCAATAGACCAGATGGTAGCGCTGATTACTGGAAAGAACGCTTCGTAGCAGGATTACCTAGATTACTAGCAGAAAAAGTTAGAATGGCAATTAAAGCTAAAAGCAATGGAGTAATACCTTACTCTATATTAACTTTCGGTCAAATATCAAGTCAGATTATAGAAACTGGAATAGGTATTTGTACCGACTTCAAAATACAGAACAAAATTAAATCTGAGGTGACCCAAAGCAAAAGAGAATTAGGTTCATTCTGTGAACAATTCGGTATAGAACCAATTAAAGCACCTAGTAAAAAGATTAAGAAAAATTATTCAAAACCTTCGAGTAGTTATAAACCATATAAGAAAAGGAAAAATCATTATAAGAAAAATAAAGATTTTTCTGAAGAGAAAAATTATAAAAAAGCTAAAGGTAAAAAGAAGAAATATCAGAATGATAAATCTGATATTAAATGCTTTAAGTGTGGACGTTTTGGTCATTATGCAAAAACATGTCGTGTTAAACAAAAAATTAATGAAATTCATAAATTAGACATTAGTGATCAATTAAAAGAAAATCTTATTAATGTATTAAAAGATATTATGCTAAATGATACTTCGTCTAGTTCTGAGGAATCTTCTTATGAAGAAGATGACCTTAATCAAGTATTAACAGATTCCGAATCAGAAGTTAGCTCTGAAGAGGATTGTTGCTTAGGAGCTGAATTATGTACTTGTGATAAGTGTATTAAAAATATAAATGTAATTACTAGCGATCAAGCTACTACCTTAATTAATATTTTAAAAGATATGCCTGAATCTTCTCAAAAGGAAGAATTCATGTTACAAATTAAAAATATGATTGAACGTGAAGAAAAGAATAAAAATACAGTACAAAAAATAGAATTTAAAGAAATTATGAACAGGTTCAAACCTACTATTATGCCCCCAATAACTATTAAAAATTTACAAGATGAAATTTCAATTATGAAACAGGAAATAGAATTATTAAAGGCAAAAGATTTGGAGTTAGAAATTAAATATTTTGAATTAAAAGGAAAACAAATTATAGATAACCAAGAAGGAACATCAGGTAGTAAAGATACTACAGATGATCCTCCATATATTGCTACTTTGAATAAAATGATTACCCACAAATGGCTTTGTCCAATTACTTTATTAGTTAAAGATCAACGATTTGATCTAGTAGCATTAATAGATTCTGGTGCAGATATGAACTGCATCCAAGAAGGATTAATACCTACCAAGTTTTATGAAAAAACTTTACAAGGATTAAGTGGCACAGGAGGCCATAAATTACAGGTTCAATATAAATTAACAGATGCTAAAATCTGTAAAGACCATGTCTGTTACAGAACTCATTTTTTATTAGTCAAAAATATACATCAACATATTATCTTAGGTACGCCTTTTCTATCATTATTATATCCTTTTACAGTCTCCCATGAGGCGATAACTTCAAAAGCCCTGGGAAGGGAAGTTATGTTTAAATTCTTTGAATCACCTAGAACGAAAGATCTGAATACTGTTCAGAATCTTTCCACATCTTCAATTAATTTAATTACTCAAAAGAAAAAACATATTAATATGTTAAACAAAGAAATTCAATATAAAAGAATAGAAAACCAATTAGAATCAAAAAATATAAAAGATAAAATTATTTTATTACAGCAGCGATTTGAAAAGGAAGTATGCTCTGAACATCCTAATGCTTTTTGGGATAGAAAGAAGCATATAGTATCATTACCTTATGAACCCAATTTTAATGAAAGGTCTATACCTACCAAGGCAAGACCGATACAAATGAATCAACAATATTTGGATTATTGTAAAAAAGAAATTAAAGATTATTTAGATAAGAAATTAATTAGACCCAGTAAATCACCTTGGAGTTGTACAGGATTTTACGTTAACAACCCAGGAGAATTAGAAAGAGGTGCTCCTAGATTAGTTATTAATTATAAGCCGTTAAATAAAGTTCTACAATGGATTAGATACCCAATTCCTAATAAAAAAGATTTAATAGGAAGATTATCTAATTCAATTATATTTTCTAAATTTGATTTAAAGTCAGGATATTATCAAATACAATTAGAAGAAAAAGATAAATATAAAACTGCTTTTGTAGTCCCTTTTGGACATTATGAATGGAATGTTATGCCTCTAGGATTAAAGAATGCTCCTAGTGAGTTCCAACACATTATGAATGATATATTAAATGATTATCAAGATTTTACTATTGTTTATTTAGATGACATATTAGTATTTTCAAAATCTCTAAATGAACATTTCGATCATTTAGAAAAATTCTTCGAAATTATTAAGAAAAATGGATTAGTCTTATCAGCAAGAAAAATGAAGTTATTTCAAGTTAATGTTAGATTTTTAGGATTTAACATATACCAAGGAACCATTACTCCTATTAGTAGAGCTATAGAATTTGGTGACAAATTCCCTGATGAATTAAAAGATAAAACTCAATTACAAAGATTCCTAGGTTGTGTGAATTATGTAGCCGACTTCATTCCAAACATTAGAATCATTTGTTTGCCCTTATTTAAAAGACTTAAGAAGAATCCTCCCCCGTGGGATGAATCTATGAGTCAAAGTATTAGACAGATTAAACAATTAGTCAAAAAATTACCATGCTTAGGAATCCCAGATCCCCAAGCCTTTCTTATTGAAGAAACAGATTCCTCTGACCTAGGATTTGGAGGAATATTAAAACAAAAATTACCAGAGTCAACCATAGAACAAGTTGTTAGGTATTATTCAGGAACTTGGAATCCGGCGCAACAAAACTATAGTACTATTAAAAAAGAAGTTTTAGCTATTGTTTTATGTATTACTAAATTTCAAGATGACTTATTTTCAAAAAGGTTTTTATTAAGATCAGATTGCAAAGCTGCAAAAGAAGTATTACAAAAAGATGTTAAAAACTTAGTTTCTAAACATATTTTTGCCAGATGGCAAGCTTTATTATCTTGTTTTGATTTTGAAATAGAACATATTAAAGGAGAAAAGAATTCATTACCAGATTATCTTACTAGAGAATTTTTACAGGGAAAATGAGCAAAAGAGATATTTATGGTCCTCCTCTGGAGGAATCCAAAAAGAATATTACAGCGAAACAGGTATTACAGAACCCTTCTGCTTCTTCGTCATTATCAACTCAAAACAAATTCACACCATTAACCCCATTAGCTTTACCAGCCTTTTACCCTTCATCTTCATCATCCCCTAGAGGGATTAGGCCATCATTAAACTCTAAGTTAGTATCACCATTAGCCTTTGCATTACAAACCCCTACCTCATTAAACACCCCTTCAAAAGCCCCTGAAAAATTACCTTTCTACACTCCCCCAAATTCATTATCCTGCCCTTTCTTAGAAAAAGATTATAAAAAGATTCTTTTCCTTATAGAACCCGAATATAATTCAGAAGGTTCAGCATTACAAATTACTTCTAAATTCTTTCCCCCAGGTTTTCATTATCTCCCTTCAAACCCAGAAAAATCCCGATTATTTTATGAGTTTATTTTAGTGGATACTGAATCCATTGACGTAACTCATACCTTTGATAAAAATGATAAAGCAAAAATTATTTTTTCAAAATTCAAGATTTTAAAAATATTATCTCCTTCTGATTGGAAGGCTCATCCTTCTCATGCCAGAAGTTTTTCTAGGCGTTTCTCGCCTCAGCATTTTAACTATTATGATTATATGGACGCATGGTCTAACATACTATATTATCAACCTTTTGACCATTCCTGGTTCATTTGGTTTAAAAAAGATTTTTCTCTTAAGTTTCCTTTATGGTTTATTAAGTGGTTCCATGAATGGGGACCAGAAGCAAATATATTCCCAGATTATGCAGCTAAAGCCTTTGAGGTTTTTAGCGAAAAAATTAAAATTCCAGATCATTTAAAGATATTAGCCTTTCATGCTGCTTTTGGGATAGCATGGATTACTTCTTGGACATTTAAAAAAGAATTATCAATTCCCAATAGTCAAGTTTTCTGGATCATTAGATGTATTAAGGTTAAGTGGTGGAATAAGTTCAATCCAGACTTAATCAATGATCAAGTATTACAGAATTGGTTTTCAAAGCATCAGCAGTGGCTCATTAAGCGTGAGGATATTAATAAGGAGAGTGAATTTTTAGCCGAAAAATCAAAGTTTTTGGCTGATCTATCATCTTCCTCAAATAAAAAAGAATTACTTAAAAAGCTTCAAGCAGCCATCTCAGAATCAGACATTAACAACGACGATGACTCTGTAGGATCCTCTCAGAGTTTGACTCCGCAAAACGAAGATGACTGTTTCGGATTAGTGGATCTCCAAGATTAAACAATCATTAAAGTACCAGCATTATTGCAATTATGGCCGACAAGGAATCTCTTACTTTTCAAAAGATTCGTGGCCGACAGCTTTTTATCCTGGGCATCATCATTATTTACTTTTTAAAAGGGCGTTTGTCCGTATTAAGAATTATTGTTTACTTTTGTAAAGTTTTTGTCGTCATTTCTTTTAGTCTTTTGTCTTTTGCTCTCGTGGCCGACAAACTTTATGAGCGGCAGACAGCATTATTTTCTTTATTAAAGTAGTTTGTCTGTATTAGGAAATTATTGTCATGTAATAATTACCTTGTAACTGACACCTGTCAGTCCGTTACCTTCCTTCCTTCCTATATAAGGATGCGAAGTTTCATTATGTAAGGCATTCGAAAAATTCTCTAAGAAACAATCTCTGAAAGAATTCTCGAGCTCTTAAAAACCTTTGTAAGTATTCTCCAATATCAATAAAATGTTTTCGCAGTATAATCTTATCTTTCATATTTTTACTTTTCAAATTATTTTCCTATTAACAACTGAATTAGATTGGTTTCTTGACGATCTTCCATTATTTTCCCATACTACTTTATGGATTATGTTTTGTTTTTATGAACAGAAGGAGATAATATTTTTAAAATCTTGAATTTTGAAAAAATAATTTTTGCTTTATCATTTTTATCAAAGGTATGAGTTACGTCAATGGATTCAGTATCCACTAAAATAAACTCATAAAATAATCGGGATTTTTCTGGGTTTGAAGGGAGATAATGAAAACCTGGGGGAAAGAATTTAGAAGTAATTTGTAATGCTGAACCTTCTGAATTATATTCGGGTTCTATAAGGAAAAGAATCTTTTTATAATCTTTTTCTAAGAAAGGGCAGGATAATGAATTTGGGGGAGTGTAGAAAGGTAATTTTTCAGGGGCTTTTGAAGGGGTGTTTAATGAGGTAGGGGTTTGTAATGCAAAGGCTAATGGTGATACTAACTTAGAGTTTAATGATGGCCTAATCCCTCTAGGGGATGATGAAGATGAAGGGTAAAAGACTGGTAAAGCTAATGGGGTTAATGGTGTGAATTTGTTTTGAGTTGATAATGACGAAGAAGCAGAAGGGTTCTGTAATACCTGTTTCGCTGTAATATTCTTTTTGGATTCCTCCAGAGGAGGACCATAAATATCTCTTTTGCTCATTTTCCCTGTAAAAATTCTCTAGTAAGATAATCTGGTAATGAATTCTTTTCTCCTTTAATATGTTCTATTTCAAAATCAAAACAAGATAATAAAGCTTGCCATCTGGCAAAAATATGTTTAGAAACTAAGTTTTTAACATCTTTTTGTAATACTTCTTTTGCAGCTTTGCAATCTGATCTTAATAAAAACCTTTTTGAAAATAAGTCATCTTGAAATTTAGTAATACATAAAACAATAGCTAAAACTTCTTTTTTAATAGTACTATAGTTTTGTTGCGCCGGATTCCAAGTTCCTGAATAATACCTAACAACTTGTTCTATGGTTGACTCTGGTAATTTTTGTTTTAATATTCCTCCAAATCCTAGGTCAGAGGAATCTGTTTCTTCAATAAGAAAGGCTTGGGGATCTGGGATTCCTAAGCATGGTAATTTTTTGACTAATTGTTTAATCTGTCTAATACTTTGACTCATAGATTCATCCCACGGGGGAGGATTCTTCTTAAGTCTTTTAAATAAGGGCAAACAAATGATTCTAATGTTTGGAATGAAGTCGGCTACATAATTCACACAACCTAGGAATCTTTGTAATTGAGTTTTATCTTTTAATTCATCAGGGAATTTGTCACCAAATTCTATAGCTCTACTAATAGGAGTAATGGTTCCTTGGTATATGTTAAATCCTAAAAATCTAACATTAACTTGAAATAACTTCATTTTTCTTGCTGATAAGACTAATCCATTTTTCTTAATAATTTCGAAGAATTTTTCTAAATGATCGAAATGTTCATTTAGAGATTTTGAAAATACTAATATGTCATCTAAATAAACAATAGTAAAATCTTGATAATCATTTAATATATCATTCATAATGTGTTGGAACTCACTAGGAGCATTCTTTAATCCTAGAGGCATAACATTCCATTCATAATGTCCAAAAGGGACTACAAAAGCAGTTTTATATTTATCTTTTTCTTCTAATTGTATTTGATAATATCCTGACTTTAAATCAAATTTAGAAAATATAATTGAATTAGATAATCTTCCTATTAAATCTTTTTTATTAGGAATTGGGTATCTAATCCATTGTAGAACTTTATTTAACGGCTTATAATTAATAACTAATCTAGGAGCACCTCTTTCTAATTCTCCTGGGTTGTTAACGTAAAATCCTGTACAACTCCAAGGTGATTTACTGGGTCTAATTAATTTCTTATCTAAATAATCTTTAATTTCTTTTTTACAATAATCCAAATATTGTTGATTCATTTGTATCGGTCTTGCCTTGGTAGGTATAGACCTTTCATTAAAATTGGGTTCATAAGGTAATGATACTATATGCTTCTTTCTATCCCAAAAAGCATTAGGATGTTCAGAGCATACTTCCTTTTCAAATCGCTGCTGTAATAAAATAATTTTATCTTTTATATTTTTTGATTCTAATTGGTTTTCTATTCTTTTATATTGAATTTCTTTGTTTAACATATTAATATGTTTTTTCTTTTGAGTAATTAAATTAATTGAAGATGTGGAAAGATTCTGAACAGTATTCAGATCTTTCGTTCTAGGTGATTCAAAGAATTTAAACATAACTTCCCTTCCCAGGGCTTTTGAAGTTATCGCCTCATGGGAGACTGTAAAAGGATATAATAATGATAGAAAAGGCGTACCTAAGATAATATGTTGATGTATATTTTTGACTAATAAAAAATGAGTTCTGTAACAGACATGGTCTTTACAGATTTTAGCATCTGTTAATTTATATTGAACCTGTAATTTATGGCCTCCTGTGCCACTTAATCCTTGTAAAGTTTTTTCATAAAACTTGGTAGGTATTAATCCTTCTTGGATGCAGTTCATATCTGCACCAGAATCTATTAATGCTACTAGATCAAATCGTTGATCTTTAACTAATAAAGTAATTGGACAAAGCCATTTGTGGGTAATCATTTTATTCAAAGTAGCAATATATGGAGGATCATCTGTAGTATCTTTACTACCTGATGTTCCTTCTTGGTTATCTATAATTTGTTTTCCTTTTAATTCAAAATATTTAATTTCTAACTCCAAATCTTTTGCCTTTAATAATTCTATTTCCTGTTTCATAATTGAAATTTCATCTTGTAAATTTTTAATAGTTATTGGGGGCATAATAGTAGGTTTGAACCTGTTCATAATTTCTTTAAATTCTATTTTTTGTACTGTATTTTTATTCTTTTCTTCACGTTCAATCATATTTTTAATTTGTAACATGAATTCTTCCTTTTGAGAAGATTCAGGCATATCTTTTAAAATATTAATTAAGGTAGTAGCTTGATCGCTAGTAATTACATTTATATTTTTAATACACTTATCACAAGTACATAATTCAGCTCCTAAGCAACAATCCTCTTCAGAGCTAACTTCTGATTCGGAATCTGTTAATACTTGATTAAGGTCATCTTCTTCATAAGAAGATTCCTCAGAACTAGACGAAGTATCATTTAGCATAATATCTTTTAATACATTAATAAGATTTTCTTTTAATTGATCACTAATGTCTAATTTATGAATTTCATTAATTTTTTGTTTAACACGACATGTTTTTGCATAATGACCAAAACGTCCACACTTAAAGCATTTAATATCAGATTTATCATTCTGATATTTCTTCTTTTTACCTTTAGCTTTTTTATAATTTTTCTCTTCAGAAAAATCTTTATTTTTCTTATAATGATTTTTCCTTTTCTTATATGGTTTATAACTACTCGAAGGTTTTGAATAATTTTTCTTAATCTTTTTACTAGGTGCTTTAATTGGTTCTATACCGAATTGTTCACAGAATGAACCTAATTCTCTTTTGCTTTGGGTCACCTCAAATTTAATTTTGTTCTGTATTTTGAAGTCGGTACAAATACCTATTCCAGTTTCTATAATCTGACTTGATATTTGACCGAAAGTTAATATAGAGTAAGGTATTACTCCATTGCTTTTAGCTTTAATTGCCATTCTAACTTTTTCTGCTAGTAATCTAGGTAATCCTGCTACGAAGCGTTCTTTCCAGTAATCAGCGCTACCATCTGGTCTATTGCATAATTTTGATAAAAACATATCTTTATACCAACGATAATCACTCATCGTAGGGCAATAAAGGTTAGCTAATTGATCTGCAGCCCTTTCTTGTATTTGAGCTGGATCTCCTACAAAGTGTTTAGTAATAGTATATAATAAAGTATTCACAGCATCTTCTTCTCCTAAGATGCCAGTGATGGGATCTAATTTTTTAGCTTCTAATATTGCTTGTTTTTCTTCAGTACTAATTATATATATATATATATATATATATATATATATATATATCACTACTAGAAAAATCTTAAATACCGACGGACAAAATTTGTCTCTAAAATGCAAATATTTCGTCACTAAGCAGGTTAGAGACGGATTTGATCCCGTCGGTAATTCCCTCGTCTCTAAACTGTTAGAGACGGACAAAATCTATCTCTAAAATGAAAATATCTGTCTCTAAAATAAAAATATCTGTCTCTAACTGCTTTTTCTGTCTCTAATTCCATCTCTAATAGAGACGAAATATATATATATATATATATATATATATATATATCCTATTATCTGTTATCATAGTGCTTGTATGCATGAATGTACACATATCAAAATATGATAATCTCATCATATTCATAATAGTGTTGCAAACAATAATGTTCAATTACTAGAGACTTTACAATGATTTTCAATTATCTATTTATAGAGTGAGATGAGCCCCATTGTCGCCGTCAACCACCCCTCTCCCCTTGGAAGTGGGGATCGTGGATATTTCTTCCTTCCTCCGTCGTGGGATATTGAAGTTCGTGGGTGATTATTCTTTCTCCATCGTGTCATCACGGCGGTCGTGGGTGGTTATTTTCTCCTCGGGCGTGCTTTCAGGATATGAGGGGCGGTTTCTCCCTTTCGTAGGCGTCCTTGTTTGGCTTTCCCGTCAAGTTTCATATTTCAAACATTTTTGGATCATTTATTTGGGTCGTTCTTTATTGGGCATATACGAATGAGAATCTCGTCTGGTCCAATATATTTATCAACGATATTTAAAATAATTGCAAATTTGCACGACGTAGTAGGAACCCAAATTATTAACCCCTCTATTTTAAAATGATACAAAACAAGTTTTCAAACATATAACAAGCAATCTTACCTCATTCTTAGGTAGATATAATAAGTGTGAATCCTATAAAATAATCATATAAATTGCTATATTAAAATGAGAAATATCACCTCAACAAGATCAATATTATTGATATACGAACAAGTTATCATTTATAAATATTACAATTATAATTAACATACATCGAAAAATAATCTTACAATGACAAGCAAGGTTGTCAAAACCGGACCGGTCAGACTGTCAACTGATGATGTATCCGGTCCGGTTAGGCATGAAAACCGGTCTGCAGGCGAATCGGTAAAAAACTGGCCGGTCTTGGCGGTTCGATGGTTCTATTTTGTTTTTTAAAAAGGAGGTCAAAAGAACGCCGTTTCTTTTTTATATATATATTTAAAAAAAATCAAACGATGTTATTTGGTTTTATTTGTAAAAGAAAGATTAAAAATAATAAACAAATTACAAATGATGTTATGGTACCATTTTGTGTTATTGGACTTAGTTATTATGTAATTTTTAATTTAGTTTGAATTAGAAATTTTATGTCTAATATACTAAAGTTTTAATTTTATATTAACTTTATGACATTTTATCTTTTTCATTTGCAAAAATAAGAAATATTAAGTCATTATTTATTTATTTTTATCTATATATTAATTAAAATATATATTTAATTAAAAACGATCTGACCGGTCCGACCTCGATCCGACCAATTGAACCTTAAATCGATAAGCTTACCGATTCGATGACTAGTCCAATTCTAAAAACCTTGATGACAAGTAATTTTATGACAAAACTAATTTTGCATTATATAATATTTGTTCTACAATAAAAAAATTGCGGTAATGTCGCCACCTGTGTATAGACACGGGTATTATACTAGTTAATAATATAATAATATACTTGCTAGCTGCCGTGTCTAGCTGAGGAAATAAGCAAACTCGACGGTAACATATAACATTCCATCAAGCTGCATACATACGTTCCAGGAAAATATGAAGCCGACTACATTTATTTCAGATCTTTGACATGCACTTTAATTTCTCTAATTGATTTCATTCAATTAGTTATTGATAATCTGATAGTACTTGTTGCTCACGAAATGTCCTCAACCTCTCACGCTACCTTTACCGGCGACCTGTTTATTTTCAACCTTTCGTAAATCATTAGTAACTTAATACTAATATGTATGAAAATATGTATTCAATTAAACCGAAATGTTATAGAAAATCACCATTTTATATTCAAGTATTGTATTGTTTTTGCTTAAGATCACCATTCAATTAAATTATCTAGCTAAGTATCAACCTTTGACTATTCTCTTTGGCGGACCCAATCTAAAAAAAAAATATTGTAATTACTTTGTAACCCACAAAAGGATATTTCATAGAAAAATATGAATTAGAATGGAACATAAATAGTGTGTTTAATTTGATTTGATTTGTAGGGCAATTAATATAGTGTTAAATATGTTTTTAATTCTTATATTTTATTTTATAGTTAAGAATAATTTTTATATTTTTTTTTATGATTTAAAAAAACTTTATAATACTTTTCGTAATTAAAATTGGTTCCTACCGTTAATTTTTTTAATAAAACGCCGACGTGACACAATTAGCCAATAACATGGTGACATGTATCATTTCCATCAGATTTATTGTGCATCTTTCCATACCAAATATTTCTTTCTACCTTTCTTCCTCCAACATAACCTCATCTTCGTCACCACAAACTCAACCAAAACCGTAACAACAACCCAAACTTAAGCCATGATAAAAGACACATGTCATCATGCTATTGACTAATTGCGCCTCATTAGCGTTCTAGTGAAAAAAATTAACGACGATGACTAATTTTGATTATGAATTTTTTTTTAAGTTTTTTAAACTATAAATAAAAATGTAGGACTATTCTTGACTATAAAAAAAAATATAAGGAATAAAAACATATTTAATCCATTAATATATTAATTACTCAACCGATGTGGGTACAAAGGGCCAGCAGGACGGTAGAAGGGGCAATTTCTCACAAAATTGGATCCTCAACAGCGTATCTCTCTACTTCAAAATCAAAGCCGTTCATTTCTCACAGGGTTACAAAATTTTTAAAATAAAATTACATATGTTTCACGAAGGTGGTGGTGGAGTCTGACTGCAACTCGCTCATTAAGGCTTTGGAGAAGAAAGAGAATCACTTGACTTACTTTGGGAGCTTTATTACTGACATTAGAAATAGAACTAGAATGTTTTCTAGTTGCAGTTTTAACCATGTGAATAGGAAGGGTAATATTGTGGCCCACTTACTGGCCCAATATGCCCCAATATGCAGTAAATAGTGGTGACTCTATTTGGATAGAAGAAACACCCTCTTTTGTACTCTTTCAGTCTATTTTGGACTCCAATTAATTTAAATTTTTGTGTTTTTTATCAAAAAAAAAAAATAGTATAAATTCTTTTACACATATATTTAATCAAATCACTAAAATTCAATTTTTATAAATTTGTTTCTAAAATATCTCAATAAATACGTGTAAACAAGTTCTTTTTTTTAACAAAACGTGTAAAAAAGTTTTAGACAAATATTTTATTTTAAATTAGACTTAATTACAATTTTTAAAATTGAGTAATTTTTAAATAGCGGACCAATTTTACAAGTGAATGAAGATAAAAACATCAACACTGTAAGTAATTCTTTAGATCATCATTTTTCTATACATACCTTATACATTTACATTATTCTAGAAACATCTTTCACCGCACACTACCATTATTGGTGTCTATTCTTAACATTTCACAAGCAAAATTAATAAAAATGTTACATAGATAACAACTTTTGCATTAACTCTTCAATTTTAAGTAGAAAAAAGATTCAAATAGTCTTAAAATTCAACCACGACATAAATAAAATCTAATTAAAAATTATTCAACCAAAAAATCAATTTTGTGCCTGTTTGGTTAGGCGTTTACAACCCTTGAACGTGCGTTTACAACCCCTTCACCGTGATTTTGTGTTTTTCAACATGTTTGGGTCTTTTTCCTAAAATCAATTCAATCTTTCAAAAGCAATTCTAGGAGAAGCTAGGATTTGAAGCTTCTGCGGTGAGTCCCAAATCAATTCTCTGTACTGTTGGTTTGATAGTTAGTAAACTCATTTTCTTCCTTTTTTGCCCTCACCCCCATCTATCTCTTTACCCTTGGATCTATCTCATTTTTTCTCTCCAATTTCTTACAAACATCTTTCTGAATCACATGACTTGGATTCACCCCCTTCAACTAATTGAACGGATCTGTTTTGTCATTGTAAGCTTGAGACCATTCTAAGTGATGGATAAATAATGTAATGGTAGAAAAATATTGAAATTTTGGGGAAGGAGCAATGGTAGAACTTAGAAGAGTATTATGAGGTGGGAAAAGAGATCAAAATGGGTAGAAAATAGAAACTATTGAAGACAATGAAGAAATTGGATAGAGAGACACGTGAAATTGAAGGTTCTGGAGATTTTAATCTCATTGGAATTTTTTGTTTACAAAAATAAAAATCTCATTGGATTTTTTGATTAATGGGTTGGGCTTAAGTTTTTTTTTTTCATTGATATTATTTTCTCATTGTTTTTTACTATTGACTATTAGTAAAATTTATTAATTTGTTTTGACAGAAATTTATTAATTTGTTGTAAATATAATTAAAACCCATTTTGGTAATTAGACACCTAAAAACAATTTTGATTTAAAATATCCAAACAATATAATTTGGTAAGAATCAATTTTACGTAAATATATCCAAACATAAATCAATTCTATTAAACTCACTTTTATCAAAATCAATTCTGTCAAACTCAATTCTACCAAAATCAATTATAGTCGCCGCCAAACCAAACACACACTTTGGTGTGACATGCGTGATTTTGAGCAACATGTTTTGGAGAAGTCCCCATCACAAGTGCCTTAATTCTTTGTTGCCTATGTGTCAAGTGGCTGTCACTGTCAGCGAGTCGCAAAGTTGCATTTTATAATGAAGGAATATCCAGTTCATTTGTTGGACTTCTGTTTGGGTGTTGGGATTCTGTTTTGGTAGACTCGTAACAAAATTGATTTTAACCGAGTTAATTAATAGTAAAATCGGGTAAATTTGAGTTAATTTATTTTGGCTTTACTTGATTAAGAAGTAATTGAATTTTTCATTTTGAGTTTGTTTAATTTTTAATAACATTAGAAATTTATTAAATTCTTATGTTTTCTTTTTATAGTTTTTTTTAATGTTTTTATAATTTGGTGGGAATAATTAAAGTTGTTTGATTATAAGTTCATATTATATGGCAATTTAATAAATATTTGTTAATATTTGAAATTAGGTTTAATTGCAGTTTTGGGACTATTTTCATCATTTTACAGAATTGATCCTCTATTTTAAAATTTGACAGTTTTGATCCCTCTATCATATTTTTAATTACAAATTGACGATGTGATGTATTTTAAACGACATGATATATGATTTTATGATAAGAAAATACCAACATCGATGAAATTATAAGAAAATTTTTTCATAGATGAAATATGATTTTTGATAGCGACTTTTTTTGTAATAAGTCATTACAAAATATGTGTTGGGACTTAGGAAGACCAAAATTGTCAAATTTTGAAATTGGGGGATCAATTCTACAAAATAGTGAAAATAAAGGGACCAAAACTGCAATTAACCCTTGAAATTATTGATGTGTGTGTGTGTATGTGTACGATTCAATTCCACCTAATCTAAATGTGACTTAATATTATGTTATAGCTAGTAGGGGTGGGCATGGTTTGGTTTAAAATCAAAACTGTATAAAAATTTAACCGAACTATTTTTACAGTTTAGAAAACTAAAACTGAACCGTTATTGAAAATTTAAACTGAACCAAACGGTTGAGTTAACCAATTAAACAGTTCAGTTTAATAGTTAACATGACTGTTCCAAGCAATTTGGAGGCCTGACTCTAGGTTTATAAGTATATTCTTAATAAAAAGTTCATTTTTTTTAAGAGTAGTGCTATTTTTTAGGAATAGCTTAAAACAAGAATTGCAAGAATACGGCTATATTACGTGTTGTTATTCACAATTCACAAACGTGCATTGTTATATGAATTTTAATTATTATAAAATTAGACATATACATTAAAATTCAAACAAAAATGCTCCACTACAAAAATCTGAAAAACTTTTTTATGTATATAAAACATAGCCTCACCACTAGAAAGCATAGGTATGTCAGTATGTCCTAGAGAAGGAGTGGACCATTGTTGGAATGCAAATGAGAAACCACCACGTCACATGATTGTTATTCAAAGGGCACAAACCATTCAACATCACAAGCTTGCCATTCATGTATCAGAAAATGAAAAAACTGGCACCTTCGTGTGATTCGTGTTTCACGTATTCGTAAGAATTAGCATTATCCTTTTTTTAATATACTATAGTTCAAAAATTGTCATGCACAGGACTTGAAGACCTGACCTCAAGCTTGAAATCAATGCCAACAACGACTAGTCCAAACATAATTTGATGTTAAAAAAGAACATTATAAAATATTTAATATGTACGTTTAAAACTTTGGCCCCCAAAATTGGACAATTGGGCCCCAAAATTTTGGAGGTTCAGCTCCATAGAACAACTTGCACCTGGTCTTGGCAGGCCTTGATAGTTAACGATAACTTTTTTTTTATAAAATTGTTAATTGACAATTTTTATTTTTTACAAACTTAATAAGTTCACTATAAAACTGAATTGAATCAAAATCTAAACTTTTAAAAATTAGTAATTGATTAAAAAATCTAAAATCGACTATAAACGCTAAAAATCGACCGAAAATTTTAAAAAATCGACGGCAAAATTTAAAATCGGCCGAAAAATCAAAAAATCGGTTGAAAAATTAAAAAACGGCCAAAAATCCTAAAATTGGCATAAAACCTAAAAAATCGACCAAAAAACTAAAAATCGGCGGCAAAACCTAAAATCGGCCGACAACCCTTAAATCGGGCAAAAACTTTAAGATCGGTAGAAAAACCCAAAAATCGGCCGAAAAACTTAAAATTGGCCGAAAAAACTAAAATCGGCCAAAAATCCTAAAATCGGCAAAAAATCTAAAAAAACGGCCGAAAAACTTAAAATCGGCGGCAAAACCTAAAATCGGCCGAAAATTCTAAAATCTGCCAAAAACCTAAAATCGGCCAAAAATCGGTCAACAACCCTAAATTTGACTGAAAACCCAAAAAATCGACTGAAAAACCTAAATTGGTCAAAAACCCTAAAATCGGCCTTAAAATCTAAAATCAGCCAAAAACCTTAAAATCGGCCGATTTAGGGTTTATAGTCGGTTTTAGGTTTTTCAGCCGATTATGTTTTTCGGTCTATTTTAGGGTTTATAGTCGATTTTAGTGTTTTTTGCCGATTTTAGGTTTTTCGGCCCATTTTTTAGATTTTCGGCCGATTTTAGGTTTTTGGACCGATTTTATGGATTTTCGGTTATTTTTGGGTTTTGGCCGATTTTATATTTTTCGATCGATTTTTTGCCGATTTTAGTGTTTAATGTCAATTTCAAGGTTTTCCGGCCGATTTTAGGGTTTACAGTCGATTTTAGTGTTTTGGGCCGATTTTAGGTTTTATAGTTGATTTTAGGTTTCTCGGCCGATTTTTTTGATTTTCGTTCGATTTTAGGTTTTTTAGTCGATTTTACGGGTTTTGACCGATTTTAGGTTTTTCGACCGATTTTATGAATTTTCGGCCGATTTTTGTGTTTTTGTTCGGTTTTAGATTTTTCGATCGATTTTTTGGAATTTTGGCCGATTTTAGGTTTTTAGGCTGATTTTTTAATTTTTCGACCGATTTTAGGATTTAGAGTTTTTTTTTTTGTCAATTTTAGGTTTTTTGACTTTTTTTGGTATTTTTCATCAATTTTTAAAATTTAATTAATAGTTCTGGTTCAATTAACAATTAACACAATTTTTAATAAAAAAAGCGTGAACTGAACTATTATGTCATAGACAGTTTAGTTTTATTTTTTAAAAAAATATTCAATTTTAAGTGGTTTAGTTCAATTTACAAAATTAGTTTGGTTTTTTAATTTTTATAACCAACCCTAATAGCTAGTGCTTGAGAAACACAAGTTATCATGTCTCATAAAGTAACATGACTCTTTATGTTTCCTCGATCAAATACAACTTCAATGTTTGTTACAAATTCAGTCTTTATATATTTGTAGAGGTACATGCATTTAATCACTCGTAATACATACATAGCAGGGTCGTCCCTAAAATTTTGGATAATCTATGCAAATTATAATTTTGATATTTCATTTTTTTTATAAGTCAAATAAAAATATATAATGTGAAATAAAAGTTAAAGATTATAATTTCAATCATTAATATTTTTATAATAACTTTTAATTTTTCTAATAGATTTTACCATCAAAATTATAAGAGTTTAAGTCGATTTTAAGATTTAGTTGTAATATTTATTTTATTTTCCGGACGCATACACATACGAGTGCGTGCAGACACATACATACGAACTAAGTAAAAAAATTGATACCCCTAAAATTTTGGTGCTTTGTGAGATCGCTAAACATCCTCTAAAACCCTCTTAATACATACAATACATTATACTACACACAAAGTGGTCATAAAATGGGAAACTATAACTAATGCAGATTCTGTTAACGAATTTCTTCCATTTTTACCTAGTTACAATACAAATGATATAACTTGTAAACCTAAATATTAATATAAATGAGGTATTCTTATATGGGTACAAAGATATAGACATAAGATTTTGTTACAAGTGATTAAATGATGATGAATCTTTTGACTAATATTAGAATCGATTGCATAAAATTTTCTTCTCCTTTGTTTTCAACGAGCAAAAGATCCTGCAAAAAAAATCAAATGACTGTGGAGTAAATATAAAGTTTTAGTTTGTACCCAAAAAAAAAAAAATATCAAGTTTTAGTAGTAGTAGTAATTAACTTGTATGGTGTTGCATGTGTTATTTGAGTCTCTGAATTTTGATTAGATTACTCAACTTTTAACTTCAATAACTGTGATCTTAATTTTAAATTGCAAAGTCGATGGTAATATAATTATTTTAGTTAGATGATTTAACATTTGGTTTTTCTTTAAATCTTATATATGAAATTTTAAGTTATTCAATAAACTCTTTTTTCATATAAAAAATAAACTCTTTTTTTTTTAATGGAAATTTATAATAGTAAATGTCCTTAGGAGAAAAAGAGATTTGTTAATTAGTACAAAGAATCAAAAGTTAGATTTCCTTTATATAAGAAATAAAGAAATAGTTTGAAGATCCATTTTGGTTCTTTATAATTTTTGATTGTCCAATTCCGTCACTCACAAAATGAAAATCCAAATTGGAGTCCATAATATATTTATATCTAGAACAAAGCGGTCTATCTAGTATAACGAAACATAGAGTTGTTTGTCCCTAATCTAAAAATATTAGAGAGTAATTTGAATATTATTTTTTTTATGAACTAAATTGAGCCCTCAGAAAAATTGTGAGGATATAAAAATGGATCTTCGCTAAAAAAAAGAGCATTGCTATTTAGTAAGAATTATTTTAGAGAAGAAAATGCAAGAATAACACATGACATTATTTTATAGGATGATGTAATTTTAATCTCCTCTTTTAGTGGAAATCGTGGGGGGTAGTTGATGTAAACAATGGTGAAGATTTATTCTTGCAATTCTTCTCCATAGATTTTCTTACTAAATAGCATTTTCCTAAAAAAAATATACTAATTAGTGAAATTGTTAAACTCAAACTTTTTGAAAAAAATTAAAACATCTAAAATATTATGATTACTGCATTTAATATAAACATCTCAATTGCTCAAAAAAAAATATATAAATATCTCAAAAATAGTTTAAAAGTGTTCCTCTTACTCCTTTTAGTAAAAGATAAATTTTATAATAATGTAGTATAACATTTTGTTAAAATTTATTAAAAATAATAAAATTTGTTTTTTTGAAAAGGTCAATATTAGACTAAGAGTGTGTTTATACTGCAAAATATAATTACTAGACAGAACAGTACAAAACAAAACAACACAAGACAACCAATTAAGTTATTGAACGAATTTTGTGGTTTATGGTGTTTGGTGGACAAAAGGTTATTTTAGTATTTTAGACAATTTATGTATAGGACAAAACCTTATCCCGCAGTTCAGTTGGGGGACAAAAATGTCAATTGGTTCTCAGTTTGTCCAGTACAAAGAACAATTTTAAAATCAAATACAGCACAATCTTAATGTTTTGATATATACCTGTAAGCCATATTTATCATTTAGTGTGGCTGTAAGATAATCCTTTGGCATTTATTTTCTGACTTCTTTGAGAATTAGTGTTTTCTGGCGGAGGAGGGTTTCTCGAATAGCTCAAACCATCCTGAATACCTTGCTGCATCTGTGTTGAGCCAGATGCCCTTCTTTGAGAAGTGCCAGTGGGAGGAGAAGGAGGGTTTTCCGAATAGCTCAAACTATCTCGAGTTCTTGACGAGATTGACGAGGAAGAGGAGGATTTCTTTGAACTCATTTTTTGTATGATTTTCTTGAGTTTCAAGCAAAATATTAATGTTGCTAGATAATACTATGTTTTTCTTTGGACATATGATTTAGTTGGAGACATATATTTATACTATAAACTTGTGGTGACATGGTGAAATGTTGAAGAAAAAGAACATGTAATTCTTGGTATGTTTCAGTAACATGCATATGAGCAAGTCATAAACCACACGAAACATAGTGTTAGTGTAGTTGAGTTGAGGATGCATGCCATGAGCTGAGTCAAGATGATTTAAATTAGAGTGAAATTTCAATGTCATACTTTTGTTTCTTTTAAATTGGAAATGAAAAAGTTATTATTAATAAAGTCAAACTCTTAGGATAAATTGGACTATCACTGTTCATTTAATCTACCATGTTAGTAGTACGTACAAGATTCATGCAAATACTTGGGAAGTTATATGCTCTGTTCATAAGGAATTTATGTGCTTTGTTTTAATTTTGTTTAACTATTACTACAAGTTAGCCATTTTTCTCTCTTCGATGTTGTTTATTATGTCTCAAACATATGAAATTTCTTGTTGCCTAAATGTATAGTTCTCTATATTAGTTTTTTTTTTCTTCCTTCAAATGTCATATAGCAATCTTTTTTCTCACCATATATGGCTATGCTTCCTTTTTATAGTTTTAATTTTTTTTAGTGGCTAAATTTTTATTAAAAATGCAACTAAGTGCAAGACGAGCACAATCCTCAAAATCAAGTCATACAAAATTCTTTAAAAAGGAAGAATTTCCACACCAATGGCATGCCCAAAAAATTCTTACACCATCCAACATGTAAAACTACAACCTAGAACAATAACAAAAAACGTCCCAAAAGTCAAACGAAGGCAATTACACCAAATATTATCCCCCACCCATCCTATTTTAATTCCATCTAAAACAAAACAGCAGCCCCGAAGCTAACGAGTATCCATTATCTGCTAAAAAAGAAACTCAACCCGAAACCAAAGCGCAAAAACAGCTATGCAAAGGGCTAAAATCCAAAATTAAAATCCAACAAGCCGCAGAAACAACCAACAACATCTGAGAACAACCAAATCCAAAACTAACAACACAAAAGCGGCGACGTAATTAAAAGGGTAAAATCGCAGCTGCAAAAATCTTTGAAAAGAGGTATTGACGCTCCACGGAGGTTCAATTAAGAAGGAAATTGAAGATATGCCCAAGACAAACAACTCAGACACCGAACTGAACCAATTGCTCAACTCATCACCACCACACCCATCACAGATCCGTCGCAGCTACCACCACCCCAACTCAAACCCAACGGCCACCATGAACTCCCCATCTCAACACCAACAACCACAAGAATCGTCGCATCGACCACCACCACCACATCCATTTCGGGAGCCAATTTTAATTCTCATACTATGAGTCGTATATAGCTAGCTTTTTTAGAGGGTTTTTTTATAATGGCAAATATTATATATATATATATATATATATATATATATATATATATATATATATATTAACAAATAAAGGAAAAAGTACAAGAGAAGGTTCGGTACAACAAGGAGGTACCAGAAGTACGCTCCACTGGAACTCAACAATCTCTAAGGTGAAACAGAATAACAAACAGGCAAATAAATCTACAAGAAAACGTCCAACAAACAAGAGCTCATGAAGAGAGAGACAAGGATCAGCTACAGATAGGATAAAGCAACAAGAGGACCTCCCATCCACCTGACCCCTCGGGACCCAACGCGACACCCCAACAAACTCTGTCATTTCCAACATAAAGTAGGGTGGATACGGCACTCATAAAAGGAACAGGGAGAGCCAGAATTTTTACCTAGAAACCACTTCCAAGATAAAAATTTCACCATATCAATCAATTTCTTAATTAGATGGTATTTAAATCGAGTAAATTCTATTTATATTCTTGTTTGCTTCCCCCTTAATTCTTCCCTCGTTCTTTTTTTTCTTTGTTACGAGTTTGTTTTGTGAGCACTTCATTACTCCTCTTTGTTTTGTTTTTCCTCTTGCGCTAAGATTAAATGACACCAAGGTGTCGAATTTAGTTACATGACACCTCCGATAATTTATTACCGGATAATTATTTGCAAAATCCACTGTTGGATTCAAAGCTATTATTATATAGATCATGTCTATAAAATTTAACATCAATCAAAAATCATTTGATATGTCAACGAGATGCATAAAAATCAACGTATTGCAAAACTTCGTCAAAACCGTTAATTTTGATCCTTCTATTTAACCCATCAAAGGATTTCTGATTGACGTTAAATTTTATAGACATGATTTATATAATATTAGCTTTGAATCCAACGGTAAATTTTATAATACAATTAATTGGTAAAGAAATATCGGAAATGTCATATTACTAAGTTTGACACCGTAGTGTCATTTAATCCTAACGAGATATATATATATATATATATATATATATATCTTTGCCATTAAAAAAAATTTTGTTGTAGAACATTTGATATATATTGAAAAAAAAAAATTGGTTAGTTGAATTAGATATTTTGAAATAATTATTTAATTTATGACTACGGAGTACATTTATTAAAAGTGTTATATTTTGTATCACTTATCTGAAATTTGTCTTTTAAGAGCCAAAATTTCATTTTTTTTTTTTTTGTAAGTATGCTAAAACTTTAGAATAATAGACGAGCTTCTCTGCTCCGTACCACCATGCCAGATTTCGATCTGGTCTCAGTTTTTTAGTTTTGGTGTGAGCTTTAGGGTGTCTCCTTCTCCGATGGTTGCTCTGGTCCTACCGCCGCTGCTTTGGTGCGTTTTGGTGTACTGTAGCTCGCTGGTACTGGTACTCGGTGTATCCTCTATGGTGGTGGTTTCGTGGTTAGACGTTTTGATTGCTCTATTTAGGTGGTGGTGCGGTGAAGCTGTGGTGGCGGCTGTGGGGTGCTGTTGGAGGTGATGCTGAGTGGTGGTGATGGCGAGGTTGCTGTGTTGGTGTTGGAGGGGGTTTGTTCGTCGTGATTTGGTGCTTTGAACCTCGCCGGTACTGCAACTCTGTATTATCGCCCTTCCCTCTTTGGTGGTGGTTTGGTGTTTAGGTGTTTTGATGTTATTTGGTGGTGTTGGTTAAGGTGGGGTTTGTTTGGAGGTGATACTGAGTGGTGGTGACGACGAGGCTGCAGCGTTGGTGTTGGAGGTGGTGTTGCTCCGTCTCCTGGGGGCTGTTTGGGTCTGTTTCTTGGCCTTGGTATTTGTCCTGGCGCGCCCGAAAGGGCAAGGTACGTAGGCACTCCGTGTTGACGGATGTTGTTGTTTTATCGTACCTTCAGGACGCATTGGTGTGGGATAGGTGTTGGATGGTTAATGCCGAGTGTGAGTGGATTCTCCCTGATACGAGACTCTCTGAATTAGTTTATCGTACATAATAATGAATTATTTCATAATAATTTTCACTATATTACATATAATTCAGCAACAAAACAATTACAGAGAGAGCTGGGAAATACTCCATATTTATAACTAAACGCAACAAATTGTAAAATAATTTTTTTTTTTTTTTCAGCCTTTCAATACAAATGATATAATTTTTAAATCTAAAAACAATTTTGAAACAAACATTGAATATTTAAATATCAAAAGAAATTGATGCTTGAAATTTTCTTTCCATTTGTTTTTTCCACGAGCAAAAGATCCTGCAAAAATCATCAAATAATGATGAATATGTGAATCCAATACAAAGGTTTAACAATTAACTAGCTAGTATTGTGTTCCTTATTTTATACGAGTCTCTTAATTTTGATTAGGTTAGGTTACTCAACTTTTAAAATAGGGTTGATGAAGAATATACTTATTTTTATATAAAAAAAATCAGACCAAACAAGCCAAATTTATTTGTTGAAACAAAAATCTTGCATCTCCTTCATATGAGTCACTTGATATTTCAAACCCATACTCTAGTAGTATTTCTTTTACCCTAAAAGAAAGTATTCTTAGGGTTGTAATAACTGCAATAATCATGACCAAGGTTTTGTCAGAATCGAGAGTTTACTTTGAATCGAAAGAGGATGGCAAGATTGCATAATCGGAAATCGCAACCAAAATCGATGAATTCAACTCATAATATTAATAGCATATATATATATATATATATATATTCATCAAGTTTAATTAAGAAAATACAGTAGTTCGTAACATAAATAAAAAGCAATTTATCATTTCTTAAAAGTTTATCGTTACGAAAATTTGTGCTATAAGATACAAATAAATTGTTTATTCAAATATCTATTGACTTATTCAATTTCTTTTTTAATTTGTGGTATTTTAAGCTTAAACTTTTAAAAAATATAAGAGAGAAATAATAAAAAAACAATCGCAATGTCTAAATATACCTCTTTCACTTATCTAGTTTGCGAGTGTATTTTAAGAGCTAAAGCAATTCTGGTTTGCCAGTGGATTTTCCTTTAGCTTAGGATCTTTTGGTTTCTTTGTTGGAGACTTTCCTGAAGAGCTATGGCCATTCTGGTTTGCCAGTGGATTTTCATTTAGCTTAGGATCTTTTGGTTTCTTTGTTGGAGACTTTCCTGAAGAGCTATGGCCATTCTGGTTTGCCAGTGGATTTTCATTTGCCTTCCCCATTTTTGTATGCTAAACTTGCTTGATAATAATGTAATTTTTGTATGTGTTTGTTTGAAGAAATGTGATTCATGGGCCTGGTATTTATAGTAATATTTGAGTGTAGTTCTGGTTTAAATTCCATAACATTCGATCATATTTACTACCAAATTCATAGGAAATTATATCCTCTGCTCATTATAAGGATTTTCTATGTTTTTAATTTTGTTTATGGATTATAAGTTAGCCATTTTGAAATTATCAAATATTTGACAATAAAAAAAAAAAGAAGAAAGATAAGATTGGAGAGATTTGGGACGTAGAAGTAAGTGTGAAATATTATTGATTGGAAATGAACAGCCAGTTTCTATGAAAATTGTCTGTATATCCATGAGCCAGTTTAAGGACTTTCATTAAATGGCACATTAACTGCAGATAGAGAAAACAAATCACTGTTGACAATAGAAATTACAAACAGTAGCCAAAGAGCTTCCAATAAAAAAGAAAGTCATGTTAACTTGTGCCTTAAGAATACATGTTAAGCTATTTAAAAATATATATGTAACATTTAATGATACAAAAAATTTAATGCTTAAATAATTGAATAGTATACATGTTTTAATAAATGTTTTCTACATTATCTTCTTAAAAAAGGCAAATGCTAACGAGTATTCCCGAATCATTCTTTAAGACCTTAAATAGTAAGTTTTTTATAGAATTTTTATGGGAATGCGTAAAGTCGACGCATTGGAAATTGTAATGTTCATTTTTTGAATAATATTTTTTTTTTAAATAGAATGCTTATAGAGTGCACCGGAGGCACTCGTTAGCAAGAAAAAAAATGCATCCAATAGTATAATTACTAGAGTCATTTAATGAAATGATTCGCGAGAGTCTAATTAGCTGTAATATAAAATAATAAAAAATATGAATTGGTTCAGTTTGAAATTCGTCTTAAGTTCGTCACAAACTCTCTTTTTAGCTCGAGTTCAGCTCGTTTAAAGTTCACGAACAATTTTATTTGATTCGTTAAATCAAATCACATGATTTTTAAGCCAATTTTTTTTGTCCAAATTTCAAAAATTGATCTTTACCCTTTTAAACTATTTTTCTATAAAAAATATATTAAATCAAAGTAAAAGTCATACCAAGTGTATAATGAATGAACGCGTATAAAATTCAAATCGGCATAAATCGATACAAGTAACAATGAAAAATCTTTTGAGAAAGATAAAGTTTAAAATAGTAAATTTTTTTTTTTTGGTAAATGGAGACTGGGTAATAGTCGTACATAGGGAACTGAAAAGTTCATTGATGTGTACAATTAAAAAGATTTGGAGGTATATATATATATATATATAGTCATGCTAAACAGTGCTCTCGGGTCGAATTATATATAGTTTATGTTCTGCTCATTTATTTAACGAAATTAACGTTTAACTCAAGTTCAGCTCATTGAGTTCATGAACCAAGTTCACAAGTCAATTATTGAATCGAGTTTTGAACTATTCACGAGTTGGCTTGGACCATTGTCAACCCTATTTACAGCCCTATAGGTTGATTCAAGTGATAAATTAATTTTCCCAATATTAGGAAGAGATAATAAGCAACTGAAAAATTGATCATCAATATACATCATTCTAAGTACTCATTTCATACTTATTCATATTGAGTAGTTATTAACTTGAGCGTTGGAGTGCTATTATTTATAAAGATTTTGTTTGTTTAAAAAAATTGATTCTATTGTATTTTACCATAATAATTTTTTTTTTTTATTAAAATCAACTTTAAAAATTAATTATCAGTGAAATTAATTAAACCAGTTTATAGATAAAGAATAAAATAAAAATAGTATTAACAAATGGATGTTGGAAACTCTTGATTATTTTTTTATTATTACAAATGATATTTTTTAAACTCTTGATTAAAATATTTTAAAATTTGTAAAAAAATAATGATATTCTCTTAGAATAATTGTGATTCACAATTTAAAAAAGTCCGCTAATTTTTTTTTTTTTGCTAAAAAGAAGAGTTAATTATAAATTGAAAAATACTTATAATTATACACATATCATAAATTAGCTCATATTGCCACCGTAGGTCCGTAACCCCTTTTAAAGCGTGTAGCAACCGTGGGGTTGTAAAATTCATGTTAGGTTCTTAACATAATATAGGCAATATACAATAACAGCAACCACCATTTTTCAATTCTTTGACCTTTTCTCTCCTTCATTTTATGAATGAGATATTTAACATTTCTTGGTGATCAAGGATTATGAGAAAACTATTTAATAAATAAAAGAAATTTTGTAGAAATTCACCCTTGGCTTTTGCTTTTAGGATTCACCTAGCTAGTTATTATGGTTTTAGTTTCTTCAACCATTATAAATATCCATACCATTGTGAAGCTTCTTCATTACTCAACATTTCCAAAAATTACATTTGTGTTAATTTTCTCGCATAAACAAGCTTGTAGTATATTTTGTGTTAATTTAATTTCTTTGCTAAACAAGCTTGTAGTATATTTTGTGTTAATTTTATTCTCTTTGCCGGACCCAATCTAAAAAAAAATATTGTAGTCACTTCGTATCCCACAAAAGGATATTTCATCGAAAAATATGAATAAGAATGGAACATAAATACTGTGATTAATTTGATTTCGATTTTGTATGGCAATTAATATATTTCTCAACCAATGTGGGTACGTAGGGCCAGCAGGACGGTAGAAGGGGCAATTTCTCACAAAATTGGATCCTCAAAATCGTATCTTTCTGCTTCAAAATCAAAGCCGTTCATTTCACACAGGTTTACAAAAATTTTAAAATAAAATTACATAAAACTTAATTAAGAGATTAATTGATATGACACATACATTCAATCAAATCACTAAAATTCAGTTTTTATAAATTTGTTTCTAAAATATCTCAATAAGTATGTGTAAAACAAGTTCTTTTTTTTAACAAAACATATAAAAAAGTTTTAGACAACTATTTTACTTTAAATTAGACTTAATTATAATTTTTGTCTCTTAATTTTCAATCACAAAAATTGATTCGCTATTTTAAATTTATTCAATTATGGTTCTTCTATCATAATATACTGTACTAAAAAATAGTTACATAATATGGATTAATTATATATTTTTATTAATAAAATTTCAAAATTGATTTTTTTCAAATTGAAACTAAAGTTTTTAATGAATTTTCTTGTAATTTTAATGACATTTGTTTATTCAATATTATCGGGTCGTATATACATTATTTTAAAATATTCTATATCATCGTTTAACATACAAAAATTTGATGAAGAGATCAAAATTGAGTGATTTTAAAATAGCGAACCAATTTTACAAGTGAATGAAGATAAAAACATCAACACTATAATTAATTCTTTAGATCATCATTTTTCTATACATACCTTATACTTTTACATTATTCTAGAAACATCTTTCACCGCACACTACCATTATTGGTGTCTATTCTTAACATTTCACAAGTAAAATTAATAAAAATGTTACATAAATAACATTTTTTGCATTAACTCTTCAATTTTTAGTAGAAAAAAGATTCAAATAATCTTAAATTCAACTACGACATAAATAAAATCTAATTAAGAATTATTATTCAACCAAAAAATCAACTTTGGTGTGACATGCGTGATTTTGAGCAACATGCTTTGGAGAAGTCCCCGTCACAAGTGCCTTAATTCTTTGTTGCCTATGTGTCAAGTGGTTGTCACTGTCAATGAGTCATAAAGTTGCATTTTATAATGAAGGATCTAGTTCATTCTTTGGACTTCTGTTTGGGTGTTGGGCTTCTGCTTTGGTACACTCGTGACAAAATTGATTTTAATCGAGTTAACTAATAGTGAAATCGGGTAAATTTGAGTTAATTTATTTTGGATTTACTTGATTAAGAAGTAATTGAATTTTTCATTTTGAGTTTGTTTTAATTTTTAATAACATTAGAAATTTATTAAATTCTTATGTTTTTTTTATAGTTTTTTTTAATGTTTTTATAATTTGGTGGGAATAATTAAAGTTGTTTGATTACAAGTTCATATTATATGCCAATAACCATAACCGTTCATTTTATTTTTATTTTTTACAAACTTAATTAGTTCACTATAAAACTGAATTGAATCAAAATCTAAACTTTTAAAATTTACTAATTGATCAAAAAATCTAAAATCGACTATAAACCCTAAAAATCGGCCGACAATTTTAAAATTTGGCCGAAAAATCTAAAATTAGACAAAAACCTTAAAATCGGCAGAAAAACTTAAAATCGACCAAAAAACCTAAAATCGTCAGAAAACCCATAAATCGGCCGAAAACCTAAAAATCAGCTGAAAAATCTAAAATCGGCCCAAAATTCTAAAATCGGCAGAAAAATCCAAAAATCGGCCAAAAACCTAAAATCTGCCAAATAATTGACCGAAAAACCTAAAATCGACCAAAAACCCTAAAATCGGCAGAAAACCTAGAAAATCGGCCGAAAAACTTAAAATCGGCGGCAAAACCTAAAATCGGCAGAAAAATAAAAAATCGGCTAAAAAACCTAAAATCGGCTTAAAACCTAAAAAATCGGCCAAAAAACATAAAATTGGCGGCAAAACCTAAAAGCGGTCGAAAACCCTAAAGCTGGCCAAAAACCTTAAATTCGGCAGAAAAACCCAAAAATCGGCCGAAAAATCTAAAATCGTACGAAAAACCTAAAATTGGCCGAAAATACTAAAATCGGCCAAAAACGCTAAAATCGGCAAAAAACCTAAAGAAAATTGCCTAAAAAACTTAAAATCGGCGGCAAAACCTAAAATCTGCCGAAAAATCTAAAATCAGTCAAAAACACTAAATTCTACAGAAAACCCAAAAAATCGACTGAAAAACCTAAAAATCTAAAATTGGCCAAAAACCTTAAAATCGCCCGATTTAGGGTTTATAGTCGATTTTAAGGATTTTGGTCAATTTTAGGTTTTTCAGCCGATTTTGTTTTTTCGGTCGATTTTAGGGTTTATAGTCGATTTTAGTGTTTTGGCAGATTTTAGGTTTTTCGGCCGATTTTAGTGCATATATTTGATTTTAGGTTTTTCAGCCGATTTTGTTTTTTCGGTCTATTTTAGGGTTTATAGTCGATTTTAGTGTTTTTGGCAGATTTTAGGTTTTTTGGACAATTTTAGTGCATATATTTGATTTTAGATTTTTCGGCCGATTTTTTGGATTTTCGGCCGATTTTAGGTTTTTCGACCGATTTTATGGATTTTCGGCTGATTTTTAGGTTTTTGGCCGATTTTATATTTTTCGATCGATTTTTTGCCGATTTTAGTGTTTATTGTCAATTTTAGGGTTTTTCGGCCGATTTTAGGGTTTACAGTCGATTTTAGTGTTTTTGGCCGATTTTAGTGTTTATAATTGATTTTAGGTTTTTCGGTGGTTTGTTGAATTTCCTACCGATTTTAGGTTTTATAGTCGATTTTACGGTTTTTGGCCGATTTTAGATTTCTCGGCCGATTTTTGGGTTTTTTGGCCAATTTAGGTTTTTCGATCGATTTTACGGTTTTTTGCCGATTTTAGGTTTTTCGTCCGATTTTAGGATTTATAGTTGATTTTAGAGTTTTTTTTTTTGTCAATTTTAGGTTTTTTGGCTTTTTTTTTGTGTTTTTCTCCAATCTTTAAGATTTAATTAATGGTTTTAGTTCAGTTAACAGTTAACACAATTTTTAATAAAAAAAACTGGTGAACTGAACTGTTATCTCATAATCAGTTTAGTTTGGTTTTTTTAAAAAAAGGTTCAATTTTAAGTGGTTTGATTTAATTCAGTTTACAAGTTTGATTTGGTTTTTATGTCCAACCCTAATAGCTAGTGCTTGAGAAACACAAGTTAACATGTCTCATAAAGTAACATGACTTTTCATGTTTCCTCGATCAAATACAACTTGAATGTTTGTTACAAATTCAATCTTTATATATTTGTAGAGTATATAGTACTTGCATTTAATCACTTGTAATTTGAGCTGTAAAAATAGGTCGGGCTATCGGGCCGGTCCATTAATACCGACCGAGTTTTTTTAAAAAATTGATCGGACCCCCCTCGGGCCTATATTTTTAGTGGACCGTAATGGGCCGGCTCCACGGGCTTTTGGGTTGGCCCCATAAAGAGTTAAAAAAAATAAATTAAAAATTCTAAAAATACTTTTAGCTAAAAATAAGGAGTTTTAGTTATCATTAAATTTTTAGATAATTAAGTAACAAAATATGAGATTTGTTAGTTAGGAGATAATTATTAAACCAAATTT
Organism: Trifolium fragiferum; assembly: GCA_954870985.1. NCBI lineage: Eukaryota > Viridiplantae > Streptophyta > Magnoliopsida > Fabales > Fabaceae > Trifolium > Trifolium fragiferum. The sequence continues at coordinate 13,266,224 of OX940795.1, read as the reverse complement.
GTTTTTTTTTAAGATTAAACCAAGTTTGTTATGATTATCTTTATTTGAAAAAAACTAATAGCAACTTAATCAAATATTATAAATAGAAGAGTATAAGAAAGAAATTAATCAAATTATATGGATATTAATTTGTGTGTGATACATATATAGTTTTGACAGCTCTACTTGTAATTCATACATAGCAGGGTCGTTCCTAAAATTTTGGGTGATCTATGCAAATTATAATTTTGATACCTCATTTTTTCTATAAGTCAAATAAAAATAAACATGTGAAATAAAAGCTAAAGATTATAATTACAATTATTAAAATTTTTGTAATAACTTTTAATTTTTCAAATAGATTTTACTATTAAAATTATAAGAGTTTAAGTCGATTTTAAAATTTAATTGTAATATTTATTTTATTTTCCGGACGCATACACATACGAGGCAGACACATACATACGAACTAAATAAAAAAAATTAATACCCTTAAAATTTTGGTGCTTTGTGAGGTCTTTCTTCTGGAAGATCCTCTAAAACCCTCTTAATACATAAAATACATTATACTACACACAAAGAGGTCATAAATTGGGAAACTATAACTAATGCAGATTCTGTTAACGAATTTCTTCCATTTTTACCTAGTTACAATACAAATGATATAACTTGTAAACCTAAATATTAATATAAATGAGGTATTCTTATATGGGTACAAAGATATAGACATAAGATTTTGTTACAAGTGATTAAATGATGATGAATCTTTTGACTAATATATGAATCGATTGCATAAAATTTTCTTCTCCTTTGTTTTCAACGAGCAAAAGATCCTGCAAAAAAATCAAATGATAAACGTGTGGAGTAAATATAAAGTTTTAGTTTGTACCAAAAAAAAACAAAATATAAAGTTTTAGTAGTGGTAATTAACTTGTATGGTGTTGCTTGTGTTATTTGAGTCTCTGAATTTTGATTAGATTACTCAACTCAACTTTTAACTTCCATAACTGTGATCTTAATTTTAAATTGCAAAGTCGATGGTAATATAATTATTTTAGTTAGATGATTTAACATTGGTTTTTCTTAAAATATTATATATGAAATTTTAAGTTATTCCAAATTTCCAATAAACTCTTTTTTCATAACAATTTTTTTTTTTAATGGAATGGAAATTTATAATAGTAAATGTCCTTAGGAGAAAAGAGATTTTTAATAAGTACAAAGAATCAAAAGTTAGATTTCCTTTATATAAGAAATAAAGAAATAGTTTGAAGATCCATTTTGGTCCATAATATATATATTTATATCGAGAACAAAGCAGTCTATCCATTTTGAATATTATTTTTTTTTTATGAACTAAATTGAGCCCTCAGAGTACACCAAAAAAAAAAAATTGAGCCCTCAGAAAAATTGTGAGGAATAAAAATGGATCTTCGCTAAAAAATATATACTAACTAGTATGGACACCCGTGCCAAACACGGGCTAGAAATTCATTTTTTTTATAAATTTTAAAAATGCTTGTTTTATATATATATATATATATAATTTTTATTTTATTTTGAAATTAATTAATATTTTAGAAGTGAAAAATTGCCCGCATTATATATAAGTTAGCTTTCATTTATAAAAATATATTGATTTTCGATTTTTTTTGTTAGAGTTAACGATTTTGACTTTAATGTGCACATATATTTCTTTTATTCTTGTTTTGGTAGAAAATTCAATTAATCTATCAAAAGGATTTTGTTCTAATGGAAGAGGATACTCTTTTATGGGATGAAGAACTCATTCAAGAACATCTAACCTTAAGCCTTGTATCTTGACTATTACGTAAAAAAATTTCAATTAAATATCAAAATGTATTTGATCTAACGGAAAGAACTAAATCAAGCTGGTGTAAAAAGTAAAACATAATTAAAACCAAAATCTTAAACCTCACATCTTTATTATTTTTTGTAAAAAAGTTCAATTAAAATATTCAAAGAGATATTCGGTCAAACGGAAGAGGCGTAATCTCTTAAAGTGTGAAGAGCTAAATTAAACTCACGTAAAAAATTAAGAAATTGAGACGGTATCCTTAGACCTCGAATCTTAGTTATTTTTATAAAATGTTCAATTAAAATATTAAAAGGAGTTTGATATAACAAATTAATTAGGGTTAATCTCTTAAGGTAGAAAGAAATAAAATCAGGCCCAGTATAAAAATAAAGCAATTGAGATAATAATCTTAGGTCTTCTGAATTGTTTTTGTAAAGAATTCAATTAAAATTTTAAGAGGGATTACATCTATCTAACAGAAGAAAATAATTTCTTACAGTGTGAAGAACTAAATTAAGTCTCTGCAAAAAGTAAAGCTCGTAATCTTTTACATCTCAGTTATTCTTGTAAAATGTTAAATTAAATTTTCAAGAGAGATCTGAACTAACGGAAGAGTGTAATCTCTTACCGCGTGAAAAACTAAATAATATCCGTGTAAAAAGTAAAGTAATTGAGATAATAACCTTAAGTCCCTCATCTTAATTATTTTTTAAAAACTTTAATTAAAATATCAAGAAAAATGTATTCTAACAGAAAATTGTAATCTCTTAAGGTGTGAAGAAATAAATAAAGACCGTGTAAAAAGTAAAGTAATTGAGACTGTATTCTTAGGTCTTGCGTCTTAAATTTTTCTTTTTTAAAGGTTCAAGTGAACGTTCAAGAGGGATTTGATGTAATAGAAGGGACTAATTTTTTACGGTGAGAAGAACTAAATCAAACATGTGTAAAAAGTAAAACAATTGAGACCATAACCCTAGGTCTCACATTTTAATTATTTTTGTAAATTATTTTTATTAAGATATCAAAATGAATTTCATATAACATAACAAAATAATCTCTTACAGGTGTGAAGAACTTATTTAAACTCGTGTAAAAAGTAAATTAATTGACACTATAATATAAGGTCTCACTTTTTTTTATAATACTTGTAAAAAGTTCAATTAAAATTTCAAGAGAGATTTTCTCTAACAGAAAAGAGTAATTTATTACGGTGTGAAGAACTAATCAATCTCGTGTAATAAGTAAAACAACTGGACCATAACCTTAGGTCTCATAACTTATTTATATAAAATATTCAAATAAATTCTTCAAAGAGATATGATCCAATGGAAGAGGGTAATCGCTCTTACGACTTGAAGAACTAAATGAAGTCTGAGTAAAAAGTAAAGCAATTGATATCATAACCTAAGGTCTCAATTATTAATTATTTTTGTAAAAAATTTAATTAAAATATGCAAAGAAATTTGTTCTAACGGTAGATGATAATCTCTTACATTGTGAAGAACTAAATCAAACATGTGTAAAAAGTAAAACCATTGAGACCATAACCCTAGGTATCATATTTTAATTATTTTTGTAATTTTTTTGATTAAGATATCAAAATGAATTTCATATAACATAAGAGGATAATCTCTTACAGGTGCAAAAAATTTATTCAAGCTCATGTAAGAAGTAAATCAATTTACACTATAATCATAGGTCTCGCTTTTTTTTAATACTTATAAAAAGTTCAATTAAAATTTCAAGAGAGATTTGCTCTAACAGAAAAGAGTATTTTATTATGGTGTGAAGAACTAATCAATCTCGTGTAATAAGTAAAACAATTGGACCATAACCTTAGGCCTCCTAACTTATTTATTTATATAAAATGTTCAAGTAAATTATTTAAAGATATATGATCCAATGGAAGAGGGTAATCGCTCTTACGACTTGAAGAACTAAATAAAGGCAGAGAAAAAATAAAGCTATTGATATCATAAGGTCTCAATTATTAATTATTTTTGTAAACACTTCAATTAAAATATCCAGAGAAATTTGTTCTAACAGAAGATGATAATCTCTTACATTATGAAGAACTAAATCAAACATGTGTAAAAAGTAAAACAATTGAGACCATAACTCTAGATTTCACATTTTAATTATTTTTGTAATTTTTTTTATTAAGATATCAAAATGAATTTCATATAACATAAGAGGATAATTTCTTACAGGTGTGAAGAACTTATTTAAGCTCGTGTAAAAAGTAAATCAATTGACACTATAATCTTAAGTCTCGCTTGTTTATAATACTTGTAAAAAGTTCAATTAAAATTTCAAGAGAGATTTGCTCTAACAGAAAAGAGTAATTTATTACGGTGTGAATAACTAATCAATCTCGTGTAATAAGTAAAACAACCGAACCATAACCTTAGGCCTTGTAACTTATTTATTATATAAAATGTTCAAGTAAATTATTCAAAGAGATATGATCCAATGAAAGAGGGTAATCGCTCTTACGACTTTAAGAACTAAATGAAGCCCGAGTAAAAAGTAAAGCAATTGATATCATTACCTAATGTCTCAATTATTAATTATTTTTGTAAAATCTTCAATTAAAATATCCAGAGAAATTTGTTTTAAAGGAAGATGATAATCTCTTATGGTATAAAGAAATAAATAAAGTCGTCAAAAGTAAAACATTTGAGACCATATTCTTAGGCATTTCTGGATCAAATAGTTCAATTAAAATTTTAAGATAAATTTGATCAAATCGAAGAGAGTAATTTCTTGCGGTGTGAAAAATAAAATCAAGCCCGTGTAAAAAATAAAAACAATTGAAACTATAACTTTAGGCCTTACATCTTAATTTTTTTTACAAAATTTTCAATTAAAATATCAAAAAGAATTTAATCTAACAGAAAAGGGTAATCTATTACGGTGTGAAGAATTAAATCAAACGTATGTAAAAAGTAAAGACAATTGAGACTATAATCTTATGTCTCGCGTCTTAATTATATGCGTAAAATATTCGTTTAAAATTTCAAGAGATATTTGATCTAATTGAAGAGTAATTTCTTATAGTATGAATAATTAAACCAAACTCGTGTAATATACAAAACAACATGAACATAACTTTAGGTCTCACATCTTAATTATTTTTATAAAATGTTCCATTAAATATTCAAAGATATATGAACTAACGGAAGTGATTTATTTCTAATTATAATAAAGCTCGTGTAAAAATTTAAATGAAGTTGATTAAAAGATGAAAATGTATGTTTAAATATTAGGGAGAAGAGAGTAATTTTCTCTAATATATTTTGTATAAGAGATGAGGAAAGTATATATTTTAACATAAAAGGGGAGAGTAATGTAATTTAAGCACCTCTCAAGAGAGGGTAATGTAATTTACTATAATATATATTATCTCTTAATTAATTTTTGTTTGTTTTTTATTTTGTAAGGTTTGTTATTATTTTTTTGGCAATACATTGAATAATTGGTAAAAAAAAAAACAAACCACGGCAATTTTATTATTTTGTTTGAGAATAGATTCTTTTTTGTACTTATCCTATAGAATTCATCTCAATCTTAATATCTATATTATTTTATTGTTTCACAATAGATTCAATAATCAATAAAAAAATAAAAAGCAAGGCAAAAAAAAGGAAAAAAAGTCATAAAATTATTGTTTTGTTGTTAGTGGGAATTGAACCGTGTCCCTTTAGGTCGTAAAGAAAAGACACATAGGCGCCACATCAATAAAATAATACCACATATAAATTTTCTCCTTGAGAATAAACGTGAGAATGACAAGTGTACTATTTACTTTGAGTAAGGTAAATAATAATAGTATAGATTTGTGAAATTGTTAAACTCAAACTTTTTGAAAAAAATTAAAACATCTAAAATATTATGATTACTGCATTTAATATAAACATCTCAATTGCTCAAAAAAAAAATATAAACATCTCAAAAATAGTTTAAAAGTGTTCCTCTTACTCCTTTTAGTAAAAGATAAATTTTATAATAATGTAGTATAACATTTTGTTAAAGTTTATTAAAAATAATAAAATTTGTTTTTTTGAAAAGGTCCATATTAGACTAAGAGTGCGTTTGACCTGCAAAATATAATTACTAGACAAAACAGTACAAAACAAAACAGCACAAGACAATCGATTAAGTTATTAAACAAATTTTGTGGTTTATGGTTTTTGGTGGACAAAAGGTTATTTTGGTATTTTAGACAATTTATGCAGAGGACAAAACCTTATCCCGCAGTTCTGTTGGGGGACAAAAATGACCCATTGATCCTCAGTTTGTCCAATGCCAAAAACAGTTTTAAAATCAAAAACAGTATAATGTTAGTGTTTAGATAACTTATGCAGAAGACAAAAAGTTGTCCCACAATTCAGTGGGGGACAAAAATTTCAGTTTTTATACTGTCCCTTGGTCCCCAATTTGTCCAGTACTAGCAACAGTTTTAGAATCAAACACAGTGCAACCGAAGTCAGTTCCTTATTTTTAGCATATCAAACAGATCTTAAAGAGGAAATTGAAATACAATCTTAGTGTTTTGATATATACCTGTTAGCCATATTTATCATTTAGTGTTGCTGTAAGACAATCCTTTGGCATTTATTATCTGACGTCTTTGAGAATTAGTGTTTTCTGGCGGAGGAGGAGGGTTTCTCGAATAGCTCAAACCATCCTGAATACCTTGCTGCATCTGTGTTGAGCCAGATGCCCTTCTTTGAGAAATGCCAGTGGGAGGAGAAGGAGGGTTTTCCGAATAGCTCAAACTATCTCGAGTTCTTGACGAGATTGACGAGGAAGAGGAGGACTTCTTTGAACTCATTTTTGTTATGATTTTCTTGAGTTTCAAGCAAAATATTAATGTTGCTTGATAATACTATGTTTTTCTTTGGACATATGATTTAGTTGGAGACATATATTTATACTATAAACTTGTGGTGACATGGTGAAATGTTGAAGAAAAAGAACATGTAATTCTTGGTATGTTTCAGTAACATGCATATGAGCAAGTCATAAACCACACGAAACATAGTGTTAGTGTAGTTGAGTTGAGGATGCATGCCATGAGCTGAGTCAAGATGATTTAAATTAGAGTGAAATTTCAATGTCATACTTTTCTTTCTTTTAAATTGGAAATGAAAAAGTTATTATCAATAAAGTCAAACTCTTAGGATAAATTGGACTATCACTGTTCATTTAATCTACCATGTTAGTAGTACGTACAAGATTCATGCAAATACTTGGGAAATTATATGCTCTGATCATAAGGAATTTATGTGCTTTGTTTTAATTTTGTTTAACTATTACTACAAGTTAGCCATTTTTCTCTCTTCGATGTTGTTTATTATGTCTCAAACATATGAAATTTCTTGTTGCCTAAATGTATAGTTCTCTATATTAGTTTTTTTTTTCTTCCTTCAAATGTCATATAGCAATCTTTTTTCTCACCATATATGGCTATGCTTCCTTTTTATAGTTTTAATTTTTGTTTTTAGTGGCTAAATTTTTATTAAAAATGCAACTAAGTGCAAGACGAGCACAGTCCTCAAAATCAAGTCATACAAAATTCTTCAAAAAGAAAGAATTTCCACACCAATGGCATGCCCAAAAAATTCTTACACCATCCAACATGTAAAACTACAACCTAGAACAATAACAAAAAACGTCCCAAAAGTCAAACGAAGGCAATTACACCAAATATTATCCCCCACCCATCCTATTTTAATTCCATCTAAAACAAAACAGCAGCCCCGAAGCTAACGAGTATCCACTATCTGCTAAAAAAGAAACTCAACCCGAAACCAAAGCGCAAAAACAGCTACGCAAAGGGCTAAAATCCAAAATTAAAATCCAACAAGCCGCAGAAACAACCAACAACATCTGAGAACAACCAAATCCAAAACTAACAACACAAAAGCGGCGACGTAATTAAAAGGGTAAAATCACAGCTGCAAAAATCTTTGAAAAGAGGTATTGACGCTCCACGGAGGTTCAATTAAGAAGGAAATTGAAGATATGCCCAAGACAAACAACTCAGACACCGAACTGAACCAATTGCTTCACTCATCACCACCACACCCATCACAGATCCGTCGCAGCTACCACCACCCCAACTCAAACCCAACCGCCACCATGAACTCCCCATCTCAACACCAACAACCACAAGAATCGTTGCATCGGCCACCACCACCACATCCATTTTGGGAGCCAATTTTAATTCTCATACTATGAGTCGTATATAGCTAGCTTTTTTAGAGGGTTTTTTTATAATGGCAAATATTATATATATATATATATATATATATATATATATATATATATATATATATATATATATTAACAAATAAAGGAAAAAGTACAAGAGAAGGTTCGGTACAACAAGGAGGTACCAGAAGTACGCTCCACTGGAACTCAACAATCTCTAAGGTAAAACAGAATAACAAACAGGCAAATAAATTTATAAGAAAACGTCCAACAAACAAGAGCTCATGAAGAGAGAGACAAGGATCAACTACAGATAAGATAAAGCAACAAGAGGACCTCCCATCCACCTGACCCCTCGGGACCCAACGCGACACCCCAACAAACTCTGTCATTTCCAACATAAAGTAGGGTGGATACGACACTCATAAAAGGAACAGGGAGAGCCAGAATTTTTACCTAGAAACCACTTCCAAGATAAAAATTTCACCATATCAATCATTTTCTTAATTAGATGGTATTTAAATCGAGTAAATTCTATTTATATTCTTGTTTGCTTCCCCCTTAATTCTTCCCTAGTTCTTTTTTTTCTTTGTTACGAGTTTGTTTTGTGAGCACTTCATTACTCCTCTTTGTTTTGTTTTTCCTCTTGCGCTAAGATCAAATGACACCAAGGTGTCGAATTTAGTTACATGACATCTCCGATAATTTATTACCGGATAATTATTTGCAAAATCCACTGTTGGATTCAAAGCTATTATTATATAGATCATGTCTATAAAATTTAACATCAATCAAAAATCATTTGATATGTCAACGAGATGCATAAAAATCAACGTATTGCAAAACTTCGTCAAAACCGTTAATTTTGATCCTTCTATTTAACCCATCAAAGGATTTCCTATTGACGTTAAATTTTATAGACATGATCTATATAATATTAGCTTTGAATCCAACGGTAAATTTTATAATACAATTAATTGGTAAAGAAATATCGGAAATGTCATATTACTAAGTTTGACACCGTAGTGTCATTTGATCCTAACGAGATATATATATATATATATATATATATATATATATATATATATATATATATATATATATATATATCTTTGCCATTAAAAAAAATTGTGTTGTAGAACATTTGATATATATTGAAAAAAAAAAATTGGTTATTTGAATTAGATATTTTGAAATAATTATTTAATTTATGACTACGGAGTACATTTATTAAAAGTGTTATACTTTGTATCACTTATCTGAAATTTGTCTTTTAAGAGCCAAAATTTCATATTTTTTTTTTGTAAGTATGCTAAAACTTTAGAACAACAGACGAGCTTCTCTGCTCCGTACCACCATGCTAGATTTCGATCTGGTCTCAGTTTTTTAGTTTTGGTGTGAGCTTTAGGGTGTCTCCTTCTCCGATGGTTGCTCTGGTCCTGTCGCCGCTGCTTTGGTGCGTTTTGGTGTACTGTAGCTTGCTGGTACTGGTACTCGGTGTATCCTCTATGGTGGTGGTTTCGCGTGGTTAGGCGTTTTGATTGCTCTATTTAGGTGGTGGTGCGGTGAAGCTGTGGTGGCGGCTGTGGGGTGCTGTTGGAGGTGATGCTGAGTGGTGGTGACGGCGAGGTTGCTGTGTTGGTGTTGGAGGGGGTTTGTTCGTCGTGATTTGGTGCTTTGACTCTCTGATAGTTTTCAAATCTGGTGAGATTAGCAGGACTCTTTGAGTCGCCGAGGGGTGTTAAATCTGTTGAGATTTGCAGGTCTCTGGTATCTGGTTGAACTCTACTGCATCAAGGGTTGACTGTCGGTTCTCTGCCTACCGGTGTCCCTCAACCTTCGACCTTTGGGGTTGGTTTCTGGATCCTGATGGGCCGAGTAATTTTAATTCGAGTTCGGAAGTTAGTGTCTAGTGGTGTCTCCTAGGGTCGGGTAAGGGTTTTCTTTGGTGGGTTTAGTGAATCACTATTGATGTACGGGTGGATTGGGGTGCTGATTAGGTGTACTGTTACTTGGTAATTGTGTTTTATCACGTTAGCTTTCGTTGTATGTTTCACAACAATTCCTTACACTTTTTATGCAAGAATCGTTCTTTAATAAAATTTAGTCCATTAAAAAAAAAAACAATTACAGATATGAAGTATAAATCACCATTATTTGTATCTATATATTGACAATGACACAAATATCATTTAGTTTACAACTGTCCCTTAATATTATTACACAAATAGTATCTTTAATACTAGGCACAAATAGTATGGGTAAATCCAAAGACTTAAACAAGTATGAAATAAACGACGATTCTTTATTAATAAACAAAAGTATCTGATCCTGTAAACTTTCTTCCCAAGCAAAAGATATCTGCAAAAATTTTAGAAATGATGAATGTCAAGTTGCATAATATATATCTTTTTTATGTTGAGAAAAATAATATGAATGCCTCAAAAAAAAAGTTTTAATAATTATGATACTCATTAAATTATTTCAAATTTTAATTAAACTTCTCAAATTAAAATCTATATTATATACAAATTAAGGGGTATTGACAAGAAAGTGACACGTGTTACATTTTTAATTAAATACGAAAATGTAAAAAATTTATATTATCATTTATTATATTCAATTTTAATTAATAATTGAAGACGTTACAATTTTTAAAAAATAATGAAAATTAAAAATATTTATATTAATACAAAATATAATTAATACATTAACCGTTTCTATAATTTTTTATTTATCATAAATATATTTCCGTTACGTATAATTTTTAATTATTATAGTTAATCGTTTCTATATATTTTTTAATTATCATAAATATATTTCCGTTACGTATAATTTTTAATTATTATAATAAATATTTTTTATATTTATTTAAACGTTACATATTCAACATTGTAACCGATATTATCTCATAAATTTGCTCTTAATTTTTATATTTCTAAACTTAACTATAAATATGTCTTCTTTTTCTCCAAAATCTTCTCACAAACTTATTTGCTATTTTCCACAACCAACTCACAAATTCATTTGTTAAGTTACTAAACAATGGCGAATAAAATTAACCTGATATCCGAAATCAACCAGACTAATGAGAGTTTGAATATTGTAGTTCGTGTAATTCGGATGTGGTTGGTGCGCGATATGTCCGGCAACAATACACCATTTTCTTTGGATATGATACTAATTGATTCAACTGTAAGAACTTTTCTGTATGTTTAAATTTGATTTACACTGAGTTTTAATATATTTTTCGTTGTATAATATTATGCTATTGTGTTTTTGTTTAGGGAAACAAAATACAGGGTACAGTGCGTCGCACTCTGATTTATAAGTTTGAGAAAGATCTTATGGAAGGTGTTGTTTACTCGATTAAAATTTTTGGAGTTGTTGCAAACGGTGGATCATACCGTACTACTAGGCACGAGTATAAATTAAACTTTCAATTCCACACGAAGATTAAACTTTGCAACTTGAAAAAAGTTCCTTCTAATATATATTTGATTGAAAGTCCTATTCCAACATTTGCTCCCGACTATGATACAAATTATCTTTACTGTAAGAAATATTAGTACGTTATGTATTTGTTTTGTTGTTTTTGTCGTTATAAGGTAGACATGTGATATTATTAATCGTGTGTATAATCATATTTTGTAGACATTATGGGAATTTTAACCGGCATTGGAGCTCCAAGGGAGTATGAACGCAATGGTTTGAAGACTAAAATGGTTGCAATTCAGTTGAACTATGATGAGTTAGTATCATATTTGTTTTTTCTTTTTTTTATCTTACTCGACCTATCACAAAATATTAAAATGCTTTGTTAAATTCGTGAATCATATAGGTTCAAGTTTAATGTTACCCTATTTGGTCAATATGTTGATGAGTTGAATGCATTTGTTGCTGCTGGAAAAACTGAAAACACAATAGTCGTTGCGTTAATGGCCAAAATCAAGTTGTGGAAGGTATTTATTTTGTTGACTATAAAAAAATCAAGTTATCTATTTTATTTTTTTTATTTTTCGTTGTAAATATAAACTTATAAACTCTTACAAATGTGTTTTTTTTATAGGAACTACAACAATTCAAAATTCTTATAATTCAACTAAGTTGTTGTTTAATCCCGAGTTCATAAGTGTCACTGATTTGAAGAAAAGGTATGCATAACAATCATTGTGTATATTTTTCTTCTTTATTTTGATATTTTATTTTACAATTTATGTGAACTTTTTGTATTCATATTCAATTTTTACATTCTGGCTTATTAATATTGGTTTTAGGATGTTGGAAAAAAATGATTCTTCGTCCCATGGTATTTGTATTATCCATGATCCTAATGTATTGACTGAAGAAGATGATTTTCTCAAAGTCACGCCTAGGATAACACTTGAGGGGTTGAAAGAAAGTCGTGGGGTTAGTTTTTTTCAATTAACGGATTAAATGTTTATATTCACCTTTTAGTACGTGTAGGAACCATATATTGTTTTAATGCTTTATACTACTTAATCGTTATTTATTTGTTTAAATTCAGGAATCATCTTAGATTGTGTTGGGAACAATTAAAGACTTGCTTGATATACAAGCGTGGTGGTACACTGCATGTGAGTGTACCAAAAAAGTTATTCTTGATGACGACATGTACTATCTATCTATATTATATACAAATTAAGGGGTATTGACAAGAAAGTGACATGTGTCACTTTTATGAAAATATTTATGACATGAATTTTATTTAATATTTTATAACGTTACATTTTTAATTGAATACGAAAAATGCAAAAAATTTATATTATCATTTATTATATTCAATTTTAATTAATAATTGAAGACGTTACAATTGTTAAAAAATAATGAAAATTAAAAACATTTATATTAATACAAAATATAATTAATACATTAACCGTTTCTATATATTTTTTAATTATCATAAATATATTTCCGTTACGTATAATTTTTAATTATTATAATTAACCATTTCTATATATTTTTTAAGGAGAATGTTAACTTGTGCCCTTATAATAAATATATTTCCGTTACGTATAATTTTTAATTATTATAATTAACCGATTCCATATATTTTTTAATTATCATAAATATATTTCCGTTACGTATAATTTTTAATTATTATAATAAATATTTTTTATATTTATTTGAACGTTACATACTCAACATTGTAACCGATATTTTGTCATAAATTTGCTCTTAATTTTTATATTTATAAACCTAACTATAAATATTGTTTCTTTTTCTCCAAAACCTTCTCACAAATTCATTTGGTATTTTCCACAACCAACTCACAAATTCATTTGTTAAGTTACTAAACAATGGTGAATAAAATTAACCCGATACCCGAAATCAACCAAACTAATAAGAGTTTGAATATTGTAGTTCGTGTAATTCGGATGTGGTTGGTGCGCGATCTGTCCGGCAAGAATGCACCATTTTCTTTGTATACGATACTAATGGATTCAACGGTAAGAACTCTTCTATATGTTTAAATTTCATTTACACTGAGTTTTAATATATTTTCCGTTGTAATATATTATTCTGTTGTATTTTTTGTTTAGGGAAACAAAATACAGGGTACAGTGTGTCGCACTCTGATTTATAAGTTTGAGAAAGACCTTAAAGAAGGTGTTGTCTACTTGATTAAAATTTTTGGAGTTATTGCAAACGGTAGATCATACCGTACTACTAGGCACGAGTATCAATTAAACTTTCAATTCCACACGAAGATTAAACTTTGCAACGTGAAAAAAGTCCATTCTAATGTATATTTAATTGAAAGTCATGTTCCAACATTTGCTCCTCACTATGATACAAATTATCTTTATGCTAAGAAATATTAGTACGTTATGTATTAGTTTTGTTGTTTTTGTCGTTATAAGGTAGACATGTGCTATTATTAATCGTGTTTATAATCATATTTTGTAGACATTATGAGAATGTTAACCGGCATTGGAGCTCCAAAGGAGTATGAACGCAATGGTTTGAAGACTAAAATGGTTGCAATTCAGTTGAACTATGATAGATTAGTATCACGTGTGTTTTTTTTTTTTATATTACTTGATCTATCACAAAATACTAAAATGCTTTATTAAATTCGTGAATCATATAGGTTCAAGTTTAATGTTACTCTATTTGGTCAATATATTGATGAGTTGAATGCATTTGTTGCTGCTGGGAAAACTGAAAACACAATAGTCGTTGTGTTAATGGCCAAAATCAAGTTGTGGCAAGGTATTTATGTTGCTGACTACAAAAAAAAAAATCAAGTTATATATATTTTTCGTTGCAAATATAAACTTATAAACTCTTACAAATGTGTTTTTTTTATAGGAACTACAACAATTCAAAATTCTTTTAATTCAACTAAGTTGTTCAACTAAGTTGTTGTTTAATCCTGAGTTCATAAGTGTCACTGATTCAAAGAAAATGTATGCATAACAACCGTTGTGTATATTTTGCTTCTTTATTTATACGTTTTATTTTACAATTTATGTGAACTTTTTGTATTCATTCTCAATTTTTACATTGTGGCTTATTAATATTGATTATAGGATGCTAAAAAAAATGATTCTCCGTCCCCTGATATTTGTTTGATCCATGATCCTAATGGATTGACCGAAGAAGATGATTTTCTCAAAGTCACGCCTAGGATAACAGTTGAGGGGTTGAAAGAAAGTCGTGGGGTTAGTTTTTTTCAATTAACGGATTAAATTTTTATATTCACATGTGATACATGTAGGAACCATATATTGTTTTAATGGTTTAAACTATTTAATCGTTATTTATTTGCATAATCCAGGAATCATCTTACATTGTGTTGGGAACAGTTAAAGACTTGCTTGATACACAGGGGTGGTGGTACACTGCTTGTGAGTGTTCCAAAAAAGTTATTCTTGATGAGGGCATGTATTCTTGATGTGGAAAATGATAGCGAAAGGTAACATATGAACATTGTATTTATTTTATTTTTCAAACAAATAAAAAGGTGGCATTAACGTTAGTTTCTTAACTACTATATAGGTACAGAATCATAATATATGTAGTTGATTTAAGTGACTCTGCCACATTCGTCATTTTTGACCATGAGACAACAAAATTGTTAAAAAAAAAATCATCTGAAATGATTGAGAGTTATAGGGTAATGTATTTGAATTATTTGTAGAGATGTAAAAAAAATATATTATATATGCTATATTTTGAATCATAATGTAATAATTGTATTTGTATAGGAAAAATCGTCAGGAGTTCTACCTAAAGAGATTTCTAGGTTGATTGATTCTACATTTTTGTTCAAGAGTGAGTCCAACGCCAATAATGACACTAAGTTTGAAAGGAATTATAGAGTGAAGAAAATTTGCAATACCGAAAAAATTATTCTGAAGTTCAAGGAGACAGAATCTAACGCTAATGTATATACATTTCGTTTTTAATATTTTGTATACATGTTAACAAATAAAAATGAAAACTTATTCATTAGTTTAATATGTTATATAGAACGTGGTTGCAGCGGGATCTTCCAATTTAGCTGACAATGTCATCGATAAAGGGAAAATTATAAATGTCGATATTGCACAAGTATTATTAAGTTTTTTTAATTGTTTATTTAAAACTTAATACTCATACAAAAGATTTGATGAATAAGTTTGATGATACTGTCACGTCTCCAAAGAAGTTGTATGCTAATGAACCAATTGATTTAACTTCGGACTCGAACAGTGTTACCCCTTTCAAAAGGTCTTATCCGTTTGGCCAAAAAAGTTCAATCAATTCAAATTCAAAAGTCATGCTGAAGAATAACAAGATTGAAAAAGATTGAAGTTGTCATTGATTGGTTTCAACGTTGCTTAGTTTTTCTTATTATTTTGAATAAGATTTCTATCAATTGTGTAATATGCCCTAAATTTCAATTTGTTTTGCTTGAATTAAAGAATTTGAATAATTTGTCAATTGTGATTTTAATTAATAATTTATTTTACACGGTGTTTTAGTCCACATATTAATTTTTAAATATCAGTTTTATAACATCAATGATTTATTAGCTTTAGAAATACAATAAATAAATGCAAATTGATGACAAAATATCAGTTACAACTTTTGCTATGTAACGTTCAAATAAAATATAAAATAATATTTATAATAATAACTAAAAAAAAGATTTTAATCCATCAATAAATTCATATTGTTTTGCAAACACTTTCTCTTTCCAATAAATTTAATATATCATGTAAAAAAAACAAAATTTAATATGTTATGTACTACCAAATAAAGATTTAAAAAAAAGAACTTTAGTTTTCCAAATATATAGAATTAATTAGTTTTATTGAAAAAGATAAGAGTAACTGACAAAGGGTACAATTGACAAATCGTACCCTTAAAATACTAAAGAGACAGTTGAATAAAAACGTTAAATACGACAAAAGCGGACAGTTAACAGGGAACAGAGGGAGTATATAATAATATTTTATGTAAATTGTATTTATAAATTTCAATGGCACATAAATCATTTTAGTATAGAGTTAAATATGTGTTTAGTCCCATAAATTATACCAAAACGGAATATATATATATATATATATATATATATATATATATATATATATATATATATATATATATATAATCAGAAAAGAAATAGACTCCTTAGCATAAGGCGTGCCAAGAGGAACTACAAAAGTCTACAAAAGAGTCCGAATAAACAACATGTACAAAAGATAATTAGTCGATGCCCAAACAAAGCAAGGGACTCGACCACAACAATGAAAATTGGAAACTAAAGTAGCATCCGTCGTCCGCATCCACCGATAGAAAAAAAGTTTGACTTTGTCCAGGAATTGATTCATAGAGTTCGCCGAGTTTCTGAATACCCGGAGATTTCTTTCATTCCACACTACCCAAACACAAGTAAGCCATACAAGCTGCAAAAAGGACCGCCGAGCACGAAGACCGCCTGCTGAAAAAGTAAACTGAGCAAAATGATCTGTAAGACTGTGTTCATCCACCGTCATGTTCCCTTGCTTCAGTTCCAAAAATTCCACTTCTTTCCTTGCACGAAAGTCCTCTGGAAAGTACTTTGTCCAATAAAACGTGGAGTGAGCTTCCTCGACTTCAGTGCTCGTCCAACACCTGTTATTGGGGTAACTCTTAGGAATACATGGTCTCCTTCTTGGAACTCAAGTGTCCTCCTCCGTTTGTCATGGTACATCTTTTGTCTATCTTGTGATGCTTTCATCCTTTCTCGAATCATCTTTATCTTTTCGGTGGTTTGTCTAATCATCTCTGGTCCTAACACTATTTGCTCACTGGATTCATACCAACATAGGGGAGTCCTACATCTCCTCCCATACAAAGCTTCGAATGGTGCCATCCCGATGCTAGAATGATAACTGTTATTATAGGTGAACTCGATTAGAGGCAAGCAACTATCCCAACTCCCACCTTGATCTAAAACACATGCTCTCAATAAATCTTCCAAGGATTGGATCATCCTCTCAGTCTGTCCATCTGTTTGCGGGTGATATGCAGAGCTTAGTTTCAATCGGGTTCCTAAAGCCTCTTGCAAACTCATCCAAAAGCCTGATGTGAACCTCGGGTCTCTATCTGATACAATACTTAATGGAAGGCCGTGTAGTTTCACGATCGTATTGATGTATATCTCTGCTAACCTTGTTAACAGATAGGTAATCTTGATAGGAATAAAGTGAGCCGACTTCGTCAATCTATCCATAATCACGCAGATTGAATCATGTCCGGTTGCAGTCCTTGGCAAACTGCTTACAAAATCCATAGAGATACTGTCCCATTTCCATTCCTGAATACTCAGCGGCTGCATCAGCCCAATCGGCTTCTGATGTTCAATTTTTGACTTCTGGCAAGTGAGACACGCATAAACGAACTCTGCAACATTCTTCTTCATACCTGGCCACCAAAATATCCTCTTGAGGTCTTGGTACATCTTGTTGGCTCCTGGGTGGATGCTTAATTTGCTTTTGTGTCCTTCCTCAAGGATACTCTTAAGCTCTGGTATATCTGGCACGCATATTCTATTATTGATCCTCATGATGCCGTCTTCGTCCACCTTGAATTCTGCCCCCATTCCTTGGTTAATTAATTCTAGTTGCCTAACCAACTCCGGATCCGTTCTCTGTCCTTCTTTGATTTCCCCTAGTACATTATTGGTCACCTTCAATATACCCAACTTCACACTGTTTGGCGTTATTCTGCATACCAAACTCAAGTCTCTGAATTCCTCGATCAGTTTCATTTCCCTAGCCATGGGTGCTGACATATGAAGAGCCTTCCTACTCAATGCATCTGCTACGACATTCGCCTTGCCTGGGTGATAATTCAGCTCAAAGTCATAATCTTTTAGAAATTCTAACCACCTCCGTTCTCTCATGTTCAGCTCCTTCTGACTAAATAAGTACTTCAAACTCTTGTGGTCGCTAAAAACTTTGAACCTTGCTCCATAAAGATAGTGCCTCCACACTTTTAACACGAATACAACAGCTGCCAGTTCTAGATCATGGGTCGGGTAGTTCTTCTCATGGATCTTCAACTGCCTTGAAGCATACGCCACTACCTTCCCTTTTTGCATTAGGACTCCGCCCAAGCCCATCTTTGATGCATCACAATACACAACGAATGATTCATTCGAGTTCGGCAAGACTAACACTGGGGCTAAAGTCAGCTTTCGCTTCAACTCTTGAAAGCTCTCTTCACAAGTTTTGTTCCAAATATAGGCTTGTCCTTTCCGGGTAAGTTGCGTCATTGGTAAGGCTATTCTTGAGAAACCTTCGATGAATCTTCTATAGTAGCCAGCCAATCCCAGAAAACTTCTTATTTCAGTCACTGACTTAGGGGCTTCCCATTCCAACACTGCACTAACTTTAGACGGGTCTACTGCTATTCCACTGCTCGAGATCACGTGCCCCAGAAAACTGACCTTTTTCAACCAAAACTCACACTTAGATAGTTTAGCATACAACTTCTTGTCCTTCAGGGTCTGCAATACAATCCTTAGATGGTCGATATGCTCTCCTTCTGTCTTCGAGTACACCAGGATATCATCAATGAATACAACCACAAACTTGTCTAGAAAAGGATGGAAGATCCTGTTCATGTACTCCATGAAAACTCCAGGCGCATTTGTCACACCGAATGGCATAACAGAATACTCATAATGCCCGTATCTGGTCCTGAACGCCGTCTTCGAAATATCGTCTGCTTTTACTCTGATCTTGTGATACCCTGATCGTAAGTCAATCTTACTAAACACACAAGCTCCAACCAATTGATCCATCAAGTCATCAATTCGCGGAAGGGGATACTTATTCTTAATGGTCACCTTGTTCAGTTGGCGGTAGTCAACACAGAGTCTCATACTTCCATCTTTCTTTTTCACTAAAAGCACTGGTGCACCCCAAGGGGATACACTTGGTTTAATGAATCTTTTCTCCAACAGTTCCTCTAGTTGCTTCTTCAATTCACTTAGCTCTGTCGCAGACATTCTGTAAGGTGCCATAGATACTGGTTTAGTGCCTGGCACCACCTCAATAGCGAATTCGACTTCTCTTTCAGGCGGTACATCGGTTATGTCGTCGGGGAACACATCGGGAAATTCTCTAACAACGGGTAGTTCAGCAACTCCTGGCCTCTCTTCTGTAATTAATGCTGCGCATATCATAAACACTAGGGCATCCTCGTTCATCAGCTTCTTTACTTGTCCGGCAGTCACACTATCCAAATTTTCATTCTCATTCGTCTGTGGAAACATCACGGTCTCGTTGAGACAATCAATATGCACCTTGTTGAACCTTAGCCAATTCATTCCCAGGATGACATCTAAATTCCGCAAAGGCAAGCAAACTAGGTCCATCCCAAAGTGCTTTCCAAAAATAGTTAATGGGCAATCTAGTACAACTAGCTTAGTGGTTACTGAGTCCTTAGCAGGGATCTCAATCACCATATTACCCATCATGGGTGATATCTTAAGTTTCAACCTTTTAGCACAATCTAAAGAAATAAACGAGTGTGTGGCACCTGTGTCAATCATGGCAATCAAAACATTATGGTTAATAACGCAAGTACCTCGGATGAGATTATCAGAGTCACCATTCTCCTCGCCATCGAGAGCAAACACCTTCCCTTTGGTTGGAGCGTCGTTAGACGCCTTTCTTGGCTTGTTACACTCAGTACTTTTGTGACCTGGCTCTCTGCAGTTATAGCACGCCAGGCCGTTCTTTCACTCATTCGCATAATGTCTCGGCTCTCCACACCTAAAACAGTTATGAACCTTGGCTCTGCATTCGGCAATCATGTGCTCTGTTGAACCACACCTAAAGCAGCGGAGCTGAGTAATGCCCCCTCCCCCACTTGGATTATGCCCAGTAGTTGCTCCTGGCTTATTATCTCGACCTCGTCTCTGTGTATCATAGGGCTTGTTGCGGTTTTGGCCTGTGTTCCTTTTCTCAGTAACAGCTTTATAGTGGTTAGACCTAGCACGACTGTCTTCGTCATAAATTCTGCTCGCGTCAACCAAATCTGCAAACCGACGAATCCGTTGGTACCCAATGAACTGCTTAATCTCTGGTCGCAGCCCATTCTCAAACTTGATGCACTTAGAAGTTTCTGCATCAATAGCATTATAGTAAGGGCTAAACCTGATCAGCACCCCAAACTTGGCCGCATACTCGCCCACCGTCATGTTCCCTTGCTTCAGTTCCAAAAATTCCACTTCTTTCCTTGCACGAAAGTCCTCTGGAAAGTACTTTCCCAAGAACTCCCCTTTGAAAATGTTCCAGGTGATTACAGTGCCTGCTGCTTCGAGTCTCTGTCGCGCGTTGTCCCACCAGATCCCAGCTTCACCAATCAGAATATGGGTCCCAAGTCTGACCTTCTGTGCGTCAGTGCACACCATAGCCCTGAAGATTCTTTCCACCTCCTGCATCCAGTCTTGAGCACCCTCAGGATCATGATTCCCCTTGAATGTGGGCGGGTTGTTCCTATTAAACCGATCCAAACGTTGTTCATCAGCTCCACCTTGTTGACCCTGGTGTCCTGCCAAAACTGCATTTGATTGCACCAAGGCCTGTGCGATGGATGTCATAGCTTGAGCGATAGCTGCGTCGTTCCTTCCTGCCATCCTGTACATAATCCTAAAGGTTAGAAAACAATCTTACTTGGTCTGACTAGACCGACCTGCTCTGATACCAATTGTAACACCCTCTAATTTCCTTTAATTTTATTTGATAAAGTTTCATTTATTTTTACCTTTAGAAGAGTGTTATTCTACTTCAACATTTACCGTACGAATTTATAAAGCAGCGAAATATAGAAAATATAAAACAAAACGGTTATAGGTCTTAAAAAATTTTAAATTGAAAAACAACGGAAGCAAACGACAAGGTTCAATTTCTCAAAGTATTAATGCAAGAATTTAAATATGAGTTCCCCTCCATTATCCTATTCAGAGCGACTCTTTATTGAAAGCACGGAAAATAGACAGCTCCTAAACCGTCTCCAGAACTCGAGGCTAATGTTGATCATTTACCTGAAAATCTACGATTGCACATCGTAGGGTCAAACCAGAAGGGGTGAGTAACAACATCACATAAACAACTGAATTCAATAGTGCAAAATAATAGCCAAGACATAGAGAGGTAATAAATAGTGCATTGTCCTCTGGGACGGAGAAACACATAATCAAACATAATTATCACGCACATCAATTCCATAGGATAATTAAAACTCAACTCAACCAAACTAGGATGCAAATGCGACCTATAGACTCCCTAAATGCATGTGGTACCAATTCAACACCGAGTCATCACCGAATTATCAACACCGAATTATCAACACCGATTTATCAACACCGAATTATCAACACCGGGACTAACACATGAATGAATGCATGCTCCTACTTAGACAGCACCTAAAACTCAATCACAACAACAATTCAACAACAACGATTAATCAACAACATGCAACCAACAGTTATTAACAACACCGCAACAACACCAACACACAACGACTATAGGCAACCCCAACCTGTACAACAATTAAACATTTAGGCTTCAATTAGTTACTCACAACTCTCGAAACAGAAGCTAATATCCCCCTCCAGCCCTCCCTCGATTCAAATTAAATTGATTTAGTTCATCGACGAAAGATACAAATTTTATTTAAGTAAATAGGGGAAATAAATTCAACTCCTCACTAGATTCTGAGAACAAGGAAGTGAGTTACACCAAGGGGTAGTAGATTAATTATAATATTCTGTATAAAATTTTGAGAAATTTTTGTGAAGTTTTAATATATTTAATCACCCTTTTAATCATAAATAATTAACTAAAAATAGCTACAAGTGTCAGAAAATTTCAAAAGAGGTACCAAAATTCTCAAAACAATTATTTATGATTTTCCTGTAAAAAAAATTTTAAAAATTGGAATTGTTTAGGACCCGCACGCGCCCCCACGCGCGGCAGGTGCGACTGGGCGTCGCAGCTGGCCGAACCAGCTCCTTCTTCACCCGTTTTCTGCAACTGGGTCGCCCGACCCGGTTTCCTGATCCGTTTCGTTCTCTTAAACTGCTCGACGTGAGACGACGAATCCTATACCGTTTTGATCCCCATTCAATTTTAGGAAGCTCTACTGTGTTATTTTTTTAAAATCGGAAATCGAATCATATCAAAAAGTAAGCATTAAAATTCCTTCAAAACTCCAAGCTTGCTATCGGTTTCTGAGTTCTAAGGAATGGTCTCAACTGATCCTCAGCGGTCTAACAAATTCCCAGAAATATTTTAAAGTGCATAACGACATCCAAAACATCAAAAATCAAGCTCTTCTATTTTATTTTCTTTTGAAACCCGTATGGCTATTCCAATTTAAACTTCCTTTTCAAAACTTTATTACCACACCATTAACACCCTCTAAAACTCACGAAGGCAGGAGTACAGCAAGCAACATGAATGAATTCGAAAATATAAGGCATCATACAACAACAGCAACATCACGGGCATTAAATAACAACACGAAACCAAATAAAAACAACAAGAAGCCAAGTAACAATGACAGAAAATTTTAAAACGGCAATATTTATAATACTATCTACATTCAGAGTTATCGAGTGAGTGGTTAAAACCCCCTTACCTTGGGTTGTATTGATCTCTCTCTCTATGTAGTCTTCTTGTTTTTATTTTTTGTGAAAGTGGTAATCCTAATATTTGTAACTACTCCTCTTTATATAGCAATCAGATAGGTTAATTTTTTCCCAAAGACAAGGAAAAATTCTGTTTTTAAATTTTTATTTTATTTTATTTTTCTATACAATTCCAATTCACACCCCCCTCTTTGTTACTGCTACACCAATTTGATCCAATTTCATTAAACCTCTTTCTACATCATTTTACTAATCCATCAATATTCTATTTTTCTTTCTAATTCTTATTTCTCTACTATTCTTCGCTCAATTAATTTAATAAGATTCTCCTTCCTCCTAAATAAACCGTTTATCCTACCAATTGGTCAAATAAGCACATACCACACACGTTAAACAATTAAATTACGTTAAAACTAACTAATTATTATCATAATTAAACATTCAAAATTCGGGGCGTTACACAAAGCGTACTAAAAGTGCTGCATGAGAGGAATAGGTGCTGGGCTGTCTCGATGTCACCACATCCTGATACACAAAAATGGAGATCTGGAGAGAGAATGCCTCGAGTAACTAGGTTTGTCTTCGTAGGTAGCCGATCGCGCAGGAGACGCCACGCAAAAATAGACACCTTCAGTGGAACCTGTCTGTGCCAAAGAAGGTCATCAGCTGCCCCTAAGATAACAGAGTCCTGAGAAGTCAAAATCTGATACGCATCGCGCACTGAATAACCCGAAACAGGATCAGGCCGTCACTGCCATCTATTATTCACTCATATTGTTTTCTCATTACACTCAAATATCTGACGAATTGCTTCATAGCAGCTGTCCAATTAATCTCTGCCTTAGATGCCGCCACACGAACATTTCAATCTCCCTCTCAGGTGGCTTTGTTACAAAATCCAAATGACAATAACAACAGTACCGGAACAACAACAATTCAAAAATGATCTCTTTTTACACTCTTCTTTTACCTCTTTCATTTATCCAAATTAAAATCATAACCTCCTCAAAATTGATTTCTATCGAGTAATTTTGTTGTCATGGGTGATGGAGGTATTTGTTGTTGTAGTGGTATTTGATCAAATTAAAGAGGAAGGATTCAAATAAACAAGTTTCTAGGTTCAAGTTGTATAATAGACACTTTGATGGAACCCATATTTTGCTATAAAAAATTGCTTAAAATATCATGTCAAACTTTTTGGGTTGATTGAACCCAAATTTTGCGTAGGACAAAAATATAGGTGTAAGATGCAGCAATGACAGGTGGAAATAGAGTGATATTTGAAGGATAAAAAACACAAGAGAGGGGGGGTTGACTTGTGTTGCATTTTTCTTAGTTTCAAAGTGTTTCTTTTCAGAAATGAGTGCAGCGGATAAACTAAGTAGCAAACTAAGAGAGATAGTGAAGGTGTGAAACACAAGAAGGGGGGGTTGAATTGTGTTTTGGGTAGTTTTAAAAACTTCTTCAAAGTTTTGCAACTTATCAGATTTCGCAGCGGGCCAAGTTTAAACACAAACAACTTCTGGGATGGTGAAAGCGAAAACAGAGCAAGAATGAGTAAAACAGAGAGAAAAGAAAAGAGAGAACACAAGAGATTTATACTGGTTCCTCTCACAAACCGAGAGTAGTCCAGTCCCCTTGCACTTCCAAGGGATTTCACTATAATCACACAAGATTACAAATGCTCAAGCCAACAGCAAGAGACTTCCAAATGCTCAAGCTCAGCAGCAAGAGACTTCTAACACAAATAGAAAATACAATGTTTGAACAACTGATAAATAATATCAGAGTTCTAAGAACAAAGAAATACAACTTAAATAACAAGACTATTCTTAGAATTCTTGAAAAGAAAACTAAGGTTCAACAACTGACAAGTCAGAAGTTGAAAACTGTTTGTCTTGAATTTTGATATAATCTCAAGTTGTATCTAAGTTAAAAAATGCTCTTTGAATTTTAGCAGAATAACAGCTCTTTTGTTCTTCGCAAGTGTGTTGTCACGTCTTCAAATTCTTCCTCGTTTTATAGATGAAGTTGGAGCGTCTTGAATTTGAGCGGACAATGATGAAATCAGCTACGTAGTACTGTACTATTGTTTTCATTTGAAATGTGCTTATCCAAATTAAGTAAAGATCAAAATCTGAGCCTTGATTTCGAATATTCGCCCAAATCAGGAAAACAAAGATAGTACAATAGTACAAACGTCATTATCATGAGGATAACGGTCTGAAAGAAATTCTTCTGCTCCTTCAGATCTTTGCCAAATAGATGATAGTCGTTAATGAGAATAGAATGTTCTTCTGGCGTCCTCTGCTGTTTCATCGTCATCAGAATCTACAGATATTAAATTTGCTTCTGATGAGTTCAACTTCTGGTTGACTTTGACTTGCAACTTCTGATGACTTCAACTTCTGATGTTGTCTTCAGAACTTGCATTTTCCCAACTTCTGGGGATACTTTAGCATAGCAACCAGAACTTCAATTTCTAGTGAATATAAATTTTAACTTGTATATCTGCACACTAGAGTAAATTATCAGTATTCCCTATTGTATATTAATATTATTGTTATCATCAAAACTACTTGGGTTATATTAAAACCAACTTTGTTCCAACAATCTCCCCCTTTTTGATTGATGACAAACCAAGTATTAATTTACAATGGTTGTTATTTTAATCACATAATTTCGTCCTTCAGGTTTATGAGTTTTGCAAGCTCCCCCTGAGTTCAGTAATGAATGATTAAAATAGTTTAAAATTTTAATATTGAATCCAAAACTTCAGTATACATTTGACTTCCAGAAGATAGGTTTGCAAGCTTTCTTCTTTGATCAGATCTACCTAAGAGAAAAGTGCAATCTTCTCTTACGTGTATCATGTATAGAAAGTTCTAATCTCAATAGAAAAATTTCCTTAGATAAAAAGAATTGATAACTGATAAAATGTAATAACTGAAACTTAATGAAATTAAAAATATTTGAATTTGGCTTCAGTTAGTGTTCTTTAAATTAATTTACTCTTACTCCCCCTTTTGTCATTAAACAAAAAGAATAATAAAAAAAGGTTAAGAATAAATGAACATGTGACTAAAGAATTAGTCAAGTCAAAAATAAATTAAAACATATGATATAAACCACAATTAGTTAATGCAAAAACGAAAAAAATGAGGTAACTCCTACCAACCAAAATGGCTATAAAAGCGCACCAGCTCTTTGTCTTTTCACTCAACGCTTCCATGAGAGAAAATAGTTTCTTCAACAAAATGAGAGAAAATATTTGTGAGGATAGAAGAGTGATTGAAAGAAATGGGTTTAAGAAATTTTCAAAGACAAGCTCCAGGTTTACAAAACAGTAAATCTGTAGCTCGAGAGGTTTAGGTCACAAACTCCCAGGGTGAAGTTTGGGACACCATCCTCTTCAGTTCTCTTCTAACTCATCTTCTTGTAAAAATTTCCTTTTAGGTTAGGTAGTTTTCTAGATCTTATGCAAAACATTGCTCAGAGAGTAATGAAGAAAAAGAAATGCAAAGCATTTTAGAAAGACGAGCAATGATGAAATGCAAAAGATTTAGAAAGAATAGCAATGATGAAATGCAAAAACAATGTAATGCAGTTTTATATGAATAAAAGAAAATATTTTGAATGCATGAATTTATGTATTTATGTTTATGCAGCAATATAGATCTATCTTCTAAATATAATAAAGAAAATAAACCAACATAACATAACCAAAATAACATAATACCAATATTCAAAATAGTAACAAACAGATCCGAAACAACAAAGTTCAAACAGAACATGATAAAACAGAACATAAACAAAATAAAACAAAGAAATCCTAGGGTTGTGAGAGGTTAGAAGGGTTCTGCAACTTGGCTTGAAGCTGTTTCAAAGCTTCTTCTGAGATCATTTGTAGCCTTTTGAACACATCTTCTGAGTCCATTCTGCCAACCAGATGTGCAGATTCAGAGTCCACCTGAATAATCTTATCCAATTCTTGAGCATAGAAGGTGGAAAACTTATCTACAACCTTTGTCATAACCAGCTTCATCTTCTCATCATGTATCCTCTTGGCTCTTCTAATTCTGTTCGCTTCAGCCTTGTATTCAGTGAACTTATGCCTTGCAATGTTCATGATAAAGTTCCTTCTGTATTGAGAACTAAGATCACTCATCATTTGCTTGCACATATCTGAAATAGCAGTACATTCTTCATCCACTTGGTCAGGTGCAATAGCAAGGGCAGGCAGATCTTGGTGAAGTTCCTGAACTTTGTCATTAATGCCCATCAGCACACGTTTAACATCTTCTGGCGTGATGGCTTTGTGAGGTGTAGGGACAGATGAAGATGAGGGTTTTTCTAGGATAACTGAGGGATGAATGGTAATTTCTTATTCTGTTGGAGGGGGTGTAATGACTTCTTCAAAAGTTCTAAGATAGTCATTTTCTGCATTTGTGAATTGAGGGGTTTGAGATTTTTGAGGTGAGGGGTTGTGAAGTTCCAACTCTAATTGTTGAAAAGCATTGGCAGGAATGCCAGTTTCAACAATGGCTTCAATGGGAGAAGATTAATGTTCAGATAATGTCTTCTATGAGTCATGGGAACTAGGTGAAACAGGTTTAGCAGACACATGTGTAGAAGATGTAACAAGGGTGTTTACTTGAGGAATAGCTTCAGAAGTTGCAACCTCTGAATTAACTTCTGATGCTACCTTCTCAATATTCTCCACAGAAGTAGGAGTAGAAACACCTGTTTCTGTAATCAGGGATAACACATGTTTAGAGAATTGTTTCACAGATTCAGGGGATGGTACAAAGCTAACCACTGGTGTTTCAAGAGAAGCACTAGTAGAAACTTCTTCTATACAGTTGGATTTAGGTTCTAAATCTGAAAAGATTTTTGAAAAAGAGTTTTGCACTGGAACTGTATAGGGGATGTTTTTAGCATGCTTTGGACCATTAATGACATAATCAGGAATATCTTTAACATTGATCTTTTTATAAATACCTTGATTTGCCAACCTTTGCACTAACTCAGCTTTAGGAATGGGAGTATCAAGAAATTCATTAGGTTCAGCTTCTACTCCACTTTCCCAGCTAGTTTCTTCCCAAGCCTTATAAAGCTTCACTTACCTTATGGCTTCCTGAGCTTCTTCATCATCATCACCATCTTCAAGAATCAACCTTTGCTTCCTCTTCCTCTTCAAGTTTGTTCTAGCCTTCTTAGTAACTTCTGGAGCAGCCATTGCAGCAGATCCAGAAGCACTAGCTTCCTTAATTATTTCCAACTCTGCCTCTGCTTGAATAGCAGGCTCAGAGTTCCCTGGGTTCACTTCTTCTACAGCAATCTTCTTTACAACAACTTCTGAGGTACTCCTAACACCAGAAGTACTTCCAGACTTCTTCTGGGGTGTAGAGCTTCTTGCTCTCTTGGGTTTTGATTTTGTTGCTTCTGATTTCTTTACTGCTTTTCTTTTGTTGAGCAGGCAACATATATCTTGTGGCTAGTCTGTCTTCCAACTTCTGATCATCTCCTCCTTCCAGAAGTTTCTTATGCAAACCAGCAATGAGAGAAACTTCATCTCTAGACACAGAGGTGAGATAGAAGTGCTTGTCACTTTCTTCCTTCCTTGGTTTATACTGAACTTGCGGTGTAATCAATGGTCCTTGAGTCTTCAACACTTTCTTTACAATAAAACCACTTATCACAGAGGGATAAGCATCAATGACGGATCCATAACCAGGGAAAACAGGTTTCAGAGAGTGAATCAAATAACTTCTGTGAAACATGAAGGATAGGAATCTGCAGTAATGTGCATTTGTTGTACCCTTGGTTTGACTATCAGAGATAGCTTTACACATGTGCTCAAATATAACCTTGGCAAAGTTCACCTCAGCCTTTGTTCCCAAATAATATAAAACTGTTTTATAATGATGGGAAACTTGGTCAAATGAACCAACCTTTGGTAATAGAGAGTCACACATAATCTTGTAAAGTATCTTGTAGTATGTGAAATTCCACCAGTCAGAAGTAGGATGTTTGATACAATGTTCCAACGTTAGAGATGTTGAATGCAATGTTGGAACATATAAAGAAACTATAAAAGAAAAACTCAATCTATGTGATAAATCATTTATTTAAATTAAAAAAGAATGAGAAAAAATGCAGAGTGGTGCTTTTACGCCAAAAATAGACCCAAAATCACCCCTTCACAATTGAAATGAGAAGAAAGAAGACTATGAAAAAATGAAGAGTAGTGCCGGCGTATGCCATAAAGCGAGAAACGTTCCAAAAGATGTATTTAAAAAAAAGAAAAATGTTAAACAATGCACCCCTTACATTAGTTAAGGAATTAAAAATGGTAAAATTATTTTGAAAGTTGTGTAATCAACTTTTTTAAAGTATAAACTATGATTTTTTCAATATAAATTTTTTTACTTTTAACTTCCTTAACTAGTGCACCTAGGAAGACCCTTAAATAAATCATCATTTTGTTAAAAAGTCTAAACAAGCATATTAATTGAAAACACTTCAAAGTAATTATTTATTTATTTTATAAAAGAAACAACAGAGATATTTTAAAAACACAAAAGCTGTAAAATGAAAGTTCAGTTTCGACAACAATTTCCAATCCACCTGTTTTAGCAAATGGTGGATGTTATCAATTTGTCTTATTTCAACAGCGTGTACCCAAATTTTAAATATGTTTCAATTTCAAAGAAGAAAAATTGTGGTCAACAATTTCGAAGTTATTTTCTGAATTTCTATTAACGGTAACTCCTTCCTACATTCTGGGAAAATATGAAGCCGTCTTCATTTATTTTAGATCATTAATTGAAACTTTGTAGTTGTAATAAGAGTATAATTCACGTTCAATGCAGAAACCAGTTTCTAGTTATTAATCTGCTACTGTATGTAACTATTGAATTTGAAATTGTATTTGTCAAAAAAAAATATATATTAAAGTTGTAATAAGTATAAAGTTGACCATTCAAAATAAAATACCATAAGTTTGAACTTTGTACTTTAATATATATATATATATGAGGAGGGATCCGTTGACTCCAGGAGTAAGTCTCCATTGACTTACTCCGTTTAATAACTCGATATTGACATTATATTTCTTCAATCCGACCGTTGAATTCAAAAATCTCATTGAGTATATCAACTCTATAAATTTTTATAAAAATTCAAAACCGTTTGATACTTTTTCTGATAACTTCAATTGAACGTACGATAAAGTTTTCAAAAAATCATTGAATTTCAATAGTCCGAATACATAACTACATTTTTTGAATTTTTATAAAATTTTGTAGAGTTGATCTACTCAATGAGATCTTTTAATTCAACGGTCGAATTGAAGAAATATAATGCCGATATCGAGTTATTAAGCGAAGTAAGTCGATAGAGACTTACTCCTGGAGTCAACTGATCCCTCCTATATATATATATATATATATATATATATATATATATATATAATTTTAAGAAAATAATAGTAGATATATATAAATATGAAACAATAATATAATTAGTTTAATGACACGAGGTATCAATTAAAGATTCACTAAACACAACAAAAATAATTTGTTAAAGAAGAAAAATAGAAAAATTTAAAAACTGCTGAAAATGATTTGTTAAAGAAAAAAAAATTAAAAAACTACAACCAGCAGCATGGTTGAAACCTGCACCATTTCAATATATTTCCTAAAGCCAAGCCACCGGGCCAGCCAACTACTACAACTTGATATATTTTGCAGTAAATACTATATGTAATGGAATTGGATCCAATGCAGTAAGTAATCATGCATAATCATGCAGTCAGGCTCCAGTCAGCAGTTTCTAACTGTATGATCAAAATCAGATGCACAAATCTTGATGCAGTTTTAATTTCCTAGAACAATAAAAATTCTAACTTTACAATATAGACCGTCAGATTAAGATTGAACGGTTCTGATCTTGTTGACTGCATGCAGTCATGGTTCTTGACTACTTTCAATCTGAATCCATATGTAACATATGTTCATAATGGGTTGGGTTATGGTACATAAGCCCAAAGCTTATGCACGGTACATAATTTCTCACGCCCCCCCCCCCCCCCCCATATTGCTACGCGCGCCCCCCACCTGCTACTCCCCCCCCCCCCAAATTGCTATGCGCGCCCCCCATTTCTAGCCCCCCCAATTTCGGTTTTTTTTTTTTTTTTTTTAAATTTCTACCGCATCCCTCAGTTTTTTTTTATCACGCTTTTAATTTTGATTGATTGAATTTTATTTTATTTTATTGATTAGGGATAAAATTCAGAGTATTATGTATGGTTAATTATTTTAGTAGTTAGTTTTAAACTAAAATCATGCCAAAACCATTTATGCTGTAGAACGGTTTCAAAAATGTGTACTCCAAAACCATTTGTGCTGTGGAATGGTTTCAGAGACTTGTACTCCAAAACTCTTTAATGTACTTAATTATGTCAATTAAATGATTTTAACCGAAACCATAAGT
This sequence comes from Trifolium fragiferum, assembly GCA_954870985.1. Taxonomy (NCBI): domain Eukaryota; kingdom Viridiplantae; phylum Streptophyta; class Magnoliopsida; order Fabales; family Fabaceae; genus Trifolium; species Trifolium fragiferum. Next base: position 13,234,548 of record OX940795.1, on the reverse strand, counting down.
ATAGCTTAATGGTTTCACTAGTGTTGTATATGAAAACCAAAGTAGTTCTCTTATGGTTTCAAATAAAATATTTATATTTAATTTAAAATAAATATTATAACTGAAACCATAAGTGTGACTTAATGGTTTCAGTAGTGTTGTATGTGAAACCAAAGTAGATCTCTTATGGTTTCCAGTAAAATATTTTTCAAAACCAATTTTTGCTATGGAATGGTTTTAGAGATTTGTACTCAAAAATCATTTGTGCTGTGGAATGGTTTTCAGATATATGTACTCCAAAACTATTTAATGTACTTAATTATGTCAAAATCATTTTGCTGTTGAATGATTTTAGAGGGTTATATTCTAAAACTATTGGATGTACTTAATAGTTTTTATGTTAATAATTGTGATAAATTAAACCATAATTATAGTACATGTTTTAGTATGTAATTTTAAATTAAAATATGGCTATATATTATTAATCATCCAACACAATTAATTGAAAAATTAGCTCTTATAGTATGTACTTTAAAGGAACAAAAGTAATTATTTAATTGAAAATGAGAATACGCTAGAAATCTAAAAAAAAAATAAAAAAATTGTGTCAAAAAAAAAACTGGGGGGCGCATGTAGTAATGGGGGGGTAGCAATGGGGGGCGCGCGGAGTAAATGGGGGGCGCGTGGAGTAAGATCCAATGGCTGAAAATGACTTATGCACCATGCATAAGGATGACCTTATGTATAATAACTTTGGCCGTTCATAATTTTATATATAAGGATATTTATGTTATTTTCAATTTTTCAAGGTGGGCCGCGGCCCGGCCAGGTAACCCCTTTCTCCGCCCCTGACTTTATATCTTCTAGTTATACTTCCACTTGTTATTCAAGAAACATCCTTCACCTCACACGCTACCTTTATATGTTAATTTTCAACATTTCATAAGCCAAATTAATAGTACGAAATATGAAATGAAATATTACGGAAAATAATCATTTATATGTTTGTTCCTCTATCATTTTTATTTTTTTGACAAATGTTCCTCTATCATGTTAAATCATCGAAAGTGCTGCCTTTTTGCGTGAGTTATTTCGAGGAGGTATAGCGTGTTTTGAAGAAGTGAAGTCCCGATACGTGACACGATACGGATACGTTGATACAATTTTTTTTTTAAGAATCTATATGTGATACTACTACGATATGTTATTTAAAAATTAAATATATAAATGTACAATATATATAAACGTGACTAAAATCAATAATATTAATAATGTTAATTTTTTTTTTAAAGACCAAAAATTGTTATTATTATTATAAACGTCAATAGTTCATTGTACAAAAAGTACAAACAAAATAGGACGCCGCCACTCATTATTAGCGAAATGATTAGAGAAAAAAGTCACAACCTCACGCGTAACAAGTAATGGTCCCTCCACCCAACCCGACGGTGTCCTCAAAGACATCAATTGATTCCTCCTTTTCCTAGAATTGATACAAGGGAATTGGCATCTCCTTCCTTCAACCACTTATGACGTGATCGTTGAAAGGCCAAAGCATCAATATTCTTAAGGAGCTTCCAAAGATCATCAAACATCAATTTCCTTTCCGCCACCTCGCTATCGCCAAGACCCAACAACTCACTTTTAAGATCAAGATCCGAAATCCCCTTAATCAAATGCCGCTTCTTCTCTTCCAACACCCCGTAAGTATTCTTACTCCAATCTTTAATCACCCCCTTTAGATTTTTGAGCCTTTCTTTGAGGATAAAACCCATCCAACCATCAAGATTTTGGGATCCCCAAGCTTGTATAACCACATCTCTAAAGTCCCTATTTTGAAGCCAAAAATTGTTGAAGCGGAATGGTTTTGGGCCCCAATCATCGGAACTATATTTCAACACAAGGGGGCAATGATCCGCCACGTCTCTATTCAACACACGCATCACCGGATCACCCCAAAGATCACACCACGTGGGCGAGATCAACATTCTATCCAACCGACTCATCGCCAACCCATTAGGATGGAACCAAGTGAAGTTCCTACCTGTCAAAGGTAAATCAATCAATTCCAAATCATTCAAAAAGTCATCAAACTCACGCATCTCCACGGACCGACCACCGGGGGGACTAGAATTAACTCCCCTTCTTTCATTAACTTCTCTAACGGAATTGAAATCCCCCATAACACACCACAAACCCTCTCCAAAGCCCCTCTTGGACATAGTGATATTACCCCAAAGACTTCTCTTATCACGAAGGTTACACTTTGCATAAACATTGACAACAAAAAACTTTCTATTTTCAAGCAATAGATCGAAACAAACACCAACGAAACCATCTCCCATAAAAGTAATAACAAGAGACGCTTTTACCTTGTTCCAAATCGAGAGAATGCCTCCACTACTTCCAACCGCCGGAAGGCAACACCAACCACAATCACTATTGCCCCAAATACTAGAGATAATAGCATAAGGGATAACTTCCATTTTAGTTGCTTGGATAGCCAAAAAATCGACATTTCCTTTGCGGACCACTTCATGGATTTTATTACGTTTCACCCGACTCCCTAAACCTCTCACATTAAAAGAACACATAATCATTAAAAACCATTATCCCACACCTGAACCATCTTCTCTACTCTGTCTCTATCTTCGTACTGAATGCATCTGTTGACATCTTCATCACCAACCCCATGGAAGTTCAATCCAATGTCTTCTTGGATATCAATGATATGAAAGGCATCCCCTCTATCTTTATCAACCACAGAACAACCAACTGGCTCCAGAGGTGACGTAGCCCCTAACAATTCGTTTAAGCCCGAATCCCCCACACTTCCACGCATGGCCAGAGAACACAGAACCACCGAGCCAGAAGGATTCTCCAGGTCTTTAGAATCCTGAGTCAGAACCACTTCTAAACCAATCCCCTCCAAATTAACCACCTTCGGCCGAGAAACCTCAGGTGCCTCCATAGATGAAGTACGAATAGGATCAGATTCATGGGAATTAAATTGATGAACCTTACTTGAATTCTTCTTAGCAATTTTCTTTCTATGCAACACCCCACCTCTCCTATAAGCCACATCATGATATCTAAGAAATTTATTGCAAGGTAGGTAAGGATTTAGTCTTCTTAGCATCTTTTTACTGCATTTCCTTATACATCTATCTTTTAACGGACTGGAAGTGGGAGAAGAAAACTTTCCATTAGTCAGAAGATGCTGCTGACTTGGGATGGGATCAGATGGACCGTTTACCCGACCCGAGTCCACAACCCGGTTACTCCAAATACCCTTCGTAATACCCTGTAGCGCGATATCACCATTTCTTGTACGCAAGAAATTAGGCTGGACTGCAGAAGGCCCATTAATCTCCTCCACCTCCTTAATACCTGATCCAGACAAATTGGGGGACCCCCACGATTTCAACACGTGATCTAAGGTCCATATTGATCTCTTGAGGAGCGAGAATCTCAGCAGGAGACACACAAACCGACAAAGCTTTTGTAGCCTCAGGCACTACCACCAAAGCCATACACTCATTCAACACGTCATCACCAATATTACCGTTGGAATGCTTGACTTGTGGAACATCAACCAAAGCTTTTCCCAAAAAGTTGGGGTCATCATCTGACATTTCAAATCCCCTATCCTCCTGCAAGCTAGGAATATCGACGTGTCCCTTTCTTTTCTTTTCCTCTTGCCCATTCACCGACCAATCGCCGTCATCTCTATCCTCCGACAACTCTGCCACCACCGCCACAAAAGAATCGTCATCTCCGGAGCCAATAGGGGACCGGTCGTTGTGCTCCACAAAGTACCTGCACCCACCACGAGTATCGGGACGTATCGGACGAGTATCAGACGCGATACTTCACCATTTTTAGAGTATCGGGGCTTCATAGTCCCCATGCTATCACCCCCCCCCCCCCCCCCCCCCCCCAACCTAATGTCTCCTACCTTTGTCGCATGGCCATCCTCAATTGTTTAGGGGACCTGTTTGAATATTAAAAAGGAGCTTCTTATAAAAATAGAATTAAATAAATGAGTTTAATTGTTGTGTATTGTCGGTGTAAACTTATTTTACACATACATTTAATATTGTGTTGCCACATTATGAAATTTTGCATTTTAAAGTCTTAATAATAATATTTTTTTAAAAAAAGTTATTTATAACGTGATACGTGAACTTAAAATTTAGAGGACCAGATCGTTTAAAGAAAATTTGTATAGGAATTAAAAATGGAATTTGGTATATTAAATGAACAAAAAACATAGTTGACCCTAAAAAATATTAAATTTTTTTATAAAAGAATTATCTTCTATTTCAATTATAAATAACATAAAAACTCAAGCAAAAATATAAACTATTATTATAGGACCTCAAAATTTAATGGTTTGATGTCGTTGCTCAACCTATTTCTTCAATTTTTTGTTTAAAAAATTACATTGTTGAAACTGTGTAATTTCGAAATTTTTACTTTCTTTTTTTATATTAAAGGTATATATATAATGCAGTACAAGTTCAATCGTGAATGAGGAGGAGCTTGAATCCGATCAAATACGGTATTAGGAATTTTGTATTTCATTGCATAGAGATCGGGACGGGGCAGTGACAGATCTATAAATTTTAGGATAAATATGTTTTTACCCCCATGTAAAGTAGGCAAGATTTATTTTACCCCCTGTAATATTATTTTTTTTTATTTACCTCCCGACAAAATTTATTTTTTTGATTTGATATGGCAGGTAAAAAATCAAGTTTTTTGTTGACGTAGCAGTGGAGTTTACTGACGTGACAGTTAACTTTTTGTCTGCCACGTCAACAAAATGGGGATAAATAAAAAATAATAATTGCAGGGAGGTAATCCACAAAAATATATATTACAGGAGTTAAAACAAAACTCGTCTACTTTACAAGAAGGTAGAAGTCTATTAACTAAATTTTATGTTTATAATGAAATTTTTTCTATTATTATTCTATAAAAAAATAATGGTAATTTAAATACAATTATTTCGATTTCTATATAATTTTCATATCATAATAATTATCATTATATTACACACATAAAGGTCATCAAATGGAAACAAAGTTCACATGTACACACAACAAATTGTAAACCATAACTAATGCAACGAATTTCTTCCAGCACTTTTCCTAGATTAATTTGAATACAAATTATATAGAATTAAATATCATTTCAGTTCTTGTATGTTCACGAATTTTTGATTTTAGTTCTTGTATTTTTTTGTTGCAAATAAGTCCCTGTATGTTCACGAATTTTTGGTTTTAGTCCCTAAAGTCAAAATCCACAGAAAAATCTGCAGTTTTCATGTAGATTTTCCTTCGGATTTTCCTACGGATTTTGACTTTAGGGACTAAAACAAAAAATTTGTGAACATACAGGTACTTATTTGCAACAAAAAAAGATACAGAAACTAAAACCAAAAATTCACAAACATACAGAGACCAAAAATCATTTAAACCAATTATATAATATGTACACCTATAGATTAAAACAAATTTGATACAAACGATGAATCTTTAACTAACAATATTATATAGAATATATATAATGCAACTTTTCTTCTCCTGTGTTCTAATTTCCACCAGCAAAAGATCCTGCAAAAAAATTCAAATAATTAATGTGTGGATTCAATATATAGTTTTAATAAGTAATTTACTAGTATACACTATACAGTGTTCCTTGTGTTATTGTAGTCTCTGAATTTTGATTAGATATTACTCAACTTTCAACTGCCATAACATAACTGTGATTGTAATTTTATATTTCAAAAGTTGTAATATAATAATTTTAATTAAATTGATTTAAAAATTGGTTTGTAGATGCAAATTTATAGTAGTAAATTTTTTAGGACTAGAAGAAGAGAGATTTGCATGTTAGTACCTAGAATACCAAAAAAAAAAAATACCAATGCTAAATATTTGGTAACTCATTAAAAATAATATTACTAATTTGTGTAATTTTTAAGCTCAAACTTATTGAAAAAATACTTAAAAATATCTAAAATATTAGGAGTATATATTCAAATCTAATATAAATATCTCAACAGGGCCGTTCCCGGGTATTTGGAGGCCCTGCCCGACTATTAAAAATGAACCCCTAATAAAAAAATAATTTGTATTTTAGAAAGAGTTATACTATATTAAAATTATTAATAACAAAAAAAATTAAAAATTAATCATTATAGTGAATAACATTCAAAAAAGACATATTTAAATCAATAACATACATCTTCGAATTAATATCTTTGTCAACTTTTTAGTAATGTTGCTTTTTTTTATGCAATAAAATATTTTTAGTAGTAACAAAATCATTATTTTATTTTTTTTACATAAATAACAATTTTACTAGATCAATATACAAAAATTGAGACCCCTAAATGTTTGAGGCCCTGCGCAGTTGCACACTTTGCACACCTATAGGGCCGGCCCTGTATCTCAAAAATAGTTTAAAAGTAAACTTTAATATTTTTAATAAAAGATTAATTCTACAATAATAAAAAATAGAGAATAAATATAATACTTAGTTGAGACTTTTTAAAAATAATAAGATTAATTCGCCTTTTGAACTGGGTCCATATTAAATTAAGGGTCTGTTTGTATTTGACTTATACTTGAGCTTAATTATGAAAATAATTTTTTCAAATAAAGTTTTGTGTTGATTTAAAAGTTTTCATTGACAAAAGTTGTATTTTTATAAATTGTTTTATCATAAACTAACTTCAAAAATTTATAATAATATATAAAAACTTATTTATTAGCATAAGTTATTTCATATAAATTCAAAAATAAATCAAATCCAAACAGATCCTAAAGAAGAAAATCAAATGCAATTTCTTAAAATAAAATAAAATCAAATACAATTGATTTTAGGCTCTTGAAATATACCTATTGGCCATATATCAATTACTGTTACTGTATGACAATCCTTCTGCACTTATTTTCTGACTTCTTTGCGAACTATTATTTGCCTCACGAGGAGGGTCATTGGTATATGCCATACCTTGCTGTATTTGGGTTGAGCCAGGACTTGTATGAGAATTGGTGTTTGCCGCAGGAGGAGGAGGATCTGAATAGCCTAAACTGGGGGTGTCAAAATTATCCATTTATCCATTATCCATCCAATCTATTAACTAATGGATTCATCCAATCCATCCATTAGTAAAAAAATTAGTAAATGGATTGGATCCAATCCATCCATTTAATTAATGGATGGATCCAACCCATCCATCTTAATTTGAAAATCCAATTGATCATATATAGTATAATAATCTCAAATCCAATGGATAATCAATTTTTTAAAAATAAAATTAACAACCAATTCAAAAATAAAAAATCGGTTGAAAACCAAAAAAACACCTGAAGATCCTAAAATCGGGCGAAAACCCAAAAAATCGGCCGGATACCCAAAAAAACCCAAAAATCCAAAAATCGGCCGAAAACCCAAAAATATGTCGAAAACTCAAAACATCGGCTGAAAACCCAAAAAACACCCGAAAACGCAAAAATCAACCGAAAAACTGAAAATCGACCGAAAATCCAAAATTCAAAAAATCGGCCGAACAACCTAAAATCAGCAGAAAAACCAAAAAACGGCCGAAAAACCTAAAATCGGCTGAAAACACAAAAAATCTGATGAAAAACCTAAAATCACCCGAAAATCCAAAAAAACCTAAAATCGGCCGAAAACTCAAAAAATCGACCGAAAAACCATAAAAAGACCGAAAAACCGAAAATCGGCTGAAAACCCAAAAAACACCCGAAAATCCTAAAATCGGCCGAAAGCCCAAAAACTCAAAAAATCGGCCGAAAACCCAAAAAACACCCGAAAACCCAAAAATCGGCTGAAAAACCAAAAATCGGCCGAAAACCCAAAAAACGCCCGAAAATCAACTTTTCGGCCGTATTTAGGTTTTTCAGCTGAGTTTTTGGGTTTTCAACTTTTTTTCTGTTTTCGGCCGAGTTTAGGTTTTTCGGCCGATTTATGGATTTTCGGGTGTTTTTAGGGTTTTCAGCCGATTTTCGGTTTTTCGGCCGATTTTAGATTTTTCGGACGATTTTGTGTTTTCGGCCGATTTTTGGTTTTTCGGATGATTTTAGGTTTTTCAGCCGATTTTTTGTATTTTCGGCCGATTTATGAATTTTCAAGTTTTTTTAGGTTTTTCGGCCGATTTTCGGTTTTTGACCGATTTTTGAGTTTTCGGCCGATTTTTTGATTTTCGGTGTTTTTTGGGTTTTATGTTATTAATAAAAATAATCTATTTAATTAATAAATATGTTATTAAAAAATAATGGTAATTTAATAGATGGATTGGATGAATATCGATCCATTTAAAATACCATAATGGATGGATTGAATTTGATTTTATCTTCAATGGATGGATTGGATATTTTGAATGAGTTTTAATGGATTGTTAATGGATTAATGGATTTTTTTTATCCATCCATTAACAATCCAATCCAAATCCATCCAATCCATCCATTTTGACACCCCTAGCCTAAACCATCTCTAATATTGGTACTCATTTTTTCTATGGTTTGTTTATGATTTCTTGAGATTCAATTAAAATGTGGCTAGATAATACTATTTTTTTTCTACGTTTTTCTTTGGAGACATGATTTAATTGGAAACATATTTATAAACTTGTGGTGACATGGTAATGTAGAAGAAATATAACAAGTAATTCTTGGTATATTTCAGTTCCATGCATATGAGGTAGCATATCACAAACCACACGAAACATAGTGTAGTTGAGGATGCCATGAACTGAGTCAAAATTATTTAAATTATATTAGTGTTAAATTGCATTGTCACCCTTCTTTTTCTTTTAAATTGGAGATGAAGAAGTTACTATTAAAAAAATGTTTAAATATAATTTTCGTCCTAATATTCGCGAATTTTTTATTTTAGTCTTTAAATATTTTTTTTTTGTTGCAAATACATCTTTGAATGTGCAAATCTTGTTGGATAATTGATGATTAATTAGCTACTAACAAGATTTGCACATTTTATCGGGATGGATTAAAACCAACTAGTTTTGCATATTCAAAAATGTATTTGCAACAAAAAAATATACAGAGACTAAAACAAAAAATTTGCGAATACAAAGATGAAAATAATGCCATTAAAAAAAAACGAAAATAATATTTAAATCTTAATAAAATAATGATGACACTAATTAGAATTTGAACCGTGTATTTTAATGTTACAAAGTGAAACTCGACTCGAAGGACAAATTGGATTGCGTCCAAGAGTTCATTTCATTTACCAAGTTTGTACAACATTTATGGAAATACTTAGGAAGTTATATGCTTTGTTCATAATGAATTTCTCTGCTTTGTATTAATTTTGTGTAACGATTACAAGTAGACCATTTTGAAATGTTCAAATGATAACAATGAAAAAAGAAAATTAAAAAAAAAGATTGGAGAGATTTTCTTGTATTTCTTTTGATGATTTTATTTGTTTTTTTTTTTTTGGAGTGTTTTAGTGCGCAAGTCCCGATATTTTGGAGGCCTGAGACAAATAATAAAAATAAATTTCTAATAAAAAATTATTTTTTAAAAAATATATCATTTATTTAAATTGTAAATAGTATCAACAACAATTAAAAATAATTATTTATCCGTGTAACTAACATAAAGAAAATGTCATTTCACAGTGTTGAAATGAAATCGATAAATAAAAAATTAAGCGGTATATCATTAAAAATGAACCGATAATTTTTAAAAAAGAGTAATCTTTAATTTAAAATGTAAAATAATAATCACTTTCAAATCAATAATAACAAAATACACCTTCAAGCTAATATCATTAAAAATTAATAGTGTTTTTAATAAAAATTGTAACTTAATTTTAATTTTTTTTTTTGAACAAGCTAAAATGAAACATATAATATAAAATCAATCTCCCTAACACAAGGTGTGACAATGGAGACTACCAGTGTTTACACAGAATCACATACAATTACAGAGATATAATCAAACACAACAATCATACAAGGCCCAAACAGAACATGGGACTAGACCACCGACTATAGGAGTTGAAAGCTAACGTACACACGTCGCTTTCAACCATCTAAAAGAAAAAAACTTGATCTTGTCCAATATCTGGGTAGTAGTGCTAGCAGAGCCTCGGAATAACCAGTGATTTCTCTCCGTCTATACAATCCAAACGCACGCGGGTCAAATGAGGTGCAAAAAGGAGCGCCGTGCTCGAGAACCATATGTTGAGTAAGTAAACTGGATGAAGTGATCTCGTACAGTAGTAGACTCCACCACCAGAATGTCAATCCACGACTGCACTAATGTCCAAAGAGAACCAAAAGTACCACAAGAGATAAATAAATGTTGAGCTTACTCTGCCTCGCCAAACCCGAAACACACAAATGAGCTGCTGTATGTAAGATGCCATGAGTGACAAGGTTGGTTTTTGTGGGCAACCTGTCACGCAAAAGATGTCATGCAAAGATAGACACCTTCAACGGAATCTGAGGGTGTCAAATGAGCCTGTCCGCCTCATCCATGGGAGCCGCAACATTGCTGGTATGCTCCTAGGACAGTGTAGTCTCTGTCCAGGTCAGGTTTCCACTGCCACCTATCTGAAGATTGGTCATGCAATGAAATGGTAAGCAGTAAATCAGGAGATTTAAGTCACTTTTGTAGATTGATTTAACTCATAACAAAACTCTTTGATTTTGCTGAGTTTTTAAATAAAATTAAAAAAACTGTCACAAGTGTGACTTGAACCGCTGCTCCCTTTAAAAAGTAAGCCTTAAGACAGGGTTGCAAACCACGACATAACTCTTCATGGAATAACGGCTTCAGACAGGGTTGCAAACCACGACATAACGGCTTCATCACAATCCCTCACCGTTTCAACTAACTAACCTTCCCAACTCTGTCAGAGCCGCCGCACGATTAATCCGATAATCAGCATTTCCCGACGACAAACCTTCATACAATGCCAACATCTCCGCGAATTTAATTTACCATTCCTCACTTCCTCCACATAATTACTAACATCTCTTTTCCATTCCTATCAAAGATTCATCATCATAAATCACACAAGTTGCAAATTTTCAATGCTTAATCTCACTCTTTCATCATTTCGTAGAGCTTCTTCGGATCCGTCAACACCAGAATGCGATCGTTCTACTTGTACGATTTGTTACTGCATTTTCTTTTTATTGCTTTTTCATATGATTCAATGCTATTTTTCTTTCATAATGACTTTTATTATAGCTGACAATTCATTTTCTGAACATTCCATAAAGGAAATAAGCTGTTTGTTTTACAATTCGGTTAGTAGGTAAGCTGTTTTTTAGGATTTTCTATTGTTGTGATTGGTTGATGCATTTGTTCTGCATTTTGTTCAATGTTTTTAGTACTATATATGCCTGTTTATTGAGTGACTTAATTGAGCTTATTTACTAATACAAGTTTTGTGAGACGACATTGAAAACAGCTTATCCACCGTTCATAAGCTGTTTTAAGTTTATTTTGTTGGAGTATTTTATGATATTCCAATAATATTATATGGGCAAATATCTTTAATAATTATATTAGCTATTTATTAATTAAGAGCCTTAGTTGATTAGTGATCAAATTAAGTGAAAGACTAATTAGATTTCTATTTGGATAATTAATTATGATTAATTAATTGGTATGGACTCAATATGAGTGGATGTCCATATATTTGAATGGCCCATTAACGGAATAATGGGAAACCCTAATGGCCATCCAATATAAAAGAGACTATGGTCCCCAATACACCGTACATGGCAAAACTCTCTCTTCTCCCCATCTGAAGAGAACTAGAGGCATAAAGGTACCGGTTGAGGAAGAACCAAATCCGCCGCCGCTAACCGTGTAGATGTTGATGTTTGTTTCAGATCACCTTCTCTTTATCTCTGTTGTAGAGACGACGGTCATTAAAGCTTCTATATCCAGATCACCTTCTCTTTATCTCTGTTGTAGAGACGACGGTCATTAAAGCTTCTATATCCAAGTATTTCTAATACTAATCTTTGATAAATCGACATGTTGTAGATCCTATAATTATATACATGTTCATTGTTTATTTGGCTTCCGCACTAAAGCAAAAGATTAAAGTTCTAATCTTTATTATTGAGCATGTATTATATGATTAATTAGTAGATTAATTTCAACAAGTGGTATCAGAGCAGGTCTTCATGTCAATTTATTAAAATTAAGTATTGTTTATATTGTGAAATTCATATTTTCTTTATGTGCAATATTCTGTATATCGTTGGATTGAAAATACGTTATTCCACAATATTTGAAATTTACGGTTCTGTTCCATGATATGTGCTGATAAGAATCTTCTTTTTTGGATGTTAATCTTTTGTTTCCTTTACCTGTTAACATATTGGTATGAAATTTTCTTTAAGACACATGTATATGTTGATTTGCAGTATAGTTTTTTATTTATTTATTGGCTTATGCAAATCGTAAGTATATATATATGATGAACATGATTGATTCAAAATTGAATTTGGCAAAATCTTTAAACAATATGTTATTTATTTCGGTAAACAGGTGGTAACCTTTTTTCTAAATTTTGGAACAAATGGTTGTTAATTGTTATCATTATGAATTTTTTCATTTTTTATTTTTTTGGATCTGTATCATTCTAAATATGGTTATATGTCCCTCAATTCAGTAACAATCTTACCAGTTAATTAAGTTTGTTGTATTTGATATAACTTTTCGGACTATTGCTGTAGAAACAGTTTGTTACTAAAATTAAGGATTCAAATTTGGATTGATCTTGGTAACTTTCAATCTTCGAATTGCATTTTTTTTTTTTTTTTGACATATGCTTATATGGTTTAATTTAGAAGGATAACTATTTTATGAAATTGTATTTATGATTACGGAAGATTTTGCTATAAAAGAATTCTATGGCAAATTTTGGTTGCTGCATATTCTAAAATCAAGTACTTGAAATTAAAATTGATTCACATTGATTTTGCCTAACGTATATGCAGGTTTGGTTTTATATATAATTTTGGTTATTATATATTTTTTTTTTGTAAAGTAATTAATAATGATTACTCCAAAATATTTTGATCCAATTTGGTAGTTACGAAATTAAAGCTTTGATTCTTTAAATTTTGGGAAAATATAGATTCTATAATTATTTGCTTATTTATAGAATGTAAAGTTTTGTTTCTTTTGTTTTAGAAAATATCATTTAAAATTATTAATTTGTTTAGTTATTTAAAGAATCATTAAGTATATGTGAATCAATTGTGGCATGAATTCTCTAGCATATATAAAAATAGTATGATAGTATGATTATGATGTTAAAGTTTACAATAATTTATTTTATCATACTCTTTCAAATATTTTTCATGCCAATTTTTGTTTGATTGTGAGATTTTATTCTCATATCAAGGGATGTCATTTAATCTTATGATTATGAAGGGACGTCATAAATGAATACAGCCTACATTTTGTGAGTAGTGCCTTGTAAATTAAAGGTTTTTCCCATTTAATTTAATAAATTAAACATAGTATAATATGTGGTTATTCATGCGAGTTGTAGTCGGCCCGAAGGAAGGCACAATTTGGCCGAATAATCGCATAGTTGCGATGATAATTATTAAATTGTCTAGTAATGACATTTGAGTTGGTTGAAGCAACATGTTGCCGAAGTAACCTCTGTTGCGCAGATTTAATTCAATTGAACTTACAAATGATGTAGTGTGAAACTATTCATGTGAGTTGTCGTCGGCCCGAAGCAAGGCACAACTTGACCGAATAATTCCATACTTGTGATGGTAAATGTGTGGTGATTATAAAGTTATTTACCATGTGGATAATAGGATGCCCGAAGGTGACTATTATTTGACAGGACTTATCACCAATGTTTGATCATTGCATCAAGAGTACCGCTTGCAGTTAATTTTTACAATCCGAAGATTGAGGATTAATGGTGCGCTGAGTATCTTGTTTTAGTCTTTTAATTTACAAATAAAGTTTTACATGTCTCTATAATAATGTATTGACATGCATAATAAAGTCGTGTTATTGTGAATCCATGTAAGTATTTAGTGGATTACATTTCCACATATAATGGTAAACATGTGACAATATGAGGACTATTGTTTATCAATATTAATTGTCGGTGTTTAATGATTGTAACAAAATATCACTAGCAATTGATGTTAATTTTAAAGGCTTGACATTGATGATGCGCAAGATATTTTGATTGGTATTTTTTTCGGTTCTCTATAAACTAATATAGTTTATGCATGTATCTGCAAAATATAAGAAGAACATTATGTTCTTGGATCTAGACCTTTGATAAGGATGGGGGAACTCAAATCTCTCACAATTCAGTAAATTTAAAGTGAGAATCAAGTTTAGAAAATGTGTCTCCTAATCACGAAGGTCGTGTGATCATAAAGTTTTAATTTCCAGGGACATTAGAGGTGTTATTTAAGATGACATAATTTTGTCATGTTTTTCTTTGCTCAAATTAAAGTGTTTCTAAAGCAATAAGGTGAAAGATAAGTTCTCTTTGGAGAGATGACTTTTCATTAAAATTGTTGAGTAAAGAAAATATCCGGAGCACATTATGTAACTATTTATTCTTGCTAAAGTGTTGTGGTTTCGACAATCAAGTGACCTTGTCGAAAATTTAGTCTTTAGTGTTCTCTTTGCATAATTAGTTCTACTAATAAAGTTGGAAATAATTCTTTAATAGAATTATTTCATAAAGTGTGCAATGAAGAAAATGTTGAAACAAGAGAAAATAAAATAGTGCTCATTAGGTAAATACCTCAAAGTATAAGGGCAAATAAAGAATAATAAGAAAATATGATCTAAACTGACAAATTTCAATGATGTTGAAAGATACATCAATCTAAAGGGGAAATAAGTCGGTGAAGATTAATGATTTTTCAACTATTTGTTAGATTGTTGTTACTAATTATATTTGTATTTAAAAGACAATTTGGTGAATCATTATTTGAATTTAGTTTTTGTTTTATAAATTCTTTATTATTATTATTATTATTATTATTTTAATGAGGGATTCAATTTGTCTTTTAAATTTAAATATTAGTATAGTCAATTCAGTTATGACTTGTGACAATCTTGAATTGTTGAAAATTTTGAGAAATATAAACTTTGGTCCCAAGTTAATGAACATTTTGAGACAGGAACTGCAAAGTCTCTTGAAAATATTGAGTTTGGGGGAGAGAGATATGGTAAAAGGACAAAATTGAGTGAGGAAGAATTGGTTTTAAACCAATTCATAAAGTTGCTATTTATATAGTAAATTTGGAACCTCATAAGGATATTAGTGTTCTTCCTCTCTATTAAGTTAAAAAAAAAATTAATTCATGAATATCAAACTCAATACCTTCAAGAACTGAGGTGTCGAGTGTCATAAAGTAATGACTGGAAAGAGGAATTACATTTGAGTTAAAAAAAACTCTATTATGACAGTCAAGACACTTGTCAATTTTATAATTTTGAGTTTCATAAGATGGGTATTAAGATAGTATTTCTTAATGGTGACATTAAGAAACACAATAAGGTGCGATCAGAGAAAACTTCATGTCAAAAGACACAAAGTAGATGATTTGCAAATAGATGAAATCCATTTGAGTTAAAGAAACTGTCTCATTAGTGATACCACAAGTCTCATCAGGTAATTGTCTCATTTGGTTTCGAAATGTACATTATGGAGAATTGTGGGATATACAGGTTCAGTGGGAGTATGTTTATATTCTTAGTTTAGTATGTCGATTTTACTTTATTAAGTAAGTCAACAGTGATATATGATTGTTGTGCAAAAAAAAAA
Source organism: Trifolium fragiferum (assembly GCA_954870985.1). Classification (NCBI taxonomy): domain Eukaryota; kingdom Viridiplantae; phylum Streptophyta; class Magnoliopsida; order Fabales; family Fabaceae; genus Trifolium; species Trifolium fragiferum. The sequence goes on along the minus strand of OX940795.1, from coordinate 13,218,705 downwards.
AAAAAAAAAAAAAACAAGAAATCATTAACAAAAGTTTAGTGACGAAAGTTCTTGCGCACATCTCTTTTGTATTAGGAAATTTGATACTTAGAGATTACTCTATTTGTATCACCAGGTTATCACAAGAGAGTTATATCAATAAAGTTGAAAGTAAATTCGACATGAAAGTCAATAAACTAAGAGATTATTTTAATCATAAAGGAGACTGTTTAAAAGTCTCAATAATTGCCCAAAAGAAAATATGGAAATTTAGAAAATATAGTGTTTTCTGATATGCTTTAAATTTGAGAAACATATGTATGATCTTACTTATATGCATCTGGAAATAGCGTATATATATATTAAGATCATTTGGCAGATACTTGAGCAATTCAAAATTTGAATTGTTGAAATGAAGCAACCATAAGGATTGTTATAGAAAAAAATAAATAATAATAATAATAATAATTTGTGCTCACATATCGGAGATCGAATAATTTGGAGATCATCAGCGTGTTCGACTCCGATCATTTTGAATGTCCATTTATAATGGAAATTCTAACTCAAGAAATGAATGACAGTAAGTATTTATGTCACTTGGTTGCATAAAATAAAAGATTTCTTTTGAAAGACAAGTCAAGTTATATTGTGACATAAATTAGTCAGATAATGTTTCAACAAATGTTTTATTGTTTATTATTTATCAAATTATAAGTTGTTGAAGGATAGAACATATAAATATAAATTTTATGCTAGCTGACTCACTAATCAAAGACTTGAAACCTAAGGTCTTTCATATTGTTGTTGTCACTAAGGATGTCTTGGATTAGTGGGAGTCTCTCTTTAGTTATGTTCTAACTTTGGTATTGACACAGATTTATAATTTTTGTTAAGGTTTTCTGCAGAAATAAAGTTTGTGGTTATTATTGTTATAACCGGTTCTGTATCTTTTGTGCAGATATTGATTTGCAAACTTCAGTTTGATCTCACTAAAGACTTTAGTTGGACCAGTTGGAAATAAGCATGATTTAGAGATCACATTGCATGAAATTTCCATGTCATTCATCCATATCGATCTATGTCGTCAAGTACATTGATGTGGTGGTCGTCGGGGTTCCGTCACGTTATACGTTAGTGACGACAGCCGCGGTGGTCCCATTATTGATGTATGAGTTGGACCAGATTGTAAGGTTGAAATCTAAAGATAAATAGCATTCAGATGCGCGCCTAAGGAATAATGATATAGTTATTACGATATATCGCCCAAGTGGGAGATTGTTGGAATATTTTATGATATTCCAATAATATTATATGGGCAAATATCTTTAATAATTATATTAGCTATTTATCAATTAAGAGCCTTAGTTGATTAGTGATCAAATTAAGTGAAAGACTAATTAGATTTCTATTTGGATAATTAATTATGATTAATTAATTGGTATGGACTCAATATGAGTGGATGTCCATATATTTGAATGGCCCATTAACGGAATAATGGGAAACCCTAATGGCCATCCAATATAAAAGAGGCTATGGTCCCCAATACACCGTACATGGCAAAACTCTCTCTTCTCCCCATCTGAAGAGAACTAGAGGCATAAAGGTACCGGTTGAGGAAGAACCAAATCCGCCGCCGCTAACCGTGTAGATGTTGATGTTTGTTTCATATCACCTTCTCTTTATCTTTGTTGTAGAGATGACGGTCATTAAAGCTTCTATATCCAGATCACCTTCTCTTTATCTCTGTTGTAGAGACGACGGTCATTAAAGCTTCTATATCCAGATCACCTTCTCTTTATCTCTTTATTTCTAATACTAATCTTTGATAAATCGACATGTTGTAGATCCTATAATTATATACATGTTCATTGTTTATTTGGCTTCCGCACTAAAGCAAAAGATTAAAGTTCTAATCTTTATTATTGAGCATGTATTATATGATTAATTAGTAGATTAATTTCAACATATTTTTATTAGTTCTTCAGGATAGCTTGTGAAATTAGTTTATACAAAATGATATAACTTTATTTTATCTTATGCTATAATCTGCAAATAAGTTGTTTATCCAAACAAGACTTTGATCATGTTAGTGCGCGTTTGATGATATTTAGATCCATTTATTCAGCCAGGTAATTTGGATATCTAATGTCTTGATCTGATCTGCATATGAAAGTTATTGAAATTTGAAGCCACCTGGAGTTAAGTTTGCAAAGGCAAAGAAATAATGTATACCCATGAAGTTATCAAGAAAAACCAAGGAAAGAAGTCTAAATGATCATATAATGTTCGTCGATTTGATGAAATCTAGGACTCAAGTGTAGATTAGTTAGAAATACTATTATATGGTTCATTTTAAATTTGAATTCACCACCTGCACATTTTCCTTCTATACATAGAGATCCAATAAAATATCATTCATTAATTTGTGTCTGACACTTCTGATGGAAGACATTATTGTCTCTATAGCACCGACACTTCTGATGGAAGACACAACCTGCTTATTCATATCCAGATCCATACCACTAAGCATCTTTGCACAACCATATGCCCCAACAACCCTGGTATGCATCCATTTTTCATTCTAATTTATTGTTGATGTCTATAGTATGGTTGCTTGAGATCAATCTTGTGTTTTGAATTGATGCGTATTTATTACTTATTTTTATTTTTCGCAAAACAATGATTATTCTCTCGGGATGAATATATAATACTTAGAGTATCTAAACTATAAATTTAGTGAAATTTTTTCTTGTTTTTGTGTTACTAATTAACAGATCAAGCATGATATCAGTTGTATATTATTAAATAAAGTATTACAACTTCTATTTAACAAAACACAAATAACGATTCAATATATTACAATAAGAGTATTGTTATACGGATGACTTATACAAGAAAGAGAAGAATGCCTAAAAATAGGGATATGTGACCTTAAATTTTGACTGACCATACATGGAAGAGTGAATGGTTATTTTTCGTTACCATAATATTCCACTACTTCTTTTGTATATAAATCATATTTTTACCAGGCTTAGATAGAGTCCTCCAATAGTAGGCTGAGGAAATGATATCTGAAAATAATGAAAATTGCAAACCTATGTACAAAAGTATTGGGAGAAAGCAAAGTATTGAAATGCTAATAGGAACCCACTTCGAACCATGATAGTATATTATGAAGAAGGAACTACTGAATGCTACCATCATGCTTGTTATGGAGATGAATAGTGTGATCAATCCAAATATTAGCTTTAAAGGAAGTGATTTATAAAAGTCATACTCTCCATAACGCGAGACAAGTATAGAGAAGAAAATCAATATTGCGGTTGAAGATGAGATGAAGGCAAGTGCATCTGATATTGCAAACACCAAGAATGATATTTTCTTCAAGAAGTTTGGTTTTCCAGTCTCGCCATTGGTACCGCCTGGTAAACTAATTGCAGCAGCAAAAACTCCGGTAGCAATGACGGTTGCAATTAGCATACAAGACTCGGCGGTTTTTTTCATCCACGACTCTGCATTTTCCCTTAATTTTTCATGCTCGTTTGAGAATAGTTCTTGTGCAGTCAAGCCTTTTGAGTTTCTCATCTTTATTTGTGCTGGCAGCATTATCTTCTTTACTTTCTACCATATGAAAATGCATATATGTTAAGTAAAATGTATTACATTAACACCAATTGTGATTATGTGCTTCCCCAGTGGGACAAAATGAAAATGGCTCCCGTCGGAGTGCATCAGTTCGAGCCAGGTCCGATCAAAATTTTAACAGATAATAACTAATTTAATTCGTCAAAATATGAGAGCATAAATGATCAATTATGGCCCAACAGATCAACCAGACTTAGAAGTACAAAGCCCAACTCAGCCTAAAATGCGAGCAAATTAAGCCGAGACAAATTTCATTGCTCTATTGCTTTATAAAAATCATAAAATGTAAAGCCTTGAGATAAAGTTGTTGTACCTGAAACCATAGCAACTCGACAGACATTTGAAAAGCTGCTCCAGAAACCAATTCAAGTTGACCCCGTGGTGCTAATTTTGCAGCCATGTGCAATAAAGTGTTTCCTTCATCGCCATCTTGATATGTCACTATGATTCCCTTTATATTCCCTATTTGATGTACGAGATTGAAGATACTAGCATGCCGATGCAAAACAGCTATGTGTAATATAGTTCGATTTTTGCTATCGACATCCCATATCAAGCTGGGATAAACACTAATAAGCTCTGATAAAAATCCAAAATTTCCAACTTCTGCAGCATCAAATATTAGTCGAGAAGGATGATTTATAATTTCATTTAACTCTGGTTTTCCGTAGTGTTTGTCAAGAATCGTGGTCCACAGATATTTAACCAATTGAAAAACCACATGATTTTTCATGCCTGCAATTAATACAAATTTTGTTACTTAACATTAATGAAACAAATGTGAAAGCATAGTTAATTAATAATAAAAAAGAAGGGATAATCTACTTATTTACCAGGATTGATCATGATGGGATTATGATTAACTTCTGCACAATGACAACCAGAATCTAAAGGAGTTTGATTTTGAGCCAATAAATGCAAAGCTGTCTCTTCATTCTCATCGCGTGCAAAAGCTAATTCATTCCTCTCCCTTACCATTTTCAAGGCCAAGTCTGCAATTGATATGATCAATATATTTGCAATTAATACAAGCTGAAAGTTCTATGAATATGAAACTATATATAAGTTGAATTTTAAGACATTAATATTTGTTTGTTTTCTTTCTTGTCAACTCGACACAATTTGGACACCAATTTGACTACTGTCCCACATGCGACGACAATTAGTATTGGTCGTTTTTAGAGTTTCAAACTATTCTTAAACATTGGTTCACCATAGATCATATAAACTACAAATTTGCTATAAGATTATTTGAGTCCACATTGTGACCGATTTAGAAATCAAATTTTTTATTCGGCCATTTAGTCGTTCGTTCCTATAAATCAGTTGCTAAGTTGATTTTTGAACCGATTTAAAATTGATTTGCGAAATGTTTCTCAATAAATTACAATGGTTAGTAATACTAATACTTACCATAGATGCCAGTGTAGATACAAGCAAAGAATAATAACTCCCAATCATGATTTTCAAAACAATGTTTGGTTTTGTCATATAGATGCCAAGTCATTTTGCATCTACCTTGCAATGCAGCAAATTGAATAGGAGTATATCCATTTCCACCTCTTCTTAAAGGTAAATGTGGGGTTCTTTTCAACATTAAGTCAACAATTTCCATGTTTCCAGCTGCAGCAGCAAAACAAAAAGCAGTGTTGCCCTTGATATCTTGCAATTCAATTGCATTGTCATCAAGTATTTTCAATAGCTCCTTCACAAAGTGAATGTGATTTGCACCTGCTGCTATATGCAACACTGTAGGCCACCCTCTTGCTATGGCTGCATGTTTTAGTTTTTCTTCTTTCCTTAAGATGAGATTTGCTTCTGGCCAGTTTCCTTTTAGAGCTAGCTTGTGGAGAGGAACACAAAGATTGAGAAACCTTTTCTTTGGATCATCACCTAAAAACAGAGTAATTCTATTGTCTTAGTATTTAATTAAAAGATAAATAGCACTCCCTTCATCCCAAAATAATTGAATTATTTGATCATTTCACATGTATTAAGAAAAAATATAAAGGATATAATTAAAATGTTAATTAAAGAATTTAAGATAGACCATCGGTGAATTAGTCCAAGTGATAAGGGTTTTGAGTCTTTTCAGCAAATGATTAGGTGTTTGATTTCTAACTCTTACATGTGAAAAAAAATTAATTACTGCTATACAATGTGAAAAATTTAATATCAACAAAAATAAAATTTAAAATATATTCAGTTACAATTCTCTAAAATTTTAAAATAATACTTTAGATTCTAAAATTTTTCAAATTTCATTGTAGAGTGGTTAAATCACTTCCAAAACTATCATACATAGTTTTTAAAAGATTGAGTTAGTTCCGTATACAGTTTTAAATAGAGAAACTGTACCTGTTTCGTTTAAAAAATCAAGGTTAGGACGTTTGTGCTCAGACGTTTGTACTCGTGATAATACAGGTGTAGAATTCGTATTGGATGTTGTCGCTACACTGTTATAAAAATACAAATCTTTCAATTTTAAACAAAGATAATATTGCAATAACATGTCAATAATATGCTAGCTAGTTTGAATGATTTTTGAACAATTGTCACAAATCAATCAATTTTTGAACAAAAATTGAATGTATGAAACACTTAACTTGTCAAGTTCTTCCCACATTTCTTTGGCTGTCTGGCAACTTGAAATTCTTTTAAGATCATCTGAATTTAAGGCACAACTTAAAATATATTTGGCTTTTGCTTCTTGTTCCATGATCTTTATATCTTCATCATTGAATTCATCTTCAGATTTCACCAACTCTACACCATTTATTATTTTTTTTGGTATTTTTGATCCTTTCTTAATCACAAGCCAAAGTTTGAAGTCAACAGATTGAATGAATATCTTTATACGTTCCTTCCATTCATCACAATTTGTACCATCAAAGTATGGTGGCTTTGAAATGGATCTTCCTTCAATGATGGTTGTGTCCATATTTTTCTTTAATTGTATTATCTGCAACGGTAGGTTTCCTCATTAGGCTCAAATATTTCTTTTGAAAAAAAAAAAAGAAATAGCTCAAATATTGCTTTTCCAAAACAAAAAAAAAACTAAAATAAAGATATTTTTTTATGGATTTTTTTTTTATGGACTTATTTTGATATATTATTGCTTAAAAAGTATTTTCTCGTTGACCCATGAATATGATTTTTAATGACGCATATTCCTCGTTAGGCCCTTAAGATATTTATAGTAAAATTAGTTTGATTATTAGAGTCACTTGGAGACGAAAAAGTTACTCAGGACCACATATGATTCTTTATTAGTGGCTGTGTCATTAACATGTCTCATAATATATATTTTTATTTCTTGAAAGGGACATGCCTCATAATATTATTAGTTATTGCATTCTTGTCTTTCTACCGTCCAAAGAAAGAAAGTCAGTCAATATTGTACAACTATTTCATATTAGTTTTGTGACAAAATATAAGTAAAATTTTACATTTTAGATTTATTGTAAAGTAAAATTTGATCCATATATTATACAATAAATTTGAAAAGTAAAATTTTACATATATTTTATAATGAAAGAAGTAATATTTATTTTGGCATACACATAAATATAAAAAAGGAAGAATAAATTAAATAAGTAAATTATATGTATTTTGATAGGGGTACAAAATTTAGGACATATTTATTTATTTATTTTTAAAATAAGCATTTAATTTTTTCTCTTTTTACTTTTTTTTCTATGTTGCTCAAATTTTATGTTCAAGATCTTGTGAGCATATAAGAATTTATAATAGCATAGAAAAAAAAAAAAACAAACCAACAAAATAGTCATTCATGACAGGTATAAAAAGCATAAATACCTCAGGTAACTCCACAAAAGAAAAATAAATTGTGAACATATATAATTCAGTTGCAGGTACATCACATTATATATGTATAGAGTCAAAGTTTAGATTCGGAATTTTTCACTTATTCATCTCATTTTATTGTTTTCAAACTAAAATTATAAAATCTTATGTGAAATTAATATTGTGTCAACAACTCAACATACATTAAGTTAATTGACTTTATTATCAACTGAAAAAGAAATATAAACAAAATCAAATACCTTACCTTTAATAAATAATTCTTAAATTAATTGACAAAATGTAAAGCTCACGCACACAATTGTGAAGATTATAAGTGAAAATATTTAACCTAACAATATTAAAATTTTCAATTGAACTAAATCTTACGCTCAAATAATCATGTACTATGAAAATTCTAAAACTTATAATTTTACAAACGTTTTACTAATTTTTCTACAATAATATTGAGGGTTTTATTAAAAGGCCTTGTATTAAATTTTTTTTCTAAATTTGTCTTAAAATTATATATTATGGACTATATAAGCTTATTCTCTAGTTGTAGACTATAGAAGCTTATTAGTTCTATATATAGTTATTAGAAACAACTTTGCATTGTCCTATCAAAAAATAAAATATGCAAGTTCGCACTAGTATTCATAACGAGAGGAATTTTATTTTTTTGACAATATAACGAGAGGAGTTGAGAGCTATTTACAGAACTTGTTGAGCTAAATATAGTAAGAAAATTAGTATAGCAACTAGAATAGTACTATAATATAATTTGCGGCTGAGATTTCAACCCGACAATGAAAATGTTGAGCTAAACCATACCTGGAAATACGTAGAGTACTTTAATTTTTTCCTACTACACTTGCCTGCACAAATATCACAAAGAAAAAAAAATAATAAATAATGTACGGGAATTTGCTCAAATCTTTATAGAAATATATGATTCTTGTTCTTGGTGTCGTGGCACAAAGAAACCAGTATATAGAGAAATTTTTATAGAAATAATGTACGGAAGTATAATCAAATTGAAATCATAGATGAAAGGAAATTAAGGAAAATATTGAGTTTGAAGAAATATTGCTACTGGTTGAAATATATGCAGAAGAAAAAGGAGAAAACAAGTATATAGAGAAAAATAAGATAGTGATAAATGAAGGAGAGAAGAAAGGGAGAGTGTGGAAAAATGGTGCATCGCTATGGCTTGATTAAAGAAATGCAACTATGCAAGTCAAGTATAATATACAGTCATCAACCGACCATTATTATATCTTATATTTGTTCTTTTATCTTGCTCTCAATTTATGATGTTTCTTTGTTCTAAAACTTTAGTTATTTAGAGTAAATATTTTTTTTAAGTACACAAAATAATAATAGTGATTGAAAATTTATATACATGAATAGATCGTTGAGAAAATTGAGGTTTAAACTTCAATCATGACGTTCAACCTCAAAATTTCAATATATTTTGTCGGTTGGGTTAAGATTTGATGACTATTATGAATACATTTTATTATTAAGAATTATAAAGTATATATAATTGTAAGAAGAAAGATAATTATAGTGATAATAACAATTATTTTATAAGAAATTAAAACTCATTAAAAGTTTTGGTTTCAATTTCAAAAATTATTTATTTTTATAATTTAATAAATATAATGCAAATGATTAATCCACGTGAATGGATCTAGATTATCATGTCATATGTTATGCCATTTAAAATATATTAAATTATTTTTCATAGAATTGAAAACAAATTTGAGATTTTACAAAATTTCATTGAATTGAAAAAGCATTTGGGAATCAGAAATTAATTTTAGATAATTTTAAGTTATTGTATATGTTGGAGTGAGCCCTAAAAGTCAATCTATTTTGATAGAATTTTCTTTTGTATCATGATTGTGATTTATATATATATAATATATATAATAAGGCATTTCTTTATTATGTTTGTTTTCCAAAATAATAAAGTTTCTAGAATAGTTAGTCTATTTAATGGAGCATTAAGTATGACATAATCGTGAGACCCCATTAAACATAAGGACATTATTCTTAAAGTATCCATAGTCAAGCTTTAATATGAATTGGGATAATATTAAAGCGCAAAGACTATTATGTATGTAGACTGATGACCATATCTCACTGGTCATAGATATGTAGATATCGAGTCTATACATAGATATAAATATTATGGTTAAATAGTGGTTACCCCCTGCAAAGTAGGTTGGTTTTGGAATACCACCCTGTAAGTTTTTTTTTTAAGATCCCCCCTTGCATATTAAAGATTCTTTGGAATACACCCCTGGAGTAACACATGGGCAGAGAATCTCCTACGTGGCACCTCCATGTGGATTTTTATTAATTTTTAATTATTTTTTTTGCCACGTGGCATTAAAAATAAAATAAAAAACATAATAAAAAAAAATTAAAACAACTTATTAGTATTTACTAAAAATAAAAAAATTTATAAAAATTTTAAAAATAAAAAAAAATAGAAAAATAAAAGTAAAACAATCAAAACATAATTAATTTATTTTATAAAAATTCTAAAAATCAAAGAACTTAAAAGAAAAAAATTAAAGAAGATAAAAAATCAAAGAAGCTAAAAAAATAATTAAAAAATCATATTAAAAAATAAATAATACAAAGTTAATGATATAATTTTTCAAATTAAAGATTTTACAGAAAAAAAAAAATCAAATAAAAAAAAAAGGAGAGAAAGAGAGAGAAACAAAAAAAAACAAGGAAAGGGGAATATTATACGGTTGAGACTTTAAACAGAAAATTTAATTTCTCTAACTCCCCTCTCCACTCTCAACTTTCTCTCGCGAAGCCAAACCCAGATTCCGGCCGGTGGCCGCCAGGCCAGACGGCGGCGCCACCGTGCCGGGAGTTCAAACAACCCCAAAATGCAATTTTGTCAACCCAGATCCACGTTTTAAAACCTTCTAAACACGAATCTGAGCTTCAAATCCCCAAAAACCTTGCCAATTAACGGGATCGGAGAAGAGACGTGAGATTCTTTTTCCTGTCTCTGCTTTCTCGTGTCTCTTCTCTTTCGTTTCTGGGTTGATTTTTGTGATGGTTGTGATGGCCGATTCTGGGATTGTATGATTTTTGTTGCTAGTGATTCTACGTCATAGGTTATGGTTTTAATTAATTTTCTGGGTTTTTCATTCTTTCTAACTTATGGCCGATTCTGGGTTTTGTTCATGTATTTGTTGTTGTCTTGTTGTTCCAGAAATTTGAGAATGGGGTTTCACCAAATTTTAGGGGTGGGGTTTGTTTTTCGGGTTTTTGGATACCCATTTGAGTGTTTGGAGGAACTGTTGAAGAAAAATTTGAACTTGTTTCGTTTTGAGCTTTTGGGTCGAAGTTAGTTGATATCTGTTAATCACTGTTACTTTGGATTTTTGATGGTAAGAAAATGGTGAATTATTGATGGTGAAGATGAATAAATTGCAAAGTTGTTTAGTTTTTTCAACTCTATTTTGTGTTTGGCATGAATTTTGTGAGTGGAAGTGAAAGAGTTGTTTTGCAGAGTTGTTTGGCAAGAATTTTCTCAACTGCTCCAATTTTTTTTTAAAGATAATTGGCTTTTTTTTAGTTGTTTAGTGGACCAATTCTTTAAGCTTTTTTAGTTGTTATGGTGTTGTTCATTGTATTATGTGTGATTTTGATCTTTTGGTAGCCATGAAGCTTGCTTTGTAATAGGGTGAATGATATTGTTGCTTCTGGTGTAGTGCTCATGCTGGAAGATGTATTGTTACTTTCTGGTGTACTGTTCCAGCAGGTAGTGTTTTGGTGATTTTGCACTTCTTGTGCATTAATCACTTTTCTTTAATCAATAAATCTTAATTTTGTGAAGATTTTTTTTCTTTCTAATTTTTGGGTTTGTTATTGAGTTTTTGTGAAGAATGTGACATTTTAATTTTTTTAAAAAAATATTAATTATTTTATTTTAATAATTTTTTTTTTAAAAAATATTTTTTTTAAATAAACAAATATTAATTAATTATTATTAATTTTTAAATAACAAATAAAGAAAAAGAAACAAATCAGAAAAAAAATTGGTTTTTTTTTTTAAAATTTTTTTAATGCCACGTGGCAAAAAAAAATTAAAAATTAATAAAAATCCACGTGGAGGTGCCACGTAGGAGATTCTTTGTCCATGTGTTACTCCAGGGGGTATTCCAAAGAATCTTTAGTATGCAAAGGGGATCTTAAATAAAAAAACTTACAGGGGGTATTCCAAAACCGACCTACTTTGCACGGGGGTAACCACTATTTAACCCTAAATATTAAGAGTAATATTTATATTGGATTGACCCACCATGAGAATACTACATAGTATTTATGAAAAGTGTCATAAGTTATTCTCATAGTGATAATGGTGTATACCACCCTTAGACCTGAACCAACTGTGATCCCTAGATGTGGAGTCAAGTACTTTATCGCTATTCAAACGTTATCTGTAAAAGGATAATTATAAAGTTAGTTAATAGGTACTTCACGAATCATGCTGAGGGACATGAGTGACCTAGATGGGATTTGCCCCTCCTATTTAATAGGAGTAATATCTGTAGGCCTCTTGATGGAATATGACTGATAAAATGTGTGGCCATGCCGAACTAAGTCAATATGAGATATTGAGCTTATTCGTTGCTCAGTATATTTTGGGATCAAGAAATAAGATATTGAACCATACAAGGGTGACACGATCTATGCCTTGTGTTCAATATAGATATAAAGGGCAAAAGGGTAATTATGCACAAGTTTGTTATCACGGAAAGGTTTCGTCAGATCACATGACATTCTCGTCACTTGAGTGACAACGGCGTATTGCTAGATTCTAACAGTTGTTTATAATATTAAATACATGATTTAATGTTATTACCAATGTTACGAGAACCTACAGGTGTCACACACATAGAATAGATATATGAGAGAAATAGATAAGTTAGACTTATTTACAAGATAAATGAATAATATTTATTTATGAGATAACTAAATAAGATTTATTTATTTACAAGATAATAAGTGAGACTTATTATTAATTGGATAACTACGAAATAATTATATAGGATAATTATGAAGTAAATAGATATGATTTATTTATTAGTAGTTAGATAATTACGGAATAATTATAACGGATAATTATGCGCGTTTTAGTGTGATGAAAATTAGGATAATGACGAGTAAGTATGACTTGCTGATCACACAAGAGACCCTATAAATAGAACTCTTGTGTAGAGAACATAATAACCTAATTGAGAATCCTAGTTTTCTAAACTAAAACCGCCTCCCGACTCTCTGTCTAAAGCCTTCATTCAAGTTACAACTAGCACTGTGATTGAAGGAACTGTTCGTGTGGACTGAGTAGAGGCATCATCGCTACGTTGCTTTGCTCATGATCAGAAATCGTTTTGCTCGTGATCAGAAAAATCGTTTTGCCCGTGATCAGAAATCGTTTCTACTTCAAAGGTACTGCACTTCAAGAGGTAAACACATAAACTTATAGTTTTGTGTTATTTGATTTGTGATTAATGGTTTAATCAAGATCCGTTCATCGGGATTGTTCCGCTAAGAGGATTAATTTTTTGAAAAACCCCTCTTAAAATCCCAACAGTGGTATCAGAGCCTGGTTTCGATTAAATCATTAGATTCAAATCGACTTGATGTATGTTGATATTTATATGATGATATACTTATAATTTAATGCATCAATACGATTGGAAATTTTGTATCGGATATTTCATATAACTAATTTGTACGTGTGTGAATTCAATACAATTGAATTTTTGTTCTGTGAAAGGAGTTTCACAGGTTTTCAGCACGTTATTAAATTAAATAAGCCTAGGTGATTAATCTCCTTTTTTCAATATGGCATGAATTGTTTGTGCTGGTTATTGTTTGACGATATGCAAGGTCACTTGAAATTTGATTTTGTTTGCTTTAATTTCGGTAACAAAGAGCAAACAAGATAATATTCTTTTAGTTTTAAAATAATATACCCGATGACAAATTTTAGGTATTTTGTTTCAAATTCAAAACAGTATCTTTTAAAATTGTTTTAAAAGAAATCACTTAACTTTTGGAAAGTATTTGACTTCAAAAGGATGTTACATGAATTTGGCTATTAAAATTAATATCACTGGTTAAACACATCTCTTGGTTTATTGCTAATGTGTTAATATATATGAATAGTTATTTTCTTAATAAAGCAAGATCAGGTCCGATGAATCTGTATGCTCGCTTTGAAATTGTTTCAAAAGGTTGAATGTTAGACATTCATTTTATTATTATTATTTAATAATGATAATAACAATAATAATATAATAAAAGAGTTTATTATTGTTTGTTATGGTTATGACCTTAGATATTTGATGCATTTATTTATTTAATTAAATACGACATGCGTGTCGTGATTTATTTTATTTGAAATACGACCTGCATGTCGTGGTTTATTTTAAATATGGCCTGCGTGTCGTGCCTTTTATTTATTTATTTATTTAAATAATTTAATTGTTCGAGTTCAAGAGAAGGCAACGTCAACCGATGGTACCGATTGAGAAGCTTGAGAAGTTTGCTCATGGGTCAAAGAATTGCAATAAATTAGTTTATTTAATTCTTGCGCGTTAGGAGGTCATAACCATACTACCTAATCTATTTATTTTATGTATGTGATGCATGCAATGTGTGTTTATATATTTAATTATGTTAGTGCGTGTATCAGATGTATGCTTAACATACACTGGCATGTATGTCTTTTGTGCTTTATATAACTGTTAATATAACTGTGAGCATGAATGTCATGTACATACTAAAGACACGTGTATAAGATACACATCTCGGTGAGATAAAATTTAAATAAAATCCCTAAAGTACGCATAAAGACTAATATTGAAAATGTAGGTTTTGCCTTCGCAAGGTGCATTTTCATACTAGTAAGATGTGTAAATATTAAGTTAAATGCTTTCCGAAGAATAACACCCTTTAAGACTAATATCGAAATGTGTGGGTTCGCCTCCGCGAAGTGCACTTTCTATAATAGTAAGATGCGGTGAGGTAATTTCTAATTTATCCGATTGTTATTTTTTGGGTCTAACTTAACTAAATTATTTTAATAAGATTAAAATGAATTTAGAAGCAATGATTGGGAAACATCTATATGATAGATTAGATAAAGAGTTATTCGCCCAATTGATTTGAAAGTTGTATGAGATACAATTGGAAGGAGTTCCTACCTAAATAATTATGTTTTGGGGGATCAGCCCCCACTGACTCAAAACATAGTGAAATATGGATTTCAACCTACTAGAAAATCATCCAATGAGATTTTCCGAATCAATTGTTAAGGGTCATTTGGTTTGAGTAAAAAAGTGGGAGCATATTTAATTAAAGACCTAGTTAAATATGTTTAAATTATGATACAAATATTCTTGTTTTGTAATTAGATATATTTGGCATATATTTTATATTTTACTGTAAATTTCCTTACGAAGGACAAAAAGTTCATAAAGGAGTTTCTGAGTTGGTACATGTAATTGAGAATTGTTCTCTCAAGTACGAGAAAAACTACTAATAGTTTTGAAAGAGTCAAAATGGAAGAAAGAAGTAAGACTTCTCCATACATCGTGTTATAGAAAGTTAAATTATCTACTTTTGCATCTTAGGTATATGATACCAGATGTTAATTTCATATTTGTTGAAATATGAAGTTTTAAAGAAGCGAAAAATTGACTATAGCCAAAGTCAACCTACGTTAAGAATGAAATAGTTTCATTGATCGTAGAAGTTGAATTTGATATGGAACCAAATAATTGTTATTATGTTTCATTTAATAATAGAAGTATTGAGCGTAAACCTTGTATTGACAAGAGAAGGACCGCTCGTTTGAATAATAGACAAGTGTTGTTTCATTATCCAAACTATTTTTCTATTCTAGTGTTCTAATCAAGTAATGGAATTGAGTTCCATAAACTTGATAACCTCATCTATAACAATCATGAATAAGGATCAAATAAGATTTGAACCTTATACATGTTAGTGGCAATTGTTTAGTACTAATAAGTGACGCACACATTTCTGAACTCCATGAATAGAAATTTTGGACTTATTTGATTTTATCATTTGAAGGATGTGAGTACCACTTTTGAATATAGTTCACTATGTCAATTACCAACTAATGTAAAGTGACATTTGATCTATTTGAACTATATACATATGAGAAGTATATGGACCACTAAACTTGTTTGCTAGATGTAATCTTGTTTCTCTTACTTCATTACTAATAAGCTTAGTAGATGTGGATACGTGCATTTAGCATGTATTATAACTCCTTGAATTTGTTCTAAGAATTCATAAATGAAGTAATGAAATAATTTTGAAAAGTATTAAGACCATACGAATAGGTCGTGATGGTAAATACTTAATAAGGAATATAATCTAACTATTTATATTACACTATGTTTGACATGGTTACATATAGGATAGTTAGTTTATATCTCGGTGACTCTTTCAGAAAATTATTCTTTACCCACAACAAGTTCCAATAAAAGAAATCATAAAGACACCATATTTGATATGGAGGTAAGAGTACTTGATTTGACTTTATGATAATTTGAGGTTGTAAGGTTTATTAGATAAACTTAATCCCAACTTGGATGAATGTTTCTTTGTGGAAGTACCTAAAGGATGCTAATTTTACAACACTCTAAGATAAAAGTTGTTTTGTCGCTATAACTGAAATATTTCTTTAGAAGGAATATGTATCTAAAAGAGACAGTGGGAGTGGTGTAGAACTTGGATTAATTCAAGTACCACAAAACATGTTCTTTCAAAATTGGAACACGAACCGATTCCACAAGGTTGTTGTTGAAGCATCGGTTCGAGTAGCACAAGACCTATACAAGTCAGAAATGTCATATCACAAGGCTGAGATACATGGTCTTACCATAACTCAACAAGATGATACGATACTCATGGAAGATGAGAATGTGACTAACTAGGAGGTCAAGAGTGACCTAATTAAATTTTGGGAAGTGGTTAAATGCCATGGAATCTTATATAAAGTCCATGTACACAAACAATATATTGATATTGGTTTTGTCATCTAAGTTGATTAGACCCATATGATGAAAGTGAATCTTCTTATAAAAGACTGTCATGGATGGTATTGTGAATACCTTTAAGGTGTGATTGAGTTTGGAAGGTTTCACGCAAATCATAATGCAAATTATGATGAAACCGTTACTTCAGTCATAATGTTTAAAACATCTTGATTCCACTTGCAATTGTTGTATGATATTATTACGAGTTCTGGCAAATAGATAACGAGTATACATTTCTCGGTTGGAATGATCTTACATATGTATTTGACATATGTATAGGGTTTCGTTGATCAAGAGAATGCTAGAAAAGTATATAAATTACAAAATTCATTTATGAATTAGTGCAAGCTTCCTAAGATTTAAATTATTTTCTTTTATTTATGAAGTTTTATGAAAACTTTGATTAATAAATATAAATCTTGTGCATACAACGAGGATAGTGGGAGTATTGAAATGAATCTGGTATAGTATGTTGGTGACATGGAGACGTAACTATATTTTGATGAAAGACTTAGGTGAGACTTCCTAAAAGTTAGGAATAAAAAAAATCAAGATCTATAGTGATAGATTCTTGATATGCCTCAACCTAGATACATATTTGACGATGTGTTTAGACACCTCATATGCTTAATTTTATTGAAATGATAGCATCTGTCACATGATGTATTTTTATCTCAAAAAATGACAATCTCATTAGATGAGAAACAAATACATGAGAGGTAACCATATGCTTTGGCAATTGGATTAATAATTTACATCATGATATGTATTGGACCAGATGCACCATATGCTACTAGCATAAATAATATGTATCAAATTATTTCTAGTATTGGTCACTAGATCACTATCAAAAATATCCATGGATGTCTTAAAAGAACTAAGGACGGCTTCTTGGTTGGATCTATAAATAATCATTGTAAATGAGTTACAATGATATTGATTTTCCAAACTGATGAACGGTATATCCAGATTGTAGTCTGGAATAAAATTTTATGATCGGATGTCAACTCTGTAAGCTTGCAAGCTTCAGAAGGCTGATATATCTATTACAAAGGTCAAATATACGATTTGGATCATTTGGCTCATAAGATGGGCATAAAATGGTTTTCATTGCGTTGCAGATTCCCTTGAACTCACTGAAAGTGATAGCGGTTTAATCATGCAAGAAAAGAAAACTAGATCTCACCAACGATTCAAATATATATTTTGACACTTTTATTTCCTTTCGATAGAAGATCGAAATTGTAAGTTGAAGTCTGTGCAGGGTAACAACGCAGGAATGTGTTCCTTATCCACTAATAGAGAACCTTGCATAAAAGATGCTTGGTGATCACGCTAGTCCAATATATGTTGGGTTAATATCTGATTGACTTTAGTGCTAGTGGGAGATTGTTGGAGTGAGCCCTAAAAGTCAGCCCTAAAAGTCAATCTATTTTGATAGAATTTTCTTTTGTATCATGATTGTGATTTATATATATATATATATATATATATATATATATAATAAGACATTTCTTTATTATGTTTGTTTTTCAAAATAATAAAGTCCCTAGAATAGTTAGTCTATTTAATGGAGCATTAAGTATGACTTAATCGTGAGACCCCATTAAACATAAGGACATTATTCTTAAAGTATCCATAGTCAAGCTTTAATATGAATTGGGATAATATTAAAGCGCAAAGACTATTATGTATGTAGACTGCTGACCATATCTCACTGGTCATAGATATGTAGATATCGAGTCTATACATAGATATAAATATTAAGAGTAATATTTATATTGGATTGACCCACCATGAGAATACTACATAGTATTTATGAAAAGTGTCATAAGTTATTCTCATAGTGATAATGGTGTATACCACCCTTAGACCTGAACCAACTGTGATCCCTAGATGTGGAGTCAAGTACTTTATCGCTATTCAAACGTTATCTGTAAAAGGATAATTATAAAGTTAGTTAATAGGTACTTCACGAATCATGCTGAGGGACATGAGTGACCTAGATGGGATTTGCCCCTCCTATTTAATAGGAGTAATATCTGTAGGCCTCTTGATGGAATATGACTGATAAAATGCGTGGCCACGCCGAACTAAGTCAATATGAGATATTGAGCTTATTCGTTGTTCAGTATATTTTGGGATCAAGAAATAAGATATTGAACCATACAAGGGTGACACGATCTATGCCTTGTGTTCAATATAGATATAAAGGGCAAAAGGGTAATTATGCACAAGTTTGTTATCACGGAAAGGTTTCGTCAGATCACATGACATTCTCGTCACTTGGGTGACAACGGCGTATTGCTAGATTCTAACAGTTGTTTATAATATTAAATACATGATTTAATGTTATTACCAATGTTACGAGAACCTACAGGGGTCACACACATAGAACAGATATATGAGAGAAATAGATAAGTTAGACTTATTTACAAGATAAATGAATAACATTTATTTATGAGATAAATAAATAAGATTTATTTATTTACAAGATAATAAGTGAGACTTATTATTAATTGGATAACTACGAAATAATTATATCGGATAATTATGAAGTAAATAGATATGATTTATTTATTAGTAGTTAGATAATTACGGAATAATTATAACGGATAATTATGCGCGTTTTAGTGTGATGAAAATTAGGATAATGACGAGTAAGTATGACTTGCTGATCACACAAGAGACTCTATAAATAGAACTCTTGTGTAGAGAACATAATAACCTAATTGAGAATCCTAGCTTTCTAAACTAAAACCGCCTCCCGACTCTCTGTCTAAAGCCTTCATTCAAGTTACAGCTAGCACTGTGATTGAAGGAACTGTTCGTGTGGACTGATTAGAGGCATCGCTACGTTGCTTTGCTCGTGATCAGAAATCGTTTTGCTCGTGATCAGAAATCGTTTTGCTCGTGATCAGAAAAATCGTTTTGCCCGTGATCAGAAATCGTTTCTACTTCAAAGGTACTGCACTTCAAGAGGGAAACACATAAACTTATAGTTTTGTCTTATTTGATTTGTGATTAATGGTTTAATCAAGATCCGTTCATCGGGATTGTTCCGCTAAGAGGATTAATTTTTTGAAAACCCCTCTTAAAATCCCAACAGTATATGGATCTTTCCCGTCACATTTTTGACGAGATCCTGGTGGAACGTGAGGGGTTCTCCTTCAAACTTGCAATGGTATATGAACGTTTATCTGATTTTTGTATGCACTGTGGAATTATAGGGCATAGTGTTCAAACTTGTAACTGGCTAAAACCGTCTGAAGCGAATGTTGATAACCGTGGCAAAATGATTATCACAATCAAGAAGGAAGTCGTGAACAAGCAGTACGTATCAAAAAAGAAGGACAATGTCTTACCTAGAACTTCTGCTGAAGTGGTTAAAGTGGAAAATAATCAGCAATCCAATTTTATAGGACTGCAGCAGGAAAAGAAGCAAAATGAGGAGCAGGAAACAGAACGCCAGCAAGCACATGAGAGCCTCAAAATTCCTGGTAATGATAATGGCGCAATTCCCGATGCTAATGATGGAGTTGTTGTCAAGCATTCAACCTCCTTTAGTATGACTCTAAATAATGTTCATGATGACATTGTTTATTGGAAATATTCATATTGATGACCCGGTGCTGCAACAAGTGACCACTAAGGATGTGGCTGGTGTTAATGTTGTTAATGAAGATTTGAACCACGAAGAGAAGAAAATAGATGATAACTCCTCTAGTATTCCAGATACACAAGTAGCATTTGTGAAAGAAGCTGATGCAGTAGAAGTTGAAAACATCACCTCGGTGGCTAACAATTTTGATGCCTCTGCTCGTGCTATACCCGATACAACACAAAGGATTATGATATTGTCGGATGATGAGTTTGATGAGGTGGTCCAAGCAGACCTTCAAGTAATTAAATAAGCTTAGGCCGCAATGGAGAAAGGAGAAAAACCTTTCACCCCCGTTGTTTCTAAAAGTCAAAAGAAAAGGATAAAACAATTGGTTCGGAGTGTTGGGCAGACATATAACAATCGTTCTAGGGGTGACACATCTCACAAGTCCCTATGAAATGAGGGGGGTTTTGGAAAATCGAAAGCTCGAGTGCTTTGTGAATTCTTTGTGTATGGATGATTATTTTGTACTGCTTTATTTTGTTTACTTTTGGGGTAAGGTTCGGTCCCCCCCCATGTACATATTTTTTTTATATTAATATGAGATATAGGTATAGGATGACAGTATTTAGGTGTGCCAACTTAATTGAAATATCTATTCGGTCTTTGATGCCTAAATGCTCTTAATTTATAAAAAAAAAAAAATAGAAATATATCAATGCCATTAATAATATTTTATAGTGCGTGGCACCAAACATGTTACAAATGAAATTGGATGGAGACCAAATTATTATTTTTAAGAGAGGAGGCCAAAATTTCCAAAAATTTAAAATAAAGGGTCAAAATAGCATTTAAGTAAAAAAAGTAAATTACAAACATGGCCTCCCACGTAGCTTCGCGCCTCCGCCCCTCCGCCACTGCCTTGCCGCCTAACTAACATGCCAACTCCCGACATCAAACCATCATACAATGCCAACTTTTCCGCGAATCTACCATTCATCACTTCCTCCACGGAATTCCTAATACTATCTCTTTTCCCAAAGATTCATCATCATAAATCACACAAGTTGCAAAGTTTCCATGCTTGTTCGGATCCGTCAACACCAGAATGCGATCAATCAATTTGTCAGTGCTTTTTCTGTTTATTGTTTGTCCATCTTATTCCATTCTGTTAAGAATAATATTATTTTTTATCATTCGATTTCACCAAATTCTCAAAATCTTAACAAATTCATTTTTTCAAATTTCAGCAAAGGAAACAATCTAATATTCTTCCTAAAAACAGATGACGGAATTTATATCTAACAATAAGAATCGTTTCTGGATTCTGCGTCCTGTTTTCGATTTCGATTAGTAGGTGAGGTGTTTTTTTAGGGTTTTTTATTGTTATGATTATTAGTTGTTGCATTGGTGCTTTTGTGATATGACTATTTGTTCTGTATTTTGTTCGATGCTTGAGCCTGTTTGAATTGACTTATTTGAACTTATCTACGGGCATAAGTGTTGTGTGACTATTTGAGAGAATTTTGTAAACAGCTTATCTACTGATGACAAGATTTTTAGGTTTATTATCATAAGTTCTCCGAGATAGCTTATCAAAATAGCTTATTCAAAAATGATTTAACTTTATTTTATCTTATGCTATAATCTGCAAATAAGTTGTTTATCCAAAGAGGGTCTAAATCATGTTTCAGTTCTACGATGTGTTAAGTGTGTTTGATGCTTAGATGTATGATTTGAACCGTGATCCATTTGTTCATCTAGATAATTTGATATCAAATGTCTTTATCTGATATGCATATGGAAACTATTGAAATTGTATGGCACCTGAAGTTTACAAAAACAAGGGCATAATGTATATGATGAAGTTATCAAGAAAAAAGCCAGGAAAAAGTCGAAATGATCACATAATCGAGTGTAAATTATAGGATTTCATAAAGTCTAGGAGTCGAGTGTAGATTGGCTATAATCTGCAGAATTGTTTCCTCTAGCCTTTGAACAAGTTCAATGTTCATTTTAAATGTCTTATGGTATGCATCCAATTATTCATTCTAGTTTCTTATTGATGCCTGTAGTATGTATGGCTGCTTGAGACCAATCTTGTGTTGTGTTCTTTGAATTGAAGCTTTCTTTTTATGCCTTGTGTTATGATTGAAAAAATAAATGTTTTTACATATTTATTCCTTACTTTTAAACTTTCCAAAACGACTCTTCTTCTGTCAAAAAAAAAAAACACAAAGACTCTTCTTATACACTCAGCATGAAGATGACCTGTTTGGCATCCCTTTTATTTGATGACAATGCGCAGATTAGGACTAAGAATTGGATTTTTTCATGTCTTAGAATTTGGAAAAATCATATGTAGTAATACTTATAGTGTCTAAACAGATATAAATTTAGTCAATACTTTCCTTGTTTGTGTTACTAACAGAACATGTATGATATCAATAGTATATTGAGTAGTTGCATGTTTGTTAGAATCTTCTACTAATTTTTTTCTTCTTTAATGAACTAGTTCTATACGAGCCAATTTTTTTTCACTAAACAGGACTCTTCTGCAGTATAGTAAAAGTTGGAGAAAGGCAACAATTTCAATGTACTTGACGCGGATATAGTGCAGACTGCCACGAGGATGGCATTTGTTGTTGCAACCATCTCAGATAACTCTGGTTCTCATCAAACTTTGACTGAACTATTTTTAATTTTGATATATCTACTCTTTCATTTTAGATTGTATCATTGAAAAACATAGGATGAGTAGATTAAAGGTGAAAATATACACACACCATATAAATATATTAAAACACCCTTAT
Organism: Trifolium fragiferum; assembly: GCA_954870985.1. Lineage (NCBI taxonomy): Eukaryota > Viridiplantae > Streptophyta > Magnoliopsida > Fabales > Fabaceae > Trifolium > Trifolium fragiferum. Next base: position 13,195,738 of record OX940795.1, on the reverse strand, counting down.
AAAAGCATAAAAGCTATATTATTCCACAATTATTATCTAACATCAACAACTTCTAGAAACAGATGAAGTAACTTATTACAATTAGCTATAATTTAACAAAAACCTAATATTATTCAATATATATATTACAATAATAATCCTCTACTTGTCTAGTACATAATCATATTTTTACCAGCCTTAGATAGAGTCTTCCAATAGTAGGTTGAGTAAATGATATCCGAAAACAATGATAATTGCAAACGTATGTACAGAAGTATTGGGAGGAAGCAAAGTATTGCAATGCAAATAGGAACCCACTTCGAACCATGATAGTATATTATGAAGAAGGAACTACTAAATGCTACCATCATGCTTGTTATGGAGATGAATAGTGCGATCAATCCAAATATTAGCTTTAAAGGCAGTGATTTGTAAAAATCATACTCTCCATAACGCGAGACAAGAATAGACAAGAAAATCAATATTGCAGTTGAGGATGAGATGAATGCAAATGCATCGGATATTGAAAACACCAAGAATGGTGTTTTTTTTAAGTAGTTTGGTTTTCCTGTGTCATCATTTGTACCGCCTGGTAAACTAGTTGCAGCTGCGAAAACTCCGGTAGCAATGACAGTTGCAATTAGCATACAAGACTCGGCAGTTTTTTTCATCCACGACTCTGCATTTTCCCTTAGTTTTTCATGCTCATTTGAGAATAATTCTTGTGCAGTCAAGCCTACTGAGTTTCTACTCTTTATTTGTGCTGGCAACATTATCTTCTTTACTTTCTATCATATAAAAATGTATATATGTTAAGTAAAAATAAAAAATATATAATGATTAAGTTTCCTTTATATTGTATTATAGGACAATATATGTTACATTAAGACCAATTGTGATCATGTGCTTCCCTAGTGGGTCAACTCAACTCAAAATGGAAAATGGATTATGCTGGTCCAGTCTAGAGGACATAAGTTCGAGCCAGGCTTGGTAAGACCCAATTTTTTAACAAATAATAATTATATTAGTTTCAAAATAAAGATGATTGTTCTTCTCCCTGTGTTGCTCAAGCAATAAAAATATACTATCAGAATTCAGAAGATATCTTCCATTAGGATACACTATCGAAAGATATCTTCCGGTAAAATGAGGAGGATTATGAGCAATTCAGAGGAGGAGAAGATTAATGACATTAAAAAAATGCATAAGAGATCCATTCGGGCTCAGCAGACCGAACCAAAATCATCCGATTGTTTTTGGATCTATAAGGACAGAGCCCAACTCAGACTAAAATACGGGCCCATTAAGCCGAACCCGAATTTCACCCCTTGAAGTGAATAAATAGCCAAATTTCACCACTAGATTCATGCATATTGCATTGTTCATATCAATTAAACTATGCTCACGGCCTCACGGGGACAATTTCACCGCTTTATAACCTTATTAAAATCATAAAATGCATAGCCATGAGATAAAGTAGTTGTACCTCAAACCATAATAACTCGACACACATTTGAAAAGCTGCTCCAGAAACCAATTCAAGTTGACTTCGTGGTGCTAATTTTGCAGCCAAGTGCAATATAGTGTTTCTTTCATCATCTTCATATGTCAATATGATACCCTTTATATGCCCTATTTGATGTACAAAATTGAAGATACTAGCATGTCGATGCAAAACAGCTATGTGTAATATAGTTCGATATTTGCTATCCACATCCCATATCAAGCTAGGATAAACACTAATAAGCTCTGATAGAAATCCAAAATTACCAACTTCTGCAGCATCAAATATTAGTTGAGAAGGATGATTTATGATTTCATTTAACTTTGATTTTTCCAAGTGTTTGTTGACAATTGTGGTCCAAAGAAATTTAACCAATTGGAAAACCACATGTTTTTTCATGCCTGCAATTGATACAAATTTTGTTACTTAACATTAATGAAACAAATGCGAAAGAATAGGTAAAAAAAAAAAGGATATTGTACTTAATTACCGGGATTGATCATTATAGGATCATGATCATGTTCTGGACCATGACAACCAGAATCTAAAGGCATTTGATTTTGAGCCAACAGATGCAAAGCTGTCTCTTCATTCACATCACGTTCAAAAGCTAGAGATTTCCTCTCTCTTACCATTTTTAAGGCCAAGTCTGAAATTTTTAAAAAATATTATGATCAATATTTTTGCACCAGATAAGATGGTATAAGTGTCGCGTGTGGTATAAGGATAAATCAATGTTTGAAAATCACTCAGTATTTTGATGAGGCTAACATTGCCACTATTTAGTAGAAGTTCAGAGTCATTCATGTCTTTATGGCCGTGACAAACTGTATGAATGTTGAGATACTAATATTTGTTTCGTTTTTTTTTTTTTTGTAGAATTAGCACTTACTGGATTGCTGTCGGATTCATTAATACGAGTAATACTATGCACTTTTACTCACGATAAGGGACATCTGTTGTTAGAATTCCAAACTATTTTCAAGCAGTGATCCACCATAGACATATGAGGTACTCCCTTTCTCAAAATATTAGTAAATACTGAAATACTTACCATATATGCCAGTGTAGATACAAGTAAAGAACAATAAAGTCCACTCTTTATCTTCAAAACCATCTTAGATGCCAAGTCATTTTGCATCTTCCTTGCATTGCAGCAAACTGAATTGGAGTATATCCATTTCCACCCCTTATTACTGGTAACTCCAGTAACTGTTTGTCTCTTTCTAGCATTAAGTCGACAATTTCAATGTTTCCAGCTGCAGCAGCTATACAAAAAGCAGTGTTGCCCTTACTATCTTGCAACATTATATCGTTGTCATCCAGCATTTTCAATAGTCGTTTCACGAAGTGAATGTGGTTAGCACCGGCTGCAATATGCAGTAGTGTAGGCCACCCATATGTTATGGCAGCATTTTTGAGCTTATTATCTTTGTCTAAGATGCGCTTGGCTGCTGGCCAGTTTCCTTTTAGTGCTAGCTTGTGAAGGGGAACACAAAGGTTCAAAAACTTGTCACCTAGAACAGAGCAATTCTATTGCTTCAGAATTTACTATTTAAATATCTCATCTACATGTACAATGCAAGCAATTGAAAGATTAAAAATAGTATATATCAAGATAGAATTCTATTTCCTTATTAATGTGTGCATTTGTCTATCACTTATCAATATTTTAATTTTAAATACTCAAGAAAACTATTTGTTTTTCTTGTATAGAAAATATCAAATCGTCAATGTCATATTGTCTAAGATTATTTTGAACAGGTATTTTCTAAGATTATTAAAATTCGATATAATAAAAATAAATGATGAGATAAGTTTGAAGATTTTAATTGGTTGGTGAGTACTGAGTATTATCCTCCAGAAAGAAAGTTTTACTATTAGACATGTTTGATTGATATTCCGTCCCCAATTATATGCTTCTCTTCAAAGATAAAGTTTGTTCCTAAAGCTCCTTTTCAAAATTTTAGACACATTTATTAATACTTTTCCATACATAATCTTACTTTACATTAAAATCCGAAAAAATATATATGAATTACACTGTTAACTTTTCTTAATATGCGTGAAAAATACTTATGAAAGCTTTATGTACCAAAAAAAAAAAAAAAAAAAAGGGACAGATGGAGTATAATTCAGCGGGGCCCAAGCCCTCTCAAGAAGCAATACAGTTAAACTTGACATCGGGACCATTAGTTAAAATCAAGCACTATAACCACTTGAACATTTGAATTTCAATTAATTTTATTATGAGTATTTCAAAATTATCTCACTTGTAAGATAATCAACTATTGTTGAAAGGGTGCAAAATTTGGAAAATTTCATGTTGCTACTTAAAATGTGAACTCAGTTTCCGCTTTAATTAGCGATCTAAATACAAATATCTTCATAGAGAATGGATCCTCTCCATTGTTTTCTTAATTTTCTTCAATTTTTACATTTCAATTCTTAATCAATTTTTTTTAAAAAAAAATTCAATTTTATCCTCTTTTAATAATATGGATGGTATAGATTATACTTTATTCCCTCAATTATTTTTTACAATTGAGATAATCCACTCTCATTTTCATAAGGGTGAAGGAAGGGTGAAGGGGGAAAATTAGATTTTATAAAGTTCGTTAGTTAAATTGCGAACTCGGTTAGATTTTATAAATATTAGATTTCAGAGTGAACTTTTCTTTCTTCTAGATTTTACACTCTTTTAACACTTGCTAATTATCTTGCGATGACAGTATTTTTAAAAATCCAAGGAGCACGTAGAAAGGAAGGGGCACACCAATAAACACTTATTATATTATCAAATATTTAATATTCACAACTAAAAATTTGGCTATAAAAAATGGACAATTAGGCCTCAAAAATTTTTAGGCCCGACTTAATGGATCTGGCCGCACCCGCACCTGTTGTGGGTCGACCATGATCTAAAGTTAAAGACTTTCTTTTTCCGTCTTGTTTAGTTCTTACGCGTTCTATGTGTTTCTATTTTTACTTTTTTGCTACTGAAGTAGTGGACTCTATAAAAATGAGAAATTTTTGAGAAATATTATAAATATTCATTTGCTACTTAATTAGCAAACGTTATGAAAAAAATAATCTGGTAGGGTGTCTTGAGAAATATTGTATCCAATACTTAAGTAACGAATACAGGTATTTTGATAAATTCGTATGGCGCGCGAGAAATAAGTGAGGTGACAAAAGAAAATCTCTTAAAGTTATGCGACCAGTAAGTTTTTATTTTTATTTATCTTTAATTTTCTATAACTTTTCATTCTAAAAAAATATTATAATTAAAAAGACACTAAAAATATTATTTTCATTACCTTTTTCTTAGAGTGTGTCTAAAATTCACTTCTCAAAAATAATTTAAAGGTGAACCTATATTATTTTTATTAAAAAGTAATATTTTTTTAATACTAAAACATGGATGTAAAAAAATAATATTGTATTGAATAAAAAAATATAATGTTTTATTATTATTTACTATAAACAGTAGAGTTCACTTTTAGACAACCCTATAGATTATAGATTGCATTTTTGAGATAAAAATAGATTGCATTTTAATATAGACTACAATAAAGTTCAGTTAAGAATTGTTTCTATTTCTATTAAAAATTAAATTTAAATTCTTTCGATAATTCATTATAAAAAAAATTTAATAACTATTTGAATTCAACGTCTTGATTGAATATTTCTTAAATATTTATTGATATATGTGACGATGGGATGGGATATCATAAATTTTAGTTTTTTTTTTTCTCTAAAGATTGTTTTGAGTGAGAGAGAATATGTACATACTTGCTTCCTCTATAAACTCGAGGTTAGGCGTGTTGAATCTTGCTGATGCAGCCGTTTGTGCTCCTGATACTAGAGTTGTAGATTTAACGAGAGATGTTGTCACTTCCCTGTCCAATAGTATATTTTTCAATTTTTAATTTGGGAGAATATTACAACCATGTATTTAACAAAATTATGAGTAAATGATCAATGTGTCCTGTGTTACATATTTTTTGTCAAAGGACGAAAATAAATATTCACTCTAAACTTTATAAAGTCAAAGTCATCACATTACATTAGTGTTTATAATTTTAATTTTAAGGTGAATAAGTAAAGTATTTAGGATTAAAATCTTGATTTCTTCATATAAAATCAAATGTTCCTATTAAGTACTAATTCAAGTTCATAGACATTACAATACATATTTTTAACACACATTTTTTCAGCACATTCTTTTTTATTGATTAACATTATATGAATTTTAACTGATAAAAGATCAAGTATTTGAAATATATAAGTTAGAAAGTTGTGTTGTTATCATGTTATCGCTGATCAAATAAAAGTTTCAACATGCATACCAAAACATAATTTCTTGAACACAAAACATAATTTTTTTTGCTTTCGCACCAATTTTCGACACATCAAAGGTGGACGACTAATTCGACTCGTGCGTAGATGCATGCGCACTGGTCAAACGTTATTCTCCTGAGAATCGAAAAAATCACTCAATTTTTTTTTAAAAAGAAATTCACCCAATTTAATGCAAAGAGACTTGTTTTGAAATTGGATTACTTGCAATCAAAGATTTGTTTATTCACAATGTCGGTACATATGTGGTCGTTGGATTGAGATTACTTTTGAATTTTCTATAGGAAATTTCCAATTTTAAAACATGGACCGCTTGATGTTTAAAACATTGACCGTTTGATTTCGATCTAACAATATAACATACTAGTAATATATCAAGTTTAAAATTTTGAATGTATGAAACACTTAACTTGTCAAGTTCTTTCCACATTTCTTTGGCCGTCTGACAACTTGAAATTCTTTTAAGATAATCTAAATTTAAGGCACAACTTAAAATATTTTTGGCTTTTGCTTCTTGCTCCATGATCTTCATATCTTCATCATTGAATTCATCTTCAGATTTCACAAACTCTTCACCATTTATTATTTTTTTTGGAATTTTTGGTCCATTCTTGATCACAAGCCAAAGTTTGAAGTCAACGGATTGGATGAATATCTTTATGCGTTCCTTCCATTCATCATAATTTGTACCGTCGAAGTATGGTGCCTTTAAAATGGAACTTCCTTCAACGATGGTTGTGTCCATATTTTCTTTAATTGTTATTATCTGCAATGCAATGATATGTTTCCTCATTAGGCTCGGATATTTGTTTTTCTTTAATTTTTATTATATATTGTTTTTTCAAATTGGATATGTTCTATGTGAAACTGCAGAATTTTGTGAAATTTAAATGATATCAAATGTCTAATTTAACAATCAAACTTAAACTTTAATTTAAAAGACTCACGTCATCTCGTATAAATAGTACTTAGTTTTCTTTGACAAGAGAACTTATAACATTTTATCAATAATATAAATACTCTTTTGGTTATTTTAATATATTTTTAGCATAAAAATGTTTTCTCGATGACTCACGAGTATGGTTTTTAATAAGTCGTTAGGCCTTTATGATTTTTCTCGTTAAATTTGGTTTTTAGGTGCGCTTGGGGACAAAAAATTTAGGACCACCTATGATTCCTTATTAGTGGATGTCCTATTTAGCATGTCTCATGATATTATTTTCGTCACCAAAAAATGTCTCATAATATTATTGCATATTATTGTCTTTCTCCCGCCGTCCAAAGAAAGAACCACGTCGGTCAATATAGTACAACTATTGTATATTTGCCATTTCTCTCAAATCTTTAGTCTTTTTAAATTTTCGACAAATAAGTTATTTTCATCTATATTTTATTAAGAAAGAAAAAAAAAATGTTTTAATTTTTTGTAAGAATATAAATAGTAAAACATACCTTAATTTCTTAAAAAGATCAAAGTTATGAGACAAAAATAAATAGCTAAAAGGATCAAAATTTTGAAACGGAGAGAATAACTTTTTTTTATCAAAAATATTAAAAATTAAAAGAAGAATGAGATATTAAATAACGTATATTTTTTAAATAAATTATATGTACTAATGTCTTGACGGAAATATATTGATGATGATAATTATTTAACCTTCTTTTTTGTTGTGATTAGTTATTAAGAAAAAAAAAATTATTTATTAAAAAAATTGAAAATAAACTTTTGTGTGAACGTTAGTATTTTTCAACATATACAAATATTTCCTTTTAAAAAAAATAATATACTAGTATTTGTATAGAGTGAAGGGCAAAAGTGACGATAAAAAAATTTCACTAAAAATGATATTCTCTTTATATATTGGTATAGATTTTGATGTGTATCTAAAAAAATGTTTTTTTTTATATATCTATTAGTTAATACTGGTATTTACATTTTAGTGTTAAAGAATTCAACACGACCGATCCATTCAAATAGTGTTTATACTAAAAGAAGTTGCGTGGGATTATTTATGGCTCGTTTGGATTGACTTACTTTTAAGGTTACGCAAACAACTTATGGAATTTTTAAGCATTATTATACGTTTGTCAAGGTAGTTTATAATAAAATAGCTTATAAAAATATAATTTTCATTAATTTAAACTTATAAAATAACACCAAACTTAATTTATATTGCATAAGTTGTTTGCATAAGCTAAAAAATAAACTAATCCAAAGAGGACCTTACTCCCTCTCTTCCTCTCCCTCTCAAATCATCAAGAACTAGATAAAAACACTATAATCTCGTGTCAATGAAGACAATCCTTTCTCCCATCCTTTTTATAGATTCGTTTCTGAAATATAAAATAAATGATTAAGTTTTGGTGGGAAAAAATAAAGGAGCAAAAGATATGAATTTAATATCGTTCGAATTTCATCACTTTTAATTTAAATTCCAAAACAACAATTTATTTATAAAGGCTGGTAATAAAATTACTCTTAGGTTTTTTATTACATAAAAACAAAATTCTTAGATTTTAATATATGTTGGATGGTCACTCCAATGGTCATATAGATGCTCATCTGAAACACATCTTCTGAACTCTACATATTCTACTTCTCCACATTTAAAATATTCCAGTCTTGGTGGAAGAAAAAAAAAAAAGTTTCCTTACATTTTGGCTAATATAGTATAACCACCAATTTGCGGCTGAGATTTCAACCCGACAAAGAAAATGTTAAGCTATGCCATACCTGGAAATATGTAAAGAGTACTTTAATTTTCTCCTACTACACTTGCCTGCAAAAATATGACAAATAATGTGTAAGCGTGTAGTTTTGACTTTTGAGAAATATTATAAAAATTGGAAATATAATAAATGAATTTACAGGAAATTACTCACATTTTTATAGTAATTAATACTAGTATAGTATAATAGTCGGATTCTTGTTCAAATTGAAATCATATTTAGCTTGAAGAAATATTGCTGCTGGATGAAATTATATATAACCAAATAAAAGGAGACAACAAGTGCATAGAGAAAAAGGAGATAGTGATAAATGAAGGAGAGAAGAAGGGGAAAGTGTGGAAAAATGGTGCAGCCCTATGGCATGATTAAGTTATATAAGTCAACAACCGACAATTATAGTTTATTTTTTGTTCTTATGCACTGTCTCAAAAATTGTTGATGACTTCAAGTATCTCTAAATGTGTAATGTGTCATTTAAAAAAAGTATTTTAAATCATGTAGTTAATTTTGTTGATAATCAAATTTGTGCTTATTACAACTTAATTTTTGGTATGCAATATTTGACTCATAATTTTTTTTCGCAGGCCACCCCAAATTATTTTAGGCTAGCTCCGCCAATAACTCTCTAGTTATCATGGTTTAATGGTCATTGTTGCAAGTAGGAGGGAAAAAAGAGGAAGAAAAGAAAATTGCGGAAAACTATTTCGACTAACATTAATCCAAATACATATATTGGTTTCCGCAATTTTCTTTCCTTCCTCTTTCTTTTCCTCCAACTAAACGGAGCCTTAAGTGATGTTAAAAAAATGACATAATATTTGGAAACTATGATAAAAATGTGTTACTTATTTACTCTAATGGTAAAAAACCAACTAACATGGTTGGGAAATTTATCACTTTTTTTGAAAAAAATATTTCGTTGTAAAGGAAATGGATTACATAATTTAATTCTATATTCGTGATAAATATTTTCTTTCTTGAGAGTTGTAATTGAGAATAGTTTGTTTCAACACAACATAAACACCTTAGAGCCCCTCGAAATTGGATCCTCTCCAATTTTTTCTCTCATTTTTCTCTCCAATGGTAATCTTAGTCATTCATTCAATTTATTTCTCTCTTCTTAAATGTTTTTATGCTCTTTATAATTTATCAATCATTAGATTAACAAAAGGAGAATAAACATGAGAAAAAAATTGGAGAGGATTCAAATCCGAGCCCATGTGCTCAATTGAATTTGCACGGAAGGCATGGTAGAAAATTGTGAAAAAAGTAAGATAAATAGCAATTGCATTCTATAGTTGCAAATGAATAATGTGCGTTCAATTTTGCACTCATTTCGTACATGTTCCATTTTGCACTCATTTCGCTCGTTGACATGGGTACTCTGAGTTTTGTCAGGAATTTGCATGAGAATTGTGAACCCGTTTCTCATATGAAAAACTAATATTTATAGGCAAACTAGAATAACCGTCAAAACCTACTTAACGTCTAACTAAACTCCACGTGTCTTCGACAATTTGAATTTCTTGGACACCTGCCAAGGCTTTCGAACGTTATCCACTTTGAATAATTTGCTAAGTCCAGAGTATGTTTTCTCCGTACTGCATAATACGTTATACAAGCAAACACACATATACATACATATATATATAATGCGACACATATATAGCAATGTCGAAGCAAACAACATATATTTAATAAAATAGGTTCCTGTCGAATTCGACAGCTTCTTCAGACTCGACAGTGAACTTACAAACTACAAGGCTTTCGACGTCGAATGCCTTAATTTTCTCTTGATTTATTAAACAACCAATTTTCAAGAGAATATTAAAATACAATAATGTACATTAAATGAGAATTCATCTTCTCACTCCAATTCATTAATGTCTGTCGAAAATACAGGCTAACAATTAGTAGGTGACGTGTTTTTTTTAGGGTTTTTTATTGTTATGATTATTAGTTATTGCATTGGTGCTTTTGTGATATGACTATTTGTTCTTCATTTTGTTCGATGCTTCAGCCTGTTTGAATTGACTTATTTAAACTTTTCTACGAGCATAAGTGTTGTGTGACTATTTGAGAGAATTTTGGAAACAGCTTATCTACTGATGACAAGATTTTTAGGTTTATTTTCATAAATTCTCAGAGATAGCTTATCAAAATAGCTTAATCAAAAATGATTTACCTTTATTTTATCTTATGCTATAATCTGCAAATAAGTTGTTAATCTAAACTATTAGGAGTCCTAGTGATGCTTTATGCGCTTTTTGTGGAGCTTCAATGGAAGCGGTAGACCACCTACTTGTGACTTGTGATTCTATTTCTCCAGTGTGGTACCTCTTTTTAGGTGGTTGGGTCTCCGGTTTGTATCCCCCGGAAGTATTACAAGTGTTTTCCAAGATTTTCTAGGTCATGGGATGGGTAGGAAGAATAAGTTAGGGTGGTTGTTAGTTTGACATGTTACTGTTTGTATTATCTGAAACTCTCAGAATGATGTCATCTTTGCGAGAGGAACTTTTTCTGTCGATTCTTTGGTGGAAAAGGTAAAACTTTCAACATGGAGGTGGTATCTGGCTAAAAACCCTAGTAATCCCTGCTCCTTCTATGAATGGGAGGTGCAACCGATCTTGTGTTGGAGCCAATAGTGGTAGGTGAATTGCTGGTTATGAGTCTCGCTGCCTCTCGGTAGTGATTGACATATTCTTTGTTTGTCTTCTCTTCTTTACTTTTTCTTTTCTCCTTTTTGTTTAGGTGTTTGTAGCCATGTGTTTTGGCTTATTTTTTCCATTGGTGTTTTTTGTGCTACAAATTGTTTCTTAATTTATTTATATATATTTATCTTTGCCATTAAAAAAAAAAAAGTTGCTAATCCAAACAGGACCTAAATCATGTTTCAGTTCTACGATGTGTTAGTGTGTGTTTGATGCTTAGATGTATGATTTGAACCGTGATCCATTTGTTCATCCAGATAATTTGATATCAAATGTCTTTATCTGATATGCATATGGAAACTATTGAAATTGTATGCCACCTGAAGTTTATAAAAACAAAGGGATAATGTATATGATGAAGTTATCAAGAAAAAAGCCAGTAAAAAAGTCGAAATAATCACATAATCGAGTGTAAATTATAGGATTTCATAAAGTCTAGGAGTAGAGTGTAGATTGGCTATAATCTGCAAAATTGTTTCCTCTAGCCTTTCAACAAGTTCAATGTTCATTTTAAATGTCTTATGGTATGCATCCAAGTATTCATTCTAGTTTCTTATTGATGCCTGTTGTATGGTTGCTTGAGACCAATCTTGTGTTGTGTTCTTTGAATTGAAGCTTTCTTTTTATGCCTTGTGTTATGATTGAAAAAATAAATGTTTTTACATATTTATTCCTTACTTTTAAACTTTCCAAAACGACTCTTCTTCTGTCAAAACAAAAACATAGAATTTGGTAAAATCATATATAGTAATACTTATAGTGTCTAAACAGATATAAATTTAGTCAATATTTTCCTTGTTTGTGTTACTAACAGAACATGTATGATATCAATAGTATATTGAGTAGTTGCATGTTTGTTAGAATCTTCTACTAATTTTTGAAAATAGATTTTTTTTTGTATTTTTGAAAATAGATTTTATAAAATCGTTTTTCAAAATATTATAAGTTTTTTTATATTCATTTTTTCTAAATTCAAACACTAATTTTGACATTATATAATATAAACGTATATTATTGAAGATCAAAACATAGTCAAAATCTCAATTTTTACAAAAAGTTGTATTTCAAAAATAGTAATTTTTTTGAAATTTTGATGTAAAAAAAAATTTTCAATAAAATAATGAAATACCTAAAATGACATTTTAAGAATAATTATTCAAACCAAATTTACATTTAAAGCTTTTATAAAAAGTTTTTTTGTAAAAATTTTTTACACAATTTTTTTTTACACTATAAGAATCTATTTTGAAAAAATCTTTAACAAACGCACTCTAAAACACCCTTATAAAAGCATAAAAGCTATATTATTCCACAATTATTATCTAACATCAACAACTTCTAGAAACAGATGAAGTAACTTGTTACAATTATCTATAATTTAACAAAAACATAATATTATTCAATATATATTACAATAATAATCCTCTACTTGTCTAGTACATAATCATATTTTTACCAGTCTTAGATAGTGTCTTCCAATAGTAGGTTGAGTAAATGATATCTGAAAACAATGATAATTGCAAATGTATGTACATAAGTATTGGGAGGAAGCAAAGTATTGCAATGCTGATAGGAACCCACTTCGAACCATGATAGTATATTATGAAGAAGGAACTACTAAATGCTACCATCATACTTGTTATTGAGATGAATAGTGCGATCAATCCAAATATTAGCTTTAAAGGCAGTGATTTGTAAAAATCATACTCTCCATAACGCGAGACAAGAATAGACAAGAAAATCAATATTGCTGTTGAGGATGAGATGAATGCAAATGCATCTGATATTGCAAACACCAAGAATGGTCTTTTCTTTAAGTAGTTTGGTTTTCCTGTGTCATCATTTGTACCCCCTGGTAAACTAGTTGAAGCAGCAAAAACTCCGGTAGCAATGACAGTTGCAATTAGCATACAAGACTCTGCTGTTTTTTTCATCCACGACTCTGCATTTTCCCTTAGTTTTTCATGCTCCTTTGAGAATAATTCTTGCGCAGTCAAGCCTTCTGAGTTTCTACTCTTTATAAGTGCTGGCAGCATTATCTTCTTTACTTTCTATCATTTAAAAATGTAAATATGTTAAGTAAAAATATAAAATGAATTAAAGTTTCATTTATACTGTATTATAGGACAATATATGTTACATAAAGACCAATTGTGACTGTGTGGTTCCCTAGTGGGTCAACTCAAAATGAAAACTGGATTGTGCCGGTCCAGTCTAGAGCACATATATAAGTTCGAGTCAGGCTTGGTAAGACCCTAATATTTAACAAATAATAACTATTTTTGTTTCAATATAAAGAAAAGTGTTCTTCTCCCAGCTTTGCTCAAGCAGTCAAAATATACTACCATAAGATATATTCCATTAGGATACATTATTGAAAGATATCTTCCGGTAAAATGAGGAGGAGAAGATTAATGACATTAAAAAAATTCATAAGAGATCCATTCTGGCCCAGCAGATCGAATCGAACCAAAATCATCCGATTGTTTTTGGATCTATAAGGACAGAGCCCAACTCAACCTAAAACACGGGCCCATTAAGCCGAACCAAATTTCACCACTCTTTTTTTTTTGGTTAAGTAACCTAGGGACCAGAATATCACTGCTTAAAGTGAATAAGTGGAAAATCTCGATTCATGCATTTTGCATTGTTCCTATCAATTAAGCTATGCTCACAGGGACAATTTCACCGCTCTATTATATAACCTTATGAAAATCATAAAATGCATAGCCATGAGATAAAGAAGCTGTACCTCAAACCACAATAACTCGACACACATTTGAAAAGCTGCTCCAGAAACCAATTCAAGTTGACCTAGTGGTGCTAATTTTGCAGCCATGTGCAATATAGTGTTTCTTTCATCATCTTCATATGTCACTATGATACCCTTCATATGCCCTATTTGATGTATGAAATTGAAGATACTAGCATGTCGGTGCAAAACAGCTATGTGTAGTATAGTTCGATTTTTGCTATCCAGATCGAATATTAAGCTAGGATAAACACTAATAAGCTCTGATAAAAATCCAAAATTTCCAACTTCTGCAGCATCAAATATTAGTTGAGAAGGATGATCTATGATTTCATTTAACTCTGATTTTCCTGAGTGTTTGTTGACAATTGTGGTCCAAAGAAATTTAACCAATTGAAAAACCACTTGTTTTTTCATGCCTGCAATTAATAACATTAATGAAACAAATGTGAAAGAATAGTTTAATAATAAAAGAAGGGATATTGTACTTATTTACCAGGATTGATCATGATAGGATCATGATCATGTTCTGGACCATGACAACCAGAATCTATAGCCATTTGATTTTGAGCCAACAGATGCAAAGCTGTCTCTTCATTCCGATCACGTTCAAAAGCTAGTGATTCCCTCTCTCTTACCATTTTTAAAGCTAAGTCTGGAATTTTAAAAAATATTATGATCAATAATTTGCACCAGATAAGATGATACAAGTGTCGTTGTGGTATAAGGATAAATCGATGTTTGAAAATCACTCATTATTTTGATGACGGCTAACATTGCAACTATTAAGTAGAAGTTCATTAATACGAGTAATACTATGCACTTCTACTTACGATAAGCAACATTTGTTGTTAGAATTCCAAACTATTTTCAAGCATTGGTCGACCATAGACCATATGAGATACCCCCTCTCACAAAAGTGACAAAACATTAGTTAGTACTGTAATGCTTACCATATATGCCAGTGTAGATACAAGTAAAGAACAATAAATTCCAGTCTTTATCTTCAAAACAATTTTTATCGGTTTTGTCATATAGATGCCAAGTCATTTTGCATCTTCCTTGCATTGCAGCAAACTGAATTGGCGTATATCCATTTGCACCCCTTGTTACTGGTAACTTTGGTAACTCTGGTAACTGTTTGTCTCTTTCCAGCATTAAGTCGACAATTTCAATGTTTCCAGCTGCAGCAGCTAAACAAAAAGCAGTGTTGCCTTTGATATCTTGCAATACTATATCGTTGTCATCTAGCATTTTCAATAGTCGCTTCACAAAGGGAATGTGGTTAGCACCTGCAGCAATATGCAGTAGTGTAGGCCACCCATATGTTATGGCGGCATTTTTCAGCTTATTTTCTGTGTCTATGATGCGCTTGGCTGCTGGCCAATTTCCTTTTAGAGCTAGCTTATGAAGAGGAACACAAAGTTTCAAAAACTTGTCACCTAAAACAGAGTAATTCTATTGCTTCAGAATGTACAATTTCAAAGATTAATTTTGCTATAAAAAAGGTTTAGCGGCGTAACTTGTTATCCGTCTACCTTTTATTCATATCTAATTATTTTATGTATAAATATATAAGGGATAACTTCATATTGATGGAAGAAAAAAAGAATTTTACAAAACAAATTAATAAAAAAAAAATCTCATCTATCTAAATGTATGTGTGCATTTCTATATCACTTATTCATTATTTTAATTTTAAATAATCAAGAAAACTATTTTGTTATCTTATATAGAAAATACCAAAAAAGTCAGTCACATAATATCTAATATTATTAAAATTCGATAATAAAAAAAGTTAATGATGAAATAAGTTTCAAGAACAATTCTACTATTGGTGACTGGTGAGTATTATCTTCCAGAAAGAAAGTTTTACTATTAGGCAAGCACTATAACCACTTGAACATTTGAATTTTAATGAATTTTATTACACAAATATTTCTTCTTGCGCCCTGCTTTTCTCCCGCACCATCTGAATTTTCAAATATATCTCTTTTGCAAGATGACCAACGAGTATTGAAAGAGTCTAAAAAGAAACACTCTTATTGTAATATCAAATATTCAATATTTACAACTACAAAATTGGCTATAAAAATTAGACAATTAGGCCTCAAAATTTTTTAGGCCCGATTTGATTGACCTGGTTGCATCTGTTGTGGCGATCGTGTTCTAAACTTACAAATTTTCTTTTGTCACCCTATTTAAGTAGCAACTGTTATAAGAATGAGAATATTTTTTTAAAAAAACACATTACATGAAATTTAAGATTTTAAATGCCGAATACTTAAATGGCGAACGTTATAAAGTGATAAATTTGAGGATAAAAACAACTCTAATATGAAAATTTCAAGATTTTACCTTATAATTTAGGAAAGAGGAAGCATAATTTTTAATAAGAAGTGATTAGATTAACTCTGTCTATTAAATAGAAAAATTGTACCTGTTTCTTGTAAAAACTCAAGGTTAGGAGTTGTGTCATCAAACGAATGTACCGGTGATACTAAAGGTGTAGAATAGACCTCAGAATCAGAATCCGATGTTGTCACTACACTATCAAAAATTAAACATATTTTCAATTTTAAACCGAGATAATGTTGCAATAAAATATCAATAATATGCTAGGTAGTTTGGATTATTTTTGAACAATTGTCACAAATCAATTTTTGAACAAAAATCGAATGTATGAAAAACTTAACTTGTTAAGCTTCTCCCACATTTCCTTTGCCGTCTGGCAACCTGAAATTCTTTTAAGAGCATCTGGATTTAAGGCACATCGTAAAATATTTTTGGCTTTTGCTTCTTGTTCCATAATCTTCATATCTTTATCATTGAATTTATCTTCAGATTTTGTTGGAATTTTTGATCCATTCTTAGTCACAAGCCAAAGTTTGAAGTCAACAGATTGTATGTATATTGTTATAGATTCCTTCCATTCATCAAAATTTGTGGTACCATCCCAATATGGTGGCTTTGAAATGGATCTTCCTTCAATGATGGTTGTGTCCATACTTGTTTAATCGTATTATCTGCAAATTAAGGAATGTTTCCTCGTTAAGCTCATATTTTTAAATGAATTTTGTGATTCCCACTTATCATATTAATATGTCAATATCTAGTTTCATTCTTTTTCTTAGCATATTTGCATTAAATGTAAGTGAATATAGATATATATACTACTCTGACTCAATATGTATAAAAAATATTGTTTGCATTGAATTTATTAATAATGTAGATTTTCTTTCCAAAATTACCTTCAATTATTAAGAAAAAAATAGTGGTATTTTATTTTTATTTTTTCATTTAATTAGAAGTTGAGAAAATTTAATTAAATTAAAACACCTGAATTTTTTTTTAAAAAAATTATAAAATGGGAAAACAAATTTTTACAAAAACGTTTTAATATATTAGTATGGAGATTATTTTTTTTTTTTCATAAACCCGGAGATAATATATTTACCTTAAAAAATTGTTTTCTCGTTGACCCATGATTTTTAATGAGGTAGATTACCTCGCCCTTATACATGGGACTCATCATTACCAATTTTCCAAATAGCAAAAGTAATGATAAAAAATTAAAAAGTTTCCTAAAAAATTATTAAATTTACATATAATCTACACTTTTTGGGAGTGTTACATCACTAAATAATTTTTTAACGGATATATCTATATAGTACAAAATTCGGTGTTCCTTTCCTGTTAAAGAAATATTTTAAATTCACATTAAAAAAATATTAAATTGTGAGTAAATTTGAATTGACAATTTAACTTTGGCATAAAAATCATAATGCATGTGGTTTCCAAACCAATGCGGATTGAATTGGTTCAGTTGGTGCGGTTTACAACATAATATTTTAAGACTAAATATTTTTAAACATTAAAAAAAAACTTAAATTTCCTAAATAAATTACAGCACCTTACAATTTTAAATATTCAAAAAAAAAATTTGAAATTTCAAAATAACATCACAGTACAGATAAAAAAAATTTTGATTTAAAATAACATTACAACACCAAAGTAAAATTACTGTATAAAAAATAAAAATAATTTGAAGTTCAATTAATTTAATAAACTGACTTAATAATTAGACTATATATATTAAAATATAATAAAAACTTATACAATTTTTACAATTTTTAGGGTTTACAATTTTTGCGACTCAATAAAAAAAGAAAAATGATATTTTGACAACCATTTAGTTGTAGACAACTTCCATTTATGTTATTCATTTATTTTTCTAATTTTTTATTACGTCTCGAACTACGTACATTGTGAGTAAATTGTTAAGTGATTGTTCATTTTAAGATGTCAAAATAACACAACTCATAAAAAAAAATCATCTAAATATATCCAAAACTAAATGTAGTGGATGGATATCCCATCATCATCAACATGTCTTTCTTCCCGTGCAAAAGAAAATGTGGGCCAATATTGTACGACTCCGGAATAATATATTTCATCTAGTATTCGTCAAAAAAATATTTCATCCAGTACTACAACTATGGTAAATTTTAGGCTAAATTATATATTTGGTCCCTTAACTTATTTATTGGTTTTATTTTGGTCCCTTAATTAATTATTGTTTCATTTTGGTCCCTTAACTATATAATTCTGTTAACCAAATAGATCCTCTCCGTTAAATTTTAAAAAAATCTGTTAACATTCATCTTTTCATCATCACATTCATCTATAAACCCAACAAAATTCATCACCACCTTCATCAAACCCAGAAAATTAACATAAAGATATGTATGGCAAATAACTCAAACTTTGAAATTTTCTCATATGTGAACGGGAACATTTTCCATAATTTAAACTCAAACATTAAACTCAAATCAAACTTCTATTGCTTTCAAAATTTCAGATCTAGAAAAAATTCTCCAACTCCATCTCTCTCTGTCAACACCACAACCCAAATATCAACCTTCAAACTCAACTCTTACTCCTAAAAAAATGCATCTTCTTCTGCAAAAACAAAAATATTTACCCACAAAAAATCTCAAACTCAATCTTCTTATATATGTATTTCTTTTCAACAAAACCTTCTCTCTAATATAAAGTTGGAAAGACAAATAAATTTTCTTCAATATTGTTTCACATACATGAGTAGTGAGGGATTGAGATTGGGGTTCATGGGTGCTTCATTGGAGGGTGAGTGGTGTACGAGTAACAGAGAGAAAACTTGTCTTTTGATTTTTTTTTTTTTTTTTTGTAAAGTATGTTTGTTTTCTTAGTTAAATTGTTAGGTGTTGATTATGAATTTTAAGTAGGAGATGATTTATGTTTGTTGTTTTTTTTAGAAATTTTGATTATGGGTTTTTAGATTGAAGGGATGAATATTCATGGTTTTTTAAGTTGATGAAGTTGTGGTTTTTTTTTTTTTTTTTTCTGGATTTGATGAGTTTTTAGGTTGAAGGGATGAATATTCATCAATTTTTTGGAATTGAAGATGAATATGTTGAGTGTTAACAGATTTTCTCAAAAGTTAACGGAAAGGATTTATTTGACTAACAGAAATATACTTAAGGGACCAAAATGAAATAATAAATAGTTAAGGGACCAAAATGAAACCAATAAAAAAGTTAGAGGATCAAATATCTAATTTAGCCTAAATTTTAATATGAATCATTTATTCAAGTAATCCATAGTAGACTAACACTATAATGAATACGAATTTTATAAAATTTATTGTTAGATTGAAATTTTTTATCATATAAATCATTCATAAAAAATATTAAAAAAATTAAAAATCATTTGACATGTTATTGAAATTCATCAAGATTTACGATATTTAATAAACCATTAATCTTTATGGGTCTCAATAACATATGAAACAATTTTTAATTTTTCTATATTTTTATATGAATGATTTATATGATATGAACTTACAATTTAACAGTGAATTTTATAAAATTCGTATTCATTATAATAGTATTAATCACTTATCCATAGTGAACCACTTAAAAATGTGATCCATCATAGTATTAGCCCACTACTATATACTTCTCAATAAATTTTAGGGTTAAATATGTTTTTAGTCCCTACTTTTATGTGAGTTTTAACTTTTAGTCCCTACATTTATTTTATTATATTTTTAGTCCTCACATTTTCGCTGTTTCAATTTTTAGTCCCTACAGTCAATTTTTTGTGACTTGGATAACGAAATCAGCCACATATGATGACACATAGATGTCACGTCATTCGATTCAAATGTTATCCTAGTCAATTTAAGTTATCCTATGTGGCCAATTATGTTATCCTAGCCATAAAAAATTGACTAAAAATATAATAAAATAAATGTAGGGACTAAAAATATAATTAAAAAAATGTAGGGACTAAAAGTCGAAACTTACATAAAAGTAAGGACTAAAAACATATTTAACCCTAAATTTTAATATGAACCACCTTTAATTTAATTCATAGTAGATCTTAAAAAAATGATGTTCTTTTATTATAAGTTAAAATAAAAGTAAAAAATATGTAACAACTTTTGTATTAGGAAAATTTATTGATCCAAGTGCACGAGGTACTCAATATCCATTACAATATTTTAAAAATCATGCATACACTAGTTTATAAGCACAATTTTTTTTAATGGACTTTATAATAACAATAATAAGCTATTCCACCAATATGAAAAAGATAAATTTATTTCCACCTTCTTTATTAACAAACACTACTGATGGCTTAGGATAGTCACAAGATAAATCACCATAGACCTTCAAAAAAATATTAAATTTTACATAATGAAAAAGTCTCTTAAAATTTTCAAACTAAATTAGAAAATTTTATGTAAAATTAATATTCTCTCAACACATATTAAATCAATTGATTTTATTATCAATCGAAAAAGAAAATGTAATTAGTTAAAATCGATTACCTTACTTTAATAAATAATTCAACAAGTTTTTTTAGAGAAGAAGTGATAAACACCACCATAGACGAAATGATAAATATCACTTAATGTTTATACACACATAAAAATGTGAAGTTTTGAATAAAAAAATCTAGTCTAACAATGTTGAAATTGCGAATTGAACTCTACACTTTACTAACAAATAATTATGTATTGAGAAAGTCTGAAATATAAAATGTTTTAAAAATTACCATTCAAAAGTAAAATTTGTAACAGCCGTATTTTAATAAATAGGATTTTGTGTGATTATATATTCTTATATATTTATTTAATTGAATATATGTGATTTCGTGATTTTATGAATAATTATGTTCTGGCTAAGTGAAGGGTAGTTTAGTAATCTATTAGAATCATTAATCTAGTTGAGAGCCTTAATTAGGATTAGAAGGAGTTAATTATTATTAATTATGTGGTTTTCATTTATTAATAGAATGAAATGAGTAGTAAAGAGTAAAGTTATGATAGATTGATAGTTGGGCTTTGGTATTGGACCTAGGTTAAGTTAGTAAGGGTGTTTTGGTAATTGATGAGGGGTAACCTAGTTATAAAAGGGGAAAATTAGAGAGAGAAGTTCATTTGTCACAAATTTTGGTGGAGGAAGAAAGAGAAATGAGAGAGGGTTTTGAAATAGAGAAATAATGAGAGTAGAGAAACAAATCCCGTTTTCCTTACAACAGTTTCACTAAAACTTAAATTCCCGATTCGTTAACCGTCGGATCTTGACGAGATTTTGAGGGTAGGTTCCTAACATCCAAACGCAACTTTTGACCGTTGGGATCGTCGAAATAAGGTCTGAGGTGGGAGAAATCGTGTTCTGAATATAGCAGTTCGGAATTGGAAAATAATGGGGAAAAAGTGAAGAAATGCATGAACAAAGGAGGGAAATCTTGAAGCTTGAAGGTGTAGAAGGGAGTCCAAGTGTAGAGCTTAGAGATTTAAAGCTTCAATCTAAGGTAAGAGGTTTAGATAATGTAATTTTGGGTGATCAAAGAGAGGGGAGTTTGTCTATGACTCCACACCCAAACTCTTTTCACTCATTTTGGGTTTTGGGAAGAAAAGGGTTTTGGGAAGGTGTTTATAATTGAAGGTTTGATAATGATTCATGTATAATATGCTTCTACTTATGATTGTTGTATGAAATCCATGATAAAGTTGATTACTTGAACTTTGATTTTGATTGATTATATGATAAATGGGTTTCATGAGTTAATACATGAAAATATATGATTTATGACATGAAATGATGTTTGATGATGCTTTAAGTTGTACTTCTATGATTTTATTCTCTCATCAACATGTTATGATATATGAACTTGTATGATTAAGCTTTGATGCAATAAATGGGTTGTTGTTGAATATATGAGTTTTTATAATTCAAAGAGTTTCAAAGCTTTTATATAAATTGTTTCTTGAGTTGTTTAAGAGTCTAAATAAGTGATTTTAAGTATGAACATGTTTAGATATGTTATATATGAGTTATAGGGTCAAATAAGTGCTTATAGGGTGTTAAAAAGTGATTTTTTTGAGAAAAACGCGTACCAGCACATGAACACGCGTGCCACGCCTCCCCTGGTGCGTGCCACGCGTGAAAACAGTGGCAAATAGGGTGGAATTGCGTGCCACGCGCCCCTGAAAAATCAGCCGCGCACTCTTGCTTGTTTTGATGATTCCGGGGTCGTTTCTAATCCGTTTTCGATGCCGTTTGTTTCTATGGTTAGCTATCGAAGAGCACTTTAATTAGGAAGGCTATTTGGTAGTGTTTGAGACTTTTATTAAATATGTGTATGTCGATGAATAGATGATGAATTAAAGTGTATGTTCATGTGTGAATAAGTGATAATAATTAGTAATGATTTGTATGCTTATAAAATGATTAGATTATGATCTTATGAAATGTCATAGGATTAGATTGGTTATATCTTGAGGATATGTGAATAATATGCTTAAGGTTGAATGATTGGTTTAGTAATTGTTGACTTGAAGTATGAGATGAACCTTATGTATGTATATGATATGTGTGATGGTTTATGAGATACAAGACTTAGTTAATGATCACGTTGATTAACTAATGATATATGATGATTAGAGATTAGTTAGCAATGTGTTGTGTTTGGATTATATATAAATTGAGAAGATGTTGTATGGAGTTGATGATGTCTATGATTATGTATATGCATATATGACGTGATAAATGATGATTGATTATGGTGAAGATTATTATTTAGTGATTGATAATAATAATTGTATGTCTAATTGAGTTGAGATAAATGAATTACTTTATGACATGTGTGCTTGGATGAATACCTTATTGATGATACCATGATGAGATTGATACATATTTGATGAGGAATATTAGGAGGGGTATCCTTTTATTCATATGTATTTGTGTAGGGTTATCATCATAATGTGGTATGTGATCATTCATGCATGCATGAGTCAACTTGATGAGAAGTCTCTCAGGACTTTAAACTGAACTCGATGAGAAGTCTTTCAGGACTTTAAACTGAACTTGATGAGAAGTCTCTCAGGACTTTAAACTGAACTTGATGAGGGTACCACATGCATATAGTTGTGTCTAGGGTGACATGACATTATGTAACTGACATTAGTTGCATTAGGAATATGTGATTAAATGTGATATTTGGTAATTGACATTGATTGGTAATTCTTAATTTAAGTGACTAAATGTATTATGGGTTAATGGATGAATAATGATGATGATGTGTATACTTTGCCAATTGATTGAGGATATGATATTATTGTGATGCGTTGTATGTGTATGATTATGTGTTATGAATTACATATGATTAATGTATGCTTATGAATTGAATTGTTAGACATAAGCATGATATGTCCTAAGTGTTAAGTGTGTTCTTGCACTTAGTTTCTTTTCTGGTTATATTATCTAACCCTCTGTTTTGTGTATGTGCTGAACCTTTGGGGGTTCAGGTTCTCAGGTTATGTTTGTGATCGAGTTGTCAGCGAAGCTCCGCTCTGATGTGACACGGGGATGGGATTATTCTCTATGATGTATATAAAGTCTTTATCACTTATTTTTAATTAATTGAGGATGTATCGAGTTTTAGAATTATTTTGTATAACGATGTTTTACTAATTAAACTTGTTAGTAATCGTTTTGATGAAGCCTGTAATACTCGAACCACCAATTTTATAAATCAAGTTTTATTTTCCGTTGCGCAATTTGGAAGATGTTTTTATAAAGGTAGTATTTTCTTAAATACGGGTTTGGGTGTTACAAAATTTGTCTTGAACTTTAATATGTGTTGGTTAGCATTGTAAAAAGAAAAAAGAAACAATAAGCAACCTTAGCCGTGAGAACATGAGGGAATTGATGAGAGCTTCTATATTTTCAGAACCTAGAACGGTGTGAAATTATCATTAATTTTTTTTTGCTAAATATATTAATTAATTAATAGTATAGTATAACCACTAATTAATTGTGGCTGAGGTATCAAACCAACTTGACAAAGAAAATGTTAAACTAAAACCATACCTGGAAATACACGTAAATATAGTACTTTAATTTTCTCCTACTACACTTGTCTGCACAAATATGAAAAATAATATGATCAGCATGTGGTTTTGACTTTCGAGAAACATTAAAAGGAAAATTATAAATATATGTACAGGGAAATACTCAGATTTTAATATAGTAATTTATAGTAGTACCTAGTATAATGGTCGGATTCTTGTTCAAATTGAAATCATAAATGAAAGGGATATTAAGAGAAGAGTAAGGAAAATATTGAGCTTGAAGAAATATTGCTCCTATTTGAAATTATATATACACAACTAAAGGAGAGAAAAAATGTATGAAGATAGTGATAAATGAAGGAGAGAGGAAGGAAACATGTGGAAAACAATGGTTCATCGCCATGTAGGCTTGGCCCCCACCTATATACATACTACATGGTGTGCAATGTAATCAAAAAATTAGTATCAATAATTAACTATGTGTGTATCAATAAATTAGTAGTAAAAAGAAAAAACAAGTCAAGGAATATAGTCAACAACCAACTTTTATATAATTCTTCCGTCCTAAAACTTTTATTTTTAGAGTTTTATACACGGATTAAATATAAAAAAAATTAATGGATTATTTTTTTTTTTTGGTTTTCACCGCAGTTTAATATGGTTTGGGAGTCATTTCTGGCATCAAGTGGTTCCAGCCCCATCCCGATCGCAGTTGTGGGGATCGAATCGTGGTCCTCGCTATCAAATTCAGCGCCAATCACCACTGAACCAATTAACGATTGATAAATTATTTTTATCTTTAGTTTATTGAGTAAGAGAAAATTTATTTAATGAATGTTTAATTTTTATAAGACTACAAAATGATAAAACAACATTAATTATATATTGATTTCTAAAAAGAACAAAAGTTTTGAAACAAAACTAAAAAACTAAAAGGATAAAAAAAATTGGGATGGAGGGAGTATTAAATATATCTATTTTTTGTTAAGGATTCTAATAGTTTGAAATTTCATTTTAAAGGTGGGATCCAACTCCTTTAAGATGAATAAGTGGAGAGTTCGAGATTAAAACTCCGACTCGCTAAATATATAATGTGACATTTGTACTAACCGCGTTAGTTCGCAATACTATTTAAAGTAAATTTTGATGATGATTATATATGATATAGTTGTAAGAAGGTTAATTGCATAAGTAATAATTATTTTAGAAGATTTTAAAAGAATTGCATAACTAATAATTATTTTAGAAGATATTAAAAGAACTAAGCTTTTGATTTTAATTTAAGATGTTAAGGCTAAATTTTTATTATCGTGTGACATCTCTAAAAGAAAGTGAGGAAAATATAAAAAGAAGTTGTTTTAAGGATCACAAGGCCAGACCAACTACAAATTGAACGACAATATCACTTACTTTTTTGAAAAACGACAATATCAATTGCTCACAATTGCTTGACTTCATAATAGTTACCTTTAGTTTTGGTCTTTTGTTTATATTAAAAAAGTTGCTTTATGATTAAAAATCATAAAATAAAAATCACTTTTGACAATACTTTATGGAATTCCATAAGAATTATTGTTATACAAATGTGTTCACTGACTTTCACATACAATAGTTTTCATTTTTAACTACCAACGACACAAAGTTGTTATAGTATATCATTCCAAATTGTTCCTTAAGTCATTGTCGTCGTATCATATCATATTTAAATAACGCGCCGATTAGCATGGAAAAGGATATAGGTCTTTCATCATGGGAGATCACTTTTTTTGCAAGTTGGTACTCCTGGCCACAGTATATAGTTTATTCTCCTTTTCCTTTACACCTATTTATTTATTCATTTAAAGACAAGGAAATTAAAAAAAATGAAACACAATCTGCAGAGAAACACCACCACTACAATCTATCATACAATCTTCATAAAAAATATCATCATACTCAATCTTGAACAACAACAATATTTCTTCCATAGCCACAATCTTCAACAACACCACCACCACCATCATACTCAAAAACACATGAAACACCACTACCAACATTTTTTGCTGAACACCCAAAATAATCAAGATTCAACAAATCCAAACTCAAAATTTAAGTAAACAAATATGCGTCATCCGCATTGAAACAAAATTGGAAATTGGAATCTCAGTATGTTTGTTGATGGAATGGAACAGAAATAGAGGTACGATTATGAACATTTAATCGATTGAAATTGAATGAATCATAACTAGATTTGAGTTTTTTAATTGTTTTTGAGTATTCAAATTGTGATGTTTTCAAATTTGATTAAACCGATGAATTTATATATGTAAAAGATAATTACACGTGAATAAGGTAAATGAATAATAAGTTGCGCTGCTAAACCTTTCTGCAAAGAAGATGAATTTTGATTTTGAAAGATTGCTAGGAAGATGAGATCTAAGGTAATGTTAACATCTTCTTCCGGCTCTGGTGATCAGAAACTGATACGGATGACAAACAAGTCCAAATCCGTGGGACCCGCCCGCACCCACATCCGAGTCAACAGACGAAACTCGAGTTGATTGTGTTTGAGTTCGGGTTCGGGTGCCACCCGATATTTCGGATGCGGGTTTGGGATCACTCAAACCCACACCCGAAACCCGTACACCCACCCGCTTATATAGTTAATTACCTAGTTTTGTAATTTTGTTTGTTCTTTAATTTTATTCATCTATGTTTTTCTTTAATTTAATTGAAGGCTCCGTTCATTGTGCTTAATTCACTCATTAGTATATTTTGCCTTTTCAAAAAAAAATTATTTTAATTTAATTTTAATTGTAATTGTATTATTGTGTTGCTTCGGGTTTGAGTGTTAGTTTCGGGTGCGAGTGTGGGTAGTATGAAACCCGCACCCGTGGACACTTGTTGCCATCCCTAGAAACTGAGTTCTAACGCGATGGTTAAGATTTCTCCTGGATTTGTTTTCGGCGAGGCAATGTCGACTTTGACCCAGAAACCTTCAACCCAAATTCTATCTTTCTTTTTTTTTTTTTTTTTTTGCATTTTTTTTTTTTCAGTTTTTTTTAATCAAAAAAATTATATTTACACGTTTACAATTAATAATTCCACGTGTACAAGCCACATCATAAAAAATGATCCAATTACCTGGTAAGTTGTCGACCAAGGGGCAAAATGGGAGAATTTTCATATTGCAGGGTTTGTTTTGAAAGAAAAAAAAAGGTAGGAATAAATCAAAATTGACCTGCTTTGCACCTTGTAAATAACTATTTACCTAAAGATTAAAAATGAGTGCATGATAATTTTTTGGGACTAAAAATTTAATAAAAATTAAGTAAGAATAATTTCATTAAAGTGTAATTACCGTTTACATATATATAATATAATATAATTTCATTGTTAGTGAGAATTAAACTTAAAAAAACATCATTTTGTCGGGACCACAAACATATTTAACGCTTAAAGAAATGGATCCAAGTTTCAACTATCAATTTGAAAATACGATTTTCTGCAAAAAAAAATTTTAAAAAAAATCTACCAAACTCATGAAAAAAATATACAATCTAAAACATTTATTATGGCTTATTATAGAGCCATTTATTTGGATGGAAATATTTAGTTGGCTGGGGGTGATTTTGGTGATGCCTAGAACTCTGCCCTGTTTCTTTGAATATTTTTCTGGTTTTGCGAGGTCCAAGAAAGCTCGGAAAGGTTTTAAATTGGTGTGGCATACTACGTTATGGTTAATTTGGAGGTCCCGGAATGATGTAATTTTCAATAATGTGGTGAAGAATGTGTCGGACTGTGTTGAGGATATTAAGGTCCTAACATGGAAGTGGAGTGCTCATAAATTGAAGATTTCGCCGTGTTTGTATTATGAGTGGAGTTGGGATCCGGGTAGTTGCTTTGCAGGATAATTTTCCCTGTTCTGGTATTTTTTTTCTTGTTAGCAGGTGCTGGGTTTTAGTTTTGGTGTAATTGGTTTTGCCTTCTGTTTTTTAGTGTAGCAGGGGGTTTGTTTTGGTGCTTCCTGGTTGGCTCTTAGTTCTTTTGTTTGGTTTTGTTTGTGGAGCGTGCCCCTTGTTCTCTTTTTATCCTTGCCTAGTACTCCTTGTACTGGCTTTTGTCTTTAATAAAGTTTTGCTGTTTAAAAAAAAAAAATAGAGCCTCTTGATCTAAGGATGAAAAGTGGTCTCCCATGCTAGCCAGCGCCCACCATAATTGAAAATTAATCACAATTTAATAATACTATAAGTAACACTTTTTTTAAACACTCTATTGATGACACCTACGATGGGCTGGTGACCCAATTGTATGAAATGGGTAGCCAAGTTCCCAGTCTTTATTTCATAACAGTAACAAAGGAACAGGATTTCATGCATTGAAATCCACATAGTTGTCGCACATATTTAGACCAAAACCATCTGATCTAAAATGTGAAGTCTCGATTGTTTATATCAACTTTATTATTATATTAATAATTTGAACAAATTAATGCTTGTGATTCAAAACCCCGTGAAAATTGTGTGTAAAATATTTGTTGAAAATCAACCCTTTAAATAAATCTCAGTTATTTTATATAATTATTCTTTGCGGTTACGCACAGACCATAACACCTTGGATTATATAAAAAAAAATGAAAAAAAGACTACAACAATACCTTGGATCTAAAAACTATTACTTGCACAAATACATTAATCATGCATAACATCATTAAAATTCATTGTGTGCCACAAACTTGATTATCCTAAATAATCATAGGTTTAGTTGACTTAAATAAAAATGTACAAATATAAGCAGAGTACACTATATCTGACCACAGAGAAAATTGTAGATATATAAACAACAGTATTGGTAATAATGCAAGAGCAGAAATGAAGGTAGGAACCCACTTCATACCATGATAATATGCTATGAAAAATCCACTGCTAAATGCTACCATCATGCTGATTATTGAGACAAACAATGCTACTAATCCAGAGATCAACTTCAAAGGCAGTGACTTGAGAAAATCTTGTTCCGCGTATCGCGAGATAATGATGGAAAGAAAAATTAGGATTGAAGTTGAAGATGAGATAAGTGCCATGGAATCTGATAAAGCAAAAACGAGGAATGATGGTTTGTTCAAATAATTGGGAGATTCTGTGTTATCATTGTTGCCACCTGGTAAGCTGAATGCAGCTGAAAATACTCCTGTTGCTATGAGAGTTGAAACAACCATACAAGAATTTGCTGTTTGTTTCATCCATAATTCTCCTTTTTTAAGTAATTCTTCATGTTCTTTTGTAAATAGTTCATGAGGTGTAAAGCCTTCATAATTTTTTTCTTCTATTAATGTATATGGAATTATCTTTTTAACCTCCTGCAAAATTGATGATATGTATAATATAAATTTTATTTTTTTTGAAATAGTATAATATAAATTTAGTAAACATACTATTATTTGTAAATTCATAACTATGAAATGCTTAAGCATGGACCTGGATCTTGTGAAGTTGTTAAGATTATCAAAGTAAGAGAGAAAAGAGAGAAAATATAGTGAAGAATCCATTTGATTACTTGAAAAAAGAAGAAATGATTATGAACTCCTACTTATAGTGGAGGTGAAGCTCTATCAAGATTGTGATGCAGTGGCTCACTAAGCTCTATCCCAAGTTAGTTAGGACTGAATTTTAGGAGGGAAAAGCTGTTAGACTAATAAAGCATTAGAAGCTTCTAACATTTGTAATTGACTTGTGTTGCAAGTAACAGACTTAGCTCAAGTTCTAAGTCTCAGGAAGGCTTGTATTGTGAACTTAACCATGATATAAGCTTGAAATCTTAACAGCAATCAATAACTGCATTCATTCGGGCAGTCACGCGTTTCTGACCGTCCAATCTAGATCAGACAGTTGGTAGACATTGGGTTGGAGAAAAAGGTTCATTAATGTAGTTCAGATCGGCAGCTACTAGTGATATTATTGGAGGGGTCGGCTTCTAACTCCGGATTTTCCACTTCTCCATGCTATTAGTGAGTTTAGCCACTAGGCTACTAATGACTACCAGAAACTAAAAAGACATGGTGTTGGAAAGGGATCAAGATAGGACCTGTCCAAATTTAAAGTCAGTATTTTGACGCATTTACGCATTCAGGACATCGAAAGCCATTGAGGTGATCCGTTACCATCCGATTCTAAATTTGAACCGTTCGATCATGATCAAAACATTGGTAGCTATTTGATCAAAATCAGATGGTAACAGATGACCCGAATGCGTGAAAATGTTGACAAGAAGCAATACGATTTGAGGGAGTTCGAGAAGTCTAGAGAAACAACAAAAATATGTGTATTATAGATATGTAAAAACCATAAAAATTAGGGGAAATACACTATAGAAACTATATGTATTATATATACCTCAAACCATGACAACTCGAGCATCATTTGTAGACCAGTTCCATAAACTATATTTAGTCGATCCGGTGGTGCTAATTTTGCAACAGAATGCAAGAAATTATTGTTGTTATCATCCGCAAAAGCAGTAATGAAATCTTTGAAAGGGCCAATTTCATGTATCAAATTGAAGATATTAGCATGTCTATGCAAAATAGCAATGTAGATTATACTTTGACCCATGTTATTAAGTTCCCACATCAAATCAGGATAAGTGCTCATAATCACAGATAGAAACACAAAATTTCCAACTTCAGCTGCAGCATGTATTAGTTGATATGGTTTTCTCATGATTTCCTTCATCTCTAAGTCATCTAGAAGAAGATAATTATCCCACATTTTTCTTACAAGCTTAAGAATTGGAGCATCCCTCGTACCTATATGTTGAAATAGAAAATAATATATATTTCATTATAATCGAATTTGAGATCAATATAAATTAATTAGTCGCATCCCTCAATAGTCCTCTTTAAGAATATGGTATCAATTTCTTTAGTTAATTTTATTAAACAATGATCAAAATATATGATTGTTTTTGATCTTTTTTATAAGAAACAATTGACTTTTGAGGTTTATTGAATAACTTATGTATCTGATATATATTGTAGATAAGATACGTCAATTGTTTAATAAATCTATAATGTGAGTTGGGAGGGTGTAAAACTGAATTGAAGATAGTAAGTATATATGTACTTACATACGTGTGAGAGGTTATAGCGGCGTCCAAGACTTTGACAATCACATACAGAAAATTTTCGAGCCAAAAGATGTAAGCCTGTCTCATTGGCATCTCCAACACGAGTGAAAGCTAGTGTTTGTTTCTCAGTTAGCATTTCTAGGGCTAAGTCTGCACCATAATACAAATTATGTCGGATACTGTTAATATTTTTTTTTTATCTTAGAAACTGATTTCTTAAGGTTAAGTTAAGCCCAACTCAAAATACTAAATCCATGTTATACCATTTCTTACCTTCAAGATTTACCTGTATTTTATATGGCATGACTCACCATTTTAACTTTTAAATAGCATGCAATCAAATGGATCAAAAAACAAATGAAATTTTAAAATGATTCATAAAAAATCACTTGTTCTTTGTTTCTCTCTTATTCTAATTTTTCCACTGCTTTTGGGCACCAAAAGATAAACATGAAAAAGCAAGGGAAGGATGGGATGCTGCTTAAAAAGAAAGACATATTGGGTGTGAGCGCCTATGTTAATATCTGTATCTTTTTTTTTTCTTTTAGACCAGGATAAAATATGTTTTTAGTTCCTATGTTTATAATGAGTTTTGATGTTCGTTCCTGTAAAATAAAATCATTTGAATTTAAAAACTTCTAAAATTTCTAATTACTTCATCCAAACACACTCATAAAATTTCTAATGAAATTGTAAAATAATTCAATATTTGAAAATACTCATCCATAGTGCACAATTTTATAATTTTGTAAAACCCAACTCAACTGACAACACCAAATTATTAGGTTGTACATACTCATCCTAGTTCGAACCTGGAAGCTTGCAATTGTGTGTATGTGAGCTTTATGCGGTATTTTTCACTTCATCTATAAACAAAAAAGAAGAGAGATATACACTTACCATATAGTCCTGTGTTTATACAAGTGAGGAACACCATACTCCAATCATCTTCCTCAAGTATTTCTCTAGATTTAGGAAACAAATACCATGCCATTTCACTTTTCCCTTGTATTGCAGCCAAATAAAGAGGAGTGACGCCCTCTCCACCTCTAATTGATGGCAATAATGGATTCCTTTTGAACATTATTTCAGCAATTTGAACATTTCCAACTGCTGCAGCAAAGCAAAAAGCCGTGTTTCCCAAGCAATCTTGCAACTCCAACTGGTCGGGTCGCATTTGTTTTACCAATTCATCCACAAAGTGAACATGATTTGATCCTGCTGCAATATGGAGTACAGCACACCCAGATGATGTTATGGCAGAATACAACAAATCTGGATCTTGTTCTATTATTTTTCTGCCTTTTTTCCAATCACCTTTTAGTGCTGCTTTGTGAAGGGGAACACATTGAGTTAGGTATCTCTTTCTGTGTTCTTCTGCAACAAAATTGATTGAGGGAATTCACTTTAGTATTTATACAATTGAAGCATTTCATATAAATTCTTAAGATGTCAAGAAAAGCTCTTTCATATATCTTTTGGATTTCAAGAAAAGGTAAGAAGCTTACCAGTGGAAACTAAATGAAGGAGAGGCCTTCTAAACTGAGCAGAGGCAACTCTAGGCAAATTTTGTTGGCTGGAGCTGGAGGGTTCTATAGTCATTTCTCTGCAAAAGAAACAAATATAAATATAATTTTTTTAATAACAAATATATTATTAAAACTAAAAGGATACAACAGAAACAGAGCACTAGAAGTAAACCCCAAAACAACAAATAATTTTTTCACTTCTTATGCAATTATTTCTGTTTAACCATCTATAATATACTTTAGTAGTTTTTTATTTTATTTATTTCGATTTGTAGTTATTAGGTTTTTAAATTTTTCTATTTTATAAATAGATCTTTTAAGTCTTTCATTTGTTGCGCCGTTATACTTTTAAATAAGTATGGCCAATGTTATCAATCACGATATAAGTATGGTTTCTTATTGTATTTTTTGGAAAAAACAATAATAATAATAATAATAATAATAATAATAATAATAATAATAATAATAATAATAATAATAATAAGGATATATTATAAAAACAAGAGCAACATATTTTTTTTTTACGATGAGCAAGAGCAACTATAAATTTTTAAATAAGAGCAACTATTAATTATTCACATAATATTTGCTACCCATTAATAACCATGGTTTATATTGACGTTTTATTTAAAATCATATTAAATTATAAAGGGTATAGTTGAATTTTAGATAAAATAATAAGGGTAAAAATGGAAGAAAAAATGATAAGCTATAAGTTCATAAGCTAATTGAAATAGCTTATGAAAAATAAGCTATAAGCTAATAAAATAAGCTATAAGCCCATTCTAAAAAAACTGTTACCAAACAGGTCTTTTAGTTTATAAGCCATAAGCTATATGCGAATCAGAGCCTATATTTGCATATATACTTACACTGACATCATTTAAAATCTCCACTGCCTCGAGTCTCAGCCGAAATTTGTCCACTCCACTCCAGTCTCCAATGTCCAATCCTTTGCTTATTACTCAGTATTTGTTATTTATAACCTTCATTTGTAATAAAAAAATATTAGTCCACCAAAAGCTATTTTATGACTCAATTATCCTCATGGAATATTCTGACTCAGACCAACTAGAGCCATAGAAATATTCCATCACATACTTTTTATAAATAGATATATAAAAAAGTATTTTGTTATGACTTGGACCAATAGTTTCTGTAGATAAACTGAAACATACTCATACCTCAACTTATTTTTTCTTTTTTTAATTTTATTATTTTTGACAGAATTCTTTTTTTAATTCTTAAATCTAACATTATCCCACATCTATAACATTATCCCAAATTCATGGATGAAAAAATAGTTATTATCTTTTGTATTTAACTTTTAATTAAAATAAAAACTATCAATACATCTGTACCAAAAAAAAAAAAACTATCAATACATAATATATTATTAATTTTTAAATGAAAAAAAAAACATCTTGTAAAAAAATTAATATAACATTTCTTTTACTGCTTGGCAGTATTATAATTAAAAGTTAAATAAATAAAAAAATAGAAAACATGTAATCAACCAATCATAACACAAGTTCTTACTAAATACGAATGGGATAAAATCGAGAACAGATCCTCTATAGTGAAAAAACCACTGCAGGCTGTCCAGTTAAGATATACACAATCCATTTATTTTTAAAAATTTGAACAGTGAAGGTAAAAAATATGCGAGGCAGAGAGAGTGAGAGGCGGATCTCCTAGGGCTCACCTACGGAGGTCGCGTCGGCGTTCATGCACTACAAGAATACATTGATTTTTTCACGGATTCAATATTTATTTATTGGCCGTTTCAGCGTCCGGTAAGTTTGTGGCCGTTTTAACCGCCGCAAAATATAAAAAAATGGCCACAAAATTTAAAATATCATTTTTTCAGCATATTTGTCACTTACCGGCGGCCCAAACGGCCAATAAATTTTTGACTCTTACAATTAAAGGTGGCTAAAGCAGCCGGTAACTTTTCAAAGTTAAAAAAAGCAACCACGTGCGTGCACATATCTTTTCCATTGTTAAAAAATAAATAAAAACAATTCAATCGATGCGTTGGTGATGCTTTTGGTATCGACAAGCAGACCTCTGCCCTTGTGGAGAGTCACCGACGGTGTCGTGGAGGAGGAAGACAGTTCTGGCAAGAGGTTAGGGAGGAATATCCACGCGCGGTGATGGGGAAGAAGTTGGTCCCTCATCCTGGTATTGATATAGGTCTCGGCCAGCCGGATGTTAGTGAAGGTGGGTGCAATTCTGGTCTAAAAAGGCACGTATCACATTCTATTTTACAAACTACCCGGTACATTTACCACGTTTTTATCTTAGGAAAGGATTTGAAGTTTGTGGAATTTTAGCGGATGTTTACGTACTTATGAGAAGAAATAAACGTGGGGAACCGTTTGGTTTTGTAAAATTTGCTAATGTGTGTGATGTCTCTAAGCTGAATAAAGCATTGAATGCTGTGACTTTTGGTCATTTTTGCGTCCAAGCCCGGGTTGCGAGGTTCGATCGTAGTGATTCACCTACTGATGGGACGAAGAGAGAAGTTGTGGAGAAGGGAGTTGCGTGTGTCGAGGCGAACAATGGGGATAAAAAGGAGCACCCTGGAGACAAGGATGTGATCTCAGATCCTAAGGGGACGACTAAAGACGGGACTTCAACACGCAATGTGACGGTGAACACTGACTCTTTGGAGGAGGGCGTCAGAGTGGGGGAGATCTTGGTGATGCTGGGAGATAGTCGGGAGAAGGTCGGAGAGGCAGATTTTTTAAAGAAGGAGGACATGGCGCAGGCGGTTCATGCCGATGCCCAAGCTAAGGACTATTGTCATAGAATAATTAGTTATTTTACAATTTGAAGCAAATAATATATTAGTGTTTGCCTTTTATGTATTTTGTCATTTAGTACTTATTTCTAGAAGGATGAGTCATAATTTTGTTATCAGACTTTCCTTTACTACTTATAGCCAAAGTGGCCAAGAGAATAAAATTATTCAATACTTCAACAAATTTCTTTCCTTTCTAACAATCTTTAGTGGTGTTCATTGTTTCTACATCAACGAGCAGTATTCTAAAATATTGCTGCTGCTGGTATAGTTACAGGGTATTACCGGTTCAAATCCCTAATATCAAAATACCTATATCAATTGGTATCAGTTCTGTGACCATGGCCGCGTCTCCGTCTCAAATTCTGGATGAACTTGAAAGGCGTTTCGACGATCGTCTGACCCAGTTGCAACTTCAACTTGAAACTGATATGGAGGAGTTTCGTACTCTTCTGCGTGCTCAAGCCAATCACGGATCTCCGGTGTCCACCGGCCAGCACGGCTCCAGCGGTACTCGCCTACCCAAAACGTTTACGCCACCCGAATTTCTAAAGTAGACTTTCCTCGTTTCGACGGCAAAAACGTCCGTGACTGGCTCTACAAGTGTGATCAGTTTTTCTCCCTTGACGAAACTCCGGCGACCTCGATGGTGTGTCTCGCTTCAATTCATCTTGATGGGTTGGCTTTACAATGGAATCTCAACTATATGCGTCAGAAATTTGATGTCTACCAATCTTGGCAACAATACATAGCCGACGTTACTGCTCGTTTCGGTGACGCTTATGAAGATCCTCTTTCTTCGTTGTTACAAATCAAACACACTGGAAAAATACAGGACTTCATCGATCAATTTGAGTTGGCTTTAACACAGGTAACCCTAATCCCAGAACACTTCCTCAGTATTTTTTTAGCTGGTCTTGAACACAACACTCAGATGCATGTTCGTATGTTCAACCCCTCTTCAATCACTCATGCTGTAAATTTAGCTAAGTTACATGAAGCTTCCACCTCCCTCCCACATCGAAATACTTCTAGATTTAGCCATTTTCCCAAAAATCAAGGTCTCCTTAGCAAACCCACTACGTTAAACTCACCATCCATAAACCCCCTTGTTCCTAATGGTACTGCTTCACTTACCCCTAATTCTACCCTACTCCAGAAATCCAATTCTCCTCGTCCAAATCGTACCTATTCTGGTCTTGAGATTTCTGAGCGTAGAGCAAAGGGTCTTTGTATGTTTTGTGATGAGCAATTTACACCTGGACATCAATTTAAACACAAACGTTATCAGATTAATGTGTTGGAAATTGATGATGATGATGACTGTAATGGTGTGGAGCCTAGTTCTGAGACCAATGTTGTGGAAATTGAAACCCTCGCTGCTTTTGAAAATGCTCAGCTATCGTTACAGGCTTTGACTGGTATAGCTAATTTCCACACTATGCGTGTTACCGGCTTACATGACAAAAAAATGCTACATATTTTGTTGGATAGTGGTAGCACTCATAATTTTATGGATTTAGAGACTGCAAAGTCATTGGGTTGCAAATTGGAGGCCATTTCTCCATTATCAGTGACTGGTGGTGGAGGTCATAAGCTTGAGGCTGCTTACGTTTGTCGTGGTTTTAAATGGCAGTTGCAACAAGCCCAATTTACTGCTGATGTGATTGTGTTACCTTTGGTGTGTTGTGATTTGATATTGGGTATACAATGGCTGAAGTCCTTGGGGCCTATTCTTTGGGACTTTGAGAAATTGCAGATGGAGTTTCATACACAGGGCAAGAGATTTGTTTTACGTGGTGCAAAGGTTCCTAGTTTTAAGCTTGTTAGTAACAAATCATTTGCTCACGCTGTTCACAAGGGAGCTGAGTTGTGTTTTCTTTCTATTTCCAATCATGCTTCTAGCCTTGATTTTCCCACTTGTCATGTAATGCAATCTGGGGTTTCTGATGTATCTTTGCATCCAGTTATTGCTGATTTGATTGAAGATTATGCAGATATCTTCAAGGATCCAGACCATTTACCTCCCCATCGCCCTGGTTTTGCTCACAAAATTCCACTTAAGGAGGGAGCTGAGCCGTTCAATTTACGCCCTTATCATTTTTTCGTTATTCAGAAGGATGTCATTGATAAGTTAGTCAATGATATGTTGGCTCAGGGCATTGTGCAACACAGCAACAGTCCTTTTGCTTCACCAACCATTTTGGTTCGAAAGAAAGATGGTTCTTGGAGACTATGTGTGGATTTCCGACGACTTAATGATCTCACTATCAAAGATCGTTTTCCAATACCTTTGATAGAAGACTTGATGGATGAATTATGTGGGTCTGCTGTGTTCTCCAAGCTTGATATGAGGTCCGGTTATCATCAATTGCGCATGGCTAAAGGTGAGGAGCACAAAACTGCATTTAAGACACATAGTGGGCATTATGAATATTTAGTGATGCCCTTTGGCCTCACCAATGCTCCTGCTTCATTTCAGTCCCTTATGAATCAGGTTTTTCAACCATTCCTCCGAAAGTTTGTTATTATTTTCTTTGATGATCTGTTGATATATAGGCAGTCCATTGAAGATCATTTGGTCCTTTTACAATTGATTTTTCACACCATTCGAGAGCATCATTTATTCCTTAATAGATCTAAATGTTCATTTGCCTTATCCAAGGTGGAATATTTGGGCCATTTTATTACTAAGGAAGGTGTATTTACTGACCCTGCAATGATACAAGCTGTTAGTTCATGGCCAATTCCCCAAAATATTAAGCAATTGAGGGGTTTCTTGGGTCTTGCTGGTTATTTCCGTCGATTTGTCAAGGATTTGGTAAATTAGCCAAACCTTTGACTGACTTATTGAAGAAGGAGGGTTTTGTATGGACTGACAATGCTACTCAAGCTTTTATGCAACTCAAGCAAGCTTTGATCACTGCACCTGTTTTGAGTCTTCCTAATTTTTCAAAGCAATTTGTAGTAGAGACTGATGCTTCTGGGAAGGGCATTGGTGTTGTCCTTATGCAAGAACACCACCATGTGGCTTATATCAGTAAATCCTTGGGTCCTAAGCAACAGGCTATGTCCGTTTATGAAAGGGAATTATTGGCAATTGTGTATGCAGTTCAGAAGTGGGGCTCTTATCTCTCCCATGCACCTTTTGTCATTCGAATTGATCAAAAGAACATCAAACACATGCTGGATCATAAGTTGAATACCCCTTTTCAGCAAGTTTGGGTTGCTAAATTACTTGGTTTTGATTTTGAGATTCATTATAAGGAAGGCTCTTCTAATTTGGCAGCTGATGCTCTCTCAAGAAAAACTGGCGCTGAATTATTGCCTTTGTTCTTAGATAATGCTGAAGCTGATTTGTTGACTTCTATCACTGCCTCTTGGCATCAAGACCCTAATTTAAAGGCTATCATTTTGGATTTACAAAGTAACCCTCGATCGCATCCCAAATTTTCTTGGACTAGGGGTGAATTACGCAGAAAAGGCAAGTTAGTTGTTGGGTCCAATCCTGCAGTTAAGGAATCTATACTTCATTGGTTACATGATTCTGCATTGGGTGGACATTCAGGCAGAGATGTCACTAATAGCAGGATTAAATCCTTATTTTATTGGAAAGGTATGGCTAAAGATATTCTTCACTATGTTAAGAATTGTGGTGTGTGCCAACGCAACAAGCCAGATTTGGCTGCGTATCCCGGGCTGTTGCAACCTTTACCCATCCCCATTCAACTATGGACTGCTATTAGTGAAATTCCGGCACTACCAGTAGACAGATGTGATAGCAGATGTGCTAACACCTGTCGCAACAACGTTGGACTGGGAGACAGATGTTCCCACGTTTGTCTCTACGAGAGCTGACTGAACAAATAATAAAGCAAAATAAAAAAGGCAGAAAGTAAATTGCACGCTTTGTTTGTTAACCCAGTTTGGACGCAACTGCTCTTAATCTGGGGGATACCAATACAGGAATGAATCCACTATAATAGTATTGATTCAGAGTCTAACTACCCGTTAACCCTCCTCACTCAATCACTATCTGTGCAAACTCTACCTAGGCCTAACCTAGATATGACCAGCCCAGGTCACTTCCTTAATAACTAACTCCACACCGTCGTAAACCTACCGGGGTATAAAACACAATTCAACTGAATGGTTGTTGGAGACACCCTCCTAGACACCTATGCAGTTTTACCTAAAGGCTTCAAGTGCTTAGACTAACTAACTCTTTGCTTTAAAGCTTCAGAGAAAGTAACATTACAACTCAATAAACACAGTCCTAAGCATGCATCAATGGAATGCACGAAAGGCTCACAAAGAGACTCGATTTTGACACACTAAACCCTAAAACCAAATACGGCTTGACTCTCTTAGAGAACTAGGTCTTGGTCTTCATATATTTATAGTCCTGAGCTGCTTGGACTACAAGTAATACTTTGGCTTCTGAATCCTTGTTGAAAAAGGCGTGTCTTGATCTCTTACAAAAATATTCCTTGAACCTAAAGATTTTTAAAAATATATTGTCACGTATTTTAAAAATAAATCTTTCCATTTATAACTTTAGCAAGTTGGCTGATTTCCCTTGTCTTGGCGCGCAAGCTAAACCTGAAACAAAGAAATTAGGGTTCAAAGAAAAACGGCGCGCTGAAAGGCGCGTACTAGGGTTCCAAGTCCAGCTGGCATCAGCTGGCAGTGTTGCTGACAAATGTTACCACATCTGTCACCACCTTTAGACTAGCATCTTGTTTTTGCAAAATGAAGCCAACATTAAAAACCCAACAATCTCCCCCTTTGGAAAATTTTGGCTAAAACAACCTTAGCACCTTCTGGAGAGAAATCTTCAGCAAATTCCTTCAATCTCTGAGTAAATGATTTGATGGAGAAGGAACTTCACATTTTGCAATATGTTACAATGAGTAACGTACAAGTGATCAGAGGCAGCGGACATAGATGCTGCTAGCCTCAAGGTCAACACTTAGAAAGAGTTAGTTTCTCATAGTGGACTCAAATATGGAACACTGAGTTCCTTATATAGAAACTTACCACAAAGACGTGGCTCAGGAAAAATAAATCCCTGATATCCTGAGAACCTAAATTCCCAGTAAAATATGCAAGTGCAGAGAGCACAAGCATAAGCATTGCCAATGTGCTGAGAGCACAAGGCACCATCAGATGTGACAACATCTGTCACCACATCTGGTCTTCAGTCTTCAAGACTCTTCCAGTCTTCAAGAGAAATACAAGCTCAAGTCTTGAGCACACAACTGTAGATCACTAGATAGTGATACCTAGCTTATCACTCCCCCTGAAGTTATGCATACTGAGAAACCAAGTTTCCCAGACATAGAGTGCACCTTGCACCTCCAACCTGTAACCTGCTGCTTGAGAAAGTATAGAGTTTACTCCCCCTTAATACCTGCATTACCTGTTACTCCCCCTGAATATAGTACATGTGTAAAAAGTTACACTAGTACCATAACCTGTCTTATGTACCCACATGTTGGCACATGTGGCACACTTGTACCAACCAAATCAAATACTACTCCCCCTTTTTAGCCAATAAATTTGACAAATAATACTGGAGTAGAACATAAATACTATGCAACCTGTATGATCATGATTGTTGCACATTACACACGCTGTAAAGCTACAACTCTTCAAATAGGTAGATGCCTAATT
Organism: Trifolium fragiferum; assembly: GCA_954870985.1. Classification (NCBI taxonomy): domain Eukaryota; kingdom Viridiplantae; phylum Streptophyta; class Magnoliopsida; order Fabales; family Fabaceae; genus Trifolium; species Trifolium fragiferum. Next base: position 13,154,177 of record OX940795.1, on the reverse strand, counting down.
TGCTCCTCAACTCCTCAAAGCGGTTTGCATCTAGAGCTTTAGTGAAGATATCTGCAGTCTGCTTCTCAGTGCTTACATGTTCAAGAGTGATCACCTTGTCTTCCACAAGATCTCTGATAAAGTGGTGCCTGATATCAATATGTTTGGTCCTGCTGTGTTGAATAGGATTCTTGGAGATATTGATTGCACTTAAGTTGTCACAGTATAATGTTAGCACATCTTGCTCAACATTGTACTCCTTCAACATTTGTTTCATCCATAACAGTTGAGAACAACTACTTCCAGCAGCAATATACTCAGCTTCAGCTGTGGACAAGGCCACACTATTCTGCTTCTTGCTGAACCATGAGATCAAATTGTTACCCAAGAAGAAACATGCACCTGGGGTGCTCTTCCTATCATCAGCACTTCCTGCCCAGTCAGCATCACAATAGCCAACTAGCTCACAACTTTCACCATGAGAATACAACAAGCCATAATCACTAGTACCATTCACATACTTGAGGATTCTCTTGACTTGTGTGAGATGACTCACTTTTGGTGCAGCCTGGTATCTAGCACATACTCCTACAGCAAATGTTATATCTGGCCTACTGGCTGTGAGATACAACAAACTTCCAATCATGCTTCTATAGAGGCTTTGGTCCACATCAACACCTTTGTCATCTTTGGTCAGTTTGAGATGAATAGCAGCTGGTGTTCTTTTGTGAGGAGAACTATCCATTCCAAATATCTTGACAATATTCTTTGCATACTTGCTCTGTGAAATAAAAATTGTGTCACTCATTTGTTTCACCTGTAAGCCAAGAAAGAATGTTAGTTCACCAACTAGACTCATTTCAAATTCTGACTGCATCTGGTGTACGAAATGTTGCACCATCTGGTCAGACATCCCTCTAAATACTATGTCATCTACATAGATCTGGGCAATCAGCAGTCTTCCTTTCTCTTCCCTTACAAACAGAGTCTTGTCATTGCCACCCTTTCTGTAACCATGATCCACCAGAAAAACAGTGAGCCTTTCGTACCAAGCTCTAGGAGCTTGTTTGAGGCCATATAAGGCTTTCGTCAGCTTGTACACATGATCAGGGTAATTAGGATCCACGAAACCTTTTGGTTGCTCTACATAGACTTCCTCATTTAAGTACCCATTGAGAAAGACACTTTTCACATCCATTTGGAATAACTTGAATTTTAGGATACAAGCCACTCCTAGAAGTAGTCTAACCGATTCCAATCTAGCCACTGGAACAAAAGTCTCATCAAAATCCACTCCTTCAATCTGAGTGTACCCTTGAGCTACGAGTCTTGCTTTATTCTTAGTGACAGTTCCTTGCTCATCAGTCTTGTTCTTGTACACCCACTTAGTACCAATCACATTTGTTCCTCTTGGTCTAGGTACGAAGTCCCACACTTCATTCCTTTTGAATTGATTCAACTCATCTTGCATGGCATCAATCCAATACTCATCAGTCAGAGCTTCTTTCACATTCTTTGGCTCAAACTTCGACACAAAACAAGCACTAGCAATCATATCCTGAGACCTCCTTGTAATGATACCTTGATTTGGGTCACAAATTATTTGATCAATAGGATGGTTCTTCTGGACTCTAGTGGACGGACCTTTAGTTGCAGGAGTGCTAGGTGGCACTAGAGTATCATACTCTGGACTGGTTGGACCTGCAGGTTCAGTCAATTCATTCTGAGTGTTGACTTCTTGACTATCTTCTTCAGCTTCTGTCTCTATATAGGGGATAGATGTGTCAACATCTGGTACCACATTTGGATCACTGACTGATGCTGAGTCATCAACTACCACATTTGAGGATTCCATCACAGTCTGGGTTCTGTTGTTGTAAACTCTGTAAGTTTGACTGTTTGTTGAGTACCCCAAGAATATTCCTTCATCGCTCTTTGGGTTCAGCTTCCTCCTTTGCTCCTTATCTGCTAAGATGTAGCACTTACTTCCAAAGATATGAAAGTGCTTCACTGTTGGCTTCCTTCCTTTCCACAGTTCATACAGAGTGGTTGTAGTACCTGCCCTTAAGGTGACACGATTGTGTATACAGCAAGCTATGTCCATGGCTTTAGCCCAGAACCGGTAAGCAAGTTTCTTTGCATGCAACATTACTCTAGCACACTCTTGGATAGTACGATTCTTCCTTTCCACTACACCATTTTGCTGAGGGGTGATAGGTGAGGAGAACTCATGTTTGATACCTTGGTTAGCACAGAAATCCAAGAATTTTGAATTCTCAAACTCCTTACCATGATCACTTCGGATTCTCTTTATGAGGAGCTCTTTTTCTCTTTGTAGTTGAATACATAACTCTTCAAAGACAGAGTAAGTATGTGTCTTTTCTCTGATAAAGTGTATCCAGGTGTATCTTGAATAGTCATCAACTACAACAAATGCATACTTCTTCCCTCCAAGGCTTTCGACCTGCATTGGACCCATCAAGTCCATGTGAAGTAATTCTAGAACCCTGTTGGTAGTCAGATGTGGCGACATCTTGTGTGAGACTTTGGTTTGTTTGCCTATCTGACATTCTCCACATACTTTACCTTCCACAATATCAAGCTTAGGTAGCCCTCTGATAACGTCAGCTGAAGCTGCTTTCTTCATACTTCGGAGATTTAAGTGACCTAGCCTTTGGTGCCATATCTTTGCTTCATCTTCCTTAGCAATCATACATGTTGCAACATGTGTCTTCTGGTTGGGTATCCGCAAGTTGCAATTATCTTTAGATCTCACTCCCTTCATTAGAACAGCGCCTTTAGCATCAGTGACTAAACATTCTGGTTGAGAGAAGTTGACCTTCGGTCCTTGATCACATAATTGACTTATGCTAATAAGATTAGCAGTCAGTCCTTTTACAAGTAGGACATCTCCAAGTTCAGGTAATCTGTCATTGACCATTTTTCCTACACCCATGATTTGTCCTTTGACTCCATCTCCAAATACTACATGACCTGTGGGATGAGATTTTAAATCTTCTAGATAATCTTTAATACCTGTCATGTGCCTTGAGCACCCACTATCAAAGTACCATTCTTCTTTGGATGAGGTTTTTAATGATGTGTGAGCAATCAGTCCAAATTTCCCAACCTTTGGTTTCCACTCCTTAGTAATCTTTCTCGTAGGTACCTGTGGTTCTGATACTTGTGGAATTCCATAAAGTTTGTAGCAGAAAGGTCTTATATGTCCCTTTTCTCCACAATGATGGCATGCCCACTCCTTAGGTTCCTTATTGTAATTGGGAGGTGGAAGTGGTCTGGAATGGGGCACCATGTGTCTGACCTTCCTGGATCTGAGAGTTCTTTTTATAGGATTGTATCTTTCACCATATGGTAAATGTCTTTTGTTGAGATTTGTATAATCATATCCCACTGCTTTAGAACTCTTGTCAGGTTGATCAACTTCTATACTCACCTCAGGCATAATATTTCCAGCATTCAACATTCTAACTTGCTTACTCATGTTCTCAAACTGTGAATTTAGCATAATTACCTCATCAGTAAGATGCAATATTTGAGCAAGATGTTCACTCTTCTCTGCCTGGAGCTGATTAATGAGGTTCTTCTGTTGTTGGAGACATCTGACTGTCATCTTAGTCTTGACATAGCTCCTGGTACGCCTCAGCTAGCTCTTCTAAAGTGAGTACTCCTTCAAAGTTTATGTCAAACACACACCTTCCAATGAATGTTGTGTCCCTCTTTCCTTCGGCCTCAACATCTGAGTTATCTTCATCTGACCAAGTGGCCATCATGCTCTTCTTTTGCTTCTTCAAAAAGTTTGGACATTCAGTTTTGTAGTGACCAAACCCATTGCACTCATAGCACTGTACACTCCTGGTCTGATTTGAATTATCTTCATCTTTTCGCCTCTGGAGATTGGTCTGCTTCCCAGTGTCATCTGAGATGTGCGGCACATCTGTCCTGGGTCTTCCATCCCTTTTTCTCATCCATGTCCCTATTAAATTGCTTTCCCACAAGGGCCAGAGCCTCTGAAACACCTTCATCCATGTCTTGTTCACTGAGTTCATCAGCATCCTTAGAGACGAATGCCAGATTTTTGTTTTTCTTTTCAGATTTCTCATTTGCTCCAAGTTCAAAGGTTTGTAGTGACCCTACTAACTCATCAAGCTTCAAGGTGGGTATGTTCTGCATCTCTTCAATAGCAGTCACTTTCATATCAAATTTCTTAGGCAGAGACCTAAGCATTTTTCTCACCAACTTCTCTTCACTAATCTTTTCTCCCAGTGCTTCAAAGGAGTTAGCAAAATCAAGTATGTTCATGTGGAAGTCATACACATTTTCATCTTCCATCATCTGCAGGTTCTCAAATTTGGTGGTCAATAGTTGCAACCTGGACATCTTGACTTTTGAAGTACCTTCATGCGTGGTCTTCAGAATCTCCTACGCTTCTTTAGCTTCAGTGCACTGCTTGATAAGTCGAAACATATTCCTGTCAACCCCATTAAATATGGCATTTAGGGCTTTGTTGTTTCCTACTGACAGGTCATCTTCTTCCTTTGACGATTCTCCTTCTGGTTTTGGCTCAGCAGTCACTTTCCCATCTTTGTCAACCACCATAGGATGTTTCCATCTTGTAACAACAGCCTTCCAAGTTTTGCCATCAAGCGATTTCAAGAAAGCACACAATCTTGCTTTCCAATAGTCGTAGTTAGTACCATCTAACAGAGGTGGCCTGTTAACGAGACCTCATTCCTTGTCCATGTTTGCCAGAAAGTATCCCTTGGATCTCACCCAAGTACAGGCAGGGTGCCTGCTCTGATGTCAATTGAAATTCCGACACTACCAGTAGACAGATGTGATAGCAGATGTGCTAACACCTGTCGCAACAACGTTGGACTCGGAGACAGATGTTCCCACGTTTGTCTCCACGAGAGCTGACTGAACAAATAATAAAGTGAAATAAAAAAGGCAGAAAGTAAATTGCACGCTTTGTTTGTTAACCCAGTTCGGACGCAACTGCTCCTAATCTGGGGGATACCAATCCAGGAATGAATCTGTTGAGTCCTTCGTATTGGCTGCATTTTTGGTGATCAGGATGCTATGCAAGATGCTCCAACATCGTGTTCGTCATCGTGTACTCTGAAGGCGCGCGTTCTATTTATGGAATGATTTATGTTTTCTCTTTCATGAATCTTGCATGGCGCGTTTGTGTTTGGACTTTATTAAGGATCATCATTTATTACTTCAGATCCTTGACTTGACTAATTAATGAAGAATATTCTTGAAGATTATTTTAGGAAAGAATCCTTTTTAATTAATGTGGTCAAAGGCTTGAGTCAAGAAGAATCAAGGTCTTAATTGTTTCAGAATCAAGGACTTTGCTGGAGTATATATATGTAGTGCAAAACCTAATTTGAGGTTGTTGTTCACGCCGTTGTTATTGAGTCTAGTGCTTAGGTTTTGCGTGTGTTATTTGTGAGCCTTCCTTGTGTCACCTTGATACAAGCTAAGGACGTGTTTCTATTGAGTTGTAACTTGTGATCCTCTCCTAAGCTTTGAAGTATGGAGTTAGGGTTATGTGTGTTGTGTGCACTCTAAGCCTTTAGGTACGAGTGTTAGTTTTTAGGAGTGTGTCTCCAAAACTTTTCTTGTGTGTGTTAAAAATCCTTGCTGTTTGTAAGGTTGCAAGGAAGTGAGATCAGGTATATCTCAGATCTAGGCTAGGACCCTAGGTTATAGACAATAGGGGAGTTGCTAGATGGAAAGGGCATAACTTGAGAGTTAGTGTCATCAGTCTAGGGCTATTGCTTATTGGACATCTTCCTGGATTGGTATCCCCCAGACTAGGGCTTGCTTTGAGCGCCGAACTGGGTTAACAAACACCAAGTGTCTTTTACTTGCTTTCTGTTATTTGGTTTATTTATATTAAGTTACCAGCGCAGCAGGATGCTATAGCATCGTGTGTAGCATCACATTTTGAGGACCAAGAAGCTATAGCATCGTGCTTAGCATCGTAACACGCGTGCCAGGAATTTCAATTGGCATCAGAGCAGGCACCCTGCCTGTTTCTAGGTTGAGATCCAGGACCTAATATTTCTGGCATTATGGAGAAGGAAGGAGAATACATGAATAGACCACCATTGCTCAATGGATCAAACAACTATGATCACTGGAAATCCAAAATGACCGCATTTTTAAGATCCATTGATAGCAAAGTTTGGAAAGCTGTTTTGACTGGATGGGAACATCCCACTGTTGCTAGCAAGGAAGGAACCTCAACAGGAGTGAAGAAACCAGAGGTTGAGTGGACTACAGAGGAAGAGGCTGCAGCTCTTTACAATAACAAAGCCATTTATGCTTTATTCAATGGGGTTGATGCAAATGTTTTCAAGTTGATCAAGAACTGTGTGTCAGCTAAGGAAGCATGGGAGATATTGAAGACTTGCTATGAAGGTACCACAAAGGTAAAGCAATCCAAAATTCAACATCTCACATCTAGGTTTGAAACTCTCAAGATGAAAGATGATGAGAGCATTCAAGATTTTCATATGACACTCTTGGATATTGCAAACTCTTTTGAAGCCTTGGGAGAAAAAGTATCTGATGAGAAATTGTCAAGAAAACTACTCAGATCCCTTCCCAAGAGATTTGACATGAAGGTGACAGCCATTGAGGAAGCACATGACATTTCAACTATGAAGATGGATGAATTGGTTGGCTCACTTCAAACCTTTGAGACTGTTCTTGATGAGCGTGGTGAGAAGAAGACCAAGAGCATTGCATTTGTCTCTAATGCTGATGATAACAATGATCAAGATGAAGATGAGGAAGAAGAAAGCATTGCTGATGCTATAGCCATGCTTGGCAGACAATTCAACAAAGTACTGAAGAGAGTTGATCGCAGAAATCGTCAGAATGCTCCTGGCATCCGACCCGACATCAACAAACAACAGAACAATTTCAAGAAATTCAAACCTGAAGAAAAGAACAGCCAAAGCAAGGGTGTTCAATGCCATGAGTGTGAAGGGTATGGTCACATAAGAACAGAATGTGGAACCTATCAGAAAAGACAGAAAAAGGGTTTGAATGTTTCTTGGTCAGATGAAGATTCAGAAGATGAGCATGAATCAGCTAAGCATGTAACTGCACTAACTGGAATTTGTACTCCAGACAGTGATACTGAGGAAGAAGGAGATGTGGCCTATGAAGAACTGGCAAGCACTTACAAGGAGCTACTGTCAAGATTTGAAGAAATGTGTAGAATTCTTGAGAAGCAGAAAAAGACAATCAATCTGCTTCAATCAGAAGTAAAGGCTCAAACTGAGAAGGCCTCTGAAGCTCAAGAAGAAGCTGCCCTTGCAAATGCTCAAATGGAGGACTTGAAGAAACGTGTGGGTCAATTAAGCTCTGGAACAAATATTCTAGAGGAAATTCTTGAAGGTTTACCAAATGGTAAGGCTAAAGCAGTAGGTTACAATTACTCTCATTTGAACAAATATCAACAGAATCTTGAGACAAAATTTAAATCTGCTGAAGATGTCTTTGACCCTTGCACTGGTGCCACGATGCTAAAGCATCCTGCACAGCATTCCAAAACCTATCCTGTTCCCAAGTTTGCTTTGGAATCCAACCCAAAAGGTCATCAAAGGCCCAAAATCCAAAGAACATACAGAAGGTGGGTTTGTCATTACTGCGGAAGAAGAGGTCACATCAGGCCATTTTGCTACAGACTTCATGGTTACCCTGTTCAGCAACCTGAAGCTAATGAAACAAAGGAAGATGTGAAACAAGAAGTCCCTGTGAAGAAGGAGTGGAGGACTAAGACAGAAAATGTAGGTTTGATTGCACATACCTCCTTGAGAGCATCATCAAGGGAAGATTGGTATTTTGACAGTGGGTGCTCCAGGCACATGACTGGTGAAGAAAAGTTTCTCAGAAACCTAAAGCCATACAAAACCAGTTTTGTTACCTTTGGAGATGGTGCTAAGGGAGAAATTCTTGGAATTGGAAATTTAGTGAAACATGGACTGCCTAATTTGGAGAATGTTCTGTTAGTAAAGGGACTCACAGCAAACCTAATAAGTATCAGTCAATTGTGTGACCAAGGGTTGAAGGTTAATTTCACCAAGACTGAGTGTACTGTGAACAATGAAGAGAATCAATTGTTGATGAAAGGAACCAGGTCCAAGGATAATTGCTACCTCTGGATACCTCATGAGGAAGATCTGAACACCACCTGTCTCAGTACAACTACAGATGAAGTGAGACTGTGGCACCAGAGATTAGGCCATCTACACTTAAAGGGGATGAAGAAAGTTATTACATCAGAAGCCATTAGAGGCTTGCCCAAACTGAAGATCACAGAAGGGAACAAGTGTGGAGAGTGTCAGATTGGTAAGCAAGTCAGGATGTCACATCCAATGCTAGAGCATCATACAACCACCAAGGTTCTTGAGCTACTTCACATGGATCTCATGGGTCCCATGCAAGTTGAAAGTCTTGGAGGAAAAAGGTATGCATTTGTTATGGTAGATGATTACTCAAGGTATACCTGGATAGATTTCATAAGGGAAAAATCAGATACCTTTGAAGCATTCAAGGAGCTATGCCTGCAAGTTCAAAGGGAAAAGGCAAGTAGTGTGGTAAAGATCAGGACAGACCATGGAAAGGAGTTTGAGAACTCTAGGTTTGATGAATTCTGTGCCTCTGAAGGAATCAAACACGAGTACTCCTCAGCTACCACTCCACAGCAAAATGGGATAGTTGAAAGGAAGAACAGAACTATTCAAGAGTCAGCAAGAGTCATGCTTCATGCCAAGAATGTCCCCTACTATTTTTGGGCTGAAGCTATGAACACTGCCTGCTACATTCACAACAGGGTCACTTTGAGAAAAGGTACCACATCTACTCTGTATGAACTATGGAAAGATAGGAAACCAACTGTAAAACATTTCCATGTATTTGGAAGCAAGTGTTACATTCTGGCTGATAGAGAACCTAGGAGGAAACTTGATCCAAAGAGCCATGAAGGGATTTTTCTAGGATATTCTCCAAACAGCAGAGCCTACAGAGTATTTAATTCCAAGACTCAGGTAATGATGGAATCCATAAATGTTGTAATCCAAGACTCTACTCTGGAAGAAACTGTTGATAAATACCAGGGTACTCCTGTTGTACATGATGCTGAACAAGATGCTACAGCATCTGAACATCCAGTTGAAGGTCAGTTTGATGAAGAGATTGAAGAAGAGATTAATGCCACAGATTCTGGAGATCAAGCTCAAAAGAAAGGACCTTCAGTACGTGTACAGAAGAACCATCCCACAGAGTTGATCATAGGCAACCCAGAACAAGGGATAACCACTAGAAGGACAAATGATGTGGTTTCAAACTCTTGTTTTGTGTCACTATTTGAACCCAGAAATGTCAAGGAAGCTTTATCTGATAGTGCATGGATAGAGGCTATGCAGGAAGAGTTGAATCAGTTCAAAAGAAGTGAAGTGTGGGATTTGGTCCCAAGACCAAAAGATGTGAATGTGATTGGTACCAAGTGGGTGTATAAGAACAAATCAGATGAAAATGGGATTGTCACCAGGAACAAAGCAAGGCTTGTGGCACAAGGATATACTCAAGTTGAGGGATTAGACTTTGAAGAGACCTTTGCACCTGTGGCAAGGTTAGAATCCATCAGACTTCTCTTGGGAGTTGCTTGCATCCTCAAGTTCAAGCTCTACCAAATGGATGTAAAAAGTGCCTTTCTGAATGGGTACCTACAGGAAGAAGTGTATGTTGAACAACCAAAAGGCTTTGTTGATCCTGAGCATCCAAACCATGTCTACAAATTGAAGAAAGCTTTGTATGGCTTGAAGCAAGCACCCAGGGCTTGGTATGAAAGATTAACTCAGTTCTTAGAAGATCAAGGCTACAGGAAGGGAGCCTCAGACAAAACTTTGTTTGTTAAGCAAGAAAAAGGTGAATTCATCATAGCTCAAATTTATGTTGATGATATTGTTTTTGGTGGGATGTCAGACAAGATGGTACATCATTTTGTCAAGCAGATGCAATCAGAGTTCGAAATGAGTCTTGTTGGGGAATTGACATATTTTCTTGGGCTGCAAATCAAGCAAATGGATGATACTATATTTATCTCTCAGAGTAAGTATACAAGAAATATTGTCAAAAAGTTTGGTATGGAAAGTGCCACATCCAAGAGAACACTAGCACCAACTCATCTGAAGCTCACTAAAGATGAAAAAGGAATAAGTGTAGATCAAAGCTTATATAGAAGCATGATTGGAAGCCTGCTATACTTGACTGCAAGTAGGCCTGATATCACCTATGCTATTGGGGTTTGTGCCAGATATCAATCTGATCCTAAGGTGAGCCATTTGACTCAAGTCAAAAGAATTGTGAAGTATGTGAATGGAACTAGTGAATATGGAATAATGTACTCTCACTCTGAAGATTCTAAGCTTTTTGGGTTTTGTGATGCTGATTGGGCTGGGAGTGCTGATGACAGAAAAAGCACTTCAGGTGGTTGTTTCTTCTTAGGAAATAACCTAATTTCTTGGTTTAGTAAGAAGCAAAACTGTGTGGCCTTATCTACAGCAGAGGCTGAGTACATAGCTGCTGGTAGCAGTTGCTCACAACTTGTTTGGATGAAGCAGATGCTGACTGAGTATGATGTTGTACAAGATGCTATGACATTGTATTGTGACAACATGAGTGCTATAAACATCTCAAAAAATCCTGTTCAACATAGCAAGACTAAACATATTGATATTCGCCATCACTTCATAAGAGATCTTGTTGAGAGCAAAATTGTTACTTTGGAGCATGTTGGCACAAAAGAGCAAGTGGCAGACATTTTTACAAAAGCTCTTGATGCTGTGCAGTTTGAGAAGCTGAGGGGCAAGTTAGGAATTTGCCTCCATGAGGAGTTATAGCAGTTACCGTTAGTGGCGCGTGCAGCAGTTATTTGCCTTCTTCAGAGGCTGCACGTTAATCAAGGCAATCATGGCCTAATTTCCTCCTTAAACACGCCACTACACCTAGTTGGTTATTTTTGTTTCAAATCTTTAACCTTTGATTCTTTCCCTTTTTATTTCACTCTACACTATAACTTCTCCACCTCTCCATCAAATCTCTCCATTCAACCCTCACAACTCTCTCACTCCCAATCCTACTTTCTCATTCTTGCCGTCACAATGTCTTCCCCTGTTAACTCTCCCACCGTCGCCTCTCCTGCACAATCTCCACCCCATGATCAACAGCCCGATTTCATCACCAATGCTGTTCCCCTCACCACCATTCATCCTTCTGTTGCCTCTGTCCTTAACAAAAGCTCTTCCTCTAAACCCAAGTCATCGAAGAAAGGCAAATCCACGGGGAGTAAGAAACCAAGGGTGAAGAAATCCAAATCTCGTTACAACTCCGATTTCGACATGCAAGCTTTTCTTTTGGCCAATCAGGGCTCTGAGGAGTTGGTTGTTCCATCTGTTGTTACAGCACCCACTCGTAGTGAGCAGATCGAGCCTGATACTGTTCAAATCCCTAATGCTGAAAAGGGGGAAACTGAGTTGGAAACTGAGAAGACACAATCCCCTGCTCCTAACGTTCCACAAGAAGATGAACTCAATGAGGAAGACCATATTGTTGGTGATGTGCTACAATCCTTGGCTAATAGCATCTCTCAAGAGGATGCTGCTCCTGATGCTTCAGCATCTCAGGTACAAGAAGAAGCTGACAAGGATGTTGTTGAAGATGCTTTAGCATCTGATGCTGAGCCTGACCAAGGTGCAGATCTGAATACTGCTGATGTGGAAGCAAGTGAGGAAGAAGAAGTGGTTGTGATCAAGTCTGTTGGGTCTTCTCTTGCAGGCAAGACTGGCATTGGTAGGCGTCTCAGGGAAAGAAAAGGTAAAGAAACTGAGGTGGTAAAGGAGACACCTAAGTCTGTGAAGAAGAAAAAGGGTGTGGCCACAAAGTCACCTAAGAAGAAACTTGTGGGGCCCAGTAGAAGCTCTAGCAAGGTTGATATTCCTGTTCAACCAAAGAAGAAGGCTTCTAAAAGAAAGAATGTGAGTGACTCTGAGTATGAAGCTGAGCATGATGCTCCTATCATTACACCTTCTCCTCAGAAAAGGTCCTTGAAAAGGAAGAAGGTTATTACTGATGTGTCTGATGATGATGATGCTGAACATGATGCTCCTAGCATCACCGCATCTCAGAAGAGAGTTGGCAGAAAACTCGTGCCAACCAATGTTCCTGATGTCCCCATAGATGATGTTTCCTTCCACTTTGTGGACAGTGCCAAGAAGTGGAAATTTGTGTTTGCAAGAAGGATAGGGCTGGAAAGAGAGTTGTCTGATGAGACTTTGGCTTGGAAGGAGGTAGTTGAACTGTTGGAAGATGCTGGGCTGATGAGAACTGTCAGTGGCATGAGCACCTGCTATGCCAAGCTTGTAAAGGAGTTTGTGGTCAACATTGCTGAGGACTGTGACAATCCTCTCAGCACTGAATATCAAAAGGTCTGGGTTAGAAACAAGTGTGTGGAGTTCTCCCCAAAAATCATCAACAAATATCTGGGTAGGCAAGAAGAGGATTACACTGCTATTGATGTTACCAACAATGAAGTGTGCAGAACCATCACAGCCAATCAGGTCAAGGTGTGGCCATCTAAAGGTAAAGTACCCTCTTGTATGCTGTCTGTGAAGTATGCCGTTCTGAACAGAATAGGGTCTTTGAACTGGGTTCCTACAACCCATACATCTCATATTGCCACTGGTCTAGCTAGATTCATATACTCTATTGGTACTGCCACTGTTGCTGATTATGGAGCTTACATTTTTGAGCAAACCATGGCTCATGGCAAGTCTTGGGCAATCAAGATGCCTATAACTTTTCCTAGTCTCATCTGTGGAATTATTCTTGATCAACACCCTGGTATTCTGAAAGCTACTGATGAACCTCTCAAAAGAGAACCACCTCTGTCTCTACATTTTAGGCTGTTTGAAGGGACCCATGCTGCAGATATAGCAGGGCCCATGATTAAGAAGTCTGTACCTAGGCAAGATCCTCCTCCAACTCTGAGTAGGAAGGAAATGATTGCCTCTTTGGAAGCAACTGTGCAAGCTCTGGATGAGCAAAAGAAAGGGCTTGAGCTTGTTATATCTGCCCTGAAGAAAGAAGAAGCTGAGGAAGCAGGTCCTAGTTCTGGTACTGCAGTTGGTAATGATGCTGAGCAGGATGCTGCAGCATCTGATGCAGAAGAGAATGAAGATGCTGGTGGTGACACAGAGGAGCTGGAGGTGACTGATTCCAGCACTTCTGAGTGAAGACTGTCTGCTTGTGGAGCTGATTAGCTACTTTTTGTTACTTTTGTTCTCTTTCTTTTGATATTTTGATGTTTTTGTTACTGTTCTGATTAATGGGCTGAGACTCTGACACCCCTAATTCCTGTTTTGTAATAAGCTCCTGAACCTCATATGTCTGTACTGCTAAATCTGTCAAATTTGTGGCAAAAAGGGGGAGTATAATATGGTATTGATATTGAGTGTAGTATGTATTTGCGTGGCCTTGTGTGATCTGATGTCTGATGTGTGTGTGCATGAGTACCCTAGAAAAATGTGATGTGATCTGCAGGGGGAGATGTTGGATAAGATGCTCCAACATCCTATGCATATGTGCAGGGGGAGATGTAGTATGAAATGTTGTAGCATTCCCTACAGCATCCTGTTACTTTTGATTGTTCTGACCATCTAAGGCTAAGTTGTTTTTATGTTCCGCTGTTGCATGCCTCTCTGATGTTCTTAAAAGATACACATATATTCTTGTCTGTTGGTCTCCATGGAGATGTAGTATGGAATCTACTTTGAAGAATAGTCTCTACAGATCTTTATGCTTATGTGTTTATGTTGAGAAAAAGATGTGTAGTTGAAGTATCTATTTAAGTATCTGTATGGTCCTTATTTGTTTTTAGCCAAAAATTTGCCAAAGGGGGAGTTTGTTGAGTCCTTCGTATTGGCTGCATTTTTGGTGATCAGGATGCTATGCAAGATGCTCCAACATCGTGTTCGTCATCGTGTACTCTGAAGGCGCGCGTTCTATTTATGGAATGATTTATGTTTTCTCTTTCATGAATCTTGCATGGCGCGTTTGTGTTTGGACTTTATTGAGGATCATCATTTATTACTTCAGATCCTTGACTTGACTAATTAATGAAGAATATTCTTGAAGATTATTTTAGGAAAGAATCCTTTTTAATTAATGTGGTCAAAGGCTTGAGTCAAGAAGAATCAAGGTCTTAATTGTTTCAGAATCAAGGACTTTGCTGGAGTATATATATGTAGTGCAAAACCTAATTTGAGGTTGTTGTTCACGCCGTTGTTATTGAGTCTAGTGCTTAGGTTTTGCGTGTGTTATTTGTGAGCCTTCCTTGTGTCACCTTGATACAAGCTAAGGACGTGTTTCTATTGAGTTGTAACTTGTGATCCTCTCCTAAGCTTTGAAGTATGGAGTTAGGGTTATGTGTGTTGTGTGCACTCTAAGCCTTTAGGTACGAGTGTTAGTTTTTAGGAGTGTGTCTCCAAAACTTTTCTTGTGTGTGTTAAAAATCCTTGCTGTTTGTAAGGTTGCAAGGAAGTGAGATCAGGTATATCTCAGATCTAGGCTAGGACCCTAGGTTATAGACAATAGGGGAGTTGCTAGATGGAAAGGGCATAACTTGAGAGTTAGTGTCATCAGTCTAGGGCTATTGCTTATTGGACATCTTCCTGGATTGGTATCCCCCAGACTAGGGCTTGCTTTGAGCGCCGAACTGGGTTAACAAACACCAAGTGTCTTTTACTTGCTTTCTGTTATTTGGTTTATTTATATTAAGTTACCAGCGCAGCAGGATGCTATAGCATCGTGTGTAGCATCACATTTTGAGGACCAAGAAGCTATAGCATCGTGCTTAGCATCGTAACACGCGTGCCAGGAATTTCAGAATCCACTATAATAGTATTGATTCAGAGTCTAACTACCCGTTAACCCTCCTCACTCAATCACTATCTGTGCAAACTCTACCTAGGCCTAACCTAGATATGACCAGCCCAGGTCACTTCCTTAATAACGATGCTCCTCTACACCGTCGTAAACCTACCGGGGTATAAAACACAATTCAACTGAATGGTTGTTGGAGACACCCTCCTAGACACCTATGCACTTTTACCTAAAGGCTTCAAGTGCTTAGACTAACTAAGTCTTTGCTTCAAAGCTTCAGAGAAAGTAACATTACAACTCAATAAACACAGTCCTAAGCATGCATCAATGGAATGCACGAAAGACTCACAAAGAGACTCGATTTTGACACACTAAACCCACCAAATACGGCTTGACTCTCTTAGAGAACTAGGTCTTGGTCTTCATATATTTATAGCCCTGAGCTGCTTGGACTACAAGTAATACTTGGGCTTCTGAATCCTTGTTGAAAAAGGCGTGTCTTGATCTCTTACAAAAATATTCCTTGAACCTAAAGATTTTTAAAAATATATTGTCACATATTTTAAAAATAAATCTTTCCATTTATAACTTCAGCAAGTTGGCTGATTTCCCTTGTCTTGGCGCGCAAGCTAAACCTGAAACAAAGAAATTAGGATTCAAAGAAAAACGGCGCGCTGAAAGGCGCGTACTAAGGTTCCAAGTCCAGCTGGCATCAGCTGGCAGTGTTGCTGACAAATTTATTAGAATAATTAGTTATTTTACAATTTGAAGCAAATAATATATTAGTGTTTGCCTTTTATGTATTTTGTCATTTAGTACTTATTTCTAGAAGGATGAGTCATAATTTTGTTATCAGACTTTCCTTTACTACTTATAGCCAAAGTGGCCAAGAGAATAAAATTATTCAATACTTCAACAAATTCCTTTCCTTTCTAACAATCTTTAGTGGTGTTCATTGTTTCTACATCAACGAGCAGTATTCTAAAATATTGCTGCTCCTAGTATAGTTACAGGGTATTACCGGTTCAAATTCCTAATATCCAAATACCTGTATCACTCTCGAGTGTAGGGGTGTCAAAATGGATGGATTGGATGGATTTGGATTGGATTGTTAATGGATGGATAAAAAAAATCCATTAATCCATTAACAATCCATTAAAACTCATTCAAAATATCCAATCCAATCCATCCATTGGAGATAAAATCCAATCCAATCCATCCATTATGGTATTTTAAATGGATGGATATCCATCCAATCAATCTATTAAATTACTATTGTTTTTTAATAACATATTTATTAATTAAATAGATTATTTTTATTAATAACATGAAATCCAAAAAACACCGAAAATCAAAAAATCGGCCGAAAACCCAAAAATCGGTAAAAAACCGAAAATCGGCCGAAAAACCTAAAAAAACCTGAAAATTCATAAATCAGCCGAAAATACAAAAAATCGGCTGAAAAACCTAAAATCAGTCGAAAAACCAAAAATCGGCCGAAAACACAAAATCGTCCGAAAAACGGAAAATCGGCTGAAAACCCTAAAAACACCCGAAAATCTATAAAGCGGCCGAAAAACCTAAAATCGGCCGAAAACACAAAAAAAGGTTGAAAACCCAAAAACTCAGCTGAAAAACCTAAAATCGGCCGAAAACACAAAATCGGCCGAAAAATCAAAAATTGCCGAAAAACGAAAAATCGTCCGACAAACCTAAAATTGGCCGAAAACACAAAAAACCGGCCGAAAAACCAAAAAACACCAGAAAATTCTAAAATTGGCCGAAAAGTTGATTTTAGTTTTTTCGACTGATTTTTTGGATTTTAGGATTTTTGGGCGTTTTTTGGGTTTTCAGCCGATTTTTGGGCTTTCGGCCGATTTTAGGATTTTCGGGTGTTTTTTGGGTTTTCAACCGATTTTCGGTTTTTCAGTCTTTTTATGGGTTTTCGGCCGATTTTAGGATTCTTTGGGTTTTCGGGTGATTTTCGGTTTTTCATCAGATTTTGTGTTTTCAGCTGATTTTAGGTTTTTCGGCCGTTTTTTTGGTTTTTTTTGCTGATTTTAGGTTGTTCGGCCGATTTTTTGAATTTTGGATTTTCGGGCGTTTTTTGGGTTTTTCGGTCGATTTTCAGTTTTTCGGTCGATTTTTGCGTTTTCGGGTTTTTTTTGGGTTTTCGGCCGATTTTTTGAGTTTTCGACAGATTTTTGGGTTTTCGGCAGATTTTTTGATTTTCGGGTTTTTTTTTGGTATCCGGCCGATTTTTTGGGTTTTCGCCCGATTTTAAGATCTTCAGGTGTTTTTTTGGTTTTCAACCGATTTTTTATTTTTGAATTGGTTGTTAATTTTATTTTTAAAAAATTGATTATCCATTGGATTTGAGATTATTGTACTATATATGATCCATTGGATTTTCAAATTAAGATGGATGGATTGGATCCAATCCATTTACTAATTTTTTTACTAATGGATGGATCCATTAATGAGTGGATTGGATGGATAACGGATAAATGGATAATTTTGACACCCCTACTCAAGTGTATATGAGAAGTTATAGAGCGACGTCTATTGGGCACAAAGTGGGGTGGTGGACACGGTGGCAAATGGGGAGGCTATCCACTACAAGAAAAAAAAGAAAATAGGGGCGGTCAATTAGGGGCAGTTGGTAAGAACCGCCGCCGCTTCAAGATTTACCTGCGGTTATGCCGGCAGTTCAAACCGCGGCTGTTTGCGTTTTTGTTTTTGGTTTTTTTTTTTCAATTTTTAATAAAACAATTGAAGCGACTCAATCTTTCACACTCCCTCACCCTCAGGATGCCTATATTCCTTCTCCCAGCGACTCAATCTATTTTCTCTTTTCGTAACTGCTTCGGCGTGAAATCCCTCATTCTCTCTCACGAAACCCTTGTGAAGACCACCCACCGTGAAGACAAAATGAGATGTCATGAAGTGATGTGATAGACCGAATTCGTTGTTGCACTAGGTTCATAGGTCTCTGGTTCTGCGAGTCTATTTCTCCGTTCCAACTCTTTCTGGATATCTTTTACAGGTCAGATTCATGCCAGCTCTTTCTCTTTCAATATGCTTGTTTCAAAATTTGGGATTTGATTAAAAATTAGGGTTGGTAATTATGATTCTGAATCTGATTTTTAGGAACATGGTTCATAAGTGATAGTTTTTATATTTACTTGTTACAAGGGATCTTATAAATTATTGAGTTTGAAATTGGGAAGTTGAGAAATTAATATTTTGTATGATTCCAAAATTCAGGTCTTATACTCTTAGCTATTTGGCCTTGTATTCTCTGGGGTTTTGATAGTGTTATGAGCTTCTACTATATATGTGGTAAGCAACAATTAGAGCTGCGATTATTAAGATTGTTACACAATAATCGTTTCCATGAATTTGCTTTTTTTTCTCCCTTTTTCCTGAAGTTCAGATTTTCCTCCTTCCACATATAAAATGTTACTAGTTTTGTTGTGACTTGTGAATTATACTGGATTTCATTTTGGCATTTTCAAATGCAGGAGCTCTATTGTTTTTTTTCCTTGCTTGGCCTTTCTGGATGCTTCCTTACTTGTTAAGTTCGAAGAGTTCGCAATGATTTGGCCCAACCTTGTAGAGAATTATGTCTTTGTTGCTGTCAACCTGGGTAACAACCCTAGTTTTATATGTTTAGGGGCCTTTGGCATTTTTAAAAACACATAAGTTTGCTCTTAGAATATGCTTAAAATATCATTATTTTATAACTATATTAAATATAATAATGGCAATAACAGGTATTAGCGTACAAAAATGTTCCAATGATGATAATTAGAAATATTTGTAATTTTTCCATGAAGGTTGTAAGATCTGGTGATTTGGTTTCTTACTGTGCTGAAGAAGGAGTGAAGGGCCAAATATTGTCTCACATCCAAGGTCTATTTTCACTATATATACATATGCTACTTTTTAATTTTCAATTCAATTATTACTATATACTTTAATCATTTTAATTAGAACTAGAAAATCAATAGGACATTATACTTTATAAAGTCAATAAATTGGCACGTTCAGTTGTAATAGTAATATTTAGTGATAAGTAAATTAAATGATCATGGTCAATTGGCATGTGTTATGTCATTATTTTGTTTTGCTTGGTTGATAATGTGGCCTAAGAAAGTTGCAATTGATTTTCAGATCCCATTGGGAGTGATTTTAACCATTTCACCTTTTAACTATCCTGTCAATCTTGCTGTCTCAAAATTTGCTCCTGCACTGATTGATGGAAATTCTATTGTACTCAAGCCTCCAACTCAGGTAATTATATCTTTGGTTAACTATTGTTGTTAGTAGATCATTGTGTAATGCAATGATTGCATTGTATCTATTTGATATTTTGTGAAATTTTGGCCAGTATATTTATATATCTTTATGACAAATGATATAAGAGATCAATTGCTTAGGCAAAGGTTTCCTATGTTGTTTAGTATTGAGAATAAAAAGGATCTGACTGTGAGTGCTATGGGAATATGGGTTCATGAAAATTGGAGATGGGGGCTGTCTTGGAGGTGGAATTTTTTCGCGTTGGAAGAACAACTTCAAACTGAATTTGTTGAGCTAACCGATCAATTATTTATTCTGTCAGATCAAGAGGACAGTTGCAGTGGTTGGGGAAGACGGAGGGTTTCACTGTGAAATCAACTTGCTAAAAAGTATAATAATAACCAAGATAGAGTTCCTCTTCGGGATTTTGTGTTAAAAAACTTGTGGAGATGTGCTGCTCCTAGTAAGGTTTGTGCATTCTCTTGGCAGTTACTACTAGATGTTGAACATGTTAGGGGATTTCATTACTCGATGTATTATGTAAGTACTCCTATAACTTCTGTTTTTTTTTAACTTGTTTCAATTTTGTAATTGTTCTCTGCTTATTTCAAGAGATTAGTTAGTATAAATTGTATAATTAACATAACATGTTATTGTTTTTGAATTTTTAGTTTGCTTCTTGGATATGCATATCCTGATTTTGAATGTTACAAAACCGTGGAAAGAATCAGGGTTTAAATGGATGAACTACATTTCTGGTGTCAATACTGGTATGTATAACCATTTACCTTCTTACTCTTATTCTTTGGAGATGGAATAGTATAGTTCTGAAATGGGTTTTGTTTGTAATGTATGATTAGTGTGATCAAGTTTGCACTGAAACTGTGGAATGATTGTAACGAGTCTTTAAAGCAGGAAACATATAATTTGGGTAAAGAGCTTTACCAGTAATGATTAAAAAATAAGTCCTTGAGTTTGAAGCAAGAAACGGATCTGCGTTTTATAATAGGTCAATACCTTGAAAAGTGGTTCCAACATTGAACCGAATCATGTGTACCTTTATCAGCATGTTTATTATATTCATTCATTTTAAGCATTCAATAATTATTATATAGTATGATAATGTTGTCCGGCATGTGCAATCACCACATCATGAACTTCACAGAAAAAGAAAAAAAAGAAGAAGAATGGATTTACTAACTATCATTGTTTGATTTAAGAGCTAGTGGTTTTAATTTATGTCTTTGTGCATTCTTAATTTGCAGGATAATTGTAGCTTTTTTCACAGTACTATAAAAGTTTGCAGATGTAGTTATTGAGTGGTGAGTGCTTATTTTTTTAGTCATTTCATTTGTACTATTATTGTTGAATTTTGATTAATAGTATAGATTTGTGCAATAAATTAACGCTAAACATTTATGAAGATTTCCCTTGTATGGAGAATTCAAGTTTGCTCTCTTGGTTTACATGTAGTATCCCAAAACTAAGGTAAGAGCATAACATATTAACATCTTTGAGAGAATATCTATTTGGAAACTTTAACATATAGTACTCTTTTTCTCAACATTTTTTTTTTCTTTGATCTCTTTTTTCATTTACCAATAAAAGTGAAAGTCATGATCTTCAGTTAGCTGATGAAATAAATGTTGGTTGATGCAGGGGACAAGATATGTTTATAATAAAGTGTTGAGACCATATGTATCTAAGATTGAAAAGCTTGTTTATGTTAGCTTGATGGTGGGGACATGATATGTTAGCTTGTTTATGTGTCTCATTTTTTTGTATCTTCTCTATTATTAAGCAGGTTATCAGAAGAGCATAGGTTGAGAGCCTCAAAAGCTATCAACAGAAGTAATAATAGAAGAGTTCACATATCCCTTGCTTAGCTACAAGTAAAAGGTAACTTATTGCAAGAGTGATTATTTATATTTTCAGTCACCATGGCATTGTATATGTCTTTGTTGAGTTCTCAGATTCCCTTGTTTATATCCCTTGCTTAGCTACAAGTAATTAGTAATCGCAGGTGGTTTGTTTCTAATTTTGTATGCTTGTATATGTCTAGTTTGTTGAATGAATGATTGTTTCTAAGTGAGTAAGTTTTATACTTTGATAATTTAGATTGGGTTATTGGTTTTCAATTAAAGACAGTGATGGATTTACTATTTCACTTTGTTGTTCAAGTGTGAGAATTGATTTACGCATATATATAACTCATAATTTATTGGTTCAATTTTTTATGGATTCATTTTCTACATTACTCTAAGTATCGTAGTTTTTATCATGACTGTTACATGTTCATCACATTGCACAAAGGTACCGCAGAATGTAAACATTGAGAAACTGCAATCCCACAAATCTCACACTTCAGATTTAGATTTGTCTTCAAGCTTTGTTCAATCCCTAAAGATTCGTCCTCAAGCTTCAGACTCAGATTCATCTTCAAGCTTCTGATTCCTTCAATGAAGCTTCAGATTCGTTTTTTTCTCGGATTCCTTCAAATATTCAGCTTCTGCTTCAGATTTGTCCTTCAGCTTCAGCTTCATCCTTTGAGTTTATATAACTTTTGTTGCCATGTGTTAGTTTATGGTTTGTAATCATAGGATAATTATGTAGATACATTTGAGATGACTTGCTTTTATCTTGAAAATTTAGATTGATTTGTTATAGAAGTTTATGTTTGAGCAAGAAATTATGCATCTGTAGCGAATCTTGAGTTAATGCAATTCTTTCGTACACTTGCTTTTATGAGTTGTCTGATTTAAGTTTGTTCTTGAAAAATATGGGCAACAAAAAAAAAAGCATTTTAAAATAATTGTGGGAAACTAAAAAAAATATATAAGAGTTTAAAAAAATTGTGTGAAACAAAAAAAAAAAAAATGAAGGAGAGAGGAAGGAAACATGTGGAAAACAATGGTTCATCGCCATGTAGGCTTGATCCCCACCTATATACATACTACATGGTGTGCAATGTAATCAAAAAATTAGTATCAATAATTAACTATGTGTGTGTATCAATAAATTAGTAGTAAAAAGAAAAAACAAGTCAAGGAATATGGTCAACAACCGACTTTTTATATAATTATTTCGTCTTAAAACTTTGATTTTTAGAGTTTTGTATACCGATTAAAATATAATAAAAATTAATAAGTTAAATTAACTTTTTTTTTTTTATTGTCACCTCAGCTTAATTTGGTTCGGGAATCAATTTTGACATCAAGTGGTTCCAACTTTCTTCCGACAAGGAATCTTTCGTTTTTTTTTGGATAAGATTCGTGGCCGACAGCATTATCATACTTTTTTAAAGTCTTTTGTCTGTATTAGGAATTATTATTGATTTCGTGGCCGACAGTATTATTCGATGATCTCGAGAATTCCTCAGATGATTTCTTAAGAGAATTTTTCGATGATCTGCTCATGAATCCTACGTATCCTTTTATAGATGAGAAGGATCCTAATGCACTGACAGCTGTCAGTTATAACGAAATGATTACATAGCGATAATTTTCTAATACAACCAAAAGACTTTAACAAAGGAAAATAATGCTGTCGGCCACGATGAAATAATTACATACAAACAAAAAGTGTAATAATGCTGTCGGCCACGAAATCAATAATAATTCCTAATATAGACAAAAGACTTTAAAAAGTATGATAATGCTGTCGGCCACGAATCTTATCCGAAGAAAAGCGAAAGATTCCTTGTCGGCCATAATTCCAATAATGCTGAATCACATGATGGCTTTAATCTTGAAGATCGATTAATCCATAACAATCATCTTCATTAACTTGAGTTAAGCTTCGAGAAGAACCTGCAGAATCGTCGTCGTTATTAACATCCGATTCTGAAAGAGCTGCTTGAAGTTTCTTCAGTAATTCTTTCTTATTGGAAGAAGACGATAAATCAGCCAAAAATTTGGATTTTTCGGCTGAAAATTCGCTTTCTTTATTGATATCTACGAGTTTAATGAGCCACTGAGGATGTTTAATAAACCAATCTTGTAATACTTGAGGCTTGATTAATTCTGGATTAAACTTATTCCACCACTTAACTTTAATGCATCTGATAATCCAAAACACCTGACTGTTTGGGACTGATAATTCCTTTTTAAAAGTCCAGGAAGTAATCCATGAAATTCCAAAAGTAGCATGAAAAGCTAATAATTTTAAATGATCCGATATATTAATTTTTTCGCTAAAAACCTCAAAGGCTTCAGCTGCATAATCTGGATAGACGTTAGCTTCTGGTCCCCATTCATGGAACCATTTAACAAACCATAATGGGAATTTAAGAGGAAAATCTTTGCGAAACCAAATAAACCAAGAATGGTCAAATGGTTGATAATATAGCATGTTCGACCATGCTTCCATATAGTCATAATAATTGTAATGTTGAGGCGAGAAGCGCCTAGTAAAGCTTCTGGTGTGTGAAGGATGAGCCTTCCAATCGGAGGGAGATAATATCTTTAAAATTTTGAATTTTGAAAAAATAATTTTGGTTATATCAATGGATTCAGTATCCACTAAAATAAACTCATTAAATAATCTGGTTTTTTCTGGGTTGGAGGGAAGATAATGAAAACCTTGGGGGAAGAATTTAGAGGTAATTTGTAATAATGATCCTTCTGAATTAAATTCTGGTTCTATGAGGAAAATGATCTTTTTATAATCTTTTTCTATGAATGGACAAGATAATGAATCTGGCGGGGTGTAGAAAGGTAGTTTGTCTGGGATTTTTGAGGGGGTATTTAATGAGGAAGGGGTTTGTGAGGCAAAAGTTAAAGGTGATACTAATTTTGAATTTAATGATGGCCTAATAGCTCTAGGAGATAAGGAGGGATAAAAAGCTGGTAAGGCTAAAGGGGTTAATGGGGTAAATTTATTTTGGGTTGATAATGAAGAAGAAGCAGATGAGTTTTGTAATACCTGTTTAGCTGTAATAACTTTTTTGGATTCCTCAAGAGGAGGACCATAACTGTCTTTTTTACTCATTTTCCCTGTAAAAATTCTCTAGTAAGAAAATCTGGTAATGAATTATTTTCTCCTTTAATATGTTCTATATCAAAATCAAAACAAGATAATAAAGCTTGCCATCTGGCAAAAATGTGTTTTGAAACTAAATTTTTAACATCTTTTTGTAAAACTTCTTTTGCAGCTTTGCAATCAGATCTTAATAAAAATTTCTTTGAAAATAGATCATCTTGAAATTTAGTAATACATAAAACAATAGCTAAAACTTCTTTTTTAATAGTACTATAATTTAGTTGTGCCGGATTCCAGGTTCCAGAATAATATCTAACAACTTGCTGTATGGATGACTCTGGAAATCTTTGTTTTAATATACCTCCATATCCTACGTCAGAGGAATCGGTTTCTACTATAAGAAAAGCTTGGGGATCTGGGATTCCTAAGCAGGGTAGTCTTTTAATTAGTTGCTTAATTTGTCTAATACTTTGACTCATGGTTTCATCCCATGGGGGAGGATTCTTCTTAAGCCTTTTGAACAAGGGCAAACAAATGACTCTAATGTTTGGAATAAAGTCCGCTACATAATTTACACATCCTATGAATCTTTGTAATTGAGTTTTATCTCTTAATTCATCAGGGAATTTATCTCCAAATTCTATAGCTCTGCTAATGGGAGTAATGGTTCCTTGATATATATTAAATCCTAAAATTCTTACATTAACTTGAAATAATTTCATTTTTCTGGCTGATAAAACTAATCCATTGTTTTTAATGATTTCAAAGAATTTCTCTAAGTGGTCAAAATGTTCATTTAGAGATTTGGAAAATACTAATATGTCATCTAAATAGACAATAGTAAATTCTTGATAATCGTTTAATATATCATTCATAATGTGCTGGAATTCACTAGGAGCATTTTTTAATCCTAGGGGCATAACATTCCACTCATAATGTCCGAAAGGAACTACAAAAGCAGTTTTATATTTATCTTTTTCTTCTAACTGAATTTGATAATATCCTGATTTTAAATCAAATTTAGAGAATATAATTGAATTAGATAGTCGTCCTATTAAATCTTTTTTATTGGGGATAGGATATCTAATCCATTGAAGTACTTTATTTAAGGGTTTATAATTAATAACTAATCTGGGAGCACCTCTCTCTAATTCTCCTGGATTATTAACATAAAATCCTGGTCAACTCCAGGGCGATTTACTTGGTCTGATTAATTTTTTATCTAAATAATCTTTAATTTCCTTTTTACAATATTCTAAATATTGTTGATTCATTTGAATTGGTCTTGCCTTGGTAGGTATAGACCTTTCATTAAAATTAGGTTCGTAAGGTAATGATATAATATGCTTCTTCCTATCCCAAAAGGCATTGGGATGTTCTGAGCATATTTCCTTTTCAAACCGCTGTTGTAAAAGAATAATTTTATCTTTTATATTTTTAGATTCTAATTGGCTTTCTATTCTTTTGTATTGAATTTCTTTATTTAGCATACTAATATGTTTTTTCTTTTGAGAAATCAAATTAATTGTAGATGTGGAAAGGTTCTGAACAGTATTCAGATCTTTAGTTCTAGGTGATTCAAAGAATCTAAATATAACTTCCCTTCCCAGGGCTTTTGAAGTTATAGACTCATGAGAAACGGTAAAAGGGTATAATAGTGAAAGAAAACGGGTTCCTAAGATAATATGTTGATGTATATTTTTTACTAATAAAAAATGAGTTTTATAACAAACATGATCTTTACAGATCTTAGCATCTGTTAACTTATATTGAACTTGTAATTTATGGCCTCCTGCACCACTTAATCCTTGTAAAGTTTTTTCATAAAATTTTGTAGGTATTAATCCTTCTTGGATACAGTTCATATCTGCACCAGAATCTATTAATGCTACTAGATCAAATCGTTGATCTTTAACAAGCAAAGTAATTGGACAAAGCCATTTATGAGTAATCATCCTATTTAGAGTAGCTATATATGGGGGATCCTCTATGTCATGCCTAATATTTGTCGTTTCTTCTTCACTATTTATAATTTGTTTTCCTTTTAATTCTAAATATTTAATTTCTAGCTCTAAATCTTTTGCTTTTAATAAATCTATTTCTTGCTTCATGAGCGAAATTTCATTTTGTAAATCTTTAATAGTTATTGGGGGAGTAATAATAGGTTTAAATCTATTCATGATTTCTCTAAATTCTATTTTCTGAACTGTATTTTTATTCTTTTCTTCACGATCTATCATATTTTTAATCTGTAACATGAATTCTTCCTTTTGTGACGATTCAGGCATATCTTTTAATATATTAATTAAGGTAGTAGCTTGATCACTAGTGATCACATTTATACCTTTAATACATTTATCGCAAGTACATAATTCAACTCCTAAACAACAATCTTCTTCAGAACTAATTTCTGATTTCGAACTAGTTAATATCTGGTTAAGGTCATCTTCTTCATAAGAAGATTCTTCAGAACTAATGGATGAAGTATCATTTAACATAATATCTTTTAATACATTAATAAGATTCTCTTTTAATTGATCACTGATGTCTAATTTATGAATCTCGTTAATTTTTTGTTTAACACGACAAGTTTTTGCATAATGACCAAAACGTCCACATTTAAAACATTTAATATCAGATTTATCATTCTGAAATTTTTTCTTTTTACCTTTAGATTTTTTATAGTTTTTATCTTCAGGGAACTCTTTATTTTTCTTGTAATGATTTTTTCGTTTTTTGTAAGGTTTATAACTACTGGAAGGTTTTGTATAATTCTTTTTAGCCTTTTTACTGGGGGCTCTAATTGGTTCTATGCCAAATTGTTCACAAAATGAACCTAATTCTTTTTTACTTTGAGTTACCTCAGATTTAATTTTATTTTGTATTTTAAAATCAGTACAAATTCCTATTCCTGTTTCTATAATTTGGCTAGATATTTGCCCAAAAGTTAATATAGAGTAAGGAATTACTCCATTACTTTTAGCTTTAATGGCCATCCTAACCTTTTCTGCTAATAATCTAGGTAATCCTGCTATAAACCGTTCTTTCCAATAATCAGCTCCACCATCAGGTCTATTACATAATTTTGATAGAAACATATCTTTATACCAACGATAATCACTCATCGTAGGACAATAAAGATTTGCTAATTGATCTGCAGCTCTTTCCTGTATTTGAGCTGGATCTCCCACAAAGTGTTTGGTAATGGTATATAATAAAGTATTTACAGCATCTTCTTCTCCTAAGACGCCTGTTGTTGGATCTAATCTTTTAGCTTCTAATATAGCATGTTTTTCTTCAGGACTAATTATATTATCCCACCATCCTTTTAATTGACCCGTAAAACCAGTAATTATTATTATAGCAGCTTTTTTATCTGTATTTTGACCCATTGTTTTAAAAGCTGTAGCGGCCATGGTCATTTCTTGAATGGTATTTAATATATTTTGTTCACTATGTCCATCTATGTTCCATTCTATAATTGAAGTACCAGTGTAAGAGCTGGACACCATATCCCTAGCTTCTTCAAATTGAAGATCCGGAAAACTAGGTCTAGGATAATAATTTCTAGTTCTTCCTTGGTATCCCATGTGCTTTTTAATTCTATTTATCTCAGAATAACCTTCATCCTTTTCTAATATATTTACTTGTGCTTTTGCTTTCCCATTAATAGAAAGATCAGATAATTTTTTCATTAGATCATCCACTAATTCATCTTTTCTAGGTCCTAATTTGACTTCACTTAAATCTTTCTCAGGGACATTAATTAATTTGTATATAGGTCTCTGTGGATCTAACGGAAAATCCTTGTAAGACTCTATTTTATTCTGTGTAAGAGGAGTATGAGACATTTGAGTCTCTACTCTATCTAATTGATTGGCTATGGTGCTTAATATGGTATTTGAAAAATTCAGCTGAGACTGAACTTTTCCTATATCAGCATTTTCTGGAGATTTGAAGGGATAAGCTTCTAATGATACATTATGACTCTCTATCTTAATGGCTTCTAATGGAGGATGAACAGACTCAATAGTTTTATTGGTTAATGTTGTCCATTTTTTAGCAGTTTTTGTAGTAACATTTAAATAATTTGTCTGTACGAAAGGGTTAATTATTTTTTGTTCTGTGCAATATTCTTCAAACCAAGTGAAGAAATAGACATTAATTCTTTTGTTTTTAATATAGTCATAAAATTTTTTAAGATAATAATCAGTTTGTATCTTTTCAAAATTGTTAAAATACCACTTTCTTTTTTCTTTATTATATTCTGCTTCAAAATCTTCTCTAATCCAGGCTTTATCTATCTCGAATTCTTCTTCTAATTCTATGACATTAAGAATTTGTGAGGCAGTAGGAGACATAGGAGGAGATTCATTTCTTCCTTCTGTCTCGTAGATAGGTTGGGGAATATTGGGAGTAAAATCAACTCCTGCTAAATTAATATTAATGGTAGAATCTATCGATCGTCTAGAGCTTGTACTAGCTCTACTGCTAATAGGTTCTTCAATCCTCATGGATTGACTTCTATTCATTCTGATTCTAATACTACCTCCGTCTTCTAATATAAATTGTCTAGGTTGTCTAGATTCTATTTTTGGAGGAGGCATTATATCTTGTAATATCCATTCTTCCGGTAATTTTTGTTGTAAGTCAGAAGCTTTTAATCTTTTAGGTGTAGTAATATTTGATCGTCTTAAGTTAGCTTCAACAATAATGGTTTCATTTTTTGGCGAACTTCTAAGTGCCTTAAAATTATAATTAATATTTGAAACTTTATATTTAATTCTATGACAAACGTCTAAATTAGCAACTCCTTCATTAAACAAGTCGTCCATACATTGAATATTAATTACTAATGATGTAGGGGTGAAACTGTCCGTTAAATTCATAGAGTAATTAGGATAACAATTAAAATAAACTGGTCCATCATTTAGATTTGACTCTAGAATAGCTATGATGGATTCAGGAAATGTTTTAATTCTACTATCTCTTAATACTAGTAATATTGGAGTATTTAATCCTAATTTATGTAGATGACTCTGGTAGTCTTTGTTTTAATATTCCTCCAAATCCTACATCAGAGGAATCGGTTTCTACGATAAGAAAAGCTTGAGGATCTGAGATTCCTAAGCAGAGTAGTCTTTTAATTAGTTGTTTAATTTGTCTAATGCTTTGACTCATGGTTTCATCCCATGGGGGAGGATTCTTCTTAAGCCTTTTAAACAAGGGTAAACAAATGATTCTAATGTTGGGGATAAAGTCTGCTACATAATTTACACATCCTAAGAATCTTTGTAATTGAGTTTTATCTCTTAATTCATCAGGGAATTTGTCTCCAAATTCTATAGGTCTGCTAATGGGAATAATGGTTCCTTGATATATATTAAATCCTAAAAATCTTACATTAACTTGAAATAATTTCATTTTTCTGGCTGATAAAACTAATCCATTGTTTTTAATGATTTCAAAGAATTTCTCTAAGTGGTCAAAATGTTCATTTAGAGATTTGGAAAATACTAATATGTCATCTAGATAGACAATAGTAAATTCTTGATAATCGTTTAATATATCATTCATAATGTGCTGGAATTCACTAGGAGCATTTTTTAATCCTAGGGGCATAACATTCCACTCATAATGTCCGAAAGGGACTACAAAAGCAGTTTTGTATTTATCTTTTTCTTCTAACTGAATTTGATAGTATCCTGATTTTAAATCAAATTTAGAGAATATAATTGAATTAGATAGTCGTCCTATTAAATCTTTTTTTTAGATAAAAAATTAATCAGACCAAGTAAATCGCCCTGGAGTTGTACAGGATTTTATGTTAATAATCCAGAAGTAACTATGGCACGATCTCTCCTAGAAGATCCTAGTTCACTTAAAGTTCGAAGTATTCTAGACATACTTCTTGTTTTCTGTATTTTTTATTTCTTTTCTTAACTGGAACACCTACGGACTCAAAAGGTTGCAGGAACACCACTCAACTCCTCTCCTGGGATTTTAACGGGCTTACCAACACAACTATCCGGGCTTACCAACGCTAA
The DNA here is from genome assembly GCA_954870985.1 of Trifolium fragiferum. Classification (NCBI taxonomy): domain Eukaryota; kingdom Viridiplantae; phylum Streptophyta; class Magnoliopsida; order Fabales; family Fabaceae; genus Trifolium; species Trifolium fragiferum. The sequence continues at coordinate 13,123,884 of OX940795.1, read as the reverse complement.
GAAATAGAAAAAACAAATAAGAAAATAGACCGTCTAGAGCTTGTACTAGCTCTGCTGCTAATAGGTTCTTCAATCCTCATGGATTGACTTCTATTCATTCTGATTCTAATACTACCTCCGTCTTCTAATATAAATTGTCTAGGTTGTCTAGATTCTATTTTTGGAGGAGGCATTATATCTGATTAAGTTTATTTAAGGTTTTCGTAAACTAAGATTTACTCCTTATTTTCTTATTTGTTTTTTCTTCAGGACTAATTATATTATCCCACCATCCTTTTAATTGTCCAGTAAAACCAGTGATTATTATTATAGCAGCTTTTTTATCTGTATTTTGACCCATTGTTTTAAAAGCTGTAGCGGCCATAGTCATTTCTTGAATGGTATTTAATATATTTTGTTCACTAGAACACCTACGGACTCAAAAGGTTGCAGGAACACCACTCAACTCCTAAGAAAATAAGGAGTAAATCTTAGTTTACGAAAACCTTAAATAAACTTAATCTCTACGAGACCTCTTTCGAGGCTCTGATCCCATAATTGTTGGATCGTGAATAAGTAATAATAGGTTTAAATCTATTCATGATTTCTCTAAATTCTATTTTCTGAACTGTATTTTTATTCTTTTCTTCACTGGAACACCTACGGACTCAAAAGGTTGCAGGAACACCACTCAACTCCTAGTATATAATAAAGTATTTACAGCATCTTCTTCTCCTAAGACGCCTGTTGTTGGATCTAATCTTTTAGCTTCTAATTCTTGGAATGATAATCCAGAAGTAACTATGGCACGATCTCTCCTAGAAGATCCTAGTATATATGCTAGTTGTGTTGGTAAGCCCGTTAAAATCCCAGGTGAGGAGTTGAGTGGTGTTCCTGCAACCTTTTGAGTCCGTTGGTGTTCCAGTTAAGAAAAGAAATCAAAAATACAGAAAACAAGAAGTATGTCTAGAATACTTAGAACTTTAAGTGAACTAGGATCTTCTAGGAGAGATCGTACCATAGTTACTTCTGGATTATCATTCCAAGAATTAGAAGCTAGAAGTGACCAAGATAGATATCAAAACCATGAATTAGAAATAGCTGAAATAGAAAATAAATTACAAAATTGGAAATTACCTGAAATTAGTTATAAAGAAATTTATAAATCAAGTATGTTCGACAACTTTAAAGCACATAGTATTACCCAAACTATAGAATCATCAAAATCTATTACTCATCAAAGAGAAACTATTACTTTATTAAATGAAAAATTAATAGAAGAACATGTAAAACATGGCTTTCGTTATATCCATTTAGGATTAATTCAAGTAGCGGTAAAACCTCTACATAAATTAGGATTAAATACTCCAATATTACTAGTATTAAGAGATAGTAGAATTAAAACATTTCCTGAATCCATCATAGCTATTCTAGAGTCAAATCTAAATGATGGACCAGTTTATTTTAATTGTTATCCTAATTACTCTATGAATTTAACGGACAGTTTCACCCCTACATCATTAGTAATTAATATTCAATGTATGGACGACTTGTTTAATGAAGGAGTTGCTAATTTAGACGTTTGTCATAGAATTAAATATAAAGTTTCAAATATTAATTATAATTTTAAGGCACTTAGAAGTTCGCCAAAAAATGAAACCATTATTGTTGAAGCTAACTTAAGACGATCAAATATTACTACACCTAAAAGATTAAAAGCTTCTGACTTACAACAAAAATTACCGGAAGAATGGATATTACAAGATATAATGCCTCCTCCAAAAATAGAATCTAGACAACCTAGACAATTTATATTAGAAGACGGAGGTAGTATTAGAATCAGAATGAATAGAAGTCAATCCATGAGGATTGAAGAACCTATTAGCAGTAGAGCTAGTACAAGCTCTAGACGATCGATAGATTCTACCATTAATATTAATTTAGCAGGAGTTGATTTTACTCCCAATATTCCCCAACCTATCTACGAGACAGAAGGAAGAAATGAATCTCCTCCTATGTCTCCTACTGCCTCACAAATTCTTAATGTCATAGAATTAGAAGAAGAATTCGAGATAGATAAAGCCTGGATTAGAGAAGATTTTGAAGCAGAATATAATAAAGAAAAAAGAAAGTGGTATTTTAACAATTTTGAAAAGATACAAACTGATTATTATCTTAAAAAATTTTATGACTATATTAAAAACAAAAGAATTAATGTCTATTTCTTCACTTGGTTTGAAGAATATTGCACAGAACAAAAAATAATTAACCCTTTCGTACAGACAAATTATTTAAATGTTACTACAAAAACTGCTAAAAAATGGACAACATTAACCAATAAAACTATTGAGTCTGTTCATCCTCCATTAGAAGCCATTAAGATAGAGAGTCATAATGTATCATTAGAAGCTTATCCCTTCATATCTCCAGAAAATGCTGATATAGGAAAAGTTCAGTCTCAGCTGAATTTTTCAAATACCATATTAAGCACCATAGCCAATCAATTAGATAGAGTAGAGACTCAAATGTCTCATACTCCTCTTACACAGAATAAAATAGAGTCTTACAAGGATTTTCCGTTAGATCCACACAGGCCTATATACAAATTAATTAATATCCCTGAGAAAGATTTAAGTGAAGTCAAATTAGGACCTAGAAAAGATGAATTAGTGGATGATCTAATGAAAAAATTATCTGATCTTTCTATTAATGGGAAAGCAAAAGCACAAGTAAATATATTAGAAAAGGATGAAGGTTATTCTGAGATAAATAGAATTAAAAAGCACATGGGATACCAAGGAAGAACTAGAAATTATTATCCTAGACCTAGTTTTCCGGATCTTCAATTTGAAGAAGCTAGGGATATGGTGTCCAGCTCTTACACTGGTACTTCAATTATAGAATGGAACATAGATGGACATAGTGAACAAAATATATTAAATACCATTCAAGAAATGACTATGGCCGCTACAGCTTTTAAAACAATGGGTCAAAATACAGATAAAAAAGCTGCTATAATAATAATCACTGGTTTTACTGGACAATTAAAAGGATGGTGGGATAATATAATTAGTCCTGAAGAAAAACATGCTATCTTAGAAGCTAAAAAATTAGATCCAACAACAGGCGTCTTAGGAGATGAAGATGCTGTAAATACTTTATTATATACAATTACCAAACACTTTGTGGGAGATCCAGCTCAAATACAGGATAGAGCTGCAGATCAATTAGCAAACCTTTATTGTCCTACAATGAGGGATTATCGTTGGTATAAAGATATGTTTCTATCAAAGTTATGTAATAGACCTGATGGTGGAGCTGATTATTGGAAAGAACGGTTTATAGCAGGATTACCTAGATTATTAGCAGAAAAGGTTAGGATGGCCATTAAAGCTAAAAGTAATGGAGTAATTCCTTACTCTATATTAACTTTTGGGCAAATATCTAGCCAAATTATAGAAACAGGAATAGGAATTTGTACTGATTTTAAAATACAAAATAAAATTAAATCTGAGGTAACTCAAAGTAAAAAAGAATTAGGTTCATTTTGTGAACAATTTGGCATAGAACCAATTAGAGCCCCCAGTAAAAAGGCTAAAAAGAATTATACAAAACCTTCCAGTAGTTATAAACCTTACAAAAAACGAAAAAATCATTACAAGAAAAATAAAGAGTTCTCTGAAGATAAAAACTATAAAAAATCTAAAGGTAAAAAGAAAAAATTTCAGAATGATAAATCTGATATTAAATGTTTTAAATGTGGACGTTTTGGTCATTATGCAAAAACTTGTCGTGTTAAACAAAAAATTAACGAGATTCATAAATTAGATATCAGTGATCAATTAAAAGAGAATCTTATTAATGTATTAAAAGATATTATGTTAAATGATACTTCATCCATTAGTTCTGAAGAATCTTCTTATGAAGAGGATAACCTTAATCAGATATTAACTAGTTCGGAATCAGAAATTAGTTCTGAAGAAGATTGTTGTTTAGGAGTTGAATTATGTACTTGCGATAAATGTATTAAAGGTATAAATGTGATCACTAGTGATCAAGCTACTACCTTAATTAATATATTAAAAGATATGCCTGAATCTTCACAAAAGGAAGAATTCATGTTACAGATTAAAAATATGATAGATCGTGAAGAAAAGAATAAAAATACAGTTCAGAAAATAGAATTTAGAGAAATCATGAATAGATTTAAACCTATTATTACTCCCCCAATAACTATTAAAGATTTACAAAATGAAATTTCGCTCATGAAGCAAGAAATAGATTTATTAAAAGCAAAAGATTTAGAGCTAGAAATTAAATATTTAAAATTAAAAGGAAAACAAATTATAAATAGTGAAGAAGAAACGACAAATATTAGGCATGACATAGAGGATCCCCCATATATAGCTACTCTAAATAGGATGATTACTCATAAATGGCTTTGTCCAATTACTTTGCTTGTTAAAGATCAACGATTTGATCTAGTAGCATTAATAGATTCTGGTGCAGATATGAACTGTATCCAAGAAGGATTAATACCTACAAAATTTTATGAAAAAACTTTACAAGGATTAAGTGGTGCAGGAGGCCATAAATTACAAGTTCAATATAAGTTAACAGATGCTAAGATCTGTAAAGATCATTTTTGTTATAAAACTCATTTTTTATTAGTAAAAAATATACATTAACATATTATCTTAGGAACCCCTTTTCTTTCACTATTATACCCTTTTACAGTTTCTCATGAGGCTATAACTTCAAAAGCCCTGGGAAGGGAAGTTATATTTAGATTCTTTGAATAGAAGTAAATCTTAGTTTACGGAAACCTTAAATAAACTTAATCTCTACGAGACCTCTTTCAAGGCTCTGATACCATAATTGCTGGATCGTGAATAAGTAGTAATAGATTAGTTATAATAAGTTCATAAAAACAAAACATAATCCATAAAGTATGATGAGAGAATAATGGAAGATCATCAAGAAGCAAATCTAATTTAGTAGTTAATAAAAATATAATTTGAAAAGTTAAGATATGAAAGAAGAAATTGTATTGGAAAAATATTTTATTCATGATGGAGACAACTTACAAAGATAAGATCTCGAGAATTCCTCAGATGATTTCTTAAGAGAATTTTTCGATGATCTGCTCATGAATCCTACGTATCCTTTTATAGATGAGAAGGATCCTAATGCACTGACAGCTGTCAGTTATAACGAAATGATTACATAGCGATAATTTTCTAATACAACCAAAAGACTTTAACAAAGGAAAATAATGCTGTCGGCCACGATGAAATAATTACATACAAACAAAAAGTGTAATAATGCTGTCGGCCACGAAATCAATAATAATTCCTAATATAGACAAAAGACTTTAAAAAGTATGATAATGCTGTCGGCCACGAATCTTATCCGAAGAAAAGCGAAAGATTCCTTGTCGGCCATAATTCCAATAATGCTGAATCACATGATGGCTTTAATCATGAAGATCGATTAATCCATAACAATCATCTTCATTAACTTGAGTTAAGCTTCGAGAAGAACCTGCAGAATCGTCGTCGTTATTAACATCCGATTCTGAAAGAGCTGCTTGAAGTTTCTTCAGTAATTCTTTCTTATTGGAAGAAGACGATAAATCAGCCAAAAATTTGGATTTTTCGGCTAAAAATTCGCTTTCTTTATTGATATCTACGAGTTTAATGAGCCACTGAGGATGTTTAATAAACCAATCTTGTAATACTTGAGGCTTGATTAATTCTGGATTAAACTTATTCCACCACTTAACTTTAATGCATCTGATAATCCAAAACACCTGACTGTTTGGGACTGATAATTCCTTTTTAAAAGTCCAGGAAGTAATCCATGAAATTCCAAAAGTAGCATGAAAAGCTAATAATTTTAAATGATCCGATATATTAATTTTTTCGCTAAAAACCTCAAAGGCTTCAGCTGCATAATCTGGATAGACGTTAGCTTCTGGTCCCCATTCATGGAACCATTTAACAAACCATAATGGGAATTTAAGAGGAAAATCTTTGCGAAACCAAATAAACCAAGAATGGTCAAATGGTTGATAATACAGCATGTTCGACCATGCTTCCATATAGTCATAATAATTGTAATGTTGAGGCGAGAAGCGCCTAGTAAAGCTTCTGGTGTGTGAAGGATGAGCCTTCCAATCGGAGGGAGATAATATCTTTAAAATTTTGAATTTTGAAAAAATAATTTTGGTTTTATCATTTTTATCATAAGTGTGGGTTATATCAATGGATTCAGTATCCACTAAAATAAACTCATAAAATAATCTGGTTTTTTCTGGGTTGGAGGGAAGATAATGAAAACCTTGGGGGAAGAATTTAGAGGTAATTTGTAATAATGATCCTTCTGAATTAAATTCTGGTTCTATGAGGAAAAGGATCTTTTTATAATCTTTTTCTATGAATGGACAAGATAATGAATCTGGCGGGGTGTAGAAAGGTAGTTTGTCTGGGATTTTTGAGGGGGTATTTAATGAGGAAGGGGTTTGTAAGGCAAAAGTTAAAGGTGATACTAATTTTGAATTTAATGATGGCCTAATACCTCTAGGAGATGAGGAGGGATAAAAAGCTGGTAAGGCTAAAGGGGTTAATGGGGTAAATTTATTTTGGGTTGATAATGAAGAAGAAGCAGATGAGTTTTGTAATACCTGTTTAGCTGTAATAACTTTTTTGGATTCCTCAAGAGGAGGACCATAACTGTCTTTTTTACTCATTTTCCCTGTAAAAATTCTCTAGTAAGAAAATCTGGTAATGAATTCTTTTCTCCTTTAATATGTTCTATATCAAAATCAAAACAAGATAATAAAGCTTGCCATCTGGCAAAAATGTGTTTTGAAACTAAATTTTTAACATCTTTTTGTAAAACTTCTTTTGCAGCATTGCAATCAGATCTTAATAAAAATAACTTTGAAAATAGATCATCTTGAAATTTAGTAATACATAAAACAATAGCTAAAACTTCTTTTTTAATAGTACGATAATTTAGTTGTGCTCTATGGATGACTCTGGTAATCTTTGTTTTAATATACCTCCAAATCCTACGTCAGAGGAATCGGTTTCTACTATAAGAAAAGCTTGGGGATCTGGGATTCCTAAGCAGGGTAGTCTTTTAATTAGTTGCTTAATTTGTCTAATACTTTGACTCATGGTTTCATCCCATGGGGGAGGATTCTTCTTAAGCCTTTTGAACAAGGGCAAACAAGTGACTCTAATGTTTGGAATAAAGTCCGCTACATAATTTACACATCCTAAGAATCTTTGTAATTGAGTTTTATCTCTTAATTCATCAGGGAATTTATCTCCAAATTCTATAGCTCTGCTAATGGGAGTAATGGTTCCTTGATATATATTAAATCCTAAAAATCTTACATTAACTTGAAATAATTTCATTTTTCTGGCTGATAAAACTAATCCATTGTTTTTAATGATTTCAAAGAATTTCTCTAAGTGGTCAAAATGTTCATTTAGAGATTTGGAAAATACTAATATGTCATCTAAATAGACAATAGTAAATTCTTGATAATCGTTTAATATATCATTCATAATGTGCTGGAATTCACTAGGAGCATTTTTTAATCCTAGGGGCATAACATTCCGCTCATAATGTCCGAAAGGAACTACACAAGCAGTTTTATATTTATCTTTTTCTTCTAACTGAATTTGATAATATCCTGATTTTAAATCAAATTTAGAGAATATAATTGAATTAGATAATCGTCCTATTAAATCTTTTTTATTGGGGATAGGATATCTAATCCATTGAAGTACTTTATTTAAGGGTTTATAATTAATAACTAATCTGGGAGCACCTCTCTCTAATTCTCCTGGATTATTAACATAAAATCCTGTACAACTCCAGGGCGATTTACTTGGTCTGATTAATTTTTTATCTAAATAATCTTTAATTTCCTTTTTACAATATTCTAAATATTGTTGATTCATTTGAATTGGTCTTGCCTTGGTAGGTATAGACCTTTCATTAAAATTAGGTTCGTAAGGTAATGATATAATATGCTTCTTCCTATCCCAAAAGGCATTGGGATGTTCTGAGCATATTTCCTTTTCAAACCGCTGTTGTAAAAGAATAATTTTATCTTTTATATTTTTAGATTCTAATTGGCTTTCTATTCTTTTATATTGAATTTCTTTATTTAGCATACTAATATGTTTTTTCTTTTGAGAAATCAAATTAATTGTAGATGTGGAAAGGTTCTGAACAGTATTCAGATCTTTAGTTCTAGGTGATTCAAAGAATCTAAATATAACTTCCCTTATATATATATATATATATATATATATATATATATATAAAATATGATGTTTTTACTAATTGCGTTAAGTTCGCTATACTATTTATAGTAAATTTTGATATGGATTATATATGATATAGTTGCTAGAAGGTTAATTGCATAACTAATAATTATTTTAGAAGATATTAAAAGAACTTAGCTTTTGATTTTAATTTAAGATGCTAAGGCTAAATTTTTATCATCGTGTGACATCTCTAAAACAAAGTGAGGAAAATATAAAAAGAAGTTGTTTTAAGGATCACAAGGCCAGACCAACTACAAATTGAACGACAATATCACTTACTTTTTTGAAAAACGACAATATCAATTACTCACAATTGCTTGACTTCATAATAGTTACCTTTAGTTTTGTTCTTTTGTAGTTTTGTTTATATTAAAAAAGTTGCTTTATGATTAAAAATCATAAAATAAAAATCACTTTTGACAATACTTTATGGAATTCCATAAGAATTATTGTTATACAAATGTGTTCACTGACTTTCACATACAATAGTTTTCATTTTTAACTACCAACGACACAAAGTTGTTATAGTATATCATCCCAATAATGCTCTTTATTGCATAACAATAACAAAGCAACAGGATTTCATGCATTGAAATCCGGAAATGGATTAAGTGAAGTTGATTTTATGTGCAGTCATGCATTCATTGCATTTCTGTCTGTCTGATCAAATAAGTACTTAAATCGGACGGCCATGATGACAACTGCATGACTGCAGGGAACTTTTTGAATGCACTGAATCCTGGTCCGATATAATCCACATAGTTGTCACACTATTTTAGACCAAAACCGTCTGATATGAAATGTCAAGTCGCGATTGTTTATATCAACTTTATTATTATGTTAATTTGAACCGATTAATGGTTGTGATTCAAAACCGCGTGAAAATTGTGTTTTTCCACAATAGTAAATCTCAATTCCAATAATAATAATTTTATTACAAAAAGCGTAAAACTGTTGCCATATGATTTCAAAAATAATCTCTACATCTTACAAACAAATACAATTTTTTATAGAAAAATATTTGTTAAAAGTCAATCCTTTAAATAGATCTCAGTTATTTTGTATAATTATTCTCTGCAGTTACGCACCGACGAGAACACCTTGAATTATATAAAAAAAAAATGAAAAAAAGACTACAACAATACCTTGGATCTAAAAACTATTGCTTGCACAAATACATTAATCATGCATAACATCATTAAAATTCATTGTGTGCCACAAACTTGATTATTCTAAATAATCATACGTTTACTTGGCTTAAATAAAAATCTACAAATATAAGCAGAGTACACTATATCAGACCATAAAGAAAATTGTAGATATATAAACAATGGTATTGGTAAAAATGCAAGAGCAGAAATGAAGTTAGGAACCCATTTCAAACCATGATAATATGTTATGAAAAATGCACTACTAAATGCTACCATCATGCTGATTATTGAGACAAATAATGCTACTAATCCAGAGATCAACTTCAAAGGCAATGACTTGAGAAAATCTTGTTCGGCGTATCGCGAAATAAGGATGGAAAGAAAAATTAGGATTGAAGTTGAAGCTGAGATGAGTGCCATGGAATCTGATAAAGCAAATATGAGGAATGATGGTTTGTTCAAATAATTGGGAGATTCTGTGTTATCATTGTTGCCACCTGGTAAGCTAAATGCAGCTGAAAATACTCCTGTTGCTATAAGAGTTGAAACAACCATACAAGAATTTGCTGTTTGTTTCATCCATGATTCTCCTTTTCTAAGTAATTCTTCATGTTCTTTTGTAAATAGTTCACGAGGTGTAATGCCTTCAGAATTTTTTGCTTCTATTAATGATGATGGCATTACCTTTTTCACCTCCTGCAAAATTAATGATATGTATAATATAAATTTTCTGTTTTTCAAATAGTATAGTATAATATTAATTTATTAAACGTACTATTATTTGTAAACTCATAACTATGAAATGCTTAAACATGGACCCGGATCATGTACAGTCAGTAACTGGCTAACTGCATGCAGTCGTACAGTCACGCGTTTTTAACCGTCCAATTTAGATCAGACAGTTGGTAGACATTGTGTTGGAAAGAAAGACTCATTAGTGTAGTTCAAATGATAGCTACTACTAGTGGTTTGACCTCTTTTCACTTCTCCATGCTTCTAGCATGAGTCTAGCCACTAGGCTATTAGTGGCTGCTAGGCTTGTGGCTACTACTAGTGAAGGACCTGTCCAAATTTAAAGTTAGTATTTTGACACATTTGCGCATCTAGGACATCGAAAGCCATTGAGGTCACCCATTACCATCCAATTTTAAATCTGAACCGTTCGATCATGATGAAAATATTGATAGCTATTGGATCAAAATCAGATGGTAACGGATGACCCTGAATGGGTGAAAATGTTGACAACAGACAATCCGATTTTGGGGACTTCGAGAAGTCTAGAAAAACAACAAAAATATGTATTATATATATATGTAAATTAAACTATATGAATCAGTGTAATAAACTATAGAAACTATATGTATTGTATATACCTCAAACCACGACAACTCGAGCATCATTTGTAGAGCAGCTCCAGAAACTATATTTAGTCGATCTGGTGGTGCTAATTTTGCAACAGAATGCAAGAAATTATTTTTGTAATAATCCACAAAAGAAGTAATGAAATCTTTGAAAGGGCCAATTTCATGTATCAAATTGAAGATATTAGCATGTCTATGCAAAATAGCAATGTAGATTATGCTTTGGCCCGTGTTATTAAGTTCCCATATCAAATCAGGATAAGTACTCATAACAATAGATAGAAACTCAAAATTTCCAACTTCAGCTGCAATAAATGTTACTTGATCTGGTACTCTCATGATTTCCTTCATCTCTGAGTCATCTAGGAAAAGATAATTATCCCACATTTTTCTTATAAGCTTAAGAATTGGAGCATCCCTCATACCTAAATGTTGAAATAGAAAATAATATATATTTCATTATAATAATTGAAATTGAGATCAACATAAATTAAATAATCTCATCCCTCCATAGTCCTCTTTAAGAATATGGTATCAATTTCTTTAGTCAATTTTATCAAACAAGTATCTAAATATATGACCGCCTCCGATTTTTTTTATAAGAAACGGTTCACATTTTAGTTTCATTGAATAATTGATGTATATATTATAGACCAGATACATCAGTTGTTTAATAAATTTAAAATATGAATTTTTTTCTTATTAAAAGAACCATAGGGAGAGGGAGTAAATGTGAATTGAAGATAGTAGTAAGTGAGTATATATGTACTTACATAAGTGTAAGAGGTTTTTGCGATGTCCAAGACTTTGACAATCACATACCAAATATTTACGAGCCAAAAGATGTAAGCCCGTCTCATTGGAATCTCCACCACGAGTGAAAGCTAGTGTTTCTTTCTCATTTAGCATTTCTAGGGCTAAATCTGCACCATAATCCAAATTATGTAGCGTATGTTAACAATCTTCTTTCACCTTACAAGCTGTTTTTTTAAGGTTGAATTAGACCCAAATCAAAATACTAAAATTCATGTTATACCATTTCCTACCTTCAAGATTTACCACTATTTTATATGGCTTGAGTTACGATTTTAACTTTTTAATAGCATGCAATCAAATAGATCAAAAATCTAATGACATTTTAAAATGATTCATAAACTTGAAAATACTCATCCGTAGTGCACAATTTTTATAATTTAAAGAACTCAAATAGAAATATGCATGCCCATAAAATCCAACTTAACTGACAGCACGAATATTATTAGGTTGCACATACTCACCCCCGTTTGAACCTGAGAACTTGCAATTGTGCGTGATTTTAATTTTTTAAATGGTATTTTTCACATCGTCTATAAAAAAAGAGAGAGATAGAGATATACACTTACCATAGAGTCCTGTGTTTATACAAGTGAGGAACACCATACTCCAATCATCTTCCTCAAGTATTTCTCTAGATTTAGGAAACAAATACCATGCCATTTCACTTTTCCCTTGTAATGCAGCCAAATAAAGAGGAGTGACGCCCTCTCCACCTCTAATTGATGGCAATAATGGATTCCTTTTGAACATTATTTCAGCAATTTCAACATTTCCACCTGCTGCAGCAAAGCAAAAAGCCGTGTTGTCCGAGCAATCTTGCAACTCCAACTGGTCGGGTCGCATTTGTTTTACCAACTCATCCACAAAGTGAACATGATTTGATCCTGCTGCAATATGGAGTACTGTTCCCCACCCAGATGTTATGGCAGAGTCCAACAATTGTGGATCTTGCTCTATTATTCTTTTACCTTCTTTCCAATCACCTTTTAGTGCTGCTTTGTGAAGGGGAACACATTGAGTTAGGTATCTCTTTTTGTGTTCTTCTGCAACAAATATTGATTGAGGGAATTCACTTTAGTATTTATACAATTGAAGCATTTCATATAAATTCTTAAGATGTCAAGAAAAGCTCTTACTTATATCTTTTGGATTTTAAGAAAGTTAAGAAGCTTACTAGTGGAAACTAAATGAAGGAGAGGCCTTCTAAACTGACCAGAAGCAACTCTATGCAAATTTTGTTGGCTAGAGTTGGAGGGTTCTATAGTCATTTCTCTGCAAAAGAAACAAATAATATGTATTAATTTTTCTAGTAAATTAGTCATGTTTTTGTAATAACAAATATATTATTAAAAATAAAGGATAGAGGAGAAACAGAGTACTAGAAGTAAACCCCAAAACAACTAATAATTTTGTCATTTCTGTTTATCCCTCTATATATAGAACCATTTTTTTTTTGATATCATAGAGGGACTAAGCCCAAAAAAAAAAAAAAAAAAGAAAGAAAAGATTACAACGAAATTAAACGGGGGGTACTGAGCCCCATAGCATCAGCAGAAAATAAATATCTAATATTACTTGGACAGGTCTCAAAAAAGACGATGTTGTAATCTAGCGTGCAACCCATACTTGCCAATGCATCCGCACATTTGTTTGCTTCACGATATGTGTGGGAAACCTTAACTTCCCGCTCCCCATCCAATAATCTTCTAATGCTTCTTACCAAAGAAAATCCCATAGAGCTACTACTCTCACCATTCATGATCATCTTCACTATTGAACTTGAATCAACATTAACTTCAATCTTTTGAAATCCCTTCCTAACTGCAAGCTTCAACCCTTCTAACACACCCCACAACTCAGCTATAAGAGCACTTCCAGTACCAATAAATTTAGCAAAACCACCACACCAACGTCCCCGATGGTCCCTAATGATACCACCACAACCCGCCCATCCCTCGCCTTTACTAGCTCCATCCGTATTCACCTTCACCCACCCTTCCTCCGGAACCTTCCAACCAATCCAACGAATATCTTTATGCACCATTGTTACAGTTTTGCTTTCAATACAAGCTTTATAATACTCGCTGCTACGCTGCAAAATACTCGCCACTGCTTGCTCGGGCCGACTATACTCTTCACCATGTAACTCTTTATTACGCCACGACCACAGACAATGACAAGCCATTGCCCAAAAATCCTCCCACCGGATACCATTAATCCTAGCCAAATCACCTGTCAAATTATAGTGCAACCAATCCTCAAGACCTCCCCCAAAGAAAAAACCACGAGCTTTATAAGGGACCACACTCAACCACATATTTTTTACCATTGTACAATCCCTTAACGCATGTAAGCAAGTCTCTTCAACACTGCCACAAAAACTACACGAAGCATGACATAATCCCATTCTTGCCATTCTACTATTGGTTAATAATCTATCATGGCAAACTAACCACATGAAATATTTTACTCTCTCTGTAACTTGCAGTTTCCACATATACTTCCATATATCATCTTCATTACCATTATTAAAATCACACAAAACCTTATACATATCACCAACAGAGAAAGTATTTGTTCCAGATCTAGCTCCTAGTTGTTGATCATCACCGTTCATGTCCGACGGAGGCAAGACAGCAGCAATTTTATGTAATAAATCCACCGGCATCCAGCCACGCATAATGCTCCAGTTCCAGTCACCATTATCGTCTACTAAATCACAGACTTTAACATTCTGAAGCTCTATAGGGATATTCACATCAAGATCAACCACTCTCAAATCAATATCAATCCAAGCTTTAGTCCAAGCGTTCACAGTACGCCCATTACAAACTGCCCAGAAGCTATATTTATTCAAATTTGGACTTAGCTTGACTATGTTCTTCCACAAACTAGAATCGGATGCTTTTGTTACCATATTCTCACTAATAATTTGGCAATTATATTTACCACGCAACACTTCACACCATAAATCACTTGCACCCGAGTTGATTTTCCAACCAAGTTTCAAAAGACAAGCATGATTCATAGTATGAAGCTTTCTTAAGCCAAGTCCTCCATAATGCTTAGGCATGGTCACAGCCTCCCATCCTACAGCATGGTATCTATTGGACCCTTCAGTATCACCCCATATGAACTTTCTTTGCAACCTGTTAATCTCATCTAAACATCCTTTTGGAATAAGGCTTGTCATCATGGGATAAATAGGAGTAGCTTCAATCACACTTTTAGCCAAAGTAACCCTCCCAGCAAAGGATAATTGGCTGCTCTTCCACCTTGTCAACTTAGCACTCACTTGATCAATGATGTACTGAAAATCGGTTCGTCGTGGAGCATTACCCGTCAACGGTACACCAAGATACTTTCCAAGATGATTAGTTTCTCGAAAACCTGATTTCTGCACCAAGGTATTTCTTACTACTCTATTCACATTTTTTGAAAAAAATATGCTAGTCTTCTCATAACTTACTTCTTGGCCAGACATGTTACAAAATTTTGTAAGAATATCCAGCAGACAATCCATTTGACAATTTGTAGCTTCACCAAATAACAATAAATCATCCGCAAACATAAGGTGGGAGATTATTGGACCATTTCTACCAGCTTTCAATGTCTTCCATTGGCCCTCATTCACAGCATGGGTTATAAGATGAGATAGTTTGTCCATACAAAGGACAAATAGATACGGAGAAATAGGATCGCCTTGCCGAATTCCTCTCTGAGGCCGGAAAAAATCAGCACGCGCTCCATGCCATTTTACATTCGTCTCTACACTGGTTATAGCGTGCATTACCACGTTAACTACAACTTCTGGAAGCTTCATCTCAGTCAAAATTCGCCAGATAAATTCCCAACTAAGTTTATCATAGGCCTTGGCAAGATCTACCTTAATAGCAAAGTATCCTTTCTTACCCCTCATCTTGTGCATACTATGGATCATTTCTTTAGCCACTACGATATTCTCATGGATATTTCTCCCTGGTACAAAACCAGTTTGAAACGGAGAAATGACTTTAGGAATAACATTCTTCAGTCGCTCCACTACCACCTTACTAACTATTTTATAAATAGAATTACAAAGCGATATTGGACGGAACTGCTTGACATACTCAGGATTCTCAACTTTCGGAATTAGACATATATCTGTTTTGTTCACCATAGCTATATCACTTGGATTCTTCCAAACACTACAAACAAAATTATAGACCGACGATCCCACTATTTCCCATGAGTGTTGATAAAATCCCGCTGGAAATCCATCTGGACCCGGTGCCTTCCACGGGCTCATACAAAAAACAGCATGCTTGACTTCTTCTTGCGTGACTGGAGCAGCTAAGTCAGCAAGGTCTTTTTCCTCTATGGAAGGATAAGTAATGTCTGACTGAACCCAATTAATATCATGACTATTAATAGTAAAAAGAGTTTTATAAAAACTATTAACCAAGTCATGAATTTGATCATGTTCTTCAAGCCACACTCCCTGGTCATCTTTTATCATTGCAATGTTATTCTTCCTTCTCCTACTAATAGTTTTCAAATGATAATATCTGGTATTCCGATCACCATCTGTTAACCATTTTGCTCGAGAACGTTGGAACCACATGAGCTCCTCTTTTTTAAGAATCGTGCTGAGCTCTTCTTGCAACTTCGTCTCTATCTTGCGAAGCCCTCCATGGTAATTATTTGAGTGAAGCTTTGATTGAATTCCCTCCAGTCTAGTCATTAACTCTTTTTTCTTCAACACAACTTGGTCAATAGTATGCAACTTCCAGCTCTTTAAATCTCTTTGAAGTTTCGTGAGATTTTGCACCATACTTGCACTACCATCCCAATGACTCTTCATCATATCATTATAAGACCCATCTAAGAGCCAAGCACTCTCAAATCTGAACTGACGAGGTGCCACAGGATGAGAACTCCCACCAGGTGCTATTAGAATTGGATGATGATCTGAGAACTCAAGCCTCGGCAGAACCTTCACAAACCCATCCGGAAACTCTAATCTCCAGTTCTCATTACTTAAAGCTCGATCAAGCCTCTCGAAAATTCTCTGCCCCCCATGAAACAAGGGCCCTCGCCAAGTAAACTTATGACCAACAGCTCCCAAGTCCAACAAATTACAAGAATCAATTCTTTCTCTAAAATTAGTGCATTTTCTTGTGGAAGCAGGGGCACCACCTCTTTTTTCTTTGCTCCAAGCTATATCATTAAAATCACCCGCTACCATCCAGGGTTCTCTCAATCCATGCGCAATATGTTTTAAGTCTTCCCAAAGCATTCTACGATTTTCCTCATTCGGAATTGCATAGATAGCAGTAAAATACCACTCTTTCATAGAAGGATAATTAACCTTCATATGAATAAACTGAAATTTCTTATCACACAAGACAACACTAATGAAATCCTTCTTCCAAACGACAACAATACCCCCGGCATATCCATTAACTTCTGTTGCCATAAACTCATCAAATCCTAACAACTCAAAAGTTCTGCGAAGTTTTGTTGGATCACACCGAGTCTCAACAATTACCATCATGACAGGCTTATGCACCACAATATACTGCTTACAGTAACGCATAAATGATGTGTTGGCTGCCCCCCGGCAATTCCACACAAAAATTTTATGATGTGCTATCATCATCGCAACAAAATTCAAAAAGAAAAAAAAAGGCAACAAACTTCTATTGAGTGAGATTAGGAGTCTCTCCAACAATCTCCATGTCTAACTCCACCGAACCAAGAGATCCAGTTTCACTAGCATCTACAAATTCTTCATTGCCCACGGCTATCAACATCTCATTTTGTAAACATGTATCTCTATTTGGTGGGGGTGTACTTTCCAAATTTGGGGGTCTGGGTATATTGGGTTGAACAAGTGATTGATCCAGCTTGGTGACAAAATTATTACCCCCTCCTTTATTCACTACTTGAACCACGTGATCTCCTTCCTCATTCACCATTCTTCCTGCTGTTTCATTTCCATTGAGCCAAGGCATATTGGCCTCCACTTGTTGATGCATATTTGATTCACCCATATTATTTTCTAATCTCACCACTCTTTTGGGTGCCCCACCTCCTGCTTTATTTTTGAAATTAGTACTACCACGTGTTGCCAATTTGTTATCACGTACCACTTTTTCTATCACAACTCCATTATTTCCTTTTTTAGCTTTTGTACGTTGCATTGCGGGAGAATCTATATTTCCTTCCTTATTTGTTTCCACATTCATCTCTTTGTCTGCCGTATTGTTCTCTCTCTCCATATCATCATCATTTATGTGCAATAAGCTCTCATTTATTGCGCCAATCTCGCTGTTCAATGTGGCAAATCTGGATCCCGAAATTTTGGGATCTCCGTTCACTCTCTCCGTCTCCTGTTGGCCCTTCCCTGCCATCATCGGATTCTCCTTTGTCTTACGATTTCGACGCGGCTTTTGAACCACCACCCATGGCCCCTCAGCACTCCTCTCCGCTTCCTTCTTGCTACTAGCACCATTGACTCCACTACCTCCTTGTCCACCTTGAATGCCTCCACCACCAGCTTCTGGGCTCTTTAATTTATCCGGACAACCTTCTTTGTAGTGACCAAATTTTCCACATGTGATGCAGAGAAGGTGCAGTCCTTCATACTCCACATGATACTTCCTTTCCTTTATTGTAAACATGGCCAACAAAGGTTTAGTAAGGTCAACCTCTACACATAACCGCGCATATTTCCCTCTCTCATGTGTCAATGTGTTCTTGTCCACCTTCACCGTTCTTCCAACCCTATCACCAATAAAGTGCAAGACTTTGGCATCATAGTACTCTATTGGCAATCCTGAGATTCTCACCCAAACAGCAACTTTTTCAATGGTATCACTAGCTGGATGAAAGTTAGGACTCCATTCTTTAACAGTTAAGTAGTGATCGTAAATAAACCAGGGACCATTCATAAGTGCTGCATATTGATCTTCCTCGTGAGTAAAAGCTACCAAGTAATAGTCATTACTTAGATCAATAATATTGATGACTCCCTTTCTTACCCACATCTGTTTAAGTCTTGTTTCCAAAGCTTTGAATCCAATTCGTCTACCCAACAGCTTCACAATAACTCCTCTCCTCCATGGACGATAGATTCTTTTTTCCTCCAGTTTTGAAAACACAAAGTCTGGACAGTCATAATTTCCTTCTTTGTGTTCCTCCACTTTCATCCCGACAGCATCTTCTTCCATCTCGTCCTCTTCAGCCTCTTCTTCATCCGAAGTTTTCTTCTCTCCATCACCATGCTTCCCCAAAACTATATTCTTGTAGGACTTTTCACCAACACCATCGTTCCTCTTTAAACCTAGAGGGTCTCCATCAATCTGTTGTAGCTCTAACAGATCATTATAGTCTTTTGGTTGTGTCGAATGAGTAGAAAAATCTTGATCACCGCTTTTGATTTTTTTTGTGCTTCGTTCTTGGAGATCAATCTCATCTTTGGATTTCTCAGTATTCTCGGTTTGTGCCCTAGCAGAGCTCATGATTGATATAAAAGTTTAGTTTTAAAATTAAATTATATATAGAACCATTTTACTTATATATAGAATCGGAGGGAGTACTTAATAGTTTGTTATTTTTTTTAACCGGATATCATCTGCGCGCAACTGCATAAATTAATCCCTCGAGCCGGGTAAGACTACAAAGGGTGGCAAAGCTCTCCCTCAAGAGAATTTAACACTACTACATTCCCGAAGCTAGTTTTGATCCCATGACCTTTGGTTAAGTTGGAAGAGATTCCTTACCATCTCATCCAAGTACTCTTGGATATTATTTATTTCGTGTTTGTAATTGCTAACTTATTTAAGTTTTAGATAATAGTTATTTTTTACGTAAAAGTATGATTTTTATGTTTCTAACTTGTTGCATCGTTAACTTTTCAGTTTACTTTCATGACTTGTTACACCGTTACCGTTAACATTGACTTCAATCCATGATGTATATTCTGATAAAAAGATACATATGTTGGAGGAAATTGATTAGAGGAGCTACAAGGATAGCAGTGCAACAAATTTTTGTAACGGAAAATAGCTAGAAAGATAGCGGTGCAACAAGTTAAAAACTTAAAAGATTTATCTGTTACTTTAAGAACTTAAAAATCTTAATATTTACAACCGTAAAATTTAAATGACCATTGAATACATTGGAAGGAAAAAAAACAGAGAAAAATAATATTTGGACAAAATAAGATAAAAGTTGTTAAAAGAAGTGGAATATTCATTAGCAGGCCCGGTTTTGGGGGGGTGCAGGCAGTGCTGCAGATCAGGGCCTCAAAAAATTTGGGGCCTCAAAATTATTATTTTTTGGATAGTAAGTATGGGGTGTAGTAGTAAACTGGAGGCCCAAAAAGAAAATTTATGTAACAAAAAAAAAACGTGAGAAAAAAATCAGAATTTAGAAAATTTATTTGTTTTTGTCGTTGATGTTGTTTTGTTTATGCTTCAATTTCTTATGTTTCAATTTATTCTTCTGTTATTGTTTGTTGAACAGGATATTGCTTCAACTCATATAGCTCTTGGGACTATTTTGGTTGTTTCTTGTTGTTCCTGCTATAGCAGGTTTGTACATTTACTTTGCCTCCTTTTGTCTCTCTTGTACATAGGTTTTCATTGAGCCTTATTAAAAATTTGAAACTGCTTAATTTGAGGTCATTTAATTATAGAAATCTTACTATCTTAGTCACAAATCAATCTTGCTTTCACTTTTAATTATAGATGTTTTTTTTGGTTTCTTTCCTGTTATTGGATTGTAAATAATGTAGGCCCCTTGGTGTATATAAATAAGATAACACTACAAACAATGAATTTTTAATTGTTAATTGTTATTATACATGTGATGTTTGTTGAACATGATGTTATTTGTGCTAATAGTCTATTACTAAATAAGGATGTTGTTAATGTTTTTAGAATTTTATTTGTTGTGTAAAACGTTAATTTTATTTGCTAATTATCTCTTAATTTCTATTTATCGATTCAACTTCAACGCTACGGAATTGATCAAGAACAGAGAGAAATTTCAGGTTCTACATTTATTTTTATTATTCATCTATGTCTCCTAAATTGCTTCCTAAGACTAGAAGGTTTGATTCTGGATGTGAGAAGCGTAAGAAAAAGAAAAGACGTGATGAATATACAATATGAAGAATTGGTTGATGAATTTGCTTCAAAAAATGCTAGAAGGGAGAACTTTTTTAAGTAGCTAGAACTCTATAATGGATTTTGATGATATTGATTAGAATATGACCTTTTTTTGTTAGTCACAAGGATGATAATTACTTTTGATGTAATTGATATGTTTACAATTTGAATATATTATGTTTTTTTTATTAAAAAATTATATATTTTCTATTAGGAGTCCACTATTATTATTAGCACGGGACCTTGAAATATTCGGAGACGGCCCTGTTTATTAGTGATGTAAAGATTAAAATGACTTAAAAGTTAAAGTATATTAGGTAATTATTTTAATATTTGCATATATACTTACACAGACATCATTTAAAATCTCCACTGCCTCGACTCTCAGCCGAAATTTGTCCACTCCAGTCTCCAATATCCTTTGCTTATTTATTTTTTATAACCTTCATTTGAAATAAAAAAATATTAGTCCACCAAAAGCTATATATGCTATGACTCAATTATCCTCATGGAATATTCTGACTCAGACCAACTAGAGCCATAGAAAATTAGAAAATATTCCATCAACAACTTTTTATAAATAGATATAAAAAATAAGTATCTTGTTATGACTTGGACCAATAGTTTCTGTAGATAAACTGAAACATATTCATACCTCAACTTGTTTTTTTTTCACTTTTAATTCAAATAAAAATCATCTTAAATTTTTCAAATGTAAAAATATATCCTATAAAAAAATTAATATAACACTGTTTACTGCTTGGTAGTATTATAATTAAAAATAAAATAAAAAATAGAAAACATGTACAATCATAACACAAGTTTCTACTGAAGTCATTAAAAAAAAAAAATGCTCCTAGTAAATAGGGATAAAATCTAGATTATCTACGTGTTTCTTGAAAAAGCAGCATGATGTGGTTGCACTGATATTTGTTTCCTAATTGTTTTAGAAGTTTCTTTTTTTGTCCTCTGTATTTGACTCTGCTTTCAAGATCCAGATTTTTATCCTGCTATATTTGAAAATCATTTTGTCTATACATTTATTTACTCTATAATTCAAGATATGAATACATAGAAAAAAAAAAACCATATAATCAGAATTCATAAACATCTTTTAACAACAAAATGAAACTATAGTAAATCAGAAAGAAGACATGAAAAAAAATGCTTGTAATTAAATAAAAAAAAAAAAAAAGAAGAACGGGGCAATTAATTTAAGACAAAGAAGAAAAGAAGTAAGAAAGAGTACATTAGAGAAGCAATAAATTTGATTACCAGAAAATTTCCAAGCTGCAAGGTGATATTGAGTGTGCTCAAAAGTTGCCAAATTCATTCTGCAGTGAAGTCTTTGTTTTTTCAAGATAAGTCCAAGTGAAATGAAGTGCGAATATACAGTAAAGAGAAGACCTTATTACTTAGGCTTTTAGTCAAGTCAATAATGAATATTTTAATTATTATTCTACGTCATTGCGAGAAATTCTAATATGGGCACAAACCCAAATAATTTTATTTTAGGCACACTCATAACAAATGAAAAAAATTAAAGAGAAAATAATAAAAATGATTTTTTTTTTTTTGAAAAAACCAAAATGAAATATATATTAACCAAACAAAGGAGTCCCGCCAGCACAAGACGTGCTAAAGAGACTACAAGAATCTACAAGAGTTTGCAATATACATGAAACTCAACAATTCTGAGAAGAACATAGATAAGCAATTACAACAAACCTAAACAAGTAAAAGGGCTCGTCCACCAGTTATGGTAATTAGAGACCAGATTGCTATTTGTTGTTTTCAACCACCAGTAAGAGTGAAGCTTAACTTTGTCCAACAATTGAGATAAGGATTGTTCCGAATTTCGGAAAAGGCGTTGGTTTCTTTCGTTCCAAATAACCCAAACACATAAGAGCCAGATGAGCTGGAGGAAGGAGCATCGCGCTCTGAACCCGCCTGCTGAGAAAGTAAACTGCAAAAAATGGTCAACAAGATTTTGGGAGTCCACCGACGAAAAACCAATCCAAGACCTAAATGCTGGGCTGTCTCCACCTCACCGCAACCGGCCACGCAAGACTGAACCTCTGGAGTAATGATGCCCCGAATTGCCAAATTAGATCGAGTCGGTAATCGGTCCCTCAACAGTCTCCAAGCAAAAACAGACACCTTTATAGGAACTTGCCTGTGCCAAATAAGATCTGATGTGACATCCAACTCGTCAGGTGGATGGGACGTCAATAGTTGGTAAGCACCTCTAACTGTATAACCTCTGTCAGGTTCAGGCCGCCAGAGCCACATGTCCGGTCGCTGAGTCTGCAAAAAGAAATCGTGAAGTAAAATATGACACTCCCTCACCAGCCCCTCCTCCTAGGCCCACAACCGTCTCCGCCACACCCACGTGTCACCATAAATGCCCCACCCTAAGTGAAAACACTCGGCCACCGTACTCGAACCGTTCTCAGCCAGATCAAATAATCGCGGAAACCTCACACACAAAGGGATCCCATCTAACCACGGGTCAGTCCAGAAGAATGTCCCTGTCCCATCTCCCACCTTCCTCATAACACACTCCCCAAACCAACGTCCGCCTGTACCATCCTCCCCGTCCCGAATCCTCGCAATCTCCCTCCACCATGGAGACCCTCCCCGCCCTCCCAGTCTCAAGCGCCCTCTCTCTACCCCATAACGAGCCACCAGCACCCTAAACCACAATCCATCACTATCCACCAACATCCGCCAACACCATTTACCTAGAAGTGCAATATTAAACTCCCGCAACCGCCTAACCCCCAACCCTCCAAACTCCTTACGCATGCAAACATTATTCCAGCTAATCCAAGAAGTTTTCCTAATTTCCTCACCCCCTCCCCAAAAAAAGTTATTCAAAAGAGAATCAATAGAAGAGATAGTACCTGAGGGAGCTTTGAAGAAAGAAAGAGCAAAGACAGGCATGGAGGTCAAAACAGACTTTAGGAGAACAAGACGGCCACCGAAAGAAAGAAAGCGACTCTTCCATCTAGACAAACGTTTCCTAATACGAGTCAACACCGGTTCCCAAAAAGCCAGACGTCTCGGGTCACCACCGATAGGAAGGCCAAGATAAATGAAAGGCACCGATCCAACTTTACAATGCAGAGCTGTCGCCGCCGCGCGCAACCAAGAGTCAGCGATGTTTACCCCTACCAGCATGCTTTTGTGAAAGTTCACCTTTAAACCTGACATAGTCTCAAATAGCACAAGAATAGCCCGCATCGCACGAACATTCCCCCAACTCTTGGTTCCTAAAAGTAATGTGTCATCTGCAAACTGAAGGTGGGAAACAGAAATTGGATGTTGCGTTCCGATGCTATACCCCGAAAAGAATTGTCTCTCAACCATGGCTTTCATCAAAACGTTCAAACCTTATAATCTGCCTATCTTTCACAAAAGCAGTCTGAGACTCAGAAATCACACTACCAATCACCAAGCGCAGTCTATTAGATAGGACCTTCGCTAAGATTTTATACAAGCTTCCCACCAGAGAGATGGGTCAGAAATCATTCAAACGTTGAGGACAGTCAACCTTAGGAATAAGAGCTATGAAAGTTGAGTTTAAGCCTTTTGTCAGTTTTCCATTACGATGAAAATCAGAAATGAAGCGCATAATATCAGCCTGCATCTCCGGCCAAAAGTCCTTTATAAATCCTAGATTGATCCCGTCCGGTCCCGGGCTTTTATAATTGTCGCAGTCCCAAACTGCTGCCTTCACCTCCGCTACCGAAAACGGTTTAGTCAAGCTACCGCCCTCTAAAACAGACAAACTTTTGAACTGAAGGTTCTCCACCCCAGGCCTATCCATTGTACTTGCCTTGAAGTGGGAAGCAAAGTGTGTAAACACAGCCTGACGGATAGGGTGCACCCCTTCCAAAGTAGCACCCTCCACCCGAATTGAAGAAATGGTATTTCCCCTCCTAAGACTTGCCAGAACAAAGTGGAAGTATTTAGAATTCGCGTCTCCCTCTTTGAGCCAAAGGGAGCGAGACTGCTGCCAACAAATGCTAGCATTTCGACGTGACAAGGAGTGGATATCCGACAATATTCCATGAAGCTCCTCAAGCTCAATTTCTGACAAATCCTCCTCCTCCCCCTTTCCCTCTAGAACTGACAGACGATCCTTCAGTAAGACTATCCTACTTGGAAGATTTTGAGCATGAGCATTAAAATGATGTTGATTGATGTGACGATTTTATTTTTCTTTTAAACTTATAAATTTATGTGAGTGTGCCTAAATTTGTGCCTATATTGTTTGTGCCTAGGTAAGAATTGCTCCGTCATTGCCTATGAAATGATTAAGAAAAAAAGAGAACAGTAACTCTTTTTTGTAAGCAAATATCTTTTATCTTACATGATTAATCGTGGCTGGTGAACATCTCTTAGTACGGTGATTGTGATTGGGAGGGGGTTCAAGTCGATGTGAGATGCAAATAATATTCTAACATTTAA
This sequence comes from Trifolium fragiferum, assembly GCA_954870985.1. Classification (NCBI taxonomy): domain Eukaryota; kingdom Viridiplantae; phylum Streptophyta; class Magnoliopsida; order Fabales; family Fabaceae; genus Trifolium; species Trifolium fragiferum. The sequence goes on along the minus strand of OX940795.1, from coordinate 13,098,592 downwards.
ATCGGTATTTGGTTGAAGTGAAAGGTTAATTAAAAGAATAGAATAATATTATCTCGGTGTCTCAATACTAATGATTGTCAGAAAAATGCTTAATGAAGATTGTTATAGTAGTGACAATGTCACGACAATCTCACTTCTATGGCCTTTGAGCAAGAATGTGTAGATTTGGACCAGCTTGCCATTTGATCGAGCTCGACGCTGAGTTGGGCTTAGGCTAGTCCATAACTATTTTGATCACAAAATTGTAAGAATTTGCAAGATTATATCTATTTTTATTCTCTATCTACTTGATACTTTTTCCATATTATACTAGTGGAAAAAACATTTTTTAAATCGATATTTGGAGACTATTATATCGATTTTGCATCCGATCTTAAAACGGCAAATGTAGTAAGTTTTTTGATTTAAATTGGTTAATGATCCGATTTAAAATGTTTATTTAAATCGGATTGTCCGATTTATTTGGTGGTATTTAAATCGGGTGGACCCATGTAAAAAAATCCCAAAAGACTGTATGTTTTTTAAATCCATAAACCCGATTTAAAATTTGTTTTTAGATCGGGTAACCCGATTTATTTAATTTAATTAAATCGGGCGAACCCATTTTAAAAGATTCAAAAAGTCTGTAAGCATTTTAACACTACAACATTTTCAACTTTCCACAACGGTTTTGAAACCATTGTAGTATGAGGCGTTGCAGTATCTTTTGACAACGGTTATATTGCCTATAGGCAATTGCAACAAATTAAAACCGTTGCCTAAAACTTATGGAAAACACATTAACACAGTTGTCCATAGCTATGAAGAAGAACAAGTTAAAACCGTTGCCTATAACTAAAATATACTTCAAGAATCTGTAGCTAATTCCTAGGTAATCTCTAGCAATAAATCTAACTACATATTATTAGCAATTTGGGAGCCTTTCTAATAAAATAAAAAAAGATTATGCTAGCTAATTATATATATATATATATATATATATATATATAAAATCATAAATCTATTAACAATCTCTTATTTATTAATATATCATTAACAAAGAATATCCTAGATGACATGACAATATACTTAAATATGATTCTAGGAATCAATAACTACCATAAATCACGGGTAACTAACTGATGCAATCAAAACCATAACAATTCAAACAAATACAATTACCATTCCTTTACATGATCAAAATGGAATAATTTCAGATTAATGTTTTGGATGCCAAAGTAAATAAGCTAGCACAAGCATTAGTGCCAACAAGTAATCATATGTTTTGTTACAGAATTGAAATTCCAGCTCATATTAATTAGAAAACAATAAAGCATTGATTAAGTCTATCCATTACCTTCATACTTGCAAACTAAGGGATAGATTTGTTCTCTAGATCACATGAATCTTGATCACTTGTTCTATAACCTGTCATGTTTATCATAAAGTGATCCATTCAATTTCAGGTTACCTAATCTCTATCCAGCTTCCATAGCATTTGAATTTCATAATGTAAGAAGCAACTCAAAAACAAAGGTTCATTAGCGAGATCGAAAAAAGGATCATTAGCGCAAGCTTTTACTATGAAATCTGTCTATTCTTATCTACCCGCAGTTCAATATTACAGTATTTTCTATGAAAACTGCAAACTAATAATAAAAAACTACTTATAATAATAACTAACACAAACCGAAACAAATCCACACTAATAAGTAATAGAAAGAGAAAGACAGACAGTACAACGTAACATCTAACCTAGGTTGCAAAAATGATTTGTTAGCTTTTATTAATAACCACGTTGATTGAGACAGAACGAACAACACAATAATAAACTTTCAGATTGTGCGGCCTATATTAACCGATGCCAGCTTTAATGTTATACCAAAATTAAAACAAAGAATAAGTTAGAAAACATATGTTCATCACTACATTTATAATTAATAAATACACTATAGTAAGAAAGAACAAGTCCAACCTTATCAAAATCATCACCATCAAGTGTGTATCACCAGAAGTAGACAAAATTTCAAAAACTCCAACCTCCAGCCCTGAAACAAAATTCTATACAAATCAGACTATTTGTCTCAATCTCTATCAAATAAAAAACTAAAAGATTAAAGATTAGACCATTGCAACTTCTGATTTCTAAATTAGCAAATTTTAAATCATATTATTATCAAATCTTTCGAGCACAAAGTTGTTTAAAAAAATGGGTTAATTAAGGTATCACTGAGCTGAAAGTCAGAGACTAATATCTCGAGATACATAGATCTTAAGAGACTCACAATAGATGTTTTCCGATACACATTACACACTAGTCAAGGATCGAACTCTCACCACATGCTCAAGAGACTTGTTATCTATCAGCGCGTCACACCAAGTTGGTAACTTGTATACACTCACTTACAAAATATAAGACAGTAACAAGTCCATGTCATGCTAGCTAAGAGTTTATTTATGTAACCACAGGGGGCAAAGTTCATGTGGTTTGGTTGGATGTGACTGAACATTATATATGCATCTCGGTACCCTGTTTGTTTTCATTTGAGATTTTCCTAACACATAACCACAAGGGGCAAGATTGATAGATGTTTGGCATATTTAAACTACAATATTTACGCTATTATCAGTTTCAATGTTTCATATATCCCTTTGAGCTGGTTTTAGGAATTCATTCATGTCGATCAAAACAAAACTAGTTTATAAGGTCACAAGGAACAAAACTAGTCATATATAACACCAAAGATAGTCTCTCGTAACACAAACTAGTAATGGCAAAGTACGTATTAGTTAAAAGCATAGTTAGAAATAACAAACCCAAAGATAGTCTCTCATTGCATAAATCAATTATGTGAAGATATTAACCAATTATGATTATGAATAGGTTTTATGCAGCTGAGACACTACTGGCACTAGAATATCTACATATGATGGGAATAACATACAGAGATTTAAAGCCAGATAATATTTTAGTAAGAGAAGATGGACACATAATGCTATCAGATTTTGATCTTCACATAATACTGCCACTTAAGAGTACATAATACAATAAATTATAAATATCATGAAAATGGCAAAGGAGAACAATCTAAGAGGCCCAAAAACTGACCTTTTTGAACGACCATCATCAGATGGTAAAACCTTCCGATCCTGACCTTTCTCTACCAAAACCTGCTCCATTGGCCTTGCCTCACCAAGTAGATTTGCACCCTTAGGCTTTGCTACACTCCCATAAACAGCAGCTGTAGGAACGCTTTGATTTTCACTAGGTGGCATCGAACAACTGCTCCTGTTTTCCATGAAGCATTGTGACATTGAGCGCAAGGGCACGAAATCTCTAGTCCTTCATGTTTTCCTTTGGTATAAGCATAATTTATAAAAAAGAATATGTCCTTCATGTACTCTGGACTTTCTCTTGGAAATTTCATCCATTCTTTATCCATTGAGTTTACTATCAAGTAAACTAATTAACAAGAAAAAAGAATATCTAAATATCATCATCTCTATGGCTAGTAACAAGACTATTGTTTATCTTCTAATTGCTTCTAGAGTAACCAAACTAATCAAAATTCTAGTCTGTGTTTTCAGATATACAAATCAAAGTCAAATTATTCCTCCGGTAAGGCAGCTATACATCATAATAAATAAATACCTAAATAATATTCAGAGATTAATCTACATCATAGTAACTATATTGATAGCTATTAAACATCAAACATGTGAAACAAGAAAATAGCTATTTCATGCGAAACCACAATAATATTCCAGAGATTAATCTACGTCATATTAACTATATTCTAGAGATTAATCTACATCATATTAAACATCATCACAATTCTCATTCTCATTTCATATGATTTTCTACTAATCAACAAAAATTAAATAAAAAATATCAAATCCTAAACATGAACAACTGGATTGGAAATTTTAATCAAAATATCAAAATTAACCTAGAAATATCAAAGTTAAGAATCAATTTAGCATCAAATCAAAGAATCAAAACCCTAAGCACAGTCGATACTACAAAACAGTTGGAATTTGAGGTGAAGATGCGTACCTGAACGAGTGAGAAGAGAGAATGAGTTCAATCGGAGTCGGAATTTCACTCTAAACAGTTGGAATTTCACAAAACAATCGATACTACAAAATCGGAATCGGAGTCGGAATCAGAATTCACGAAATCGTCGGAATCGTGAGAAGAGAGAGTGAGTTTTGCGACAGAATGAATGAGCAAATCGGAATCGTGAGTTTTGCGAGAGAGAGCGAGTTCGTGAGAGAGAAGGAGAGTGTAACACTGGTGTTATTTTTTTTTTGACAAATTAGAAAAATAAAATAACTAAAAAATAAAATAAAAAAAATCTGTTGTTTAATTTTAGTTAAAAATAAAAACTGTTGTGTAATGATATTTTTAAATAACTATGGCAACCTATTAAAATAATGTTGCCTTTGTTATCTTTTACAATGGTTTTTTTGAGTCTCTTTAAAATAAGTGTTGTGATAGCTAATAAATGTTGTAGTGTAAATCGGGCATACCCAATTTAAAATCGGTTCAACCAACTTAATAACCTAATTTAAGTCGGTTAGTCCGATTTAAAATCATATACAATTTTTTTATTTTTTTTTGAATCCCTGATTTTCCTACAATTATTGTACACGAACACACACACACATATAATTATAATTAAATCGAAGCTTTATTCATCAAATCAAATATCATACCACCAAGTTGTAATTAAGTTACAAAATATTCATGAAATACTATTCCAAAAGTATCATCGAAACTAAATATTTCTTACTAAAACTAAACAATCTTAGGCTTCAAACAAAAGCACATACATTCCTAAGCAAATCTAAACAATCTTAGGCTAATACCAAAAACACAAAACACCAAATCTTCCGGTTACAATGTAGCTGACACATGATCAAAATCCTCCCTATTACAAAGACAAACAAGGCTATCAAAGAGGCCTAAACATCACAAAACCATTGGTGCATCAACAGAGTACCATTGTCATTTTTTACCTAATCAAATTACTTTATTCAAATTCAAGAATCGAATGTGTACAACGTTCTTGAACATTCGAAACTTCGTCCTTATGAAATGGTGTCGAATCTCTAAATACCTAAATAAATGTTAAATAATATTAGAATATTGTACCATCATTAAAGAACACAACTAACACAAATAATTGAAAAAATCGAATACACACCTGATTCCATGAATTAACAATACCGGCAGATACGATGTTCAACATATGTATCATAACATAATGACCACTCTCATAATTGAAAGATTGTCTTTGGCACTACAATTGTCATTAAATAAATTACAGATAGTAATTATTTATGACTCTAAAGAACACTAAACCCAAAAGCTAAAACTCCAAAAAAAAAAGATACAAGACTGAGATAAACATCTCAAGATACAACCTTAACTTACAATGTCAAGTTAAAATAAGATATGCCAGTGATAGAAACAACTTAACTACTACACAGGGTCATGAGCACTTGTAAAACTATTTGGAAGAACTTATGAAAGTTGTTTCCAGCTTGTTTATATAACTCACTACAATAATTTAACCAAAACACAATTTAACATAGCAGCCCTTATAAATTGTGGAAGGAATGTAAAAATAACTTAACCCTCATAATTTAACAATAACTTAACCAAAACAAAACAAATGACATACTTTTTAGGTTTTGCTGACCCAAGTAAAAATTTAAGTTTGCACAAAACAAAAAAATCACTACAACACATGTGTGAAATTATCTGTTGTTGCGAATTCGACATAAACTCACACCAATAAAAGAACTTGATGTGTGGGGCAAGCGTAACAAGCAACCAAAATATAAGGACAGGATAGAGACGATGATGCAATAATTCAAACAATAAACACGGCAAGAAGATAAAGAACACACGATCAATTTGTTTACCCAGTTCGGTGTTAATGAACCTAATTTGGGGGAGGGAGCAACCCTTCCGTTCTACTATGATCAAATAGTCACCACTTTACAAGAAATTCCCACAAATTGGGTACAAGGAATTAGCAACCCTAATTCTACCCAAAACCCGGATCTCTTCCCGTGGCCAAGAGACTCAATTTGAACTAGTCTACCCAAGGTGTCCCACAAGATGTTCCCAAGAATAGTTTGCCCTAGGATTCAAAACCCTAGCCTTTTGTGGTGGCAAACCCCGACTCTCTACATCTTGTCTCACTATTTGCTCTCCCTCTATTTTTCTATGAATAAGACAATCCCTATTTATGGAAAAATATATGCCTACTTATTTTAAAAGATAATCTTCTAAAATAAAACCAAATCTCATATTGTTTTTAAATATATCCTATTTAAAAAACAAACACAATCTATTTTAAAACAAAATAAATCCAAGTCAGAATATCTTCCAAAAAGATATATTTTCCACAAAAATCTCCAAACCAAATCGCTCCCGCGCCCGGCGCCACTAGCAGAGGCCAACATCACTTTCTAGACGTCTCCTAGCGCCCGGCGACGAAATATTTTTCCAGGATTTTCTGACTTCCATGTTACCGAGATTTTAAGGCATATCCAACATCTGTAGGTTAAGAAGTTTCAGTACAATAGTTGAAGATGAGGAGAAAACCCACAGCGACAGAATGTGAAGATGACGGCGGTAGCGGCGAAGAGGACTTTGAAAACTCTAAATGAAAGGAGAAATTAGAATGAGGACATTGAAGAAAAGACCAAAAACGAAATGGAAATGAACTAACCGTGGAATGAGAAGACCGAAATCCAAAGTCCTGTTCTTAAAGTACGCTTAGAGAAGAAAGCCCTATTTTGTCGCAGAGAGAGAAAGCCCTTTTCTGGAATCAGAAAAATTTCGTTTAAGATTTTTGTATACATATTAAATAATGTAATGTTGTAATCAAGTTATAACAATTTTATCTTAGAAAGTTTAAATGACGTTTGTTTTAAAATTGGCATCATTACATTAGTATGAAGTTTTTTGAAAAATTGAGAGCACGCCATAGTTTTTATGGAAAGTAATAGTAGAAAATATACAAAAAAATAATAGTAGAGACTATTCATGATTGTTTGAAAATATGCGCATTTTAAATCGAACAACCGAACTAAACTAAATTTAGTTAATTTGATTCAATTCTATTTTTTAAACAATCTAGTATTGATAGAGATCATTTCATCTGTTCAAACATTTTTTTGAATAAAAACCGGTCTAACCTAAACTTGTTTGCACTCATACATGTGTAAGAATAAGACTATTTCTCTTTATATTGAATTTTATAAAATTGAGTTAGTGCTACCGGAAATTTTAAGCTATATATTTTAAATGTCAACTTTTCTAAACTAGTAACATTAGATATCACCTTTCAAAAAATAAATAAATAAATAGATATCTCGTTTTTAATTTAGAACTAGATCATATTATTATACATAATACATTCATAGGTACCTCTATTTAAAAATCTGAAAATAAAATAATAGCAGCCGCCTTTGAGGACCAAGACTACCACCACATATAATATTCTCTAGCAAAATTTTATCCATAAATAAAATGATATAATTTTCAAACCCCTCTCCCTTTTTGTTTCTAGATGTCTAAGATTACATTAGACTCTCTATACGTCCAAAACTTGAATTTGAATTGTGAAAAATAGGTGATATATAAGCTAGAGCTTGTTTCAATTATTCAAGTGCATGGCGCAATCAGGAAAAAGATTATAATAACAATATATTATTTATTAAAGATTATAATAACAATATATTATTTATTAAAATTGTCGAAAATATAAAATTTATTTTAGTTTTGAATTTTTATTACTCATAATTAATAATGAATATTAAATTTGTACAAAGCAATTTCATTTTCTTTTCCAGTACATTCAATTTTTAAAACAATAAGATTCTTTCTTCTATTTTTTTTTACAATCTTTCTTTTTTTTTAGAGCATTTTATCTTTCTTTTTTTGAGAGCATTTTAAAATAAACATATAAAAAGTAATAACATTTTTTTTCTAGTGAGATACTGGTAACAAACATCACACTCTTAACTCCCTTTTCAACATTTGCGTTTCGTGAATCTCATTCTCCATTTGGCAAAATCCATTTTTAAAATAACAAGTATTGATTTGAATACCTTTTTAATGGAAAACAAATTTTCAAGAGAATATGTATTAATAAAATGGCTCACATTTGTCATATATTTGAAGGGTCCTTCAATCTCAAATCAATGGTGTACATTATTTAAAATGATTTGGTGAAAGTGTAACGCAATGCAACTCATCTCAAATCAAATCAATGGGATCAATTAATACATCTAAAAGCATAACTATGCCGGCATCAAGGACTAAAATGTTACTAAAAAACGATAAACAACTAAAGTGTTACCTTTCCAAATGAATTGTAGTTTACTTTCCAAATAGAGATGGAAGTTATTATCGGATGGGGATGACATGTGGAAAAGGGTGGTTGAGGCGAAATATGAAAGGAATGCGATGGGGAAGGCTAGGTTGGAAGTGGATGATTTTGGGGTAGGAGCCTCGGTGTGGTGGCGGGATATATGTCGGGTGGATAGTGGTAACGGTTGGTTCCCTTTGGCGGCCACTAAAATTGTGGGGAAAGGCAATATGACCAAATTTTGGGAAGATGTTTGGTTAGGGGATCTTAGTTTAGAATGTAGATTTCCACGTCTTTTTGGGATCTCAATCCTTAAAGACTACCTTGTTTGTGATGTGGGAAGGTGGGAAAATGGTGGGTGGAAGTGGGTGTTAGGTTGGCGGCATAACCTCTTTGTTTGGGAGGAAGAGCTCCTCCAAGAGTTGATGGATTTGCTTGCTTTAGTTGTTATATCGGAAGAGAATGATAGGTGGATTTGGAAGCCGGGGACCGATGGTGTTTTCACGGTAAAGTCCACGTATGTTTTCCTTGATCATACTGTCAATATTTGTGTGCCTAGGTCCTCTTTGGAATTATTTGCTTTCAAATTTATTTGGAAGAGCGGGGTGCCTTCGAAGGTGAGTGCTTTATCTTGGCAATTGTTGTTGGATAAAATTCCGACGCGAGATAATCTTAGAAGGAGGAATGTTCTTAATTTGGGTGATTCGAGATGTGCTTTTTGTGATGAGGATGTTGAAACGGCTCGACATTTGTTTCTTCATTGTAGTTATACGGCGGATATTTGGTACGCCATGACTAGGTGGCTTGGGGTGGTTTTGGTGTTACCACCTATGGTGGTGTTATCCTATACTTTGCTTGTCAGATATGGGTCAAATAGGAAGCGGAGGAAAGGCCTCTCCGTTATTTGGCATGCTTTTGTTTGGGTGATGTGGAAAGTGAGAAATGATCGTGTTTTCAACAACATTATGAGTGATAGGTCGATGGTGGTGGAGCTTATTCAAAGGCTATCGTGGCAATGGTCCTTAAATAATACCGCAAAATGGCCGTGCTTATTGTATGAGTGGATTTGGAATCCGGGCGATTGTATGCTTAGATAAGAGTTTTTGACTTGTGTTGTGTTATTTTTTGCTCCTTGATGGAGTGTCTTTGTTTGACTGTATTTTCTTGTTTGTTTTAGTGGTGCCCTTGTGGTTACTTATTTGTACTCTTTGTTGGCTCTTTGGTACTTCTTGTACCAATTATTGCCCTTAATAAATTTTTGCAGTTTAAAAAAAACAAAAAACAACTAAAGTGTTACCTAAAATTAAGTTAAAGGACTTTTTTTTTTTTTTGAATGGCAAAATTAATTTAAAGGACTAAAAATGTAATTTTGCTATAGTGAATCCAAATCTATTTTATACATAACAAATCCATAAATTCAGTCATTGAATCATAAACTTGATGGACCCCCAACCAAAATCAAAGTTACTCATTCTCTACCAATTGATGTCCACTAAAAAAATCCTCTTTTTAAAGACAAAAATACTAGGGCCATGAAATCCTTAAACTACACAAAAACAAAACAGCTAGAAGGCAACTTTTGACACATGTCAAGCTCAGGTTGAGCTACACAAAATCCTTGCTGTACTACATGACAAAAACTTTACCTCATTTAAACCCTTTCAATACACAAAACATTTGGGCTTGCCGGTTTCTCTTCAACCCGACCCGGCCCAGAAGAAACAACTCAAGCAAAATGAACCAACCTCATTTGAAACGGCTACCTCACGTGAAGCTGCTCCCCTTTGAAGGATATGTCAACATCTTGCTCAGAAAATCAACTCCTCATTTTGGCAAATTCCAATAGTTAAATCTTTTGATATCTCTCTCTAAACCCTTAATCATGAAACTACCAACAAAGTATCCTTACATATTTCAAACCAATTTCCCAATGCCAGCTGAATTTGGCTTTCAAAATCAACCTCTTTACCTTCACCGTAAACCAATGTTGGATGCATACCAGTTTCGTGAATACAAATTTGAAGAGAGAGCCAACTTTTAGGTGAATGGGTACTGTTCAATGAGCATGCTGCAGACAATTTGTCTCAAAAAACAGGTAATTTGATTTTTTCATTCTCCCGCCTTCAAAATTTCTGTTTTTTCCAATTATTTAATTGATTTACGGTTTCAGACAATATGGATACAGAACTAGGCTATATAAAGGGGCATTGTGTCATTGAAATTTTTGCACCGCACCACACATCTTTGGTTGCCTTTCTTCAAACTATAAGTTTTTCACTCATAAATCTAAAAAAACTTTTAATTTCAATTTTCATTTTTACAACAATGTCTCTCAAACTTGCTGAAACTGATATGTTTTCAAAAATTGATGAAATTAATTCTGATCAAGCAACATGGAATTTGAATGCTAAGATCATAAGACTTTGGGAAGTAACTGATTTCAATCGAAATACCATTCCTTTTTCTATTGAAATGGTTTTAATGGATAGTGATGGTGGTAGGATTCATGCTACTGTTAGGAAAACTTTGATTTACAAATTTAAGGATGATTTGAAAGAGGGAAATATTTATGCTTTGGAAAATTTGGGTGTTGCAACTAATGGTGGACAGTATCGTACCACTCATCACCCTTATAAGTTAAATTTTCAGTTCACATCTAAAGTTCAAAGGCTTTCTAACCAAAACTTTGTTTCTTCACCCTATAACTTTACTCCCATTGCTGACATTGTTGGTGGAACTCATGATACTGACTTTTTAGTGGGTGAGTTGTTTCATATTATGTTTTCAAATGCCTTACTTTTTTGCTTAAGTATATAACTTGACTAACAATTTTAAGTATTCATTTTCAGATGTCATTGGGTTGTTGACTGGTGTTGGGAGTGAGCGTGAAATCACTAGCCAAAATGGGACAACATCAAAGCTGAATGTTATTGAGTTGGAGGCTGATGGGTAACAATTTTTTATTGTCTTTACCCTTTCTTTTTTCTTAAAATGTCGTTTAACATGGTTGCAACCCTAGATTGAGTTGTTTTTCTGTCTATGTATATATTATTTAAGCTTCTCTTTTAAACATCCAAGATTTTGGTAACATGTTTTCAACTTTATAAAGTTTTGATGTCTACTTAACACATCATATAATATGTTTTATTGAAAATAGGATTGTTTATCTCCATATAATATCTATTGAATATGATCAGATATACACAGTTTTAGATCTGCATGACCATGTTTTAGATAAAACTATACTTATTTTGGCTAAAGTTTTATTATTTGGCTTATTTTGCTTATAAATCAGGATATTTTTATTTTGCTTATCTGCATAACCAGCTCTCAGTTTTGCTTACTTTACAGTTTTATTATTATGCTTAAACCATGTTTTAGCTAAATTAAAAGATTCTGTTATACTTATTTTGGATATTTTTTTGTTTGGATATAAAACTATTTTCAAGGTTTTACATGGATTCTTTCTCATCCATTGTATGTTATCATTATTTACCACTGAAACTGTTTTATAATGAGGACATTGCTTCTCACCAGCCAGGATTTAACTTAAAAATTGTTTTTATATGAATACCTTAGGCATAAGATCCAATGCACACTTTTTGGGGGGTATGTTGATGTGCTCAACAATTTCCTTGGAGCTGGCGAGGTCCAAAATGCTGTTGTCATTATTCAGCTTGCCAAGGCAAAAACATTTCAAGGTTGTAACTTTGTCCAATACATTTATTATATGCTTCATTTTATCTAGCTTTTTGCTTATACTCACATCTGATTTAGTTATTGACATGGAATGTGTAGACAAGATTCACATACAAAACTGTATGAACTGTAGTGTCTTGCTTTTCAATCCTACCTCTGCAGAAAGTTTAGCTTTCAAATCAAGGTCTGTTTTTTAAAGTTTTAATTTACAACACTTTTCAGTTTAGTAAAGAAAACTTTATGTTATTGTTTGCACATTGAAATGAACACCTTTTTTTATATCATTAGGCAAGAAGAGCTCCTTGAAGCTCCAACTCCCGTTACTCAAATTATGGCTGATACCCAGGTTCAACCTATTGATGAATTTCTTTACAATACTCCAAGAAGCACACTTCAGGCTCTTAAAGATGCCACTACTGTAAGGAATTTAACCACTTTATTTTACAGCAATTTATCATACACACATCTTCCATACCTCAATAATATATAGTCTGTTTCACTTTTATTCACTGTTTCACATTTTCACACTTTTAGGAACAAATGAAGATTGTGCTTGGAACTGTCAAAAAGATTCTCAATCCGGACAACTATTGGTATACTGCATGTATATGCAACAAAGCTGTAATCCCGGATTCAAGGATGTTTTATTGTGAGAAGTGCAACAAGCATGTTCACCGTGTTTTCCCTAGGTATATTTGCTAATACTCACACTGCATTCTATCAATTTCTTATGTAGTTTCAACTTTTTAATTGTTGGTTGTCTGTTTCAAGCAGGTTTTCTATCAGGGTTCGTGTTTTAGATCACACTGATTCTGCATGTTTTGTCATATTTGACAAAGATGCAACTGCTCTTTTCAACATGACTTGTGCTGATATGGTAGAGGGACCAGCAGGGGTGAGTATATCAATTTACTTAAGCTTTGATTTTTATACAGTTTCACCTAACTCTTGCCATTTTGACATTTGTTTAGGCTGGTGGTGCTGGAGTTTTGCCTCCACAACTTGCTGACATGGTTGATCAAACCTGGTTGTTTAAGGTTGAGACCAAACCTTCCTTTAATCCAAGATTTGAACAATCCTTTCGTGTTAGGAAGATATGCACTGATGAAGCTATCATCAATCAGTTTAGAGGAAAGTGGGACAACGAAGATGCTACTTTTGTCAAAAACACTAATGTATGTTTTTTCCTTTTCATGTTTGTTGCTTTCATTCCATCAGTTTATATCTGTTGTTAGTTCCTAACTATCATCTTCATGTTTAGGAGAATGGTTCTTTAAGTACTCTGTTGGTCAAAGGGAAAGATATTTTAGTTGATGGCTCCACAAATGTCCTAGCTGAGGTTAAAATTTTTATCTATATTTCATGCTTGAAACAAATAACATAACCTAGATATTATTTTACCTTCAACATCTGCTTATGTTTGTGTCTATGTTGTCTAGGACATTGAAATTGGGGAGGGCAGTTCTGTCAAGGGAAAGGGGATTATTCTGGAGGGAACACCTGTCAAAGTTACACAAGATTTGATGTCTAAGTTTTCTGGTGCTATAGTTAATCTTGCTGATGATTCAATGGAGATCTTGGACTCCACCCAAATTGGGCAAACTCCACCAGAAAAATTTAAGTCACCTGCACTTGGTCAAGTTAAGGCAGCTGCAATTGCAAATCCAAAGGCTTCTGCAGTTGCTCAAGCCAAGCCTTCTGCATCTGCTGAAGGTAAGCCATCTGCACTTGCTCATGGTAAGGCATCTGCAGTTGATCAAGGGAAGCCACCTGCTGTTGAGAAATTTAACCAGTCTACACCTGAGAATCAGAAGGTCTCTGCAATTGGTAATGGCAAGCTAGCTGCAGGTGATAAGGGTAAGGCAGCTGCTAATAATGCTGGGAAGGATATGAGGGTTGAAAAAGAGAAGAATGTTGGAGTTGTTATCCTAGATGAAGAATCTGCTGCTGATGGTCCAACAAAGACTTTCAAGAAGAAACACACTGCAAAGAGACTTTCTCCTACCAAACAAGATGAGGATGATAACACTCCCATCAAGCTCTTGAAGAAGGCAATTAAGATAGAGAAAATTGCCTAGCCTAGGGTGGATCAAGTGGCCTTTTTGTGTAATGATTTGAATTGTCATATCCCATGTTTAAGGCCTTTTAAGTTATTTAGTTTTCAAGTCTGTAGGTTAATGAATCAAAGTAATCAAGTGGCAGTGGATTGATAATGTTAGTTATGTGACTATTTAAATTTCACTTTTTCTTATTGTATGTCAAGTGGCAGTTGACTTTTCTGATATTATCCTAATTGATGAACTTTTATATGATATTATTATTATCCTTTTAATTTTGTGTGCATCGCTATTTATCTACATCTATCTTCTTTGCTAATATACTATTCAATTAAAAAATATATGTGGACTTAACAGGATATAAGATAAAAAAGTGAAATTTAAATAGCATGGCAATAAAACAGGTTGTGCTGATGATAAATACCTCAACGCTGAAGGTATGGGAAATGTCAAAGTCATTTTGAACAATGGGAAAGCAGCATTGATTCAGAACGTGTGGTATGTACCAGGCATGAAAAGCAATCTGATGAGTGTGGGTCAATTGATTGAGAAAGGTTTTTCAGTTACTATGAAAGACAATCTTCATTTTAGTTGAATGGGAAGCAAAATGGGAAGATGGTGGGTCAATTGATTGAGAAAGGTTTTTCAGTACTACCATATTCAGTTACTATTGAGAAAGGGAAGCAACCAAGACTGCCGTTTGCATCAGAAGTAGCTCCAAGAGCAAAACATGCCTTCAGAAGGTCAGAATTCTGAAGCCAATTCTGAAGGTCAGAATTCTGAAGCCAATTCTGAAGGTCAGAATTCTGAAGCCAATTCTGAAGGTCAGAATTCTGAAGCCCATTCTGAAGGTCAGAATTCTGAAGCCAATTCTGAAGTTCAGAATTCTGAAGCCAATTCTGAAGGTCAGAATTCTGAAGCCAATTCTGAAGGTCAGAATTCTGAAGCCAATTCTGAAGGTCAGAATTCTGAAGCCCATTCTGAAGGTCAGAATTCCGAAGCCAATTCTGAAGTTCAGAATTCTGAAGTCAATTCTGAAGGTCAGAATTCTGAAGAAAGAATTTCTGAAGGTCAAAATTCTGAAGAAAGAATTTCTGAAGGTGAAGCCTCTGAGTCAAAAACTTCTGAAGATGCTTCTGAACAAGTTTAGAGGCTACAGAGAATCAGAAACATCCCAAGAAGATTTGCAGGATTTGAAATGTTGCAAGACACTGAAGTAGACTCTGAGGGAGAAATTATTCAGTGTGCAATGTTAGTAGATTCTGAACCTGTGAGCACAGAAGATGCTCTTAAGCAACAAGTCTGGTTGCAGGCCATGAAAGAAGAACTTGATGCTATAAAGAGGAACAAGACTTGGAAGCTTTCAGAACTTCTAAAAGGCAAGAAAGCCATCAGCGTCAAATGGGTTTTCAAGCAGAAACTAAAGCCAGATGGATCAATTGGCAAACACAAAGCGAGGTTAGTAGCAAGAGGATTTCTGCAGAAACCTTAATATACATATCAATTATATTTAGGTATATGGTATGCATATATTCCTAGGTAGATACCTTAAGGTTGGGACATGTATTGACAAAATTGTTTATCAAACATAAAATGCCAAATATGCAGAATTTGAAAACGCTTTTTCACCTTCACATAGTTAAAAAACATATTTGACCTATAGCTACATACTAGCCTTTTCCATTGTATTCTTGATCATCTTCCCATAAGATAGAGACAACACTATTTCATCTTACCAAGGTTTATATTTTTTTATTACCAAAATAGCCATACAACAAATTGTCAATTGCAACTTCTCTTTTTCCAATCATCAAAATAGAAGCCATCTGACAATACCTTTCTCCAAGTGTTAACAAAACAAATTCATCCACTTTATTCAACCAACATCTCTACACGTGAATGACCAAAACCATGAACAACAACTTACCAAGTCTAACCATCAAACACCATTAACCTTACCAACATCACAAAACTCTCTTAGTATAATATGGCAGCTATGGATTTCTAATACTATTTGATAAAATGGAGATTGACAAACAAAAGTTGGCAAGGTTTAGTAGAATACAACAAAGGAAGAAGCTTACCCAAAATGGTACATTGTCATCATCAGGTTTGGTTTTAAGTGACTACAAATATTCCTTACCATTAAAAATTGTTGAAATCATCATTCTCATGTACAACAAAATGTTTCAATGGTAATACAAAATATATTCTTTATATGTTGGCTTTCTTAATCACCTGATTTATTTCATTTATTTATTCCAGAAAATATACCACCAACAAATGTTTCTCCAAATGAAGTTGTTTTTGCTAAATCTGTTAATTCCAAAAGGAAAGCAGTTAGAATCCCTCTTTCACCTTTGAGGCCAGGTAAGACTTCAAACCAAAATTACTATATCAACATGCTTTATTACATGACTGTTTTTATATCCATCTTTTGAACATGTTCTTATCAGATTCGTTTTGCACACCTAAGAGATGCAAAACTCCTATTTCTGACTTTCCTACACCAGCTTCATGTTTGACTAACACATCCACTTCTTCACTACCTCAATCTTCAAATACAACAAGACAATTTCCTCTTGGAGCAGGTTAAATTTTTTTTTGTTCTTTATCCTCTTTCTTCTAAAACTTTGTTTTTTGCTACTTTATAATTTAGTTAATGTTTTCCAGAAAATATCAATCCAACATATACAAATCAAAATGATGTTGTTTATGATAATGTTTGTCATGCCAAGAGGACAGATATTACCCTCCCACATTCTCAGTTGGATGCAGGTTTGTCATGACAGGAATTTCATCATTATTGTCTTTTTACCTCTCATATGGATATTCCAAGATTTATATGACAATTCTCATCTTCTCAGATTATTTAACCAAAACAAATGCAAACCAGAATCTACCGTCTAAGAGAAATGCAATTGGAGATTCCTGAAGAGCTTTGCGTTTTAGACAATGATAAGCCGTTGCTTTCTTTAGTGGATTTTGTTTATCCAAATATTGCTACAAACATTGGTCAAAAAGGTTTTTTTGAAGATGAAGCTATCCTTGCACCTACCTTAGATGTTGTTCAAGATGTTAATGATTTTGTCCTGTCCATGATTCCAGGTGATTCTAAAGAGTATTTAAGTTGTGATACACCATGCCAGTCTGATGTGGATTATGAGGTACAAAGCAATTGGTTTACATCTGAGTTTTTGAACGACATTAACTGTTCGGGTATTCCCAATCATCGACTCACACTTAAAGTTGGAGTTCCGGTTATGTTGTTGCGCAATATTGATCAGGCTGGTGGTCTTTGTAATGGTACAAGATTACAAATTACAGATTTAGGCAAAAACATTATAACTGCAAAATTCATCACAGGTAAAAATACTGGTGAGACTGTTTTTCTTCCAAGGATGGATTTAGTTCCTACTGACTCAGGGCTACCTTTAAAATTTTGTCGTCGTCAATACCCTATAGCATTGTGTTTCGCAATGACCATAAACAAAAGTCAAGGGCAATCACTTTCAAAGGTTGGATTATATTTGCCTCGGCCAGTCTTTACGCATGGCCAATTATATGTAGCTATATCTAGAGTAACAACCAAGAAAGGCTTGAAAATGGTAATATTAGATGAAGACGGCAAGACATCAACAACCACTTTGAATGTGGTTTATCCTGAAGTCTTTGAACAATTGTAGCAACTGACAACCACATGGTATTATTTTTTACATTGTTTGATTATTTGTTGTTCAAAATGATAAGTCAACTAACTAATAATGTTTTATATATTTGCAGGTCAAACCAAGAAGCGATCAGGTTTTTTTTGGATTGAAACATGACATGTTTACATGTTTTGAATACCACTTTAATTTATGAGTTATGAGACAAATATATCTTTATTTACCATGTCATGTTTATTTAAATTTTTATTATTTAGTAGGAGATTTTGGCTTATGACTATGTTAAGTTTATATTTCATATGCTGTCTGTAACTTCTTAATGGCTATTGTTACGTCATTGTAACAAATCTTATAAATCTAGCATATATTATATATGAATTTTCCTTTCTTATTTGCCGATATTAGTGGTTATAATTATATTTTATATATTCGGTTACGATATAATATATTTATAACTATAGGTGAATATCATGTATATCTGTTCGATGTGGTTGCAACAAATTTGCGCAACTTTGCGAAAGTTAGAATTAATCCCCTACAAATTAGGAAAATATTTGTAATTTATAAATTTTTATGCCATTTATAACTCTCATCTATACCCTTATATTTTTTAAAATTGGATTTGTTTGGATTTAACACTTAGACACAAATTGGGTCCAACTTCAAAATAGAACCAAAAGGCAATGGGTTATTGATATCAGGGTATATACACGTGAACTAGAGACACCAAGGCTTAACCATTATTTCCATTGAGAGATTTTTGGGTTGAGGACACAGTGAAGCAACAAATCCAACCTGCAGACCCAATACATTCCCAACATTCAATTGCTTCAATCATGTATGTTCCTTCTTTTTATTTCCATTATTCTTCATTCTCTACCAAATTAATTCTCAATTCATTATCTTTCAATCAGTTTCAAATAATCATAAACATGCAATTCTTCTTCATTCTCTTTAATTCAAATAAAGTTTTGTTGATTTTCGTTTGATATTCCAAATCTGCAAATCATGTTTTCTGATATTGGTTAATTGGATATTTCTGATAAGTTGAGGAACAATCATAGGTTTTAGATATAGTGTTGTCTGATAGTAAATTTAAATTGAACTGATTGTTAATATTAGAAATAGGCATAGTTGCTAAATAAGTATGATGTGTCTGATATTGCCATTTTTCTTATATATTTTACAAGTATGTTGTGGATACCTTGATTGGCATGTTTCTGATATTCTTTGGATTTGAACAATGTCTTGCGCTAAATTTAAATATAAATGCATTTAAGTATCTTTTTTGTTTCTAAATCTTTTCGGTAGTTCAATAGTAGCTGATGGATTTGTTTGGAGTTCTAGCTTGGGTTCATCTCATGCTTATCAATGGTGTTTCTCTCCTTTCATTGTATTTGAAAACTCTCATTTGATCGCGACACGTAGCACTCAAAGTGTTTGAAGAAATGTCTCAATATGAAAAAATGTTGTGTTTGTGGTCTAAATTTCTGTGCTTTTTTAAACCATCATTTGAATCCACAACTTTGTATTGCAATCTATACTAAAATCTGTATTTCTTTGATTATAGCTTAGGAAGCTTTCATTGTATTTGAAAACCTAAAACATGCTTAGTTTCCCTTTTTGGCAGCTGCATTACAAACTCTTCCTTATTTTATTTTTTTTGTTGCTCAATGTCTTTGATTATATCTTTCATTATATTTTTCTCTTTATCCTACAATGCGTGTTGATCCAATTTACTCATGTTATATGTTTCAAACTCAAATATGGCTATTTTAAACTCCATAATTTAGGTTTTAATTGAAGCTATTTTAATTTTAGTATAAAAAACCAACCATTTAGGTATGCTATTGTGGCAGGATGAATGCTAATATGTTGATTTGGGATATGGAAGTTACTGATGGTCATGTCAATAGTACGGCTGTCATGGTAAATAACAAATACAACTGATTAATCACAATATAATGTTTAATTATTATATTAGCATTAAGCTGAATTGATTTTATTTTTTCCTGCCAACTATGCAGTATTTTCCGACTAGAATTGGTCGGCATTTGCGAAATAACCAGCAAATTGTTGTTGTTCTACAAAACTCAAATGTTTCTATGGAAGCCACTGTTAGAACAGCACTGTCGAGAACCCGTGACAGATACCTAGATAATAATTGGGGACGATTTTTGCATAATGCTAACATTCAAGCAGGTTTCACACTAAGATTAACTATGTCAAATGCAACTGGAGTATTAACCGTGGTTGTCATCGAGCCGCTTAACATGGATATGGTTGTCGACCAGCCGGTTGACATGGATCCGGTTGTCATAAATCCTGATCTTTAAGTTTGTAATTCAAATCAGTTATTATGTCTCTTTATTTGCATGACTCTAATGTTATTTTTCAGACTCCTAAAGTTTTTATTAATTTATGTTGTAATGACAATCTATCGTTTCGTATTTGATGATTTCTATTAGAAATTATGCTTTCAATTTTGTATGTTTACAATTATGAACCATAATATTCGATAAATTTCTATATGTTATCAATATTGCCATGCTAAATTCGTATGATAAATTATAATAGACTTATCAGTGTTGTTTTTATTAATTATGCTTTTTCCGACTATATGTTATCATATACTGTATTGAGATCACCTTTTATAATGAATTCTTCCCGTGCCGCCCCGTGCGATGCACGGGTATGAATACTAGTTTTAACATACATCAAGTTATGTGTTTAAGTGCATACATTAAAAACATTACAGGACCACTACAAAGGTGTACCCCCACCATCAGACATTAGAGATGCAGCAGCAGCTGCTGCAGTAGGAACCACACCAGTTGAAACGCCTGGTTTGGACAGATGGAGAAGCCTGAGAAATTAAAACCAAAAAGTTGCATGTGTCAATGATCAATTTCAAAATGAAAGAACAAACAAAAACATGATGTCTCTACAGATTAAGAAATAAAAAGTGTAGTCGCCAATCTACCGAAAATGATAAACGGTAACCAGTTCTAAAAAGATGGATGATCTTAGACAATCATGAGTAAGTGTTTAAAAACAGGCAAAATTAATACAAGTTGTCCGTCACCATGTATACAATTGTTAATTGTAGCTAGCAACTCCCTCCTCCTATAGGAAAGGAATGAATCGTCAATTTGATCCTAAGGTATTATTCTTTTCATTTTAGTCCTTAATGTATATAAAATAAGTATTTTCCCTAAAGTATATGAAATCCTTCATTATAATCGTGAAAGTATCTGAAAATTTGTCATGTTAGTTCCTAACATCTTAACAGTGGGGACTAAAGTGGCGGATTTCATATACTTTCATGACTACTTAATACATTTTTATACTTCAGAGACTAAATTGGAGAGACTGATAGCTTAGGAACTAAATTGATGGTTTATTCTCAAGGTGAGTATATTATTTGAAATAAGGTTGGACAAATGTACAATTGAGAAGAGAGTAGAATATTCTTACGGGGCAAGGTATTCACAAAACGATTGAACAGCAGCAGCAACTTCGGTATAGTTTTCAGCAGAAGCAGGGGCGGTTACTTCAACCATCTGTATGCCAGGTGTTACTGGCACAGCCTCGTCAGTCGCATGCAGCTTCAGCATTTTATTGACTGACGAAACTGTTACAGTGATTTGTGCCCCCCTATTGAACTGGAAGGAAAACCCCACCCTCAGTAGCTCATGGTCTAACCTGTACCCCAGTGTATAGAACATGCGAAGCACATTCTTGCTCACTTTGCTTTCTACCATTGTCCTAACCAGAACTGAAATTTGGTCAGCCCCAGCACCCCTCATTGCACCACCTACATGTCTAACAGTCCTGAAAAGGTCATCAAGCACATGTTAAATGTATATATGGATATGGAAAAGGATCCAACAAGTGATCGACCTGAAGTTGCATTGTTTACCATGAGGGTTCAGTTTGCTCTAAATCACATAAAAGTCGAACCTCAGAGGATCCTGAGCCTATAAGAAAAGGAAAAAGATTATGATTGATTTGACAAAAGGCAGGAATATGAAATACTCATGAAAATTAGACATACACACTTGCTGAACAAAACTAGTCAAAAATTCTGGGAATTATTGAAGATTTGAGAACTTTTCAACTCGATGTAGGAAATATGCTATGAAAATTAAACCTACATCTTGAACAACCATAGACTTCTTCCATGTCACAGAACAGAAAGAGTAAAACAAGTAACCCTGACATGTAAAACTGTGAAAGTAATCAAATGAGTTCCTCTGTCAGAAAGTCAATACCAAAATACACCTCAGGTAAAAACTGCCGCGCTATTTAGAAGCTAATTGATTGACCAACAAAAATGCTTAAATTAATACATTGCCGCATACTTCGGTTGATCATGTCTTGTCTGGTTATCTGTAAAACTCTTTCTGGGGATTCCAACGAATCCTGGGTGGGTATTTCCTCAGGAATCAGGATTTGAAATAATTTTCAATATTGCATTTGGAGGCTTTGGATGGAGTATGTTGAGGAAGTTTATAGGAAGAAGTGCTCTTTTACTGCTTTGGTGGAGTTGGGTGTGAAACTGTTATGAAATATAATTGTTTTCACTCTTTTCAATATTGTTCTTCTCAGAAACAGTCTGAGGGCTTGCTTTCTCTTAGAATTAGGGTTGTGAGTTGTGACTAACTCAACTCTTACAAAACCGGTTTGTAAGATGACCAATCACTTATATAAGTACATTTTCAAACTTTATCACAATTCACATCCAATGTGACAGCTTTCTTAGACATGTAGTGCAATTGAAGCTACTTTCGTATCAACAAAAAAAGTGTTGGCCATAGGTTAACATATTGGAAGAAAACACTAACCCAGGTTAGGACCATTCTTAAGGCATAATTCATGGATTCTTAATCGTTCTCTCTGAACACCACATAGTCCTTGAAGAAGAATCTCAAGAGCCTCAACATGCTACAAAAGAAACAATATCAAATGTCAAAGTTGTCTTGAATACAGTCCTTCATGGGGTATTTCCTTGACATGCTAAAAAATGTAATAGTAATACTTTTGATAATTTTAAAGCACATCATGCATATATCCAGCAATAAAAAGATTAATTTATTCTTTATGTTCAATGAATAGCATAATATTGTGTCTTGCATGAAATAATCTCACAGTTCTAATGAGTGCAGAGGTAAATTATATGTAATTGTGAACAATACTGTCCATGAGTCAAAGCGTTTTTCATGCAAAGATTCCAGATCTAAACAAAAGCATAGGATAATATACCATCATATTCATGTATACTGAGGCTACTCTACACAAAAGTAACAGTGTTAAAAAGCATTAAATACTTTTACATAAGAGAGGATCAAGTCATTTGAGAAAAAATAATTAAATCTACAGTGTAAGGATCATTAATTATTAATAGAAATATATTGATAAGAGATGTTTAAAATGTGAGACTTGCGATGGACCTTTAATTATTAATAGAAATCTATAGTTTATACAAGAAAAAGTTTGTGCATCTACACAGTTTCCCGATGTTTTCTGTTTTCAAACATCCAAAAGTGAGTTAGTGCTACCACTAGCCGTTTGAATGGATCACACATAGCACATTGCAGAAGTACACACACACGTCATTACTGAATATTTAACTAAATCAAACTTAGCCACGCGCTGGTCTTTCATATTTCATAGCTAGGTGCTAACTAACCAACATTAAAAGGAAAAATAATAGATTGACCAGGGCAATGTTGAAGCTACCAACAAGATCAACAGGCTGTCAATATAATGTTGTTGAATGTGCGAATTTTAGACACAAAACGAGCGAAATAATAAGAGTTTTAATATTAATGATAATAGCTTGATAATAACTTGATACAAAAGACTAAACAGTAATCCATATTTAATAGACTCGATCTTAATTAAATAGAGAAACTAGGAAATAAATCATCAAAACAATAAAAACATTAAAAAGTAATATAAAAATAAATCTTTTAACATAATGTATAAAAGATATTTTGTGATATCTTCTAATATTCTAACAAAATGTTTATGGGATGTTTAACTGTAACATATACAAATAATAATTGAAATTTCAAAGAAGATCCAAACTCACTGACCTGTGTCTCTATAATTCCCTGAACCACGCATTCCATGTCTACTTCGTCGACCACAATAGAAATAGATATTTAGGAATTAATTACATTATATAATTTAACATTTGCAATTCAAAGAGAGCAAACTACTAATATTTATACAACCAAAACAGACATGGGGCTACTTAGTTCTAACTCCAATTTTCATCACAATTAATATTATTATATTTTCACCTGTAGTAATATTAATACTTTTTCTCTCAATTCTCAAATATCATGTAGAAGAGGGACGGGGCTGGTCATGGTTGGTTTTCAACCAAACTGAAAATACTGTTCGGCCATAGCAAAGTGGTTGCATCCGACATCAACCAGTGTTGTCAAAAAGTAACGCTATAGCATATTGAACAAATCGCTATTCTTCCACAATACATATTTTAAAAAAATGCAGTCAAAAGATCCCCATGCCCATATTGACTTGAAACGACGAGAAAGAATAAAGTAAAATCAATTTTTCAATTCCAAAATTGACGATTAGAACTCAATGCCACATTATATAAAATGTTTTCAAATAACACACTAAAATAACGTCTTAGTTGGATGACTAAGCTAAAATAAGTGGTATTCTTTTCTTCCACATCAACTATGAGTACAATGTACACACTCATCCCCTGTATCAACATCCTCATAATTTTAGGGAATATCCATCATATTAACCCTAGTCATAATTTTTAGGTTCTGTACTTAAAATTGTGACTTTATATATTGAAAATGAAATTTTTGCAACTTTATAATTATAAATAAACAGATTAATTCAATTCCAGCACCCCTGAGTATATGGCTGAGTTTCAAAATTCAAATGCCTACATAACTCTAAAACAAGTACAAGAAATTATGAATAGGGAAGGAATAAGTAAAAATAGCTCATTGATCCCCAAACTTAAACCCTAAACCCTATCAATCAAAAACATTTAAGCTCAAATAGAATCGCTTCACATTTAAGCTCTATCAATAAAAAACATTAGATAACAAAACACAAGTTGAATCGCTTGACATTTAGAACATTACCTCAAATTGAATCTTAACAACATGCGATTTTGAACAAATTTCAGTTGAGAGCGATGAACGATTCCGATTGAGTTGAAATGATGAACTGAAACTTTGAACTATTGAGATTAAGTTCGAACGATTTGAGAGTGAACTTTGAGGAATGATTGAATGAAATTTTTGGGGAATGATCGAGGATGATTTGAGAGTGATCGAGAGTGGGAACTGAGAACGAGCAACAGTGTGCGAATGAGTTTAGATAACTCAAAAAATAATACAGCAATGCTAAATAAATAGTAAATACTTATTCCTGGGCGGTGAATCTGAACAATTGAGATTTATTCTTGAAGTTTTTCTTTTTAAATTTTTCGATTTGAATTTTCTCCAATTTTCTTTCTAATGTTTTCTTTCTTTTTTTAATTTAATGGTCAAATAATACTTAAAAGAAAGAGAAAATAAATAAGACGAATAATTAAGATCATATTAGCGAGAAAATATTGAAGAAAAAATTAAAGAGAATTCAAATCCTTACCTTATAATAGAGCAATGCTAAATAGTACTGTAATATACTTATTCCTGGGTGTTCATCCATCTAAATAAAGATTGAGATTTATTTCTTGCGGTTTTTCTTTTTAAATTTTTTTATTAAAAAGATTTTTTCATATTTTAAATTATCTCCTCAAATGTTAAACTTGTGATATTTTATAGGAGTAAAATGCAGTTTTAATGCTCTTATTTTATTTTATTTTTTTTTACAAAAGAGCTCTTATTTTATAAAATATACAATTTTCACTACAACATTTTCAATCTGAAACAACGGCTGAAAACCGTTGCCTAATGCCAAAAAACCATTATCTTAGCTTTACAAAACGGAATCGTCGAAATCTTCGAAGAGAGAGTGAGTTTTGCGAGATAATGAGTGAGAAAATCGGAATAGGAATCGTGAGTTTTGCTGTAGTTGATGAAAATTGTGAGAGAGAGCGAGTTCGTGAGAGAGAGAGTTCGTGAGTTTGTGTGAGTGAGGAGAGGGTAACACTAATGTTATTTTTTTTTTTTGACAAATTAAAAAAATAAAATAACTAAATAATAAAATAAAAAAAATCTGTTATTTAATTTTAGTTAAAAATAAAAACTGCTAATAAATGTTGTAGTGTTTAGTTTTTTTTTTTTGTTAAGTAGCCTAGTGGCTAGAAAATCTACCTTAAAGGTGAATAAAAGGAGTGTCCCAAGTTCGAACTCGAGCCCCTGCACATATAGTGCGATGTCTCTACCAACTGAGTCAAGCTCACGGAGACTAGTGATTAGTTTATTATGTTATGTATAATATGTCATGTCACTTAAAAATATGTTAAATTATCAAAATTGAAGCTTAAATGAAGAGAGAGACCAATTGTTTAAATTTTTCGAAATATGGGGATCAAAATTGCGCAAAACAAACAACAAAATAAAAGGATCAAAATTGTGCATTTTGTAAAATAGAGAGACCAAAATTGTGCATTTCATAAAATAGAAAGAACATAACTGCATTTCATTCCCCTCACTTAAAAGAAGTTTGAATTTCATTCATCTTTCCTCTTATATTAAAATCTATATATATATTTCTCCCCTTTAACAAAAATCTATTTTAATATAATCAAACTTCTTGTGTATATTGATTCAAAAAAGAAAAAACTTCTAATGCATATATTTTCATTATTATTTTTTCCTCATATCATTAACATATAATATTAAATATTATTATAAACTATGATACCATATAAAATAAAATACAAATCTCGAATAAATTACTAAAGTCAATTGAAAATTATTTTATATTAAATTTTATAATCTAAAATAAAAAAGTTAATAATAAAACATTCAAAGAAAGGGAATTTTTTTTATAATAGAAAAAAATGATTTCTTAAATGATGACTTAAAGATTTTTGACATAAAATAGTGGCTTAAAGTTAATTTTAATACAAAAATATGTATTTATGATAAAATGAACTAAAGTGTATATTTTAACATAAGATGAAAGAAGAGTGTAAATCAGGCTTCTTTCAAAGAATGAATGTGTAATTTACTTTACTAATAATAACAAAAATTATATAACCGTCAAAAAATAACAAAAATTATAAAATAAATAATTAAAAGTTTCGGTGACGGTTGTTTGTTGTCTGAAATTTTAGAGAGTGAAATATTTTATCCCAAATTTCCTAACTAAATTGAAATTAATTAACCTACAATGAATTGGTGCAAGCGGTTCTTCGTCTTCTTAAGCATGTGGTCAGATGTTCGATTTCTTGCTCATGCGTATGGAAAATATTTGATTGGAAGGGGAGAACCCACCTTATGTGCCGCACAAGTTTCCCAATTAAGATTAGTAATCGATAACGACAGTGAAAACTTCGTACCATGATAAAAAATAATAATAATTGAAACTAATTAGATTTGGGACGAAATTTATGACTACATGTAGCTAGCTAGGATATATTAAGAGTAATGCTATTTAGTAAGAAAAATATAATATACACAAAAAAGAGAAGAATCCATAAAATAAGAGAATTTGACCATTCAAAAATTGACTAACCATACATGAGAGAGTGGTTATAAATTGACCAATAAAAAATTGACACATAAGATTCTTTTCTATCTTGCATCAAGAAATTCTTACTAAATAGCCTTTTCCATATATTAAACATATATATAATTTACATTTCTATATTTTTCTTACTAGTTAAGAATTCCTCTTCTTGGCTGAAATAAGGACATACAAAAATAAGAAGAACGTATAATATCCAACCAAAGTGGAAATACAAGAAATTTGAATAAAACTATAGGAAGTAATGCAAAAACAGAAATAAAATATGGAACCCACATCAAACCATGACAATATGTTATAATAAATGAAACACTAAAAGCTATCATCATGCTTGTGATAGAGATGATTTGTGCAATCAATCCACATAGCAACTTTGAAGGAAGTGACTTGAAATAACCATATTCTGTATAACTTGAGATGATAATAGATAAGAAAATTAGTATGGAAATTGCTGATGATATCATTGCAGTTGCATTTGATACTGCAAAAATAAGAAATGCTTGTTTTTGTAAATAATTTGGTGTTCCTGTATTTTTGTTGTAGCCACCTGGTATGTTAAATGTTGATGTAAATATTCCAGTTGAAATTAATGCTGAAATAAGAATGCAGTAATTTGTTGTGCTTTCAATCCAAGACTCTGCTTTTGTTAATAGCTCTTTATGTTCTTCAGTAAATATATCATCAGGAGTTTTGCCATTGCAATTTTTCTTCTTTGTTTCTAATGGTGACATTAACTTTTTCACTTCCTGTCATGTCAAATTATAATGTATATGTATTAAGGCTTTTATATTATGAAAAATTTAGTAGCAATAATTATTGATTTCAAGCATGTCACAATTGTCAAGATAGATAGTAAATAGATTTCAATTATTAATATCTTAAATTATTATTAGGATCTACATGTCATTATCAGTGTTGTGTCTGATGTTCATATATAGGATTATGTGTAGTAACTGTGTTGACGTAGTAATATTATCGGTTGTCTAATATAAACCGGTGGTTGAGATTGATTGGTGATAATTTAATCTCAATACCGTTCAATTTAAAATATGTTATACATTATTGCAGCGGAGACATATGTATGGTATAAAGTTGTTGGAAATGTACCTCAAACCAAAGTATTTCATGTGTCATTTGAAGAGCTGGTCCTGAAATTAATTTAAGCTGACAATGAGGTGCTAATTTTGCAGCATAATGTAATATATTATTTTCTTCATCATCCTCAAGAGCAACAATTGAATCTTTGAAGGAGCCTAATTCATGTATTAGACTAAATATGCTTGAATGACAATGTTGAACAGCAATGTGAAATATGCTTCTTTTTTTGTCATCAACTTCTTTTATTAAATCAGGTTCAGATCTCAATAGTTCAGCCACAAAGTGAAAATTTCCAATTTCTGTAGCATCAAATGTTACTTTTGATGGTTGATTTATAATTGTCCTATGTGTTTCTGTACATCCATGATTGAGAATTATGTTCCAAAGACAACCAACAAGTTGGAGAAATAATTGACTTGTCTTCATGCCTACACACATAATTTGACCCATTTATAATGTGATGAAAAATCTATATACGAATAAAAGGTAAGTTATATATGATGCGTTAAATATCATTTTGAATCCGATAAATTTAACAAATTTTGATTTTTATCTCATGCTTTTTAAAAAAAATTCCCATTTTTATAACGTCAGCTGTTTAAGTAGCGGAAACATAAAATAAAAAAGACGTAGGATGTTAAAAAAATGGTAGGATGAAAGACGTAAATCTCAAAGAATAATTGTAAAAACTTACCTAGACCAAAAGGCTTTCTAGCCAAGACATGCAAGCCTGTCTTATTGTTCTTATTTCGGATCAATGCCAATGTTGACTTTTTTCGTACCATTTGCAAAGCTAAATCTGTAAAATTTTAAATCCTTTTTTTAAAAGAAAATTAAGAAATCTAAGTGTGGGAGTTTCAAATCTATAAAAATAATTTTTTTTTTGAAACAATAAAAATAATCTTTATGATAATAAAAAAATCAAAAATATCTTTACATTTTTTCAAAGCAAGATCATTTTTTTTTAAAGTTGAAGCAAACGCACCCTAATTGTTTAGGGAGGAATTAATTAAGGGCAATTTACTTACTTACCATACAAATCATTCTTTATGCAAATGAAGAACAAAGCATTCATCTCCTCTTCTTCCAATATGTCTATATTATGATTGAATAGATACCTTGCAATGTCACTTCTTCCATGTAAAGCAGCCATAGTTAGAGGAGTCATTCCTTCAGCACCCTTAATTTGTGGTAGGCACACATTTTTCTCAATCAATATAACAACAATTTGAAGATTTCCAGAAACAGCAGCCACACACAATGTTGTATTCCCTTTATTGTTTTGTAGTAACAAGTCATTTGGCTTAAGTAATTTAACTAGCTCCTTTACAAAATGAACATGATTTGTTCCTGCTGCAACATGAAGTAGTGTACCATAATCCCTTGTTATAGCAGCATTTAATAGTTCATTATTTTCAACTATCATACCCTTTGATGCATTCCAATCACCTTCTAGTGCTCTCTTATAGAGAGGTACACATTGGTTCAAATATTTCCCTGAAGAATTTAAAGTTTAGATGAAAAAGTGCCAATGTACAAAGTGTAAGTTAAATGGATGCTTGCATGGTTCTATTTTTGAAGGATAAAATTGATTACAATGTACACAATTGATTTTGACATATGACATAAATTTTGTATCTAGAATTTTAGAATTTAAAATTTTGGTCACTACAATTATTTTTTAGTTTCAATTTTTTTTACAAATAGTTTCAAATTTATTGTTCAACTCACTTTTAATGAATAAACCTAACAACAACATTTTTAGTCATAATCAAATGCACAACGGTACATATTAACATATTCTTTTTAAATAACGTTAATTAAAATAATTTATCTCAAAGTCATTCCAATTGTTGATGTATTGTGTAGTAGTATGGACAGATTGCGTATCTTGGCTTAAAATTCCGTCCTTTTTGACATATGTAATATAAACGATGCAACATCATTATTTATGTGAAATCTTAAGTCAACATATTCTGTGAGAAGGGTAAGCAAGATAATTTTCACATTATAGGAGTTAAACACAAAAAAAAAAAAAAAATATTTAAAGAGTGATAAACCAAAACTCGGTCACATTGCAGAGATTAAACACTTATTAACCATATTAATTTTTAGTAAAATGCTATATTACATTGATTTGTTTTCTATCTTTTAATTATTTTAAAATTTACCTTTTGACTAAAAATAGTAAAGATTCATCTTTAAATTATAATTTAAATATTAAATTGACCCTACATAGAGAGAGAGAGAGAGAGAGAGAGAGTAATGATCAAACTTTTATCATGTAATAAGTGAAGGGAAGGGAGTTGATGTTGAGTGGAAGTGCATCCTTGTTGGTGAGGCTGTGGCTGTGCCAATATTGATGATGCTTTCAACTCAATACGAACCTCATGTGCTTTCAATTGTGATGGAGATGTTGATGAGCTTGCATTTAACATATCCATTTCTGTAACTAAAATTAACAAACACTAATCAAATAATCAATCTTTCAAATTTTCATGAGAGGTTTTGATGGTAACTAATCTTTTGATATTAATGTTTATATATAAAAAGTTAAATACAAAAAGGGGAAACAAATTTTTTTTTGAGTTTTTCTTTAATCAAATTATAACCTATTATCTAAAATTTAATCCTTATTGTAAATAAGTAGAATGTTAGGAGTTTAAATATTATTATTTGAGCTAACTTCACACTATGTTATAAGTGCAAATTTTCATAAAAAAATTAAGTGACACATAAGATAAACCCTTCCGTCCTAATACGAGTATATTGAACTTTTGATAATTCTCTTGAGGCTCTATTTTATCGGTATTGTTGATATGTCTAACAACCTTGATGGAGATAATAATATTTAATCACTTGTTGATATTTTTAATTTTGAAATTAAATATCACGTTTTATAAATCCCAAGGCGGCTGGGTATGTTTTCTTTCTTCATGCCACGTGTAAGCACCTAGTTGGTCAGCATTTTCTTTCATTCACATCACACATATTTAGTCATTATTTATTTTATATTTATGGCCAATTGACTTGACAAAAACTATCAAGTCTTTGCCTTACACACCTCTAAATTATCTTCCTAATCCAGTTTTTCCACAGACATATCTTTAACTAAGATTTATAGTACATTAAAAGACAGAATATATTATCTGGACCTAATTCAAACAATAGCAATAATAATAATAATAATAATAATAATAATAATAATAAGAAATTAAATTTTTGTAACATTAGTGTTACATCAATTAATTAATAGTTTTATAGTATCACATAAATGTTTCTGTAATATGATATCATTGAGGAAAATTAAGATTCATGTCGTAGACTAGTTAACCATGTATTTGCATGTGTGAGTGTGTGCGCACGTATGCGATCAATTTACGAAAGAAGAAATGAGTGATTTAATTATACATGTACAACTTGTGTGATAAAATAGAGGATGGGATGAAGAGTAAAATTGTATATATGAAGAAATGGAAAAGAACCCATCAAGAGAAACCTTTTGAAAACTCCAGGCAACAAGAAATTTTTTTAAAATGGTTGATTCAGAATTTATAGTTATTTCACTCTCTATCCATATAAGGAAGCTTGGAAGAGAAGATACTCTCAATATATAATGAAAAAGAAGGACTAGTTAGTGATATATGATATAATAATATTAATTAAACCATATTATTTTGTGAAACTGTAGATATATGCATGAACATTTGAAGCATGACTTAAATCTCAAATATTATTCTTTAGCAAAAAGAATGATGTAAGAAAAGAAGATTAAGAAAGAAGATGTTGGATTAAACTCATATATTAAAGAAAAAAATAGGAAAAAAATGTGAAAATTAAGCTAAGTAAAAAGTAGGGTAAATTTATGGAGTTTTACCTCAAGAAGCAATCTTAGAAAAGAAGAAAATGGCGATGAAGGAAGAACCACTAATTTATGTTGTTAATATCTTCCAAACTCAAATGCAAAGGAAGCTCTTGCAATATTCAGGTCTTGTGTGACTCATGTAAAAGTGACTTGAGTCTTGACATGGGTGTAGTTTGTAAGAATAAAGGAGTTCCTATTCTTAGTCAATTGAATATTCTATAATATAAATCAGTTAAATAATGACAAAATTATATTATACTGATGTAATTAACTTTTTAAATAATGTTACATGACCACTTAATAATATTTAATAAATACATTCACCAATTTTTTTAATAAATACAAATTTTATAAAGTTTACTATTTAACAATAAATTTTATATTATTTTTTAAATATCACACAATTTAATATTTCTCCAAACAAATAATATCTAATTTCTAAAATACAACATTGTCTTATACATATAATGACAGCCAAACTTCAATTATACTTGAGTGGGCCTTAACCTTTTAAAACAACAAACAACGACCAAGGACGTCCACTAAACTAAAAGGACAAATCTAAAAGTGAAAGGAATTAATAGACTTTTCAAATATGCTGTTTTACAATACTCCCCTCATCTTCTTCTTAAAATATGACCAAAAGTTTATCATAAAAATTGATATAGTTGGTGGAAAATTTAGATTGGATATGTTAATTTTTATTGATTTATTTTTACTTAGAAAAAATTTGCTCTTTACCCATGGTTACTTGATGCGAAAGAAAAGCATTTGCCACGGTTTAACCGTAGCTACAATAATCCACTTATTTTATTTTCTTGTTTTAAGACGCGTGCTTTTTTTATTCGTTCTCCCTCGTGTTTTCACTTCCCATTCCAATTTTCATTTTCCTTCTTCAACATTTCGACACTCTCAATATTCCTAATCTTGAAATTTCTCTTCATCGCCGAGAATCACCGAATCACTTTTCATCGTTGAGTATCAACAATCGCTCTTTATCTTCGAGAATCAACAATCGCTCCTCATCGTCGAGACTCGAGAATAACCAGATTGCTCTTCAAGGTTCATCAACGATTTCCACTGAAATTGTTCCATCTTATTTTTGGATTTCACTATTCGCCGTTTTAAATTTCATTGTTCACCTTGTAAATGTATGATTTCTCTTTTGACTTTATTCTAATTTTTGGATTTTACCTTGCAAATGTATGATTTTACTTTAATGTGTGGTAACTCAGATTAATTTGTTTGAGTTTGAAATTTGTTATCAGCGATTTTTGTTCCTCAAATTCAATGTTATTCAATACTTTCAAATCAACAATTTGTTATCAGCGATTTTTGATCTAGTCTACCCAAGGTGTGAATACAATAACCTTTTGTCTGACCCTTGGATTATACAGAGACAACCTCACATGCATTTATATTTTGTCTTAAGTTTTAGTTATTTGTTTTGTTTGAAGTGAAAACAATCCTCGTCGATCGATATTTTACTACTTGAGACATATATTCGTACACTTGCAAATTGTCCATCACAAATCTCACAAGCGACTTGTGATAAAGGTTGGAACCATGATACGGGTTTTGGTCAAGAAGCGACACTTTTGAATTTCTTCAAATAAGATTTTAGATTTGTTCAATGCATCTTTTACTTTGCAATAGTCATAGGCTAACATAGCTACCTATTTTTTATTGTTTGTATAATTGCTTTCATCTCATGGTACTGAACCAAAGTATGCAAGAGATGCTCAAGACATCATTAACCTTAGAACTTCTGGAAATATTGCTGCATTCATATCTGAAGCTATAAAGGTACGTACCATATATCTATTCTAGGTGAATTATAGACAAGTTCCATCTCAAGTCTATGGTGATTTTTTTTTTTTTACATATAAAGCATGTGCATCATTATACATTAGATGATGGTTTTCAATTGTGCTATGCTGCAGAACTTTTATATTTTGTGAAATTACAACTGATGCGGTTGAAATCACAATTGTAATGACACCTGAGGCTACTAAATCCTTTATATTTTGGGTACAATTGTGGTTGTGGACCAATTTAAAACTATGCATTAGATAGTAATAGTCAACTTATATTGTGTTGTATATATTAAATTAAAACTTATCACTCCATGTTTTACTTTAAGAAATTGTCTAATAGTACTATTGGATTATGTCTTGAAATTGCATGAAACTAGATGCAGAAAATGGTGCAGAAACAGGCCTGGCGCAGGGCAGGCGCGCGCGCCCAGAGGAGCCTGGTTAGGCCTGTTTCTTCTGTCTGTGGCGCAGCTGCGCGAGGCCTGGCGCGGCTGCGCGTCCACGAGCCTATATAAGGCCTGATTCATTTTCTGCAGCGTGAGAGAGTGAGAAATCTTAGGGTTTGAAAAGGGGCTTTCACCAATATTGAGGCTAGGTTTCAAGGGGTTTCTCTTGGGTTAATCCTAGGGTTGAGTACTCATTTCTAACACCTTGTAAGTGCTCATCATTGAATCTCTTGGTCACAGGAAGAGATTTGGGAAAATGGTAGAAATTAGGGAAACACTAATTTCTTGCAACTCTTTGTAAATCTCATTGTAATCAAGAAGGAAGAAGTTTGATAAGGAACAGAGAGCTCTCTCCCCCAGATTAGGTTCGTTAACACCGAACTGGGTAAACAAATTTCACTTGTGTTCTTTATTGCTTTGTTAGTTTAACTTTTGATTGATTATAATTGCTTGGATCATTGTTGCTGTTTTGATTGCTTAATTGTTTTGCCTCACGCTAGTTTAAGTTTCATTGGTGTGGTTTATACGAATTCACAACAAGTACCAATAGTGTAAACATGTATGATGAATTAAATCTGTATGGTGTAATTTCCTATCCAAAATGAATCCATGATATGATATCATAAGCTTTTTTGTAAGCAAGCACATTTGTTGGTAACTGGTTACCTATCGGCTGTTTTAAAAGTAATAGAGAAGGAAAAGCTTCAAGAAAATACATTGGTAGTGGGGTTCCATTTAAAAGAGAGGCTTAAAGCGCTCACGGACAAATATGAAGGTAAAGTTTTGTCCCTTAAACTTTCTTATCAAAGATTAATGCACACACATTCTAGAAAGAGTTACATGATGGAGAACAAAGGACAATCACTGAGATGCATTATAGTTACAAAAGAACTAAAATTTGTTTTTCGATCAATGTTCTAATTATACTTTTCTGTTTTCTTTTATAGTAACTGGCACGGGAAAAAAATTACTTAGAAGAGAAATAATTTAAATAAAAAACTTATGGTCAAATAGAATAACATGCATCGAACACATGATCAAATTAATGATCCATTTTTAGAAAATCAAACAACAAATCTCAAGTATTTTTATGATGCATAAATTAGTAAAATATAATACAAAATATTCACATTACTATATGTTGTGAATTCGACGAAAACTCACACCAATAAAAGAACTTGATGTGTGGAGCAATTGAATCAAACAACCAAATCAAAGAATATATAGAGACGATGAAAATAATAATCCGTAAGCAAGTAGACAAATCAAAAGCAAGAGAGAGACACAATTTTTGTTTACCCAGTTCGGAATTACCCACTCTAGAGGAGAGAGCAGCCCCTCCGTTCTACTAGAATCAATGAGTATCACTTTACAAGAAATTCGCACAATTGGGTACAAGGAATTAGCAACCCTAATTCTACCCAAATCCCGAATCTCTCACTAGACCTAGTCTACCCAAGGAGAAACAACAACCTTTTGCCCTTGACGACAAACCCTTGTTCCCTAAACTCAGTTTTTCTATGAATAAAGCAATCCCTATTTATAGAAAAATACATGCCAAAAAATTGGTAACAAATCTATTTTAAAATAAAACAAATCCAAGTCAGAGTGTATTCCAAGAAAATATATTTTCTCAAAAAATCTCCAAAAGTCACGCGCCCGCGCCGCTGGCAGAGCCAAACTACACTTTCCAGACAGTTCCTGGCGCGCGGCGCCGCAGACAGATTTCAGGATTTTCTGACTTCTTTGTTACCGAGATTTTAAGCCACTTTCAACACTATAGTGTCGTTATAAGGAAGAAAGATAGTTTTAGATATGAGATTTATTGACCCCAATAACAAAGATGTAGTGCAAAGTTCATTTGAAGCAATATTGATAGATTTGCCACCTCACACATCTCGATACTCCTTCCCTTACTATTGAAAAATGTTACTTTAAAATAAAATTTGATAGTGTACACCATTACTAAATAATTCAACTAATTAAAACAATGTAAAGTGTTTATTATCAAATAAAAAACGATTCAACTGAAATACAGTATAAAATGATTGTCAACAATGTTTGAAACTTTAACAAAAATCTACATATATTGAACTGCTTTTCTCAGTAAATGACATTATGATAGTAATCTAACATCATAAAAATCTGAACTGCAAAAAAAAAAATTGCAAAAAAAAATACGAAGTTAGAAAAGCTTATGGGAGTAATAATAGATGAATTTTAGAACAACATTTTTATCATACACGAGACAATTGCTTTAATAAAAAATAATATATTATAATAATTTTTTTTTTTTTTGATAAATTAAGAGCGTCTAGATATCAAGTTATAAGTGAAAATCCCAACTATTTTGGCACCCCCACTCATCGCCATCCTCTATCTATAAGCTCATATGTATTAATAGAAATAGGAAAAAAGAAATATACATGGGGGCTAGACCTTACCCCGACAAAAAGAAAAAAAGATTAAAAAAATATATTATAATAATACATGGAACAATTGTTGATGAATATATATTATAATAATACACGAGACAATTGTTTTAATAAAAAAAATGTAATCATACACGAGACAATTGCTTTAATAAAAAAAAGAATTGAATAATAAATATTTATTATTATTAATCATAATTTATATTACATAAAAAATCATACACGAGACAATTGCTTTAATAAAAAATATTACTTAATTTAATAAGTTTTACAACAAAATAGCAGAATAACATCACTTATTATTTTTGTTTTTTTTACACGACATCACTTATATTTTAACAATATTTTATAAATAAAAGTTAATAGACTCGTGCAAATGCACGGGTCTCAAAACTAGTTCTTATAAAAAAATTAAAAAACATATTTTTATTGGAACTGTATAACCGCATCTATATATATACGGTACCAATTTAAAATAAACCACTATTTATGATAACGGGCACAAAATGATAACAAAACAAAAAAAAAGCTGATTGACGGGCATGGGAGTACCCGTCAAGACGCTAGTGATGATTAATTTTGTTAGCATTTGACTACGTTCTGGCAAGTGGACCAGTTTGTCGTCGAGCAATAATTCACACTCTAGGTGTCTAGAATGAGTTCGTATCTACAGGGATCGTGTCAAACCTTCGCTAGTGCTATTCTAGTTCGTATGTTTTTGCATTCGCTTTGGTTTTTAGGAAAAAGGTTTTAATTTATAAAAATAGCGATATGCTTTGCAATAAAAGTAAAAGTTATGATTCAAAGACATAGAGGATAGATATGGTGGTTGAACTTACTCCCTCCTTCATACTTGGCATAATCGGTGTATAACATAGTCATTCGTACTATTACCGGGTGTCGATTCTATCCTTATTTTAGTAGCACCTTACTGCTACCCTCTGTAGGCAAAGTCCCCTTACTTTTGCAACTAAGGCACCTACGATAGCCTAACCTCGCTTTGTCACATACCCTAATTACTAGATAGAGTTATTTACATGCATGCATTATGACCATCGACCATCCATTATCCCTAGATCTTAGTTACGGTTATTCAGTTTTCAATTGTTATTACAACCAATTCCTGATTCTTCCTCTAATTATTAAGTCATAACTAGTTCAAGATTGTTTTGCCGTTCCTTTAATCTAGTGTTATTTATTACTAGTTCCGGACAAATAATAGTGAGAACCCTAATTTGCTACTATTAAAGTAAACCCTAATTATTTATTCTAAGGCGATGCCGTTTATCCGGCCAGATTCCGACTAACGATCTTCAAGCAAGAAAACAAATAACAAATAATAATTTATAAATGCGATTTATTATAACTTTGACTCAATTACATGACCCAAGTATTCATCGGGTAGTTCATCTTCTCCACCACAACCTAAGAAATTATTACAAAAGACTACATAATTAAATTACAAGAATCTTACTATAAAAAACCTAAAGAATCATATCTTACTGAGTTATTTTTCCCGTAAGGGGAGAAAATTATCCCGTTAGAGCTCCTCCGAACTTCTCTCCAAAAGGAATATAAAGTTCT
The DNA here is from genome assembly GCA_954870985.1 of Trifolium fragiferum. Taxonomy (NCBI): domain Eukaryota; kingdom Viridiplantae; phylum Streptophyta; class Magnoliopsida; order Fabales; family Fabaceae; genus Trifolium; species Trifolium fragiferum. Next base: position 13,059,852 of record OX940795.1, on the reverse strand, counting down.
TCTATTTCTGAATGAATAATAATGAATTTTGGAGGCTCTATTTATACTTTTTGTAATGGGCCTCAGCAAGCCATCATGACACGCTAGGTCCATCGTGTCACGATGCCCAGATTCTTTCTAAAATTATAATTGATCCTGTGCATTTGATCAGCATGGTCACCAAGCAAAGCCATCATACTGCGTTGAGCTTCATCATTGTACGATGCTAAGATTCTCTTCAAAAATATAATTGATTCTGTCTTGGTGAGCAAGTAGCTTCCATCGTGTCACGTTGAGGGCCATTGTGACACGATGGGCTGATTTTCTTCATTTTTGGATTTTTCTTGTCTTTTGCGTTTCTTCACCTTGTCTTGAAGCTTTTTCTCGATTCTTCAGGTTTTTGTTGATATTTGGGTCTGTCTTGGTCATTTTACTACTAATAATACTATCTAAAATACTACATAAATTCTTGTTATAAGCATTCTTTCCTTATTAAAAAGTATATAGCTTAGTGTTAAAAATTCAAAGATGATAAAAAAAATTGTAATTTGAATATTTATTAAACATTATAAAAAAAAGCACTTGAATATAAAATATAAAATAAAATTGTGTTGACTAAAATAATTTAAGTACATAATATAAATTATTAATTTTAATTATTTGTAATTTTAAGTAATATAATATTTTAACTAAAATTTTAATTGTTATGTCCATACGTAACAATATATATACAATTCCAAATTAAAACGTAGAATAAATATTTATTATTATATATTATGCTAATTAAACCCGTGTGGGTGCATGGATCAAAGTTCTAGAAAGAAAGAAGTTATGTAAAGTGGGTTGTAATAAATAACCCTTCTACTGGCTTGATCTTCCATACGTAATTGTTTTGTTAGGAACAAACTTGCATATTTAATTAGGAAAATGCATGTTAAACAATTATGAATAAAAAAATTTCATTTTGGAACTTGTGTATTCTAGGGACACCATTTAATATGACCTTTTTAATAATAGGTTTATTTTCTTTTAAGAGGATTTTGGTTTGGTCCCCTCTATTTTGTATATCAATTTCCTTATTTAATATAGTTTTGGTGATTGGAGCACCTTAGTTGCACCCCTCTTTTTTGCTAAAAAATAAGATTATTTTTTTTGGAAAGTTTAGTTGAAATAGTAAGAAAATAATTAGTTTTGCAATTTTGAAAACTAAAATTGCCCAGTGACCGTGTGAAAAGTTTAATAATAATAATAATATAAATAAGAGACTTGAACATTATAACACAATGACCTGCAAACAATATGACATTTCACTTTGTTTAAAAGAAAACCTGAAGTTTTGTAAAAAAAAAAAACAGAAGTTGTCTTGAATTTTTTTTTTTTAATATGAAGTTGACTTTAATATTATATATCGACTGGCTAAAATTGAAAATGTGTGATATATTATACTACTAGCAGTTTAAAATAAATTTTTTATGCAGTTTAAAATAATATTATTACTAGTTGAAATTGAAACAAGGGAAAATCGTGTGTTATAATTTTTTTTCCAAGACCAACCAGGTAGTTTAGTGATAAGAATTTGATTAGTAATTTGAAGTTGATTTGTAATTTTAAATGATAATTGTAAAATGACTATTAATTAATATTACTAATTTATCTAATAACAACAATTTTGAATTCAACTTATTATAAGTGAAATATTTTTGGTCCCGTGAGCTTAATTCAATTAGTAGGACAATGCATTATATATACAGATAAATGAGGTTCGAATTGTGGTCATCTAACTTATACACTTTAAGGGTGAAATTTTTAGTCACTAAACTATTAAATAAAAAAAAGTGAATTATTTTATATTAAAAGGATCAAAACAAATACTTTTTTTTCTTTTACTTAAAAAATACCTCAACAAGAAGCGAACTCGTATCACAAGAGGCATTATGAAAATTGAACTCAGCAAGAATTGAACTCGTTGTAAGAAACGAGTTCAATTCTTAATGATCCGCAAAAATTTACGGACAATATCTGTAATAAAATTAGAATAATATTAATTGGAGACTTAATGACCTGTAGCCTAACAGGCTGTAGGAACTTATGGACATTTTACTTTATTTTAGAGAAGTTGACTCCGATATTAGAGAAATACTTACATAGGCACAAGTCTAAATATTATTTGTTAAGCACACTCGCAAGAAACTAAAATAAATAAAGAAAAAGTGGTTAAAGTGATATGATTTGATGTGACAATTTTATTTTGATTTTAATTTTTTTGATTTGTGTGTGTGTCCAAATGTTATGTTCAAATGTTTGTGACCAAGCAAGTGTTCCTCTAAATATCGACCCGCTGGAAATATTAGTATGTACTAACTAAAACACGTTTTGTAGATTTCTTTTTTGGTCTTTAGTAGAATTTATAGGAAGATAAATGGAGTAATTAATTAAAGGGTAAATAGGTCTTTACACTTCTATAAAATAGGCGAATTTTGCATTTGTTCTCTGTAAATTTTTTTTGTAGGAATACCCCCTTGCAATATTCAAAATTTTTTTGGTTGTGTATTTTACCCCCCTATGTTGGGTAAAAAACAATCGGTAGGGGGGTAAAATATACTACCAAATTTTTTTTTGAACATTGCAATGAGATATTCCTACAAATTTTTTTTACAGGGAACAAACGCAAATCTCGCCTATTTTACAAGGGATAAAGACTTATTAACCCTTATTTAAAGGAAGCCGTAAATATTGTGAGAATAGTTAAATGAAGATGAGGTTATATGATTACCAATGAAAATTAATATTCGTTCATTGGATTAATACAAAATTAAGGAGGATTTTGAGTTGGAGTCCATATATTCCTCGTCATTATATATATAGAGAGATCAAATTATACCGGTCTAACATTTAAGTAATGTTACATCAGTCAATAACGCTTTAAAGAATTCAAATTTTATAAAATCGACCGTTAAATTGAAAGTTTATAACGTATAGATCATTCACATTAAACTTTACCAAAAATCAAAATCGTATTACAAAATTGACTGTTTGATTGAAATATACATAGATCATGTCTATAAAATATAACATTAATCTAAAAATTTGATTGTTCTTGGTCATCATCACCGCTCCTGAAAGTTGTTCTTGTCCTTTAATATTGGTTCAATTTAGTCGAAGAAGATAAAATTTGGTCGTAGAAGAGGAATAGACACGATAAACAAGTAAATGCAAAGAAAAAAAGAGTGTGAATTCCTTATAGTAAAAATATAATCTAAACCATTTATTTAATCTAAAATAATTGATCGCGAGTCCCCAAGTGGAAAAACTTTAGTCACGTTCATACAAGTATATTTTTCTCCTACCAATTAATACATCAAAATATACATATGCAACACAAGAATTTTTCAAGAGATCACTCATGCTAATACTTCTCTTGCACAATAGGCCTAATATAATTCTGTGCATTAATGTCATTATGGTTGTAACTAATAATAATAAAAGGATTTAGTAATTTGCAAATCATCTTATACATAGAAATGAACGAATTTCTCAATATTATCTTATACTTAAAAGATGGTGGGAGTATTATAACCAACCACCGAAATAAATCTATCATAAAAAATGACTATGGAAAATTACGGTCATTTTACTTTGTTTAACAATAGTTGACTTGAATATTAAATATTGACTTATTGCAATTTAAAAGGGGCGATTGTGGTACCAAGAAGAGAAGAGAACTTGTTGTTGCCCCCTCTCTTTCTCTCTAAAATTTCCCAACTATGAGTTGCAATAAGCTTATAAGTTTTACTTTTCAGAAATTAAGTAAAAGACGATTTCATGGCACCGCCCAAACAAACTCAAAATATTGGAGAGGTCTTGTTGAGAAAGAGTTAGAAAAGGGAAACATTGAAGAAAAAAATGAAAGTGTATTCCACGAATCATGCTGAGGGACATGAGTGACCTAGATGGAATTTGTCCCTCCTACATAACATGAGATATGTCTATGGGCCCAATATTGAACTTAGCAAGGGTGACATACTATGCCTTGTGTTCAATATAGACATAAGGGTAAAAGGGTAATTATACACAAGATATTTATCATGTAAAAGGTTTGTCAGATCACGTGACATTCTTATGACTTGGGTAGCAGTGATGTGTTGCTAGATACCGCTCACTGTTTATAATATTAAGAATAATATTATTGCCAACGTCATAAGAACCTACATGGTCACACACATAAGGACAGTTAAGACGGGAGAAATAAGTGAGACTTATTGGTTGGGGGTGCGATTAGTGACAAACGGTTATTGGGCTTATGAAGTCCAATAATCATTTGACCCGAAGACCACATAAGAAACTCTATAAATAGAGCTTTGTGTAGTTCAGTTATTCATTTCACTTCACATCCTGAATTTTGGAGAAACCTAAAATTCTCCGAAAACCTAACCGAACTCCCTCAGCCTTCATCTTGTAGCAGCTAGCACTGAGAGTTGAAGGAACCTGTTCGTGTGGACCGGCTAGAGGTGCTGCGATTGTGCGGTACTTGTGATCAAAATTCAAGCAAAGGAATTATTCTTCAAAGGTAATAATCTAGACTCTGATCATGTTCATTCGCAAGGATCCATTGGAGGGAAATTTTTTGAAAATTCCGCTGCGTTTTATATCTCTGTTTATGAAACGATTTCCCAACACCTCAAGGATGCGTTGTTATTTGGTAAGGAAGGTACTGCCACCTTGGATGAAGTTTCATCGGCTTTGAGAACCAAAGAGTTAAGCAAGTTCAAAGACTTGAGGGTTGATGATATTGGAGAAGGATTGAATGTGACGAGGGGTAGAAGCGAGAACGAAGGCAAAGGGAAAAGGAAGAAGAATTGGTCCAAGTCTAAGCCAAGTGGTGATGGTTGTGGCAAGTTCAAATGTTACCATTGTCAGGAAACAAGTCACTTCAAGAGGGACTGTCCTAAGAGAGGGGGCGGTGGTAGTTCGTCTGCTCAGGTTGCAGTGAGTGATGAATATCATGAGGAAGGCTATGAGAGTGCGGGAGCACTCATAGTCACATGTTGGGAACCATTGAGGGTTGTTCAGCCTGGAGAGGCGGGGGTAAGAATACTCGACTACGGCCTGGAGAGACGGTGGAATAATACTCGGGTCATTTTTGAAACAACAACTTTATTATGGGATGTGAAGAAGCTAGTGGAAGTTGGGAATCGGTGGAGTTTTGAGTCGTAGACTTTGATGCTCCTATCACATGTGCTTGAAGGAGGAATTCTGTGAAAAATCTTAAAGCTAGTTGAAGGTGGAGTTCACTTTTGAAGACGGAAAAGCTTGGAAGATTTGAGGTATGGTTTTCGGTTATCTTGCAATGTTTGACAATCGTGTGGTTTCTTTTGCACTATGTGAGGTATGTTCCGGAACTTTAAATGTGGTTATGCATTTTTTGTCACTAGTGGTGATTCTCATATGGTTGAGCTGTGAAGCTTCGGGTGGAGATTGTTAGTGACACAAGTTTTAGTTGGGCTAGTGAAACAAGTTTAACTAGGTGGTAGGACTAAACGGGAAGTGTTGGAAACTAACAATGGTTTGAAGTGTGTGTTTCGAAATTCTTGAATAGTTTTGCGTTACAAGGTGGGATCGTAGTTGAAATACCGGTTTGAGGATTTGGTGGAGGAATCTTGATTTGAGGTGGAGTTTATTACTAGTGCGACTAGAGGAAGACAAACAATCAACAATAGCTCTTGGCTATCTAATGAGAGATAGGGAAAAGAGTGGTAACGTTGCACCAAAGTGGTATGACTATGGAAACCTTGTGGTTTGTGTTTCAATTGTGTTTGAAGAAGTGCAAAACTTGGAAGATCTTCAGGGAGGCAATTGGAAGTTGGTAACAATTAGATTTAGTAACTTGTAAGCTATTGGAGGTAGTTGGATACAAGGAGAGTTTGTTATTGCAGCTTGTGTAACTTACCTAAAATTCCAAGGTTAAATTGAGAGGCAAGCGATTTCTTCGAGAGGACACTTTGGGGTTCGAAGAGGGTGTGGTGAAATCAAGTGGAGAGAGCATGATGGTTGATGGGAAGTTGACATCACCATGAATTTAAAGGCAAGGTGGAGATTGTTGGATTATGCCTTCAAATCCATGAAATAAGGTGCAAAAATGGTGGAAAAATTTGTCCCTAGCGCAGGGATGGCGCGCCGCGCCCAGAGGAGGCCCGTTTGGCCAGCACGTTCTGCCGGTGGCACACTTGCGCGGAATAGGCGCTCGCGCGCGCGTACGCGTGTATAAAGGGGCCTGACTCATTTTTGCAGCCGTGAGAAAGGAGAAAGAAAGGGGTTTTAGGGTTTGTGCATCCAATTGAAGCTAGGGTTCATAGAGGAAGCTCTTGGGAAGTTATCTAGGGATTTGGTAGTGATTCTAACACATTGTAAACACTTATCATTGAAATCTTTTGGTCACGGGAAGAGATTTGGAAAAAGGGTAGAAATTAGGGAAAGCTGATTTCTTATAACTCTTGTGTAAATCTCATTGTAATCAAGGAAGGAAGAAGTTTGATAAGAAACGGAGAGCTCTCTCCCCCAGATTAGTTTCACTTATACATATCCTTGTATAGTATATCATGCCTTATCAATGTTTCAGTGTTCACCTTCAAAGTAAATTTCAACTGTAAATTTCAATTATATATACAATGTCAACATGGTGAAAATATTGATTTTATTTTATTTTAACCATAAAGATATACTCAGAAGAAGTTGATCATAAGGTCTCAAGGAAATGAGCAAAGCTAGTGTACTTTGGCTCCCATCCTACTTCCTCGCGAGTTCTTGAGTTGTTTAATCTCTTGCCAAGAGGATCATTAGTTCCTACAAATTGGGTAAACAAATTTCACTTGTATTCTTTATTGCTTTTGGTAGTTTAGCTTTTGATTGATTATAATTGTTTGGACCTTGTTGCTGTTTGGTTGCTTAATTGTTTTGCCTCACACTTGTTTAAGTTTTCATTGATGTGGTTTAATCGAATTCACAACGCAAGTGATAATTATAGACAAATGCTCGGAGCTTAATTGACACGATGATCCGGAAAATTGTTTTATGTGTGTTTTCTTTAGACACAAATATCTTATTATAGTGCCGAGTAACATATCGGCTACTGCCTACGGGCGTTCCATATTCAGGTTTCTATAATCATAAGCACACTCCACATACCTGACATGATTGAATTCCAAATAGAACGATCTTTATCAAATCTACCAACCGGTTCCTTTCGGATTTTGCAAATCGCCAAAATTTAGCACCAGTAAGGATTAGAAGAAGCAAAACCGTTTTACCTATAATTATCAAACATAGAAATTAGGGAATGTGACCCGTAATGAAACCAGCTCCAATAAATTTATTTTTCATTTTTCCCAATTTCAGGTAAATCACAAAAATTTATAACTCCACCAATAATCTTCACGAGTCGATTATTTCCTCATGATTCATTCAAATTATCAATGTTGTCGAAAAACAACACATAATGTTTGGTACTGTACAAGCAAAAAATAATATCTTTATATATCTAATGGAAATAACATGCTACTAATTAAACCCTAATCACATTTGCTATTTTGGAGGGAATTTCTAAGTAAGACTAAATAATATAAAAAAGTTACTTCAGTTGGATTTGAACCCACAACCTCTTTATATAGCTTTGTTATTTAGCCACTAAGCCACTTGAATTTATTTGAAATATGTTGGTAACACCACCTAATAACTATGACTTTTGATGCATCAACTACATATTATTTTAGATCGCACTTTCAAATTTTTTTTAATTCAATTATTGTTGTTTGATGTACCTGAACTATATTTTTTAAATATTTTGGTTGTGACGAATGATATTGTATTTCCATTTTTTTTATTTTTGAAATTTTTTTCTGGCATTGCAATTTTTTTTATCGCATCTTCGATTTTTCTTTTTATACTATAAATTTAATTTGTTTCATTGCTTATAAAATTTAAATTATTTTAAAATACAATTGTTGATGCACTAAATGATTACACTTTGGATTTAATTCATGGAGAAGAAAAAAACATATTTGAGCTATGATTCTCCGTGTCATGTCAAATCGAATATTGACACACCAGATGATATTCATACTTATGAATTCTAAAACACCACCATTGCATATGGAGTTTCGAATCATAAGCTAAGATTAAAAGTTGGAGTACCGATAATGTTGCTCAGAAACATTAAAAGTTGGAGTACCGATTATGCAATGGTACACGGTTGATTGTTACAAAATTGAAAACATATGTCGTTGAAGGTAAAGTGATATATCATATATGACAACAATATTGGTGAAAAATAATAATTATGCATAGGTTATCATTCAATCCTTCAAATAAAAGAATTCCGTTCAAGTTTCAACGTAGACAGTTTTCAGTGGTTGAAAATATTAATAACCGACGAAAAAGAAGACGATACGAATAAAACTGAAAATATTGTTTATAAAGAAGTTTTTTGTATTAACCGTATGTCACATATTTATAAATTGTTATGTCACATGTATAATCCGTGCGAATGCACGGGTATGATGTCTAGTTATAAGAGTTGTTGATATGAATGATTGCGGTTTCAGCATGTTTTCTATTAAGCTTGACTCTAACAACTATCCTGCTTGGTACTACACAAGCAAATCGAGTCTCTTCTTGTTGCCTTGGTTTCAATAGCACCTATTTGATAGTTGTTAAGATTACAAGCTTATCTTTTGATTAAGTTCATAATATAAGCCTCTCCTAGACTTAGAACTAGATCCAAGCCTGTTGCTTGCAACACAAGTCAGTTACTTATGATAGAAGCTTGTAGTGCTCTGCTTACTAACTTGATATTTTTCAAGTAACCAAATGGATTCTTCACAATATTTTTGTCTCAAATTCTCTTACTTTGATAATTCTAACAATAGTATGCTCTTGTGTTTATGATATATTAATTGATTGATATATTATTGGAAAATGTTAATTTGTGCCCTTAAGGCACATGATAAAAACAATAATAGAAATTATGTTTTGGAATTTTGTGTGTTTTTACATTTGATGAATCACAAATATCTACATCTGCGTTTTTATTTACTGTATTCAATAAATAAGTTTTGTTGTGAATTCGGACTGAACCACACCAATAACCTTTTAGTGTGTGGAGCAAATTAAATTGAGCAATCAAAACAAGCGAGAATCGCAATAGTAACCACAAACAATAATAACGGCGAAAAGTAAAAGACACGTTCGTTTGTTTACCCGGTTCGGTGTTAATGAACCTACGTCCGGGGGAGAGGGCAGCTCTCCTTTCTTCCTTCAATCAAATATCCGGTTACAATGAAATCCCAACAACAAGGGTTACAAGAAATAGTCTTCAAACCTATTCTACCCAAGTACCGAATTTCTTCCTGTGACCAAGAAATTCAATTACAAGTGATTACAAGGTGATTGATATGTTTATCCCAACCCTAGAGTCTTCCAAGATGATTCTCTATGAACCCTAGTCTGTATGTTGGCTTTAGAAACCCTAAAAATCACATTCCAACCTCAGAAAACGCAAAACAACCAATATATACTCGCGGGCCTGCGCCCCGCGCAGGGTAGCTGCGCCTAGGCGCAGATGGCAGAACCAAAAAAGTCCAATGATCAGCAAGCTGCGCCCCGCGCAGGAATGCTGCGCCCAGGCGCAGGTGACAGCACCTGTTCCTGCACCTGTTTCCTGTTTATTTCCTGTTTCTGAGTTTCAATGCAATTCTTCACAAGTTTCCTCTCGGTCAGATAGTTTTGATGCCATTTCGACTCTTTTATTGTACAAATTCAAAGCTTGAGTGGTAACAGATAGGTATTACTAGTATGTAGGATATTTCAATTAAATTTATACTAGTACTAGTATAAATGCATAACATTGAATTAAATTAAATATGACATAAAGATGTATCATTTAACTAATATCTTAACTAATTTTGATTAAAACATTGTAGAATTTAATTGCAGTCATAGCCTTCAACTTTAAAATATTGTGCATGCCATGAATTGGAGACATGAGATATTCTAAGCTATATTAAGTATAAAAGAGATTACAGAATGTTCAAATCTAGTAATGTTCAACATATTATAACAAAAACATAACCGTGTACCTTATTATCGCACCGTATACCTCATTGTGTTGCCATTTACCTATTGCTTGTTGAATTCGACGTTTTGAATCGCATATGACATAAAATAGTTGTTCAATTATATTTCGCTACATACCAGTGCTATATAGCGCCATTGTAACAGCTACTATTTGCCAATACTTTATACTAAATAGCATATTTGCTCAAATTTTGTTACGTTAGAGTGCTACAGCACCGCTATAGCTGCTATTTAACAACAATGGTTGAATTAGGTCTCATAACAACAACGGATAGTTAATTAGAATCCTAATTTGTGCAGCGGATAATAAAGTTTAAACAAAAAAAAAACAGAAGCAAAAAAGGAGAAGAGGCAAGACACACACACACAGCAGAGGGAGAAAGAGGCGGGACAAATAAAAAAAATCCCAAACCTATCTCTCTCCCTCTCAACAAAAAAAAAAAAACTGTTATTTTATTAAGCTTTTTCGGATCTGCCATGAAAGCGCACCTGACATGGCAAAGATCCATTAACAAAATTCACAGAAACTGAACAGAGCACCTTTCACATCACATCTAAACATTTGTATAGGCACAAACCTAAATCAAATATATTTGGGCACACATTCACAAATCTAAAAATTTAAAACAAAAATAATATAGTCACATTAATCAACATCATTTTATTTCATTTCTATTTAATTTTATTTTGTTTTTGTGAGTGTGTCTAACACCTCATATTTATGTTTGTGCCTATCAAAGAATTTTCCTTATCTCTCGCAACAAAAAATTCCGATCTAGCAGATCGAAATTCGAAAGCGATACAAAATATAACAACATCATATATGATTAATATCATAAACTAAAATTATTGAACTAATTTGTGTTAATCGATCTGATTCAACACAGATCTTGCATCAAATCCACGACGGCGAGACCTTATTAGATTCACAACGCCTCTGAGCAGTGATCCACAAAATTTCTTAGCTTATTGAAATTATGTTTTGGAATTTTGTGGATCACTGCTCAGAGAACTTATTGGAATTTTTTTACATTTGATGCATTAAATTTCTTAGCTTATTAAATGCAAAATTTTCATATAAAAATACCTTATCACGTGTCTTAGGACACAAGTTAACACGACACTATATTATTTTGTCAAGAGAGAGGATTTTGTTAGTTTTAGAATTTAATCGATATTTGCTCTGTGTATGGTAAGTCCTTCACCACGCTTAACCCGGTGAGGGTTACCGCCTACCTAAACTATCCCTAAACCTTCGACGCGGAGTAGGTAAACACCTAAAGACCCAAATTTGTCATGATCCAACCAAACAAAATCTAGACTCATCAAACTAGAATAAAACTTATGAAGGGCAGCAGGAACCTTATTGGTAATATAATATTGTCAAATCTATGATGAAATGGGCTCCATATGTCTCTCATCATAAAAACCATCTACTTTTGGCAAAAAGTAGGAAAAAGATACAATTGTTGGAAATTTTTGGAATATTTCAAAAGTTTAATTATAATGTGTTTAATAATTATTTTACTACTTATTTTTAATTGATTTTATTTTGAAAAATATCATTAGTGCCACAAAGAAAATGTGTTTTATTAGAGTTAAACGGTATTTGACTTGGTATTCAAACTAATGATTCATAGTTACTACCTTATCTCAAAACCATGATTTTAGGAAATACTTGTTCAATGTGCCTCCAATTTTTCAGCATAATTTTAAAACTCATGCTCCTATTTTTTAGTATAGGATTAGCTAAGACTGATTTTGCTGAACGTGGACAACAATATATAACTACTCTTCTTATATATAAAAGAGTTATTGTTTTTATCAGAAACTACACATAACATAGAGATATGAACTAGAAACAAGAAAAAGTTCATATATTGCTTTTACGTAAATTCTTTTTATATGAGATGAGAGCTTACTTCAAAAATAAATAATTTATTAAGTGTCTGAGTTACTAATTAACCTTATTGATATTCTCGTGTATTGAAAGCCTCGGCATGTTTATTGTCGAGATGAACCGGTTGTATTCTGAGGAAGTTGCGCAATATTTGCGGATAATTCCTTAGTTCAGTGATTACACGTCTCCGGTTATTTGTCCATTATTAATTTTTCAGTCATCCGCAACAACAATCTAAGGAATTATGGTTGAAGATGATTTTGACAAGGCGCAGCATGGTTGATGGTTTCCACTTCTCCCGCAGCTGCCGGCTAAAGAAATCAGATAGAGCATGGTGTGATCGACTTCTTTGTAAGTTTATATTATTTTCCGTTGAAATCAACCACGAGGGACAAGGTACATATTTTCGATTCATTAAACCTCGCAATATTGATTTTGTGTTTAAATTGTGATTGTTTATCGATTATATAATTTTTCAAACTAGTAAACTTGAGTTTGAATTTCCAAAAGGTTTTATATTATTTTGTGTTTGCCGTGTTTTTGGAAAGTTATCATTATTAATTTTGAAATGAAAAGTATGTTTGTGTATACATCTCTATTGTAAACTTGTAGTGTTAATAGGAACACACGTTATTTTTGGGATGAAAACTAATCGCGATGATCAATGGTGTTGTGGTTAATTAGTTCAAATATTTTGGTGTGAATTTTAAGTATGCACATGGATATATATTTTAGAATGATGCCAGTAATTTTATGCTCTGTCGTTGATATATCGGAACATTGACTTATGAAAACTATTTTGTGAATTGGAACCTGAAATTAGTGTTGCTGAACATGTGCATTTCTATATTAGTTGGATGTTGAATTTATTAAAATAGATATAAGCATTCATAATTGATGATGCAGCACTTGTTAGGCAAGTTTTGCTAAGGTTTCTATGGCATTCACTTTAAGATGAGGGAGATAGGTTCAATTCTATGCCTGAGTGAATATAAAATGTTAATCTGTGGATGATGTAGATTGAGTTAGATGTGCATAATTGTGAGTTGGTATAGTTGAAATTTCTGAGTATAAAATATGTTGATATATGCACCTATTCAAGTTGTGTGAAGTGTGTTTTTAATGTGGGGGTATATAATGCTCGTATCATGAGAATTTTTTTTGACTTATTTTGATATGTTTACACATGAGAGAATTATAATTGAATAGATGTAAACAATTTGATAATGTATGAAAGCTTTGTTTTTTCTGAACATGTGTGATTTTTTATATAAGATCATAAAGATGTGCGATAGAAACAAAAATTGATATTGAGTATCCCTTGTGATTTCAATGTTAATTAATTGATTAAAGATATTTGAGATACACCATAAAAGATTATATGGTATAGTGTGAATTAGCCATTGTATCAAAACAATACAATGATGTACCATGAGATTTGCTTGTGTAAAAATATATATATTTTGAGATTTATTTCTCTATCGTGAGAGTATTATCACATGAAAATTATTCAAGTAAGCTTGTGTGATAAATCCTCAAATGAAGTTACACTTATACAATGTGGGAGTGTCACTTAGAAAGTATTCTAAATAGATTTGTATAACAAATTTATAATTGAAGATGAAAATCCAATTATATTGGAAGACTAGTGTATTATCCAATTAACAAGATGCAAAAATATTTTGTGATGTTTAAACTCATGAAGTACTTGAAAAAAAAATCATGTGTATTGTGGTCTAATTTAAAGTGGATGAACCATTGTATTTTAATAATACAATGATGATGTTAATTGGATATTAGTTGATGAGATATTTGCGAGATACCATAAAATATTATATGGTATATTTTGGATTAGCCGTTGTATTAAAATGATACAATGATGTTTTATGGATTTGTTTATATGAAAATCAATATTCGTGTTGATTTAATTTATCCAATGTGGGGGTGTCATTACTTGAATATTATTCAAGTAGATTTGTATAATAAATTTATAATTGGATGTGAGCCATTGTATAATAATAATACAATGATGACGTTTATTGGATATGATCCAATGAGATAAATCTATAAGTAGATTTATTTTGTTGATGAATAAGGTGTCGCTTAGTAGTCATCTAAGCAGACTTGTATAAACTTATTGTGAAAACCAAGTTTATTTTATAAACTTGAAGAAATATGAGGTTAACTGACTTTGAGACGTCTTAGTCAATGTTTGTGAATTAGCAGATCTGTATATTAAACCCTTGGGAAGAAAAGTGATAGGAATGGACTATGCCACTTGAAAACGACAAGTAATGGAAACCCAACCTTTGTGATTGGAGATCCCATGAAGAAGGTTCATATGGGTAAAAACAAGTTACTTGTTAGTTATGTTAGCACTAAAATTATTTTGTCCATTTCCTATGTGTTTTGATAATGGATATGAGAAGTGCTAAATTATAGTTAATAAATTTGAGGGGTAAGCTAAAGGCTTTTAATGATTACCATAAGCACTTATGAGTGGTGTATGGTTGTAGCATACACTAGTTGGAATCACCAATATGAGTGTCAAGTGGGGCCGCTTGCATGAGACCGTGGCGGGTCTCTAGAGCACTCATGAAAACCAGACACGCGCATGGCCTAAATGCGCAACAACGCGTAACACGAGAATTGTGGGGGTGTGATGCGGGTGGTAGACCGCTAACATACACCAAGTGTCTTTGGTTCATATAACTTGCTACACCAATTTCACTGTGTGTTAAGTTTATCATTCTAGCACTGGTTCATATATCTTGCTATACCAGTTTGATGCATCACACTCAAAAGTGACTCATGCAATATTTTAAAACGAAGTTAATGTATTTTATTAAAACTTTTGAAATATGTGCGGGATTGTTGGAAATTTTTGGAATATTTCAAAAGTTTAATTATAATGTGTTTAATAATTATTTTACTACTTATTTTTAATTGATTTTATTTTGAAAAATATCATTAGTGCCACAAAGAAAATGTGTTTTATTAGAGTTAAACGGTATTTGACTTGGTATTCAAACTAATGATTCATAGTTACTACCTTATCTCAAAACCATGATTTTAGGAAATACTTGTTCAATGTGCCTCCAATTTTTCAGCATAATTTTAAAACTCATGCTCCTATTTTTTAGTATAGGATTAGCTAAGACTGATTTTGCTGAACGTGGACAACAATATATAACTACTCTTCTTATATATAAAAGAGTTATTGTTTTTATCAGAAACTACACATAACATAGAGATATGAACTAGAAACAAGAAAAAGTTCATATATTGCTTTTACGTAAATTCTTTTTATATGAGATGAGAGCTTACTTCAAAAATAAATAATTTATTAAGTGTCTGAGTTACTAATTAACCTTATTGATATTCTCGTGTATTGAAAGCCTCGGCA
Organism: Trifolium fragiferum; assembly: GCA_954870985.1. Classification (NCBI taxonomy): domain Eukaryota; kingdom Viridiplantae; phylum Streptophyta; class Magnoliopsida; order Fabales; family Fabaceae; genus Trifolium; species Trifolium fragiferum. The sequence continues at coordinate 13,044,439 of OX940795.1, read as the reverse complement.
TGTTTATTGTCGAGATGAACCGGTTGTATTCTGAGGAAGTTGCGCAATATTTGCGGATAATTCCTTAGTTCAGTGATTACACGTCTCCGGTTATTTGTCCATTATTAATTTTTCAGTCATCCGCAACAACAATCTAAGGAATTATGGTTGAAGATGATTTTGACAAGGCGCAGCATGGTTGATGGTTTCCACTTCTCCCGCAGCTGCCGGCTAAAGAAATCAGATAGAGCATGGTGTGATCGACTTCTTTGTAAGTTTATATTATTTTCCGTTGAAATCAACCACGAGGGACAAGGTACATATTTTCGATTCATTAAACCTCGCAATATTGATTTTGTGTTTAAATTGTGATTGTTTATCGATTATATAATTTTTCAAACTAGTAAACTTGAGTTTGAATTTCCAAAAGGTTTTATATTATTTTGTGTTTGCCGTGTTTTTGGAAAGTTATCATTATTAATTTTGAAATGAAAAGTATGTTTGTGTATACATCTCTATTGTAAACTTGTAGTGTTAATAGGAACACACGTTATTTTTGGGATGAAAACTAATCGCGATGATCAATGGTGTTGTGGTTAATTAGTTCAAATATTTTGGTGTGAATTTTAAGTATGCACATGGATATATATTTTAGAATGATGCCAGTAATTTTATGCTCTGTCGTTGATATATCGGAACATTGACTTATGAAAACTATTTTGTGAATTGGAACCTGAAATTAGTGTTGCTGAACATGTGCATTTCTATATTAGTTGGATGTTGAATTTATTAAAATAGATATAAGCATTCATAATTGATGATGCAGCACTTGTTAGGCAAGTTTTGCTAAGGTTTCTATGGCATTCACTTTAAGATGAGGGAGATAGGTTCAATTCTATGCCTGAGTGAATATAAAATGTTAATCTGTGGATGATGTAGATTGAGTTAGATGTGCATAATTGTGAGTTGGTATAGTTGAAATTTCTGAGTATAAAATATGTTGATATATGCACCTATTCAAGTTGTGTGAAGTGTGTTTTTAATGTGGGGGTATATAATGCTCGTATCATGAGAATTTTTTTTGACTTATTTTGATATGTTTACACATGAGAGAATTATAATTGAATAGATGTAAACAATTTGATAATGTATGAAAGCTTTGTTTTTTCTGAACATGTGTGATTTTTTATATAAGATCATAAAGATGTGCGATAGAAACAAAAATTGATATTGAGTATCCCTTGTGATTTCAATGTTAATTAATTGATTAAAGATATTTGAGATACACCATAAAAGATTATATGGTATAGTGTGAATTAGCCATTGTATCAAAACAATACAATGATGTACCATGAGATTTGCTTGTGTAAAAATATATATATTTTGAGATTTATTTCTCTATCGTGAGAGTATTATCACATGAAAATTATTCAAGTAAGCTTGTGTGATAAATCCTCAAATGAAGTTACACTTATACAATGTGGGAGTGTCACTTAGAAAGTATTCTAAATAGATTTGTATAACAAATTTATAATTGAAGATGAAAATCCAATTATATTGGAAGACTAGTGTATTATCCAATTAACAAGTTGCAAAAATATTTTGTGATGTTTAAACTCATGAAGTACTTGAAAAAAACAATCAAGTGTATTGTGGTCTAATTTAAAGTGGATGAACCATTGTATTTTAATAATACAATGATGATGTTAATTGGATATTAGTTGATGAGATATTTGCGAGATACCATAAAATATTATATGGTATATTTTGGATTAGCCGTTGTATTAAAATGATACAATGATGTTTTATGGATTTGTTTATATGAAAATCAATATTCGTGTTGATTTAATTTATCCAATGTGGGGGTGTCATCACTTGAATATTATTCAAGTAGATTTGTATAATAAATTTATAATTGGATGTGAGCCATTGTATAATAATAATACAATGATGACGTTTATTGGATATGATCCAATGAGATAAATCTATAAGTAGATTTATTTTGTTGATGAATAAGGTGACGCTTAGTAGTCATCTAAGCAGACTTGTATAAACTTATTGTGAAAACCAAGTTTATTTTATAAACTTGAAGAAATATGAGGTTAACTGACTTTGAGACGTCTTAGTCAATGTTTGTGAATTAGCAGATCTGTATATTAAACCCTTGGGAAGAAAAGTGATAGGAATGGACTATGCCACTTGAAAACGACAAGTAATGGAAACCCAACCTTTGTGATTGGAGATCCCATGAAGAAGGTTCATATGGGTAAAAACAAGTTACTTGTTAGTTATGTTAGCACTAAAATTATTTTGTCCATTTCCTATGTGTTTTGATAATGGATATGAGAAGTGCTAAATTATAGTTAATAAATTTGAGGGGTAAGCTAAAGGCTTTTAATGATTACCATAAGCTCTTATGAGTGGTGTATGGTTGTAGCATACACTAGTTGGAATCACCAATATGAGTGTCAAGTGGGGCCGCTTGCATGAGACCGTGGCGGGTCTCTAGAGCACTCATGAAAACCAGACACGCGCATGGCCTAAATGCGCAACAACGCGTAACACGAGAATTGTGGGGGTGTGATGCGGGTGGTAGACCGCTAACATACACCAAGTGTCTTTGGTTCATATAACTTGCTACACCAATTTCACTGTGTGTTAAGTTTATCATTCTAGCACTGGTTCATATAGCTTGCTATACCAGTTTGATGCATCACACTCAAAAGTGACTCATGCAATATTTTAAAACGAAGTTAATGTATTTTATTAAAACTTTTGAAATATGTGCGGGATTGTTGGAAATTTTTGGAATATTTCAAAAGTTTAATTATAATGTGTTTAATAATTATTTTACTACTTATTTTTAATTGATTTTATTTTGAAAAATATCATTAGTGCCACAAAGAAAATGTGTTTTATTAGAGTTAAACGGTATTTGACTTGGTATTCAAACTAATGATTCATAGTTACTACCTTATCTCAAAACCATGATTTTAGGAAATACTTGTTCAATGTGCCTCCAATTTTTCAGCATAATTTTAAAACTCATGCTTCTATTTTTTAGTATAGGATTAGCTAAGACTGATTTTACTGAACGTGGACAACAATATATAACTACTCTTCTTATATATAAAAGAGTTGATTGTTTTTATCAGAAACTACACATAACATAGAGATATGAACTAGAAACAAGAAAAAGTTCATATATTGCTTTTACGTAAATTCTTTTTATATGAGATGAGAGCTTACTTCAAAAATAAATAATTTATTAAGTGTCTGAGTTACTAATTAACCTTATTGATATTCTCGTGTATTGAAAGCCTCGGCATGTTTATCGTCGAGATGAACCGGTTGTATTCTGGGGGAGTTGCGCAATATTTGCGGATAATTCCTTAGTTCAGTGATTACACGCCTCCGGTTATTTGTCCGTTATTAATTTTTCAGTCATCCGCAACAACACAAATGAGGTGTGAAAGTTGTGGGGGTGGCCTAAGGTGGCAAAGAAGGATAAGGAAACAGTCACAGAGTAAGGATTACAAGCAGGAGGCATCACATAGAGAGAAGGAGAGACACGAGGAGCCGGTAAGAAATCATGAATACATTGGAGGGTCACAATATCAAAGAGGGAGGGTAGCAAAACCTCATTGGAATAGAACGGATTCAAGGGAAGACATAAGTGGTGAACAATACAGGATTCAGAACATTCAAACAAATAACCAAAAGAACAAAGAAACAACAGCAAGCTATCAATCAATAAAGAGGAATAGGAAGTCAACATTGACAAAGGAAGATCATGCTAAAGAGAGATCCTTTACCTTGTTTGTAGACCATATTCACCCCACAATACTTGTCAGAGACTTGAAAGTTTATTTCCAACACATAGGAGAGGTGACAGATGTCTACATTTCAAGGAAAAATAGAAGACGTACGACTTTGCGATTTGGATTTATTCGGTACGAAAGCGCTGAAGTTGCTGAGAAAACAATTCGAAGACTTCATGGATCACTGCTCAGAGGCGAAAATATTGTGGTAAAGTGGGCTAAATACGCTAAGGAAAATGTGGTAAGCAATTGCACCAAGCTTACCAGTCAAATGCGGACTACGTAACAACAGACACCAACAGGAAATACCTACTCCAGGGACGGTGGCAGGCAAAGCAACAATGAGAGTGGTCCTGTACTAGAGAGCAGAAGAGGAAAAGACAGTGGTAATCGAATTGAAAGCTCAACGTTAAGAGTGTTAAAAGGACACCTCAATCAAGAAAACATTTCTTGGTTGTCTAAGAGTATGATAATAGATTCTAAATGCTCATTGGAACTTCAGGATATCTCAAATATTGTGAAAAGATGGCAGCATAATATTGAGATAATTAGAGACATGGGTTGGTACAAATTTATCGTAACTTTTAAGACTCAAGAGGAGTTGGAATTGGTGTTAGAGCAAGCTAAGAAAAATTTCCAAAGCCAATGCATCCAGATGAAGCAATGGACAATGGATGTCGTTGGTAACCGCAGAAGTGTTTGGATTGAAATCTTTGGTTTGCCACCCCAAGCATGGTGTAGGCAAAACATCGAACTTGTGGTGCGCAGCGTAGGCAAAATAGAATGGATTGAAACTGGTTTATACAAAACCTCATCCATGGCCTCGGTGAAAGTTTTGGTCCAAACAAAAATCATGCCTTTTATTGAGGATAAAGTCTTGCTCCAGCTTGAAGATTATCAACACGAAATATTAATCCGTGAACTTGAATCCCATGACAGAGATGTGCCTTGTTACTTTTGTGAATACGGGGTGATATGAACCATGGCCGGTTCAAAGATTCGACTTCTCCGGCGACGGAAGACAGAACGACATCGAATCTCCGGGAAACAGAAGCCATAATGGATGAGAAGGACGAGGCAGTAGTGGCTCGAATGGAGAGAAGCAATGCAGAGCATGCGTATGACGTGGCACAAATAGAGAGGAGCAGCAGTGCAATTATTCTGCATATTTCGACACCGGTGCACGCCTCTGATGGGCTGAAGTTATTATGCATAAGTCTAATACTTATGCATGGTGCATAAACCAATATGCACCATTAGATCTCCTCACTTCATCTTCCTTTTAAACCATACAGCAACTTCATCTTCTTCTCTTCTCAAACCACCAAACCTCCATTTACACTTCTCAAATCTTCGTCCAAATTTCTCCAATATCATTAATCTCAACCTAAATTTCTCATACCCAACCACCAATTCTCACAAAAACCTCTCATTCTCATAAAAAATCCAAATCCATCGCAGATTGAAATCATAAACCCTACAATTTAGGGAAACTAAAACGAAATCGGATAACGAAAATTCGGAATCGAAATCAAAATAGTGTTACTGTTGTTCGTATTGTAAAATCGATGGTTTCCATGGTTGTTTGTTTTCTATTGGTGAAAGACCAGAATTGCAAGCGCAGTAAGATGTTTTGTGTTCTTCTGTTGCTGCTTCTGCTATGTGGATGTTCCTTCTCCTCCTTATCATGGGAGGTACATGGAAGCATATGGCACATTACACTTTCATGAACACATATTTTGGTAAGTCCATTTTGCGAAACCGTAAGAAGCAGAGAAATAAAAACCAGAAGCATCAACTCTGCAGATAACAATCATCAAGTTAATTAAAGGAAACCAAAAGATCGTGATTCGTGACTAATAATAATAATAATAATAATAATAATAATAATAATAATAATAATAATAATAATACCTTCTTTGATCTTCTGGAGAGCTTCATAAAGTGGCTTTTGGCCCTTGCATTTGAGAAACTTTCCGCCATAGTGAAGCAAAAACTTAGCATATTATTTTGGAAAATAATGTTGAAGATCTTTTTTTTCTTTAAATGAACAGTACCTGTTATGGATGTCATTGAAACCATTAGATAATTATTTTGGTTTCACATAAGAGATTATCAAAACCATTAAACAATACTTATGGTTTCATTATAATTATTATTATTATTTTTTGTACAATTATAATCATTATAACTGAAACCATATGTGTGGCTTAATAGTTTCATTAGTTTTGTATCTGAAACCAAAGTAGCACTCTTATGGTTTCTAATAAAATATTATAATTTTATTCAAAATAAATATTATAATTGAAACCATAAGTGTAGATAAATGGTTTCATTAGTTTTGCATCTGAAATCAAAGTAGTCCTCTAATGATTTTCAATAAAATACTCATATTTTATTCAAAATAAATATTATAATTGAAACCATAAGTGTGACTTAATGGTTTCACTAGTTTTGTATCTGAAACCAAAGTAGTCCTCTTATGGTTTCCAATAAAATATTCATATTTTATTCAAAATAAATATTATAACTGAAACAATAAGTGTGGCTTAATGGTTTCACTAGTTTTGTATCTGAAACCAAAGTAGCTCTCTTATGGTTTCCAATAAAATATTCATATTTAATTTAACATAAATATTATAACTAAAACAATAATTGTTTGTTTATGTCAAGTGCTATATCTCTGAAACCGTCTTATGCACTTAATGGTGTTGGAGTGCATATCTCTGAAATCATTCTCACACCAAAATGATTTAGGCTAAAAATGTGGGGACAAAAAAAAATTAAAAAATTGGGGGCTAAAGTCATTTGGGGGTGCGCAAGAAATTTGGGGGTGCACGAGAAATTTGAGGGGTGTGTGCGAAATTTGGGAGGTGCACGAGTAATTTGGGGGGTGCGCTAAGTAATTTGGAGGGTGTGCTAAGTAACTTATGCATGGTGCATAAACATTTGGGGAGGAAAAAAAATTGGGGGGCTCACAAGAAAATCTAGGGAGAAAATGGGAAAAAAAAACTGAGGGGTGCGCTAAGCTAATGGGGGGCGCGCAAGTAATGGAGTAGTATATGGGGGGCGCGCGAAGCAACTAGGAGGTGCACTAAGCAACTGTAGGAGTGATTATTTTAAGGTGGACTTTGGGTGGAGTGTATAACAAAATAGGAGGGGTGCAAATAGGAAGTTTATGCACGGTGCATAAGCATGAGCTTATGCACCATAACCAGACCCCCTCCGATGCAATTAATGAAAAAGTAATTGGAAATTGTGGTGATATTAATCTATCACCTTTTTTAGCGGTTGATTATTCTCAAAGAACATTGGAGAATGATTTTGCTTTAAATGCATTTTGCATGCCTTCACCACGGGTTTGTAGCTCTCCAGCTATTTTTAAGGAGACAATTAATGCTATTGATGATGCTCAGCACCTTCCTTCTAGGAGTGATTGTCGTGAGTTTGAAACTACAAATGAGTTTCTATTTGAAACTGAGACGGTGCCTTCTAAGACTGCTACAGCAAGTGTGTCTTATAGTATAGGCTAGGAACAAATTATTATAGACCAATGGAAACAAACAACAAATGGGCCACCTGGATTTGAAAATCAAGGTCCTTTAAATGAACATTCTGGATGTGATAATGAAGAGTCTCCTTTGGACCAAGCTAGCTATTCACGTAGCATGTGTGGCAGCCACATTGAATCTTGTAATGACAAAGAAGTGACTTCACCGGTCAAAAAGAAGAAGGGATCGAAACGAACAAAAACAAATCAGAATAAAAATGACACCGATGGCTTAAGCTCAGGAGATAACATAGATGAGGATCTTCAAGAAGCTAGAAAAACTTGGGAGGTTGGTAAGAAATTGGGCCTTTACGCAGATATGGAGGAGAAAGCTATTAAGAATCTATCTAAACTCCGTCGAAGTTCAAGGAAAAAATTAACTCCAAAGCACTTTAGTTGAATTTCTTTTTCGCTTTGTTTTCTTCAGGTTTCTTTGGGGAGTGATTTGTGGTCACTACTCACTGGTTAAGGGGTTTTTAGGTTCTTCCCTAGCATGGCTAGGTGTGCCCTTTAGATGATTTTCTTTTTTCGCTTTGTTCTCTTAAGACCTTTTTGGGGAGTGTTTGTGGCCACTAGTTAAGGGTGTTTAGGTTCTTCTCCAGCTTTGTTGGGTGTTTTGGGTGAGGAGTTCTCTTTTGTCAATTTTGGAGGAATTTGTGTTTGTTAGTGGTATCTTTGTTTAGTTTTTGGTTCATTGTTTGTTTGTAACTTTCTCTCAGTCTTTCCTTTTGGGATAGACCTTTTTAATAAAATTTTATTTATCAAAAAAAAAATGGTATCAATACAAATTAAGATTTGATAAAAATAAATGTTTTGCATCAGTAAAATCAATTCCACGTGTAATTGTGAATTTTTAATCTCATGATATGTAGCATATATTTCTTCTGAATTTCGAATTTGTTCGAGAAGAGATATGGAACTTGGGTGATAAATATATTTGCTTTGTTTATTATGTTAATGATGATTGATATTTAATTTGAACTTATTGTTTTTATAATCTGATAGGTTTTAAAGTGCAGTTTGGATCCGCAATTGCAGCTACAATATTGTTGATGCGGTAGCCTTCGCAATCGCATTGCCAGGGCCGGCCCTATGGGGGCTGCGGCAAGTGCGACCGCATCGGGCCTCAACATTTTGGAGGTCTCGATTCAAAATTTTGGGGTCCTATAATAATAGTTATATGTTGTTATTTTTTATAAAATATTATATGTACTCGATAGATTAATTTTGAGATCCTATAATAATGGTTAAATATTATCAATGTTTATAAAATATCATATGTTTGGTGAAAAAAATCTCAATCAAATAAAAAAATAATGATTTAAATAGAGAAGAATTTTTTTTATTTTTTATTAAGGACCCATTTTTAATATTTGAATCGAGCCTCCAAATAGTCAGGACCGGCCTTGCGCATTGCACTTCATTTTTAATAAGAATTGGCAAAGAAAAGATGATCTTTGCAAAGTCATAACCGTATGGCATTGATTTAGGCTAATTCCATACTTGAAAGAGATACAAATATGCAAAATCAGTTGACTACAAATTACAACTAGCTAATTACAATGAATGATTGATACTGAATTAACTATATCTATTATTTCCTCATTACCCCCCCCCCCCCCCCCCCCCCCCCCCCTAAAGTTGGAGCATGGGGATTATGAATGCCTAACTTGCCTAGCAGAGAGATAAATTGAGAGCGCCCAAGTGCCTTAGTTAAAATGTCAACCAGTTGAGGATTGCTAGGCACATATATGGGACAAATATGATCTTTAATTATCTCATCTCGAATAAAATGACAATTGACTTCAATATGTTTTGTCCGTTCGTGAAAAACAGGATTCTTAGCCATATGTAATGCAGCCTGGCTATCACAAGAAATTTGCATTGGTTGAGCATGAGAGATGCCAAGACTGCGCAGAAGGCCTTTGAGCCATTTTAACTCGCAGGTGATAGTAGCCATAGACCTATACTCACCTTCAGCGGAAGATCGTGAAACAATTTGTTGCTTCTTGGTTTTTCCAAGAGATTGGTGAATGATCGAGAAAAATAAACCACCTTGTGAGTGACCGTCGCGTTAAAGGGCAACTAGCCCAATCAGAATCACACCATCCATTCAATTGTAGGGGACTGTCATGCCGCAGCAGAATGCCTTGTCCAGGATTTCCTTTTAGATAACGCACTACCCGCAACGCAGCTTCCCAATGTTCTTGTTTCAGTTGCTACATAAACTGAGACAAGATATGAACACAGTAAGAAAGTTCTGGCCTTGTGAAACAAAAATAAATTAGACGACCAACTAAGCGTCGATACTTGTCGGGTTGAGCAAGGATTCTTCCATTAGCAAGAGCTAAGTGATGGTTTTGCTCAAGAGGAGTGGGTGCAGGTTTACACCCAAGAAGTCCTGCTTCAGAGACTATATCCAGTGCATATTTTCTTTGGGAAAGAAAAATTCCTGTGGGTGATCTTGCGACTTCCACACCAAGGAAATATTGCAGAGTTCCCAAATCCTTCATATGAAAACAAGTGTGGAGATATGTTTTGAATGTTGAAATGACAGCACGATCATTCCCAAAGATAATAAGGTCATCAACATAAACTAGTACCACAAGAATAGAACCTTGTTGCTGCAACATGAATAATGAGTAATCAGATAATGATTGTTTGTACCCATACGCTTTGAGTGCAGTCGACAACTTGGCAAACCAACACCGTGGAGCTTGCTTGAGCCCATATAGGGACTTATGAAGCCTACATACCATGCCAGGTCTGGTGTGAAAACCGGGAGGTGGTTTCATAAACACTTCCTCTTGAAGGTCACCGTGAAGGAAGGCATTGTGCACATCCATTTGATGTAACTCCCAATTTTTCACCGCAGTTGCTGCCAAGATAGTCCATACAGTCACCATTTTAACAACGGGTGCAAACGTCTCATCGTAATCTACACCTTCAACTTGATGATTTCCAAGTATCACCAACCGAGCTTTATACCTCTCCACTGTCCCATCAGAGTTATGTTTCACTTTGTAAACCCATTTACACCCCAAGTGTCTTCTTTCTTGTAGGTAAGTGGGTGATAGTCCAGGTTCCATTATTTTTAAGTGCTTGAATTTCACTTTTCATGGCTTCTCTCCATTTGAGTTCCTTCACCGCTTGTGTAATATCCCAATCTCTAATTTACCTAATTAATTTAATTAGAGCTTGTTTAACGATTTTAAACATTAAATTAGTGATGATAAAATTAAGTAAGTCTTAGAGATCTTGGACTAATTAGAATTAGAACCCATTTTTCCCTCCCTCATATGACTCACTCTTCCACTTTGAACTAACACCTCATCAAAGCCTCTCCACCACTTAAATCACATGCAAGCCTCTCATTTCCTCTATAACCATTATTCAGCAACTGAGCAACACAGCCCCTCATTTCTCCTTCCCTCATTCACGAGCAACAACACTAACAAAAGAACAAATCCCTCAATTTTCCACTTCACAAGACTTGTCTTTTTCCCTCACAAGCTTCACATCAAACACTATCACTATCTCAGAGATTCCTTCACAGTACTGTAACATAAACAAGAATCTCTGAAGCTGCCTTTGTCACAATTCCAAAGCCTCACAAGGTGAATAACACCAACTCACTTCCTTTCACCACATTTTCAACCAATAGGATCACATGCAAAACAAACCAGAATAAATTCGTGTACTGTGATTACTCAGAAATTCTCTCTATATAAACCTCCTACCTCCAGCTGAATCAAACATCCAACACACTCCAAATCATAGAGCAAAGCTAAGGGTTCACATTTTCTAAAATTCCAAATTCTAGTCCTGTGGTCGTGGGTCTTGCTAGGAGGTTGCAGTAGCAGTTATAGAGCCTAGGAAGCAAGGATTAAAGCTTCATTCCAGGTGGGTTCTTAGGCTGGGTAGTTAGAATTCCCCAATTTCAATATGCATGCAAACTTAAGGAAATATTAGGTTATAACTGTGTGAGGGAAATTAGCTCCCAAGTTTCTCTCTATTCTGTTCTATATTATATATTTTATGTTTCTGCTCTGTCTTGAATGAGGATTGTAGGTGTAGCTTTTAAAATTTGATGAATTTCACAAAACAGGGGGCTTTCTGCATGAACTCGCCGTAGCGAGTTGCTAGCGAGTATTCATGGCGAGCTGAGGTTCTGGGCTGATGAAACTCGCCATGGCGAGCTCCTGCTCGCCTAGCGAGTTGATTTAGGCCAGGACCTGTAATCTCGCCGTGGCGAGCTGGTGACTCGCCATAGCGAGCTAAGTGCAGAATGACTCTTTATTTTCATTTTCTAAAATATTTTCAAGCACTCGTTTTATATCCTCATCTGAGATAGATCATTTGCAGTTATGTAATTAATATAATGTTAAACAGGATGTCATCACAATTGGAATCATAGGGCTTGACTTAGGAAATTAGAAATGTTGTATGCTCCCCGGGTTTGGGAAATTATGGTACTATGAATAAATTAGAATTAGTCAATCATGTGCGGTTTAGTATGCCACTTATGGACTTTCAATTATGATTGTGAGCTTCATGCCGTGAACCGAATCGGTTGACGGACAAGGCAGGCCTCTGAGATATGTTCACCTCGGAGTGTCCTTGCGGGTAAAATCAATAAGAGTTTGTTTATCAGTGTTCCACATTTATTTATTATGCTTTATACTATTATGATTATGATATGAATACGCTATGACTGATTAGGAGCCCCAGCGTAGTCGCCATTAGGAGGGTAGTAGGACCCACTGATACTTAGTAGTCTCACCCCACTCCATTCAATTTTTTTCAGATAAGTAGGTTGGCTAAGGTATGCTGGTTGGTGTGCTCGTGGCTTTGCTTGGATGGCATATTTGTTCATGCTTTCTAGTTGCTGTGCCTTTTGTATTGTGTCTTGTTCTGTTATTATCATCTTGTTTCCGTTGCTATTTCAGACTCTATGATGTATTTGGCACTTGCGCGTGCATAACTTTCCTTTGTAATAATAATGTACTCGGTTACTAATAATAATATTCCACTATTATTCTAGACATATATGTGGGGTGTTATAATTGGTGTCAGAGCAGGTCGATTCGGATTTTGCGTGAGTTCATTAGTATTACTAATCAAATCCCAGTAGTTGTCTAGGTCCCTAACGTTTGTTCTAGGTGTCATGTCACTTTAAGCCTAGCTAACTTGACTTGATATTGGCAGTTAGATCATTATGTCGGGAGCTTGACGAGGACCTGGTAGGCCAAGAAGGAATGTGGATGAGGAACCTGAAGAGTATGGTGATGCGAACACGAATATGTGGGCCGAGATGATGCACCAGCACCAGCAGTTTTAGGCCCAACAAGCGCAACAACAACACATGAATAATCCTCCCCCACCTCAGCAGCAAGGAGCAAGTGCTGCGTTCAGAGAGTTCTGCCGTATGAGTCCACCAGAATTTTATGGAGAATATAATCCGGCTAAGGCCAGGGAGTGGATACAGAGAATGAGTGGAATCCTAGAGTCTATGGATTGCACAGAAGCTGAGAAAGTGACCTTCGTCTCCCGCTTCTTCAGGGGTGACGCATGCAATTGGTGGGATGGTACGAAGTCTTATATGGATGCAAGTCATATGAAGTGTAATCAGTGCATTTAGATGCACATTCTTCTACTATTGTACTTAGGCATTTCTCTAGTTTGTTTTAATATTTTTACTATTTTATTGCGCTTTTAGATTTAAGTTTATTTTAGCCTTTATTTTATTTTCGTATTTTATTTTCAGCATTAGTAGCTATTTAATACATGTTCGCTGTGTAGATCATAACTTGAGCTTCGAGTATCGGATTGCGGCGCGGTCAGTTGCGTTGGAAAGCTAAGAGACAAAGCTACAAGATTTATTTTCAGTGGAGAAGCTGTTTCAGAGTGCAAGGGTCTCTAATTTTTGTGGAGATTCCAGACTTAAATAATTATTCTAATGGAGATTTAATTTTTGGCCTTTTGTTTCTTTGGCCTTGGCCTTTGGATTTCACTCTTTCTCCTATTTATATACAACAAAAACCAGAAATAGAGATATGTAATTTTCGAGTACTGTTCACAAAAAAACTTGGAGAATGTTGCTTGCTATGGAGAACTAATCACCAAGGATTTATCTGCTGTAATCAGTTTCCACTTTGAGGTTCTATAATTTCCAATAAAATTGCTTTTCCCTTTTCAATATTTATGCTATATGTCTTGTTTGCTTTATTCAAGTTCTATAGAATAAGTGTTGATTAATTTCGATTGTTATATGTTCTTGTACCTTAATCGCGTTTGCTTAATTCGCGTTTGTTAAATCATGTCTGCTTAATTCATGATTGCTTTAATCCGTTTGCTTAATTCGGAAATCAGGAACATATATCTTGTAGTGTCAATTGTGCTTGATAATTGATACTATAATCGAAAGGGGATTAGAATCTGCTTAGGGCTTGGAAATTGTTTGAATCAATGATAAGTTAGGAACCGAAAACAGTAGATTAATCGTTTTAAGTTTATTTGATAATCACTTATTTTAATCTCTTTTTGCAACTCGAATTCAAAACTGAACCCCCATATTTTACTGATTCTAATATTTCGTAATTGATCAAGAGAGTCCTTGTGATACGACACTTTTGTCGCTTCCCTAAACTACATTTCTTTTAAATACTTGTTTTTTTTTTGACCCGTGTGCGACATCGGATCAAATTGGCGCCGCTGCCGGGGACTCTCTGTCAAATTATAGCCAATATTAGATTCTTAGTTTGTGCTTTCTTACGTTCTGGCCTTGCTTGTAGTTTGTTTGGCCATTACCCATCCTAAAATCTAGTTTTCGTAAAAAAACGGGTTTTCTGAAAAGTTGAGTCTGATTCCCAATTTTACCTTGCCATTACATCCGAAAAAAATAAGGATTCAAAGTCCCGTACTCTTCACCACCCTCTAAACTCCAAATTCATCATTTTTCTATTTTTAAAGAATTATTTACTGTTCTCATAGTCTTAGAAAATTCCAAAAAAATTCTCTAACATTTTATTTGTCTTAATTAGATTAAATTTCGTGTTTTTAGATTTTTCTAAATTTATTTTAATCGTATTCCTTCTTTCAATCTGTTTCTGTCTAATAGGGAAATTGGCACTACGCAATCCTGGATACTAGGTCTGGTCATCATAATCTTTTTGATTTTGACCCTGAGATAGAGAGAACTTTGCACACACGCCGTAGAGCAAATCAGGCTAGCAATAGTTCACCTCCTATTATCGATTCTATTTCAAACAGTGGTGAATCCTAATGTGAGTGTAATTACCTTGAGATCTGGAAGGGGACACAACCAGCCCCCGAAGAAAAAAAAAATTCAAAAAAAAGTTCTTGAGGTAACACCTGAACCCGTTGTTGAACCTTCCGTTGTTGTCGAGGCTGAAAAAAAGTATGTTCCAGAAATTCCTTTCCCTCACAGAGTACAGAAAAATAAAAAAATTGATGAAGAGGACAAAGAGAGAGAGATACTCGATGTATTCAAAAAAGTGGCGGTAAACATTCCGCTTCTTGATGTGTGAAATTCTGGTGGCAAGTGTCAGATGTGTAGCACGATGTGTACACTTTAGGAATCGTACGATGTGTAGCCTAATGTGTCAACATCGTGAACATGCTGAACTTGATGAACAAGTAAACAATTTAAAGTGCAGGAAACAATACAACACAGTGAGTTTGTTAACCCAGTTCGGCGCTTAAACATGCCCTAATCTGGAGGGTACCAATCCAGGGATGAATCCACTATGGTAGTATCAATTCAAAGCTAAACTCCCCCGTTTACAACTTCTCACTTAATCACTACCCGTGCTAATTCTACCTAGGAACTCCTAGATATGAGAACCTCTGCTCACTCCCCCTCAACCTTACCCAGTAAGGATTTAATAACAAACTCAGTTTGGAGACACACTCCTAGAAACCTATGCACTCGTACCTAAAGGCTTTGAGTGTTGCATAATCTAACTCCTTGCTTCAAAGCTTTGGAGAAAGAACACTAGAGATTACAACTCTATCAAACTCAGTCCTTACTTGTATCAAAATTATGATTCAAGTGAAGGCTCACAAATAACAATAAACAGACTAAGACCTAAGACTCGATTTCTTCAACTCTTGGCTTCGTGCTTCATTATGTCTTCAGTCTTCCTTTATATAGAACAAGTTTCATGGGCTTGGATCTTCAATGTTGACAGCTGGCCTTTGTTAATTCTCCTTGAGATTTATTTGATCATAATCTTTTAATTGTTTGTTTCAAATCTTTTTGATCAAAGTCGGCCAATAAAATAAAACAGAACCATGAAAGATTATCTTGTTCCTTGGCGCGCAAGCTGACACGATTTAATTTGAAAAACAAATCTTTTTCAAAAGATCGCGTGTAAATAAATAAAGGCGCGTCCAGCTAGGGCGTCCAGATGTGAAATCTGATGTGCCACACATCATGCTCCACATCATGGAATCAGGCTTATTTTACCAAATGAAGCCAACACCCTAAAATCCTCAACAATCTCTCCCTTTGGCAAATTTTGGGCTAAAATAATCTTTGAGTCACCCAACAAAACTTGGAGAGATGTGTAGGCACATCAGAGGCATGCAGCAGCGGATCAGAGCCTCACAAATGAAGAGAGAATTAAACTCTCACAAGATAGGAAAATAAATTCCCAAAGACTGAGAAAAATAAATTCTCAGACACATACAAGCATGAGATTCCATGCACACATAAGGGAGGGTAGCAAACCCAGTAGTAGTTTACTCCCCTTGAACTAGAGCACTTTCCATGTACTCCCCCTAAATCTCATATTCCCTATAGGCTTCTTCAGAATGCATGACCTAGAGAGATATAGAGAAGTTTTAAACTTGGCTTCTTAAGAATACATGACCAAGTTAAAACTCACAGATGTGTCAAACATCACACAAAATAGCAACTTCTACAGGCTTCTTAAGAATGCATCACCATGTAGAAATCATACAAATGGATCAACCATTACACAAATTAACATCTTCAATTGGACTTCTTAAGAATGCATCACCCAGTTGAAAACGTACAGATTAAGTCTTCAGAAAAACATGCTTTAGAAAACTAATTCTTCAAAAAGTTGTTGAGAAAACATTTGAAGAAAAATAAGCATGTATGCCAGATGTGTAGTCAGATGTGCCACACATCACAATTTGCTGCAGTTTTAAGACTTCAAAGAATTGTTCATCATTTTTAAATTTTACTCCCCCTTTTTAGCCAGAATTTTGACAAATATAGTCAAACACATAGAGAGTAAGTAAAACACCATAGGATGCAGATAGCATGAGATGTAGAGATGATGGTGCATGAACAGAAAAAAGGCACTCAGGCCATTAATAGTGCAGCAGTACAGGAACAAGCACACAAAGGTGCATCAGAAATCCAGGGCATAGCCCACAACATACAAGCAAAAACAAAGGAAATACTGAGTACAGGAAAATATTAATGAATTACAGAAATTCAAATATCCTGGCTCCCATCAGTTTCCTCAACTTCAGAGTCATTGGGCTCCTCCTCCTCCAATTCCTCATCCTCAGCCATTGTTTGCTCATCCTCAAGCTCCAGTCCAGCAATGACTGCTTCCAGCTTGGCCTTCTTCTCATCCAGAGCCTTACAAGTCTCATTTAAAGCAGTAATCATGTCTGTCCTAGACATTGCATTAGTTGAGCTGGATGTGCCCACATCAGGAGTCACATCAGACTGCTTGAGACTAAAAGAAATAGCAGACTCTCTTCTGCAAGACAAATCATCTTTGCCCAGAACATCAGGTCTCTGGCTCAATATGATTCCACACAGCAGGGAAGGAAATGCAATGGGTAGTTTGACAGCTAGGGTTTTGGCATGTTTGATAGTCTGATCAAAAATATAAGTACCAAAATCAAAGTTAATTTTGTTACCTACAGTATAGATGAACCTAGCCAAACCTGTAGCCACATCACAGTTGTGTGTGGTAGGCACCCAGTTAGCAGCAGCAATCCTATTCAGGATGTTGTAGATTGGAGTGAGCTTGCTTGCGTGCAACTTTCCCTTCTTAGGCCAAGTCTTGACCTTTCCAGCTGTGATGGCCTTGATTATGTAGTTGTCATTGGCTTCCATCTCAGCAAAGGGCTCCTCACTTCTGCCCAGAAATTTGTTGATCACAGTAGGAGACAAGTGAATTTCTTTGCCTCTCACAAAGACTGTTTGATACTCCTTGTCCAAAGGATTATCACAGCCAGCAGGAATGTTTACCAAAAACTCCTTGACTACTTTCTCATAGCAGTCACTCAGTCCAGTAACAGTCTTCATCAAGCCAGCACGCTTGATCAACCTCATAACCTCCTTGCACTGCAAGGCTTCAGCATTTAGCTCTCTCTCCAGAGCTAACCTTCTGTGAGCAATATACTTCCATTTACCAGCATGTGCAGGGTTGTGGAAGGAAACTAAATCAACAGGGATATCAGGAATTCCCTGAGGAATTTTCTTCTTCCCATAGCTCTTCTTTACAGCAGACTCAATGTGGACTACATCAAGCTCCACATTCTGCTCCTCAGCAGATTCTTCCTCAGACTCACTGATGTGAGCTACATCCTGCTCCACATCGTATTCTGAGTCACTTGTAGGTGGCTCTTTTCTTTTCTGAGTTTTCTTCTTTGCAGGTGGAACCACAACTTTACTAAATCCCTTCTTGGGACCATACAGAACTTGCCTCTTGACAGGCTTCTTCTTCTCCTTGGCAACAGTAGGAGATTCACTAACAGTAGCAGGACCTTTTCCACTTCTAGTCCTTCTAGCTATGCTATCTTTAGCAATCTTCTTTAAAGGGATGTCAGAATTGTAGCCTTCTACATCCACAACAATTGTATCTCCATCAACATCCTTGTCAGAAGGATTGGAGTCTTCCACATCTTCAGAACCTTTGGCTTCTTTACCCTTGTTAGACTGGGTATCATCTTCAGGTTCTTCAACCTCAGCAGGTTGATCTTCTCCAACAACTTCCTGTTCTGGAGAATCAGGAATGACAGGTTGTTCTTCAGCAGCAGTCTCTTTTTCAGCATTAGGAGACTCTTCTTCACCTTGTGGCAATGATGTGCCAACATCTGCCACAACATCAGGCTCTTGCAGGGCCTGAAGTACAGAATTAATGATCTTCTGAGTCAACGGGTGTCTTTGGCCCTCAGAGATCTTTACAGCAGCCTTCTCAGGGTTAGGGTTTGAAGAACCTATACCCACAGATGCTTCAGCATCAGCATCACCAGATTTAGCAGGAAGAGGTTCAATATGCAGACTTTCCATGGTGTGAACCCTCTTTGGTGAGCCAATCTTTGGCTTCTTGCTTTTCTTCTTCTTCTTCTTCTTGGATTTTTCTGTGGAAGGAGAGGGAACAACATCTTCCTCTGCAGCAATGGCAGTTGATTCCCTTCTTGATCGTTTAGACTTCTTCTTCTTTGATCCAGATGGTTTGATCATTGAGACAGGAGTGGCATCGACGATCATGTCACCTTGAATATCTTCTTGACGTGGGGAATTAGGTTTTGGTGATGATGGAGGAGTGTTTGTTTTTGTGGAACGAGATGTTTTGGTTGCAGTAGACATGATGATGATGATGATTTGGTATGAAGATTTCAAAGAAAATTGCAGAAAGATGAACAGAGGTTTTGAGAGAGAGATCAAGAAAATTTTCTAAGGTCGTTTGAGGGTTTGAGAAACGAATGTAGTGAACAATGTGGTAGGCAATGAGAAAAAAATCTTGAATAAACGGATTTCTTGGATAAAATCGCGAGATAGCCGTTAGAAAATGTTTGTAATGATTGCCTTTGGATTGCGTGCAACTGTGGATGGAGGGAAAGGTAGGTAACCGTTGCACGTCTAAATAGCTATTATGGCTATTGATCCTCAAAGAGGCAAATACCAAGTTTGCCCCTTAACACCTCAAACCTATTTGCATCTAAAGCCTTTGTGAAAATATCTGCCAGTTGATTCTCTGTGCCAACATGCTCTAGAGTCACAATATTGTCTTCAACAAGATCTCTAATAAAATGGTGACGTATATCAATGTGCTTTGTCCTACTATGTTGGATAGGATATTTGGAAATATTTATAGCACTTAGATTGTCACAGTATAATGTGAGCACATCTTGCTGCGCATTGTACTCACCCAACATCTGCTTCATCCAAAGTAGCTGAGAGCAACTACTTCCTGCTGCAATATACTCAGCCTCAGCTGTAGAAAGAGAAACACAATTTTGTTTCTTGCTGAACCATTATATAAGGTTGCTTCCCAAAAAGAAACATCCACCAGAAGTGCTCTTCCTATCATCAGCACTTCCTGCCCAGTCAGCATCACAATAACCTAACAGTCTTGTGTCTTCACCATAAGAGTAGAGAATTCCATAATCACTTGTACCACTGACATACTTAAGAATCCTTTTGACTTGATTCAGATGACTCATCTTAGGCTCAGCTTGGTACCTTGCACACACACCAACAGCAAAGCTAATGTCAGGTCTACTTGCACTGAGATAGAGTAGACTGCCAATCATGCTTCTGTATAGACTTTGATCAACACTGACACCATGCTCATCTTTAGAAAGTTTGAGATGGGTTGCTGCAGGAGTTCTCTTGTGATTTGCATTCTCCATTCCAAATTTCTTCACAATGTTCTTGGCATACTTGCTTTGAGAGATGAAAATTGTATCTTCCATCTGTTTGACTTGCAGACCAAGAAAGTAGGTAAGTTCACCTACAAGGCTCATCTCAAATTCAGACTGCATCTGATTCACAAACATTTTGACCATTGGATCAGACATTCCTCCAAACACAATGTCATCTACATAGATTTGTGCAATCATGAACTTGCCCTTTTCTTCTCTAACAAACAAGGTTTTATCTGATTCTCCTTTTCTATAACCTTGCTGCACAAGAAATTTGGTAAGCCTCTCATACCATGCCCTAGGAGCTTGTTTTAATCCATATAATGCCTTCTTCAATCTGTAGACATGATCTGGATAATTTGGATCAACAAATCCCTTGGACTGCTCCACATACACTTCCTCATTCAAGTAGCCATTGAGGAAAGCACTCTTCACATCCATCTGGAATAGCTTGAATTTCAGGATACATGCTACTCCCAAAAGTAACCTTATGGACTCAAGACGTGCCACAGAAGCAAATGTTTCATCAAAGTCTACTCCTTCAATCTGAGAGTAACCTTGAGCCACAAGCCTAGCCTTGTTTCTAGTCACAACACCACTTTCATCAGATTTATTCCTATAAACCCATTTAGTACCAATGATGTTGACTCCTTCAGGTCTAGGAACTAAATCCCACACTTCATTCCTCTTGAACTGGTTCAGCTCCTCTTGCATAGCTTCAATCCAAAACTCATCTGTCAAGGCTTCTTTCACATTCTTTGGTTCTACCTTTGACACAAAACAAGCATTGGATACAACCTCTCTTGACCTTGTCATAACCCCTGACTCAGGATTCCCTATTATGAGTTCTTTTGGATGATTCTTTTGAACTCTAACAGAGGGACCCTTGTTCACTGGAGTCACATCTTCTTGCTGATCAGTCTTCTCAGGAATCTCTATAACTTCAGAGTCTTCAGGCAGGGGGTGAGATGTGTCCACATCAGGATCAACATCAGGCACATTGTCTGAACAGTCATCTATGACAACATTGATGGATTCCATCATAGTTCTTGTTCTGTTGTTGAAGACTCTATAGGCTCTGCTGGTTATGGAATAGCCTAGAAAGATTCCTTCATCACTCTTGGGATCCATCTTCCTCCTTTGCTCTCTGTCAGCTAAGATATAGCACTTGCTACCAAAGACATGGAAATGTTTGACAGTTGGTTTTCTTCCTTTCCATATCTCATACAGTGTGGTTGAAGTACCTTTTCTCAGAGTCACCCTGTTGTGTGCATAGCATGCAGTACTCATGGCCTCTGCCCAGAAATAGTAAGGTAGCTTCTTGGCATGTAGCATAACTCTTGCAGCCTCTTGCAAGGTTCTGTTCTTCCTTTCAACTACACCATTTTGTTGGGGTGTGATTGGTGAGGAGAACTCATGCCCAATTCCTTCATCAGCACAAAACTCAGAGAATCTTGAATTTTCAAACTCTTTCTCATGATCACTTCTGATTCTAACAATGCCACTATCCTTCTCTCTTTGTAGTCTAAGGCATAGTTCTTTGAATGCATCAAAAGTGTCAGACTTCTCTCTGATGAAGCTAACCCAAGTGAACCTTGAGAAATCATCTACAACCACAAAGGCATATCTTTTGCCACCAATACTCTCTACCTGCATTGGTCCATATGTAGCAGTTCAAGAACTCTGGATGTCACCTGATGTTGCAACATTGGGTGTGACATCTGAGCCTGCTTTCCAACTTGACATTCACCACAGATACTGCCTTCAACAATCTTAAGCTTTGGTTGTCCTCTAATAGCTTCCTTGGATATAATCTTCTTCATACCTTTTAGATTCAAATGACCAAGTCTTTGGTGCCAAAGCTTAACTTCTTCTTCCTGACTAATAAGACATGTAGTAGAGTGAGCAGTTTCATCAGGAATCCATAGATAGCAGTTGTCTCTTGACCTAGATCCTCTCATCAACAATTCTCCTTTGTCAGAAGTAATAAGACATTCATTCTTTGTGAAGTTGACTTTGAGACCTTGATCACACAATTGGCTTATGCTGATAAGATTAGCCTTCAAGCCTTTAACAAGTAACACATCATCTAGGTCAGGTAAGCTTTTACTGCTGAGTTTACCACTGCCCTTGATTTCACCTTTTGCTCCATCACCAAAGGTTACAAAGCTTGTTGTATGAGGCTTGATATTAGTGAGAAATTTCTCAACACCAGTCATATGCCTAGAACAACCACTATGAAAATACCAATCTTCACTGGAAGATGCTCTGAGAGAAGTGTGAGCAATATGAGCAGTTTCAGAAACTTTTGGCTTCCACATCTTCTTAGGAGTGACCCTTGCTGATTTGGCTTGGACCTGAGGCCTTTTCTTGGGATACCCATAGAGTTTGTAGCAGAAGGGCTTGATGTGACCATTCTTCCCACAGTAGTGGCATCTCCAAGCATTAAACTTCTCTTTGCCAGCAGGTCTCTGATGTGGGGTGTGATGTGTCCACATTCTGCCAAGGTCAGGTTTCTTCTGAGCAAGAACAAACATAGTATTTGTATTCTTGTTGTGATGTTTGTTCTTAAATCCTACACCAGATGAGTCACCAGCATGCTTTCCCACTTTCAAAATCTCATCAAGCATGTCAGTTCCAGGGCTGAGCATCTTTACAGACTTGGTCATATTATTCAAGTTAGTTGACAGTAACTTGACTTCACTCTCAAGACTAACTACTTGGTTCTGTAGTTGAGCCTTCTCTGTCTCTAGTTGACTGATAACCACCTTCTGTTCTTCATTGATTCTGCACAGTTCCTCACTTTTGATGGATAGCATTTTGTAGACTGAGGCTAGTTCATTAAAGGTGAGTTCTTCATCATCAAAATCAACATCAGTACTACACACACCAGTCATGGCACTCACATGATTAGCAGCAACATTCTCTGAGTCAGTGTCAGAGTCTTCATCAGACCAAGATACAGTTAGGCCTTTCTTTTGCTTTTTTAGATATGTGCCGCATTCAGTTCTTATATGACCAAAGCCTTCACATTCATGACACTGAACACCCTTGTTCTGAGTTGACTTATCATTAGTTTTGGTTTTTGTTGAAGTGTTACCTAGTTTACTGATGTCAGTCTGGATGTTCCTCACATTCCTCCTTGGTCTTCTGTCCACCCTTCTTTGAAGCTTGTTGAATTGTCTTCCTAACATAGCTATGTCATTTGAGAGATCATCATCTGATTCATCAGCTTCTTCCTCTTCACCAGCACAAGATACAAAAGCTATGCCTTTTCCCTTCTTCTCAGTTTGCTCACCTAAGTTCATCTCAAAAGTTTGAAGAGAGCTCACAAGTTCTTCAAGTTTCATACTTGGGATGTCTTGAGCTTCTTCAATAGCTGTGATTTTCATGTTAAATCTCTTGGGTAGGGATCTAAGCATCTTTCTCACAAGCTTTTCTTCAGACAATTTCTCACCTAGAGCCTCAAAGGAATTGTCTACCTCAAGCAAATTCATGTGAAAGTCATGAATTGATTCTTCTTCTTTCATTCTGAGGTTTTCAAACTTAGTGTTGAGAAGTTGAATTCTTGAGCTTTTTACCTTGGCATTACCTTCATGAGTGGTTCTGAGTATCTCCCAAGCATTCTTTGCAACAGTACACTGTTTGATCAATCTGAACATGTTCTTGTCCACTCCATTGAATAAAGCATTCAAAGCTTTGGAGTTTCCAAGTGATGCAGTGTCTTCTGCAGCTGACCAATCTTCCTCTGGCTTGAGTGCACCAGTGTCAACACCATTAGCATCCAAAATTTTGGGATGCTCCCAGCCTTTGAGCACAGCTTTCCAAGTCCTGCTGTCAAGTGACTTTAGGAAGGCAATCATCCTTGGCTTCCAGTAGTCATAATTAGTTCCATCCAGGAGGGGTGGTTTGTTGACCGTTGTTCCATCCTTGTCCATGTTTCCAGAAAGTAACTTCCCTGGAGCTCACTCTCAAACAGGCAGGGTGCCTGCTCTGATGCCAATTGAAATTCTGGTGGCAAGTGTCAGATGTGTAGCACGATGTGTACACTTTAGGAATCGTACGATGTGTAGCCTAATGTGTCAACATCGTGAACATGCTGAACTTGATGAACAAATAAACAATTTAAAGTGCAGGAAACAATACAACACAGTGAGTTTGTTAACCCAGTTCGGCGCTTAAACAAGCCCTAATCTGGAGGATACCAATCCAGGGATGAATCCACTATGGTAGTATCAATTCAAAGCTAAATTCCCCCGTTTACAACTTCTCACTTAATCACTACCCGTGCTAATTCTACCTAGGAACTCCTAGATATGAGAACCTTTGCTCACTCCCCCTCAACCTTACCTAGTAAGGATTTAATAACAAACTCAGTTTGGAGACACACTCCTAGAAACCTATGCACTCGTACCTAAAGGCTTTGAGTGTTGCACAATCTAACTCCTTGCTTCAAAGCTTTGGAGAAAGAACACTAGAGATTACAACTCTATCAAACTCAGTCCTTACTTGTATCAAAATTATGATTCAAGTGAAGGCTCACAAATAACAATAAACAGACTAAGACCTAAGACTCGATTTCTTCAACTCTTGGCTTCGTGCTTCATTATGTCTTCAGTGTTCCTTTATATAGAACAAGTTTCATGGGCTTGGATCTTCAATGTTGACAGCTGGCCTTTGTTAATTCTCCTTGAGATTTATTTGATCATAATCTTTTAATTGTTTGTTTCAAATCTTTTTGATCAAAGTCGGCCAATAAAATAAAACAGAACCATGAAAGATTATCTTGTTCCTTGGCGCGCAAGCTGGCACGATTTAATTTGAAAAACAAATCTTTTTCAAAAGATCGCGTGTAAATAAATAAAGGCGCGTCCAGCTAGGGCGTCCAGATGTGAAATCTGATGTGCCACACATCATGCTCCACATCATGGAATCAGGCTTATTTTACCAAATGAAGCCAACACCCTAAAATCCTCAACAATGTGATCAAGCAGATTCCGAAATATGCAAAGTTTCTGAAAGATTTATGCACCCGTAAGAGAAGGTTGAAGGGAAATGAACGAGTCAATTTAGGGCGAAATGTTTCTGTCCTTATTCAGCCTAAGCTTTCATCTGAGCCCTCAACTGAGAGGGCCACTGTTTCATCTCTCAATCAGGCTATACCACAAAAATGCAAAGATCCAGGAACTTTTTCTATTCCATATACCATTGGGGATAGTAAATTCGAAAATTGCATGTTAGATTTAGGAGCTTCTATTAATGTTATGCCTACTTCTATTTTTAATAATCTTGATCTTGGTCCCTTGCAGCCTACAGGTCTCACTATTCAGCTAGCAAACAGAAGCAATGTTCGCCCTGTTGGAGTAGTGGAAGATGTTCTTGTTCAGGTTAATGACTTAATTTTTCCTGCAGATTTTTACATTCTTGACATGGCTGGAGAAACAGAATCAAGCAGATCGCCAATCATTTTGGGCAGACCATTCATGAAAACAGCAAAGACAAAAATTGTTGTTGATGAGGGAACTATGTCCATGGAATTTGGTGACATTGTCGCGAAATTTAACATTTTCGATGCTATGAAACATCCCTCCAAAGAGCACTCCGTGCTCCAAATGGAGTTGCTCTCTAAAATTGTTGATGAATTTAATTTTGATTTGTTCTCTGCTGATCCATCTTTATTTGGTTTTGATGATGATTATTCATGTGATGATTGTACCAACACTAACCTTTGTGCTGCTTGTGCTGAAATTGATGCGTTCTTCTTGGATGACAATTTTCCTACAGGTGAAGTTGTTGGTGACATTGTTGATGATGTAGTTAAAGCCCTTGACATCATGGCTGCCCCCGCCAAACCATCCATTGAACAACCACCCTCCCTTGAGCTTAAACCACTCCCTGAAAATCTGAAATATGCTTATTTGGAGAATGATAAAAAACTCCCGGTTATAATTTCTTCTAACCTTTATTTTGATCAAGAAAACAAGCTTTTGCAGGTTTTGAAGAAGCATAAGAAGGCTATTGGGTGGACATTGGCTGATATTCCGGGTATAAGCCCCTCCACATGTATGCACAAAATTTTACTTGAGGATGGAGCGAAAACGGTAAGGCAACCTCAAAGGAGGCTTAATCCTTTGATCCTTGATGTTGTGAAGAAAGAGTTAACCAAACTTTTGCAAGCAGGTATCATATATCCTATCTCTGACAGTAAATGGGTAAGCCCAGTGCAGATTGTACCTAAGAAATCTTGTCTCATAGTGGTAAAAAATGAAAAGAATGAACTTGTTCCCACTAGAGTTCAGAATAGCTGGAGAGTTTGTATTGATTACAGGAGACTAAACCAGGCTACTAGAAAGGATCACTTTCCTTTGTCGTTCATTGATCAAATGCTTGAGCGGCTAGCTGGTAAATCACATTATTGCTTTCTTGATGGTTTTTCAGGTTATTTTCAGATTCATATTGCACCTGAAGATCAGGAAAAGACCACTTTGACGTGCCCATTCGGCACATTTGCTTATAGGAGAATGCCTTTTGGGCTTTGCAATGCTCCTGGAACATTTCAACGATGCATGATTAGTATTTTTTCGGAGTTTATTGAAAATTGCATCGAAGTGTTTATGGATGATTTCACCGTTTATGGTTCCTCATTTGATTCATGTTTAGATAGTTTGGAATTGATTTTGGCAAGATGCATTGAAACTAACCTTGTTTTAAATTATGAAAAGTGTCATTTTATGGTTCAACAGGGAATTGTTTTGGGACATATAATTTTTGAAAAAGGGATTTCTGTTGACCCTGCTAAGATTGATGTGATCTCTACACTGCCTTACCCATCTTGTATTCGCGAGATTCGTTCTTTTCTTGGCCATGCAGGTTTTTACAGACGCTTCATTAAAGATTTCAGCAAGATAGCTCTTCCGTTGTCAAATTTGTTAAAAAATAATGTTGCATTTGATTTTGATGAAAAGTGCAAAAAAGCTTTTGACTTCTTGAAGAAGGCATTAACCTCCGCCCCCATCATTCAGCCCCCTGATTGGACCCTTCCTTTTGAAATTATGTGCGATGCTTCAAACTATGCTGTTGGGGCGGTCCTTGCACAAAGAGTCGACAAGGCTGCCCATGTTATTTATTATGCTTCTAGAACTTTAAATTCTGCACAGTCTAATTATACCACTACTGAAAATGAACTTTTAGCTATTGTTTTTGCTCTTGATAAATTCAGACCGTATTTGCTAGGTTCCAAGGTTATTGTTTTTACTGACCATGCAACTTTAAAGCATTTGTTAAAAAAGCCAGAAGCAAAGCCGAGGCTGATTTAGTGGATGTTGTTGCTCCAAGAGTTCAATGTCGAGATCAAAGACAGAAGTGGAGTTGAGAATTTAGTGGCCAATCACTTAAGCAGAATAGAGCGTGATGAAGATCCTTCCCCCATTCAGGATAACTTTCCTGACGAACATCTTTTACTCTTACATGGGGTCACTCCTTGGTTTGCTGATATTGTAAATTATCTTGTTGCTGGTGTTTTTCCTATAAGTGCATCTAGGACACAAATTCACAAGCTTAAGAGTGATGCAAAATATTATGTTTGGGATGACCCATATCTTTGGAAATTTGGTAGTGATCAGGTAATTAGGAGATGTGTTCCCGATTATGAGATTGAATCCATTTTGCATCTTTCTCATGCTTCTCAAGTAGGGGGACACTTTGGTCCTCAAAGGACTGCAAGAAAAGTCCTAGATTCAGGTTTCTATTGGCCTACTATTTTCAAGGAAGCTTTTGAGACTTACCGCACTTGTAAAGAGTGTCAGTTAGCAGGTACAGCCATCACTCGTAAGAGTGAAATGCCTCAGCAATCTATGCTTTTTTGTGAGGTATTTGATGTGTGGGGAATTGACTTCATGGGTCCTTTTCCTGTATCATTTGGTTTTCTCTACATTTTACTTGCTGTTGATTATGTTTCAAAGTGGGTGGAAGCTATCCCCACTAGGACTAATGATTCTAGAGTTGTTGCAGATTTTGTTAGAACCAATATTTTTTGCAGATTTTGAATACCTCGAGCTATCATAAGTGACCAAGGCACACATTTCTGTAACCGCACTATGGAAGGTTTACTCCGAAAATATGGAGTTGTGCACAGAGTTTCTACTGCATATCATCCCCAAACTAATGGGCAAGCTGAGATCTCAAACAGGGAGATTATGCAAATTTTAGAGAAAATGGTGCAGCCAAATAGGAAGGATTGGAGCCGCCGTCTAGAAGACGCACTTTGGGCTCAGAGAACAGCTTTCAAGACACCAATTGGGATGTCTCCCTATAGACTTGTGTTTGGTAAGGCATGTCACCTCCCTGTTGAAATTGAACACCGTGCTTATTGGGCGGTCAAAAGCTGTAATTTGGAAATGCAAAAAGCAGGTATGGAAAGAAAACTTCAATTACAGCAGCTTGAAGAGTTTAGGCAAGAAGCCTATGAAAACTCTAGAATTTATAAAGAGAAAACTAAGCACTTTCATGATAAAATGATTTCTAGAAAGGAATTCTCTGTGGGCCAACAGGTTTTATTGTTTAACTCTCGCTAAAAGTAATGGCTGGGAAACTTCGATCCAGGTGGATTGGCCCATTTATTGTTACTAATGTTTTCCCTCATGGTGCCGTAGAAATAAAAAGTGCAGGTACTGATAAGGTATTCAAAGTAAACGGACAGCGGCTAAAGCTGTTCCATGAAAATTTAATGCCGGATGAAGAGGGACTTGTTGAAAAGATCTCTTTGGAGAAACAGTCCTACCCACCAGCAGCTACACCTTAAACTCTCTGGTGTGTTCCTTCCTTTTTCTCACTATATGTTTATTGTTACATTGCGGACAATGTCTGATTTAAGTGTGGGGGGAGAACAATTTAAATTTAGTTGTTTTATTTTATTTTTAATTTTAGTCTTTCTTTTGAAAAAAAAAAATATCAAAAAATAAAAAAAAATCAGAAAAAAAAAAAAGTTTTGGCATGCATGCAACTATGAGTAGTTTCATTGTTCTAGGCCTAGAGGTGCATGTCATGATATGGATAACATTTTTGCGCTTGTGTAGTGTGATGAGTTGACTTGATACTAGATTGTGCGTCATTTGTGATAGAACATTGAAACTTTGTGAGATTTTGAGCCTCCAACAATTCGTTGTTTCTTGTGTGGTTTCACTCATACTGTTAGTTACTTCTAGAACTTGACTTGACTCTTGAAGCACTTGTTCACATGCATGTATATGAAATGATCTAGGCATTTGTTTCTTTTATAAGCTACTTTTAGCCAAATAAGCCTACCCTGATAATTATCCTTTTGTTAAGCCCCTTTGAGCCTTTTAATCCCATTCCCATTCTTGGTTTTATAGCTCATTACAAGCCGAATAAGCCTTTGTTTTATCCATTCTTTGTTTGTCCCAATCGTAGGGGATGAAGGAGCTTTGCGTTGAAATTCTAAATGCAAGTTTATCATAAGTGTGGGGTGATGGAAAATTTTGTTCTGATGTAGAAAAGGGAAAGGTTCTTTATGCTGAGTTGTATATAAATTTCATATGTGTTATAATACTCAGCTTTTACGTGAAAAAAAAAATAGAAAAAAAAAAGTGAAAAAGAAAAAAAAAATATAGCAAAAAGAAAAGAAAAAGTTGTATATTGTGGGCAATGTTGGTCTGAAGATGTGCATGAAGTTGTCTTAAAGATGAAAAAAAAAAAAAAAAGTTACTTTGATGGGACCAATGTCTTTGGTTGAGTTGAAATGGTTTGTTGAGTCTCTGACTTTGTGAGCTCAAGTAGCTGCTTAAGATTTTAATGATTTTAATGTTTTCTTTCTCTTCCATCTTTTTGAAGTCTTTTTCTTAAATTTTGCTCAGGGGTGCAAAAGTTCAAGTGTGGGAGAATTTGATCAGTGCATTTAGATGCACATTCTTCTACTATTGTACTTAGGCATTTGTCTAGTTTGTTTTAATATTTTTACTATTTTATTGTGTTTTTAGATTTAAGTTTATTTTAGCCTTTATTTTATTTTCGTATTTTATTTTCAGCATTAGTAGCTATTTAATACATGTTCGCTGTGTAGATCATAACTTGAGCTTCGAGTATCGGATTACGGCGCGGTCAGTTGCGTTGGAAAGCTAAGAGACAAAGCTACAAGATTTATTTATAGTGGAGAAGCTGTTTCAGAGTGCAAGGGTCTCTAATTTTCGTGGAGATTCCAGACTTAAATAATTATTCTAATGGAGATTTAATTTTTGGCCTTTTGTTTCTTTGGCCTTGGCCTTTGGATTTCACTCTTTCTCCTATTTATATACAACAAAAACCAGAAATAGAGATATGTAATTTTCGAGTACTGTTCACAAAAAAACTTGGAGAATGTTGCTTGCTATGGAGAACTAATCACCAAGGATTAATCTGCTGTAATCAGTTTCCACTTTGAGATTCTATAATTTCCAATAAAATTGCTTTTCCCTTTTCAATATTTATGCTATATGTCTTGTTTGCTTTATTCAAGTTCTATAGAATAAGTGTTGATTAATTTCGATTGTTATATGTTCTTGTACCTTAATCGCGTTTGCTTAATTCGCGTTTGTTAAATCATGTCTGCTTAATTCATGATTGCTTTAATCCGTTTGCTTAATTCGGAAATCAGGAACATATATCTTGTAGTGTCAATTGCACTTGATAATTGATACTATAATTGAAAGGGGATTAGAATCTGCTTAGGGCTTGGAAATTGTTTGAATCAATGTTAAGTTAGGAACCGAAAACAGTAGATTAATCGTTTTAAGTTTATTTGTTAATCACTTATTTTAATCTCTTTTTGCAACTCGAATTCAAAACTGAACCCCCATATTTTACTGATTCTAATATTTCGTAATTGATCAAGAGAGTCCTTGTGATACGACACTTTTGTCGCTTCCCTAAACTACATTTCTTTTAAATACTTTTTTTTTTACCCGTGTGCGACAGCAGATCAAAGTGACCTGGACTAATTTCCGACGTCTCTTTGTCGGACATTATATTCCGGAGAGCTACCAATTCCAGATGGAACGTGAATTGACTGAACTGAAGCAAGGGACAATGTATGTGGCTGAATATACGATGAAGTTCAATGAATTGGTTCGTTATGTGGCGGATGGTAATGATGCTCCTACTGAGTCATGAAAAATGAAGAAGTACCGTTTTGGGCTAAGAGCTGATATTGCGCACGATGTCTCGATGCAGCATATCACCACCTTTGGTGATTTGGTGCAGAAGAGCTATCATGCAGAAGCAGACCTAAGTAAGATCCATCACGAGAGAAGTGAAGCTGTTCAAAAGAAGAGAGATTCTGGCAAGTTCAACTTGCAAGTGATGACTAAGGGATCCAACAGCAAAGGGAAGCAGAGTTATTCCCAGCGCTCACCGCGGAATTGTGCAGAGTGTGGATTTCCTCATAGCGGGCAGTGTATGAAGGGGAAGAATATCTGTTACTATTGCAAGCAGCCAGTCCATTTTAAGCATGAATGTCCAAAGCTGAGGAAGCACGGAGATTCCAGCGGTGCTTCAAAGAGCAAAGGTCGGGTATACTCACTTGACGGTGAGAAGGTTAAATCTAATAATGCATTAATAATGGATATATGCTTGTTAGGGCAATCAGAAGTTTTAGTGTTGTTTGGTTGTGGAGCTACCAATTCCTTTATAGCCGTTGACTGTGTTCAACGACTTAAACTGTCTTCTGTCCTTCTAGTACCCCAAATGGCAGTCGCTGTCACCACTAGCGGCAAATTCACCTCTAAACGTGTCTGCCAAAACTGTCCAATCCTTGTGGGCAGTAAAGTTTATCACATAGATCTGATCTGTCTGCCCTTGAAAGACTTCGACGTAGTCCTAGGCATGGATTAGTTATCTGCCAATACCGTGTAGATAGGATGTGCAGAAAAGAACTTGTTCATTCCTACTGAAACTTCTACAGAAAGTAGAGCTCTTTCTACTTTGCTTCAAAACGCCCATCAAATGATCCAGTACTTAGGTGCCGGTACTAAATGTTTCGGTGTTTTGTTTATGGTCGATCCTGAGCCCAATTTGAGCCCTTCAGATATTCCAGTAGTTAGTGAGTATTTAGATGTCTTTCCAGATGATATTGCGAACTTACCTCCTGAGCGAGAAGTGGAATTTCCCAGTTCTCAGCCTATATCAGTCGCTCCGTACCGAATGTCTCTGTTAGAGTTGCATGAACTTAAGTCTTAATTAGAAGAGTTGCTCCAAAAGCACTTCATTCGTCCAAGTGTCTCTCCTTGGAGAGCACCAGTTCTGTTGGTTAAGAAAAAGGACGGTTCAATGCGCCTTTGTATTGATTACCGTCAGCTCAATAAGGTCACCATCAAGAACAAGTATCCTTTGCCCTGTATTGATGACCTTCTAGACCAACTTAGAGGTGCTACTTTCTTTTCAAAAATAGATCTTCGGTCCATCAGATTCGCATCAAATCATCAGACGTGTCCAAGACGGCATTCAGAACGCGTTATGGACACTATGAATTTCTTGTCATGCCTTTTAGTCTAACTAATGCTCCAGCCGTGTTCATGGATTATATGAACCGGATTTTCCAACCTTATCTGGATAAGTTTGTTGTTATCTTCATAGATGACATTTTGATTTATTCCCGATATCCTGAAGAACATGCTGAACATCTGAGAATTGTTTTGGAGATCTTAAGAGAAAAGAAGCTTTATGCTAAGTTCAACAAGTGTGAATTTTGGCTTTCAGAAATCAACTTTTTGGGACATGTCATATCACAAGGCGGTGTGGCAGTTGACCCATCCAAGGTAGAAGCTGTACTCAATTGGGATAGACCCAGGAATGTGTCTGAGGTCAGAAGTTTTCTAGGCTTAGCAGGCTATTACCGAAGATTCATCTTAGGATTTTCGGAGATTGCTCTGCCTTTGACTAGATTGACAAGAAAAGGAGCTGCCTTTGAGTGGGATGCAGAATGTGAACTGAGTTTCAGGACTTTGAAAGTAAAGTTGACAAGTGCACCAGTATTGGTGATTCCTGATCCGACTCGGAAATATGTGGTGTATTGTGATGCATCACATAAAGGACTTGGTTGCGTACTAATGCAAGATGGTGCGGTGGTAGCATATGCCTCTCAGCAATTGAAACCACATAAGCAGAATTACCCAACTCATGATCTAGAGTTAGCCGCTATTATCTTCGCTTTAAAGATTTGGAGGCACCACTTGTATGGTGTCCAATTTGATCTTTTCATTGATCATAAAAGTTTGAAGTACCTATTTGATCAGAAGGATTTAAACATGAGGCAAAGAAGGTGGATGGAGTATCTGAAGGATTTCGACTTCAACCTTAACTACCACCCTGGTAAGGCGAACATGGTGGCGGACGCCTTAAGCAGGAAAGCATTGTATGTCTCTGAGTTATTAATGCAACAATGTGGTCTGTATGAGAAGTTCAGAGATTTGAATCTGAACGTGGTGTACCGGAAGAGTGGAATAAGAATTAACAGGAAAGAGTTATCTTGTGATCTGCGTGCGAGGATAGCGCAGGCACAACGAAGTGATCTGGATTTGCAGAAGAGGTTGAGTAACCCCGAGTTTTCAATAGCATCTGATGGTGTCATGATGTATGAAGGAAGGCTGTGTGTACCAAGTGATGATGAATTGAAACGATTGATCCTAGAAGAGGCCCATAAAAGTGGATTCTCGATTCATCCTGGATCCACTAAGATGTATCACGATTTGAAGCAGAATTATTGGTGGCCTAATATGAAAGCTGAGATTGCGGAGTTTGTATCTCGGTGTCTGGTGTGTCAGCAAGTCAAGATCGAACACCAGAAACCTGGCGGACCCTTACAACCTCTAGATATCCCTGAGTGGAAATGGGAGCATATCACCATGGACTTTGTAGGAGGGTTACCCCGTAACCAAAAAGGTCAAGATTCAATTTGGATAATTGTCGATAGATTGACCAAATCAGCTCACTTCATTCCAGTAAAGTCTACCTACAAAACCACACAGTATGCAACTATTTTTATAGACCAAATTGTAAGGCTCCATGGTATACCTCTTAGCATCGTATCAGATAGAGATCCAATTTTCACCTCAAGGTTTTGGAAGGCCTTTCAGAATGCGATGGGTACTCGGTTGAGAATGAGTACGTCGTATCATCCGCAAACAGATGGTCAGTCGGAAAGGACCATTCAAACCTTAGAGGACATGCTTCGTGCCTGTGTGCTTGAGGATGGTGGTAGCTGGAGTAACCACCTGCATTTGATTGAATTTGCTTACAATAACAGTTACCATTCCAGCATCGGGATGGCACCCTTTGGAGCTTTATATGGCAGGAAGTGTAGAACCCCTCTGTGTTGGACTGAGGTTGGTGATCGCGGACTTTTGAGACCAGATCTTATTCAAGAGACGACTTTAAAGATTAAGTCCATCCGCGAGAAGATGAAAGTTGCTCAGAGTCGGCAGAAGAGTTACAACGACAGAAAGAGGAGACCTGTAGAATTCCGAGAAAGTGACCATGTATTCCTGAGAGTCACACCGAAGATGGGTTTACGAGGTGTATTCAGAACTGAGAAACTCTGTCCGAGGTATATTGGACCTTATCAGATCCTTCGACGCGTCGGTCCTGTAGCTTATCAATTAGCCCTTCCTCCTTCTATGTCAGGGCTACACGATGTGTTCCATGTGTCCCAACTTCGGAAGTTCATTCCTGATCCATACCAGCCTATAGAGATTGAGCAAATAGATCTTCAGCCAGACCTAACTTATCAACCAGGTCCAGTTCGAATAGTCGATCGTGATGTTAAGACCCTTCGGAACAAGAGAATTCCTATTGTCAAAGTTGAATGGACTCAGTCCCCGGACGGCGAATTCACTTGGGAATTGGAGTCCGATATGAGAGAGAATTATCCTCACCTATTCTAAGGTAATTTTCTTAATTTCGAGGATGAAATTTCTTTATGGGGGGTAGATTGTAATATCCCAATCTCTAATTTACCTAATTAATTTAATTAGAGCTTGTTTAATGATTTTAAACATTAAATTAGTGATGATAAAATTAAGTCTTAGAGATCTTGGACTAATTAGAATTGGAACCCATTTTTCCCTCCCTCATATGACTCACTCTTCCACTTTGAACTAACACCTCATCAAAGCCTCTCCACCACTTAAATCACATGCAAGCCTCTCATTTCCTCTATAACCATTATTCAGCAACTAAGCAACACAGCCCCTCATTTCTCCTTCCCTCATTCACGAGCAACAACACTAACAAAAGAACGAATCCCTCAATTTTCCACTTCACAAGACTTGTCTTTTTCCCTCACAAGCTTCACATCAAACACTATCACTATCTCAGAGATTCCTTCACAGTACTGTAACATAAACAAGAATCTCTGAAGCTGCCTTTGTCACAATTCCAAAGCCACACAAGGTGAATAACACCAATTCACTTACTTTCACCACATTTTCAACCAATAGGATCACATGCAAAACAAACCAGAATAAATTCGTGTACTGTGATTACTCAGAAATTCTCTCTATATAAACCTCCTACCTCCAGCTGAATCAAACATCCAACACACTCCAAATCATAGAGCAAAGCTAAGGGTTCACATTTTCTCAAATTCCAAATTCTGGTCCTGTGGTCGTGGGTCTTGCTAGGAGGTTGCAGTAGCAGTTATAGAGCCGATGAAGCAAGGATTAAAGCTTCATTCCAGGTGGGTTCTTAGGCTAGGTAGTTAGAATTCCCTAATTTCAATATGCATGCAAACTTAAGGAAATATTAGGTTATAACTGTGTGAGGGAAATTAGCTCCCAAGTTTCTCTCTATTCTGTTCTATATTATATATTTTATGTTTCTGCACTGTCTTGAATGAGGATTGTAGGTGTAGCTTTTAAAATTTGATGAATTTCGCAAAACAGGGGTTTTCTGCATGAACTCGCCATAGCGAGTATTCATGGCGAGCTGGGGTTCTGGGCTGATGAAACTCGCCATGGCGAGCTCCTGCTCGCCTAGCGAGTTGATTTAGGCCAGGACTTGTAATCTCGCCGTGGCGAGCTGGTGACTCGCCATAGCGAGCTAAGTGCAGAATGACTCTTTATTTTCATTTTCTAAAATATTTTCAAGCACTCGTTTTATATCCTCATCTGAGATAGATTATTTGCAGTTATGTAATTAATATAATGTTAATCAGGAGGTCATCACAGTTGGAATCATAGGGCTTGACTTAGGAAATTAGAAATGTTGTATGCTCCCCGGGTTTGGGAAATTATGATAGTATGAATAAATTAGAATCAGTCAATCATGTGCGGTTTAGTATGCCGCTTATGGACTTCCAATGGGACTATCCATTAGGATATGATTGTGAGCTTTATGTCGTGAACCGAATCGGTCGACAGACAAGGCAGGCCTCTGATATATGCTCACCTCGAAGTGTTCTTGCGAGTAAAATCAATAAGAGTTTGTTTATCAGTGATCTACATTTATTTATTATGCGCTATTATGATTATGATATGAATATGCTATGACTGATTAGGAGCCTCGGCATAGTCGCCATTAGGAGGGTAGTAGGACCCACTGAGACTTAGTAGTCTCACCCCACTCCATTCAATTTTTTTCTGATAAGCAGGTTGGCTAAGGTATGCTGGTTGGTGTGCTCGTGGATTTGCTTGGATGGCATATTTGTTCATGCTTTCTAGTTGTTGTGTCTTGTTCTGTTATTATCATCTTGTTTCCGTTGCTATTTCAGACTCTATGATGTACTTGGCACCTGCGCATGCATAACTTTCCTTTGGAATAATAATGTACTTGGTTACTAATAATAATATTTCACTATTATTCTAGATATATATGTGGGGTGTTATAGCTTGGGCGTAGGTGGTAGGTTCATTATCATGATCAAGACCTGCAAGATAGGCTCGATGTACAAGAGAAAATTTTGCAAGGTCATCATAGTGTGTGCTATTGGATACGCCGTACCTGAGGATGACAACGGAGCAAGTGAGTGACTAGATGGGCTCATTTTCTGAACTGTGTGGGTGACGCAATCTCGCAGCCTAGTAGAGGGAATTTTTTGTCTGTATCCCCTGCCTAGAAGTTCAGTAGTTTCAGCATGTTGACTTGTCAATTCCACCCCATTTTCTAACAGGGGTTCCGGAGTAAATTGACTATCTACTTCGGCTTCTTCACCCCCCCCCCCCCCCCCCCCCCCCCCCCCCCGCCCGGTCACCTGAAGGGGGTTCATCTTGATCAGAATTTAAAATCTCTTCGTTGAGGTCAGCTTGCTCGTCTAACTTTTCCTCATCAAATACAACATCATCATCCTGCAAACGAGGGGCGACAATGGTATTGGGTGTAGTGTCAAAATTACCTGCAAATGGATGCTCACTTTCAACAAATTCTACATCTCGAAAGACAAATTGTTCTTTACTCTCAAGGTCAAACAATTTCCACCCTTTCTTTCCATAAGGGTATCCAATGAAAATACATTTTCTACTCTTACTGGAAAATTTATCTCCTTTTCTATTCTGATTGTATGCATAACATAGACATCCAAATACTCGTAAATGTTCACGGGAAGGCTCTTGTCCATACAACATATCATAGATGGAGTCCTATTTATTAAGTACCCTGCAGTTAGGACACACTCACCCCAAAAAGTAATGGGTAGATTTCCTTGGAATCTCAAAGCTCGCACTATATTAAGAATGTGTCTATGTTTTCTCTCAACTCTCCCGTTTTGTTGAGGTGTACCAACACACGAGGTTTGAAAGATAATCCTGTGTTCGTGAAAGTAACATTTCATGCAAATGAATTCCGTTCCATTGTCACTCCTAAAAATCTTTACGTTTTTATCAAATTGTGTCTTTATCAAAGCAAAGAAATTCATGAGCTTTTGCGAAACCTCTCTTTTATCACCAATCAAATAATCATCTACAATTGTCATAAAATAAAAAGCACCACAAAATGAAGCAGTTCTATAAGGACCCCATAAATCACAATGAATTAATTCAAATACATCATTTGCTACATGCTCACTAAGGGAAAACTTTTTCTAGTTTGCTTTGCTCACAAACATACATCACAGTTCTTATTCAAATCAACATGTTCTTTATTCTTACTAGGCCTTGAAACTAGTTGTGTAATTTTCAGAGATGGATGTCCTAATCGCCGATGCCACAACTCATGTTGATTTACTCCCACAACTCTACATGCTTGCACTCTTTGAATTGTCCGAAAATAATAGAGCCCATCTAGTCTTTCACCCGCTCCAATCAGCGTCCTCAAAATGCGGTCCTGTACAACAGACAATTTGTCAGCAAAATGAACAAGGCAATCCAAGTCATCCATCAATTGAGAGAGGGATATTAGATTGCACTGAAGATTTGGAACATAGAGAACATTATAGAGCTTGAACCCTCCATCAAACAAGACAACTCCTTCCTTAGTTGTGTTTGCATTCTGCCCATTTGGCATTCCAACAGGGGTGGTTTGTATATTATGCAAATTAGATATGAAATTTATGTTACCAGTCATATGATTTGAAGCCCCGCTTTCTAATATCCATGAGTTGCTTTGGGACTTACCTGTCATTTTATCTTTCGTGTCAGATGGATGTATGTTCAACACCTCCATCAATTTTTGCCATTGTTCAAAGGTTATTCCTGGAATACCATTCTTCTTGACATTTCCAGCAGATGAGCTTGCAGAAGCTTGTGCAGCATTGGCACGAACAGCAACAGATCCTCTTCCACGAC
Source organism: Trifolium fragiferum (assembly GCA_954870985.1). Classification (NCBI taxonomy): domain Eukaryota; kingdom Viridiplantae; phylum Streptophyta; class Magnoliopsida; order Fabales; family Fabaceae; genus Trifolium; species Trifolium fragiferum. The sequence goes on along the minus strand of OX940795.1, from coordinate 13,005,659 downwards.
CTGTTCCACGATGTTGGCTTTTCCCTCGCGCACCACTTTTACTTTCAGATTTGGGTCTATCGCCCCACCAATCAGGAAGGATATCCAACCAATTCAAAACAATTGGCAGCATCATGTCCACTTTTGTTACAGTTAGTGCATTTGTCTTTAAAATCTCCACGTCCTCTATTCTTTTCAATCTGCACTGCAAGGCCGATGACTTCACCTCGCTCTTCTTTTGCCCTGGTGATAGTTCTGACTCGTTCTTCCTGTATCATGGTAGAATAAATTCTGTTAAGAGATGGCAGCGGATCAACAGCGAGAAGATTGGAACGCACTGTTCCATAAACGGCATCGTCGAGTCCCATAAAACATTGATGCACTCGTTGCTCCTCTCTGCGCTTTTCGAGTTTTAGAGTTATTCCGCAACTGCAGCCATTACAACTACACACTGGTATTTGTTCATAGTTTGCGAGTTCATCCCACAACACCTTCAGCTTCCCATAATAGGCTGCTACAGTCATTCCTGCTTGCTTACATGCAGCAAGATCTGTTTTCAGTTGGTGTATTCTTGGTCCGTTTGCGACCGAGAGCCTTTCCTTAATGTCTTCCCACAAATCTCGTGCATTCTCATAATAAGATATGGTAGAACGCAGATTCGGCTCCACTGTGTTTAATATCCATGACACAATCATGGACTGAACAGTCCACCAATCTTCTAATTCAGGGGTCCCATCGTTTGGTTTGTTGATCGTCCCTTCGATGAATCCCCGCTTTCTTCTTGCACGAAGGGAAACCTTCATGGCCTTTGACCATTCATCGTAGTTCTCGCCTCGCAGTTGTACCTGAGTAATTAGATTCCCAGGATTGTCATCTGAGGTGAGATCAAAAGGGGAAGTCTTTCGCTTCGCTGGAGAATTCTGTCGCTGTTCTGGTTTTTCAGAATTCACTAGTTTTTCACAATTTGGATCTTTTAGCTCTGATGCCATAATAAGAATTGGCAAAGAAAAGATGATCTTTGCATTACTTCAGGGTGTCAATATATACACCAAAGTCATAACCGTCCAAAGGAAATCATGCCTTATTCTAAGGCATTGATTTAGGCTAATTCCATACTTGAAGATGAAAGAGAAACAGATATGCAAAATCAGTTGACTACAAATTACAGCTAGCTAATTACAATGAATGATTGATACTGAATTAACTATATCTATTATTTCCTCATTATTTTTCGATGTGATTTTAATTTGTGTACTGCCGCATCGTAACTGCATTAGACGATTTCAGCCATGTTCATTCAAATTTTCCACCAAAAAATAAAATTTATGAACCTCAAATCCTAATTTGCGTTAAATCTATTTTATGTTTATACTTTAATTATGCATAACTAAACTTCTAGATTGGATCCTAGGGGATTCTAATTGCTGTTGTTTTGAACCATGTATTTCATATGATGTGTTAATCAAATTACGAAGTTAGTTTCAGTCAATTATATTTTATTCTTAATGCTTTACACAAAGTCATGAATTGTGTGATGATTATAATTGTTTGTTTACTAAGACATTAGAAGCGAATCAATTGACCTAGGGATAATTGTTCAATTAACTTTCACTTTAGACATATCAATTTGTGTGATTTTTTTTTTACATATAAACCATGTACATCATTATACATTAGATGATGGTTTTCAATTGTGCTATGCTGCAGAACTTTTATATGTTGAGAAATTACAACTGATGCGGTCGAAATCACAATTGTAATAATGACACCTGAGGCTACTAAATCCTTTATATTTTGGGTAAAATTGTGGTTGTGGACCAATTTAAAACTATGCATTAGATAGTAATAGTCAACTTATGTTGTGTTGTATATATTAAATTAAAACTTATCACTCCATGTTTTACTTTAAGAAATTGTCTAATAGTACCAATAGTGTAAACATGTATGATGAATTAAATCTGTATGGTGTAATTTCCTATCCAAAATGAATCCATGATATGATATCATAAGCTTTTTTGTAAGCAAGCAAATTTGTTGATGATGCTCTGGTTGCTTATGTTAGGGAGTAGGGGGCATTGTTGAATTGGTGACTGGTTACCTATCTGTTGCCTATGATAGTGTTGGAAAAGCTGGAGGTCTTTGTATTGCTGACGAAGTTTAGTCTGGGCTTGCTTGGCGATTTCATGTCCATGGTGTTCAACCTGACATAGTAACAATTGCAAAGGTAACTAATTTTTCGCTCCCTGTCAGAGTAGAAAGAATCCATCTTCACTTGATTTAGCAAACAGAAAAGTCTATAACCATCTGCGTCAAAAAATAGAATATTTGCCTTGTCTGGTCATGAAAGTGATGCATTTTATTGATACATTATATCTAAGATTTTGCTTTCACTTTCATCAATGATTTTTATATCTCTACAACATCAATGATTTTGCTATTGGCAGGGTATTGGAAATGGTATAACTCTTGGTGTTGTTGTAACTACTCCTGAGATTGCAAAGGTCTTGACTTGCCGAAGTTACTTTAATACCTTTGGCGGAAATCCTGTTTTAAAAGTAATAGAGAAGGAAAAGCTTCAAGAAAATGCATTGGTAGTGGGGTTCCATTTAAAAGAGAGGCTTAAAGCGCTCAAGGACAAATATGAAGGTAAAGTTTTGTCCCTTAAACTTTCTTATCAAAGATTAATGCACACACATTCTAGAAAGAGTTACATGATGGAGAACAAAGGACAATCACTGAGATGCATTATAGTTACAAAAGAACTAAAATTTGTTTTTCAATCAATGTCTCTAATTATACTTTTTTGTTTTCTTTTATAGTAATTGGTGATGTGAGAGGACAAAGTTTCATGCTTGGAGTTGAACTTGTCACTGACCGTGAACTTAAAACACCAGCAAAAGAGGAAACACTGCATGTGATGGATCAAATGAAAGGTATAGTCTCAATTGTTAAAGGCTAAATTGTTCTGGATTTCCTGCGGTCAATTTCCTGCATTCTTTACTTCTAAGGTTGTGATAGAATTTGTAACTGATCGATGTGGTTAATGTTTTAGTCAATTTTGTTGGGGATAAAACCAAATGACAAAGAACACAGAAGAAAGAAAAATGATGAAGAAAAATGAAACTTAGGAAAAGAAAGAATGTAAAAATCTTATTCACAAAAGTTGTTATTTACATGTGAAGTTACACCCGTATTTATACCCAACTACCTAACGGATAACTTCAAACTAACTACCAAAACAGAAAAACATAACTGAACAGAGGTTCAGAAAACAGAGCTTCAGAAATAAAACAGAGTTTCAGAAGTAGATGAGCTTCAGAAGCTGCGAAGCTCCAGAAGCTACTGAGCTCCATAAGCTGCCTAGCTTCAGAACCTGAGACACTTCAGAAGCTTGAGAGCTTCAGAAGCTAGGAGCCTTCAGAAGCTGCAACCATGTTTCAAAGCTTGGCTTACAAAACCAATACTCCTCCTTAAGACAAGCTATCGAAACATACAATCCCTATCACCCTCCTGAGCTTGAGGAACTGATCTCTCTTCACAGCCTTAGTCATTATATCAGCTTGTTGATTCTCAGTGGGGCAATACTCCAGAATCAACTTCCCCTTATTAACTTGGTCTCTGAGAAAGTGAAACAGAGTTTCAATGTGTTTGCTCTTGCCATGACTAACAGGATTCTTAGCCAAATTGATTGCTGATTTGTTGTTAAGCTTCAGCACCACTGAGATGTCTTCAACAATGCCTATCTCACTAAGAAGTGATTGCAACCAGTTAGCTTGACAAGCTGCTAAAGAACCTGCTACATACTCTGCCTCACAGCTTGAGAGAGCTATGACTGACTGTTTCTTGGAACACCAAGACACAGGTGCATTTTGGAACTTAAACAAGTAACCACTGGTGCTCTTCTTTTCTATCTTATCACCACACCAGTCAGCATCAGAAAATTCACTCAACTCTAGCTTTCCATTACCCTTAGAGTATAGAAACAGCACACCATAGTGGATTGTACCATTGATGTATCTAAGTATCCTCTTTGCTGCTAACAAGTGACACTTCAATGGTTTGCTCATAAACCTGCTAACATAACCTACTGCATAGCTTATGTCAGGTCTGGTTTGACACAAGTATCTCAATGAACCAACTAGCTGCCTGAACATAGTTGGATCAACACTGTCACCACCTGCCTCTTCATCAAACTTGACCTTAGTATCTGCAGGTGTAACTGATGAGTTGCGGTCAAGCATCTCAAACTTCTTCAGAATCTCAGTAGCATACTTGGATTGATGTAATATCATTCCCTTTGGAGTTTCCAAGAGCTCCATCCCTAGAAAGTAGGTCAGCTTCCCTAGGTCAGTCATCTCAAATTCACACTTCATCTGTGATTTGAACTTCTCTATTTCTGCAGGTGAGCTACTTATCACCAACAGGTCATCAACATACAAGCATATGATCAACATATGCTTGCCCTCACTGCCTTTTACATAAACACCATACTCTACATTGCATTTCTTGAAGCCTTGTGTGACAAGGAACTGATCAATTCTCTTGTTCCAAGCTCTTGGAGCTTGCTTCAGACCATACAAAGCTTTATTTAGTTTTAGCACTTTATCTTCCTTGCCCTTCAGTTCAAACCTTGGAGGCTGCTTCACATACACATCTTTCTTAGATGTGATCTTATGTTTCCAATCCCAACTTTCATCCTCTAACACTTTCACATCTCTGCTAATCTCTACCTTATCTAAAGTAGGATTATAGAGCCTATAAGCACCAGTCCTGTGATATCCAACAAATATCATAGGTATACTTTTGTCCTCTAGTTTCTTCCTCTTAACATCAGACACATGTTTGTAGCACAAGCTACCAAACACCTTCAAGTGACTCACACTTGGCTTACTTTTAGACCATACCTCTTCAGGTACCTTATCCTTCAGTTTCTTAGTTAGACTTCTGTTTAGTATGTAAACAGCTGTGGCTACAGCTTCACCCCAGAACTTTGATGGAATGTTCTTCTGCTTTACCATACTTCTGGCCATATCTAGAATGCTTCTATTCCTCCTCTCAGCAAGACCATTGTGTTGAGGAGTGTATGGTGCAGTGACCTCATGGATTATGCCATGATCCTTACAGAATTTCTCAAATTCTTTAGAGGTATACTCACCTCCACCATCTGTTCTCAGAATCTTCAAAGACTTGTCACTTTGCTTTTCAACCAGTGTCTTAAACCTCTTAAACACTTCAAAAGCTTCACTCTTGGCCTTGATATGATACAACCATATCATCCTTGAGTATTCATCAACAAATGTCATGAAGTACTTGTTTCCACCAGTTGATAGAACATCAAATGGTCCACATATGTCAGAATGCACAACATTCAGCACATCACTAGATCTCATAGGCAAGTGACTTTTGAATGAAGATCTATGATGCTTTCCTAACAAACAAGTAGTACATGTGTCTACTAGAGTTATGACACTAGGTAAACCTAACACCATGCATATTGATTTAAGCATTGACACGCTCTTAAAATTCAAATGCCCATACCTTTTATGCCATAGATCATTATCTCTATCCTCTGTGGTTGCAGACAAACATGTAGCTTCAATGGCTTTGATCTGAGTCTTGTAGATTCTGTTCTTACTTCGTGCTGTCTTGAAAGCTAACCTATTCTTAGAATCAAATAGTTGTAGAGTCTCATCCTCTATAACTATCTTGAAGCCCTTTGAAATCAATTGTCCCACACTCATGAGATTGCACTTCATCCTAGGAACATAGAGTACATTTTCAATTACAGCCTTCTTTCCATTAGACCTCTAAATCACAACATTTCCCATGCCTTCTGCCTTAATGGAATCACTATTAGCCAATCTGATTTTGGTGTTGAGACACTCATCAAAGTCAGTTAAGATGCTCCTATTGCCAGTCATGTGATTAGAACATCCTGAGTCAAAGTACCACACCATGGAATCTGCTGCTTCATCAGCAATTGTCACCATGAAACTTGTTTCATCATCTGAACTTGAGTCATCATGTGCTACCTTTGCCTCTTCTTCATTCTCTTGGCCCTTCTTTTTCTTTGGATTTTTGCACTCATTTGCATAGTGGCCATACTTATCACAATTATAACATTGGAGTTTGCTCTTGTCAACCTTCTTCTTTGACTTAGCCTTCTGTTTCCCTCCTCCTCTATCAGAGGATTCAGGTCCTGTCTCACCATCATCTTTGCTCTTCTTGGAATCTTTCTTTCCCTGCCATTTCTTCTTGTCTTTCTGGTATTTCTTGAACTTTGTGAAAAGAGCTTGCTCATCCTCCCTGACATGGCTTCTCTCACCATGCTTCAGCTCATGAGCTTCAAGAGTGCTTTGCAGATCCTCAATCTTGATCTCACTCAGGTCTTTTGTCTCTTCTATTGTCACTACAATGTGATCAAACTTAGGAGTTAAAGTTCTCAATACCTTTTCAATTGTTTCTTGCTCATCAAGATTACTACCACAATTCTTCATCTGATTGGTGAGAGTCACTAATCTTGTGAAGTAATCTGAAACTGACTTATCATTCTTCATCTGCAACAGCTCGTACTGTGTCTTCAAGGCTTGCAACTTCACCTTCTTGACCTTTGCATCTCCACCATAACATTTCTGCAAAATGTCCCAAGCATCATTGGAGGTTGTAGAATCTGCAATTTTCTCAAACACCTTCGCATCAACGCATTGATGAATGAGAAATAGAGCCTTGCTATCTTTTTTCTGTGCTTCTCTGAATGTTGCTCTCTGTTGATCTGTTGGATTCGCTGGTAATGGGTTAAGGACTGTATTCACTTGTTCATCCACTTCTCGAACAATGAATATCACCTTCATCTGTTTCACTCATGTATCCCAATTCTTTCCATCAAGAATGGGCAAATTCGCGTGGAAATTGCTTTTCCCAGCCATGGTTGATTCACCTCAACCTTTGATTCTCCTCTTGAAGAAGATTTGAATCAAAAATCCCTTGGATCGTACTTGCTCTAGATACCACTTTGTTGGAGATAAAACCAAATGACAAAGAACATAGAAGAAAGAAAAATGATGAAGAAAAATGAAACTTAGAAAAAGAAAGAATGTAAAAATCTTATTCACAAAAGTTGTTATTTACATGTGAAGTTACACCCGTATTTATACACAACTACCTAACAGATAACTTCAAACTAACTACCAAAACAGAAAAACATAACTGAACAGAGGTTCAGAAAACAGAGCTTCAAAAATAAAACAGAGCTTCAGAAGCTGCGAAGCTCCAGAAGCTACTGAGCTCCAGAAGCTGCCTAGCTTCAGAACCTGAGACACTTCAGAAGCTTGAGAGCTTCAGAAGCTAGGAGCATTCAGAAGCTGCAACCATGTTTCAAAGTTTGGCATACAAAACCAATAAATTTTGCATTGCCTTGTTGCCAAAGAAAGAAGTATCATTGTCACTCATATTGACTAATAATTATGTTTTTTGTTTGGCAGATGCATGTTCAACTTGGTGATATTTCACAAAGTTTGGATTGAATTCACACATACTAAATCAAATCACACATACTGATCCAATATTGATAAAAGTCTGGTAAAAATTCAAGTTTTGAAGCAAGTAAGGTGTGTGCAGTGTATGTGCGCGTATAATATGTTCGTGTTGCTTGAAACATGTTGGCTTAAAACTTGTTTTTTTAATGCTATAATCTACCATGTTGAATACTAACAGTTATAAGTGATAATGTAGTTTTGCTGGAGATCTTTATGAATACAATAGTAAATCAAAACCATCATGGAAGAGACACATATGGCAAGAAAAAAAGGCACATGTTTCATCTTTGATACCATCATTTAGTGTTAAACATTCAGTGATTAGGACTTAATTAGAGACAAAGTCTGTAACTAATCATGTAAAAGAATTCAGAATTAGTCCTTTAATTTTGGATATATAGTTTTGTGGATCTTGCCCTCCAAAGTTGTATGACCCTAGTTAATTACTTGTCATTTTTTATCTATTTGTTTAGAGTGAGATCAGACTTGGGGTTAGAACTGCATTTAAGTTTCAAAATTATTGAACTGCATTTATGCTAAATTAGACACCCGATTTCTAACTTAGGCTCTGTTTGGCAGCACATAAAAATGAGCTTATAGTTGAATCTCTATCAAGCCGAACCAATTCTCTTTGGCAACACCTGATTTCTATATATATTTGAGTCGAGTTTCGAGCCGAATCAATTCTTATCGAGTCGAGTTCAGACAGGTTCGACTCGACTCATTTCCAGCCTTATATGCAACATTCAACGTTTTTTCCAAAAAAAAAAACTAATGGAAGAGACCAATTTGACGAACAGATATGTCTTTAAAGAACCAAAGTCAAACGTTTTTTCTTTAAATAGAGATGACAATTTATCGATACTCAGTGGATACCCACAAAAAATATTCACGATGGATAGAGTAAAACCCCACATTTTGGATACGGGCATGGTTATGGATAATTATCCACAAAATTGACCGGGTATGGATGCGGGTACGGGCTACTTTAGTACCTATACCCCATATAATATATATTTATTTATTTTAATTATATTATTATATAACAATATACGTAATCATTTTTAAAAAATACAACATTATTATACTATTACACTTTTTGAATAAAAAAATATTTATTTATAACATAATGTAAATATGTCAATAGAGAAATGAACTTTAATTAGCATAATTTTACTAATAATTTTGTTTATAATTTTCGTTAATCAACATTAAAATTTTTGAATTTTTTTAATAGAATTTTTTTTAAAATTCTATTAAAATTATATGATATTTTATAATTGATCAATTTATTTTTAATAAAAATACAAATAACGAGTACACACACACACACACATATATATATATATATATATATATATATATATATATATATATATATATATATATATATATATATATATATATATATGGATACTTAGGTATCCATAGTGCATGTGTACGGGGACAAAAATTGTCAGATGAGTACGGATATTTTTTCAAACTGTGGATATGGATTTGAGAATTATACTACCCTATCCATACCCTACCCATTGTCATTCCTATCATTACGGGGACAAAAATATTTTTTTGAATAAACTTTTTCCTTTTGAGACCGCCTCTCTCAACGGCGGCGGTGTGATTGAGTTGTCCATTCGTCTTTGGTGGTGGCTCGTCTCCGTCGTGCCGTGGTTTCTTATTGGTTTCGGTTCTGCAATACTGACTTCGTTATGTAGTCGGTTTTATTTCTCCGGTTGTCGTGGTTCTTTTGCATCTCTTCAAGCACCGTTTGTTTTTTTGGATTTTGGTTGCCTGGCTTTTTTTTTCAGATCTGTTGAGATTTGCAGGATCAAGATTTCAACTCTGCATACGCGTTGCTAAGGATTTTGGGAAGGCCGATGACTCTGGATTTGGCTAGAAATGGTCTTGTACTCGTTGATGCTTTAACGAGTTATCGGTTGTTTGTTTCTGTTTCCGTGCTGACGGTCGGATTCACTCACCGTATCCTAAGAGTTAGATTGATTTTTCTCAATTTGCCTCTATTGATTATTGTAATGGTTGAATCTTTTACGCATCTCTTTTTTTGCAATTTGGTTTCGGGTCTCTTGTTGGACTTGCTGGACTGTATTTGATGTGTATTTGATTACTTCTCATTTGGATCTTTCACCGGATTTAGTCCGGTTGGATTTGTTTTACCCTTTTTGGGTTGTATATATGCTTTTTGTGTCGTTGCTGGATTTGGTTCTTGTCCCCCAACTTTCTTTGTACTTCTTTTTTATTTAATGCATTGTGGTTTGCTTAAAAAAAAAAAAAAGTATATAATAAAAGGTGAGATATTACTCCTTAAATCCGAAAACACCATTTAACATTTTTCTTAAAATAATATTTTGAAGAATTTATTTTATTTTTATAAAAAAGTTCTAAATATTTTGATTCTTTGATGTCTAATTTAATATAGTAATCAATGCCGGGTGACATCGCGTGGGTGTGTGTGTGGGTGGGTGGGTGGGTGGGTGTGTGTGTGTGTGTGTGTGGGTGTGTGTGTGTGGGTGTGTGTGTGTGTGTGTGTGTGTGTGTGTGTGTGTGTGTGTGTGTGTGTGTGTGTGTGTGTGTGTGTGTGTGTGTGTGTGTGTGTGTGTGTGTGTGTGTGTGTGTGTGTGTGTGTGTGTGTGTGTGTGTGTGTGTGTGTGTGTGTGTGTGTGTGTGTGTGTGTGTGTGTGTGTGTGTGTGTGTGTGTGTGTGTGTGTGTGTGTGTGTGTGTGTGTGTGTGTGTGTGTGTGTGTGTGTTATATAACAACAACTTAAAAGTCAGAAGAAAGAAGTTATGTAAAGTACTGTTGTAATAAATAATCCTCCAATGGGCTTGATCTTCCTGTTTCCATAGGTTGTTAGGAACAAACTTGGTATTTTTAATTAGGAAAATGCATGTTACTTCCTCCATCTCGAAAAGATGGAGTTAGTTGACTACTGCATGCATGTTAATGTATAATTTTGATGATTAATATTTTTAATTATATAATAGTAAAAATTATAAAAATTTGATATTTGAAAATACTCATTGAAATGAACCCAACAAAATCTTATATGCAAATATTTATTTTTATTTATTAGTAGAAAAATAAAGTCAAACCAAAATATATAAATAGTACAGTTAGTCAAATTGTCTCAATCTTTTTGGGATAGAAGGAGAATAATAAACAGTGTCTCGGGATATTAATTAAGTATATCAATATAAAAGTTTCATTTTGAACCTTGTATATTTAACATTTCCATAAAAGCTTAGTTGAAATAGTAAGAAAATAATTAGTTTTGCAATTTTCAAAACTAAAATTGGCCATTGACCGTGTGAAAAGTTTGATTATTATAATAATAATATAAATAGGAGACTTGAACATTATAACCCAATGACTTGTAAAATATATGGACATTTCACTTTGTTTAAAAGAAAACCAGAAATTTTGTTAAAAAAAAAAAAAACAGAAGTTGACTTGAATTTATTTATTTTTAAAATGAAGAGAATTTCTTTTTTTTAAAAGGATCAAAATGAGTACTATTTTTTTTACTTAAAAATTATCTAACAAGAATTGAACTCGTATCACAATTCACAAGAGGCATTATGAGAATTGAACTCAGCAAGAATTAAACTTATAGTAAGAAACGAGTTCAATTCTTAATGATATGTAAAAACTTATGGACATTTTATCAACCACCATATCTGTAATAAAATTATAATAATATTAATTGGAGACTTAATGACCTGTAAGAAGGAACTTATGGACATTTTACTTTATTTTAGAGAAGTTGACTCCAATATTAAATATCGACCCGCTGCAAATATTACTATTACTAACTAAAACATGTTTTGTAAATTGACCGTTAGATTTAAATATACAAAGATCATGTCTATAAAATATAACATTAATCCGAAAATTTGATTGTTCTCAGTTGTCATCACCCTTCTGGAAGCTGTTCTTGTCCTTTAATATTGGTTCTGTAAATGTGAAGCTAAACTCCATAGCTAGAGCTTGAGAGTGTGTGAACATTGGATAAAACGATAGCATGAAGCAAAGCTAAGCAAATATGAATGGAAAATTTTATTCCCACAACTAACTCTTACAATGAGGTTTTATGTGTTTATATACAAAATGGTAAAGCTAGTAATAACACCTCTAACTGAATAACTAACTCCTAACAACCTTATACAAGTAGTTATGGAAGTTAGAAGATAGGTGAAATGGTTTGGAGGTCAAGTGACTCAGTTAACTTGGTGAACAAGTAACTGAGTCTTCACTAACTTTCACAGGTTCAATTTGGTCAGAGAATAGATAAAGCTTGGTCGTAGAAGAGGAATAGACACGATAACCAAGTAAATGGAAATAAAAAAGGGGTGTGAATTCCTTATACTCTAAATATAATCTAAATCATTTATTTCATCTAAAATCATTGACCGCGAGTGTCCAAGTGGAAAAACTCCAATCACGTTCACATAAGCCTGTTTTTTTTCCTACCGATCAATACATTAGAATATACATATACAACGCAATTCAAGAGGTCACCCGTGCTAATACTACTCTCGGGCAACCTCTTAAATGCGGAGGTCTAATATGATTCGATGCATTAATGTCATTATGACTGTAACTAATAATAAATAGATTTAGTAATTTGCAAATGATCTTTATATATAGAAATGAACGAATTCCACAATAATTTCTTATACTTAAGAGATGGTGGGAGTATTATAATCAACCACCGAAATAAACTATCATAAAATAATGACTATGGAAAATTATGGTCATTTTACTTTGCTTAACAAAAGTTGACTTGAATATTAAATATTGACTTATTGCAATTTAAAAGGGGCGATTGTGGTACCAAGAAGAGAAGAGAACTTGTTGTTGCCCCCTCTCTTTCTCACTAAAATTTCCCAACTATGAGTTGCAATAAGCTTATTAGTTTTACTTTTCAGAAATTAAGTAAAAGACGATTTCATGGCACCGCCCAAACAAACTCAAAATATTGGAGAGACCTTGTTGAGAAAGAGTTAGAAAAGGGAAACATTGAAGAAAAAAATGAAAGTGTATGCATATACAAGGTTCCACCAAACATGCTCAATGTAGAACCAAAAGCCTACATACCAAATAACATATCAATTGGTCCTTACCATTATGGATCACAACATTTGCAAGAGATGGAGGTTCTCAAAAGCAAATTCTTTCACCGTCTTTTCGATCCAAAAGGTGCAAATGGAACCAAATTAGAAGAGGCTTGTAAGTTTCTTGAGAGAGAAGAAATCAATGCTAGAAGTTGTTACAAAGGTGAAATCAAATTAAGCAGTGATGAGTTTCTAAAGATGATGTTGGTTGATGGTTCTTTCATCATTCAACTCTTGAGGGATTTATCAGATAACAATTTCAAACATGTTCCTTCTCTTAATAGATGGATGTTACCAACCATTCGTCGCGAGTTGATCATGCTTGAAAACCAACTTCCTATGTTTGTTTTAACTAAATTGTTCGAATTAACCAATAAGACCAATAGTCCTACGCCACACATGAGTTTCTATAATCTCGCCTTCAAATTCTTCTACCAATTGCTTCAATCTGAGTCGAGAAAAACCCCTGAATGTCAAACAGCTTACAAGTTCAAAATTGAACATGTTCTTGATCTTCTCAGATACAACATAAGACCGAAACTCATAGGCGAAGAGCCGAGAGGGAGTCAAAGTCAAATGATTCATTCAATAACAGAATTGAAAGAAGGGGGTGTGAGAATTAAAGCTTGTGAGGATAGGGAATTGTTGGATATAAGCTTTGGACATAAATGGGGAATTATGATAAAGGAACTAAGTATGCCACCGGTGTACATCGGGGATCATAGAGGAACCGTTTTTCGTAACATGGTTGCGTTTGAGAAATGTCACAAGAGATGCAATCCAGACATGACAACTTACATGTTTTTCTTAAATAGGCTCATAAATTCAGCTGATGATGTTTCTGTTCTTCATTATAAAGGGATTATTCATCATTCTTTAGGGAGTGATGAACATGTTGCAGAGTTAATCAACAACATAGCGAAAGAAATAGTTCCTGATATGAATGAATCATATTTGTACAAAGTCGTAAATGAGGCAAATGAGTATTTAAGTTGTTGGCGCGCGGGATTCAGGGCTTCAATAGTTCATAACTATTTAACAAGTTGGGCTGTTGGAATTTCAACATTAGGTGCTCTTTTGGTTCTTTACTTTACATTCATACAAGCAATTTGTGGATTCGCGGAGGCCTACGCAAAACTGGAGAACGCTAAGTTGAGTAAAGTGATAAGAGGTTTGCTTATTGTTCCATTTCAGTACCCTCCTCACTCTCCAAGATTCCATCGTGACAGTAAAGAACCTGATCATGGTTCTAATTAATTGAAGAAATTAACCTTGATCGAATGATCAAGATATGTGTGATTACGCACAACCTTAATTTTTTTCTACTTTGTTGTATTTTCTTTCATTGCAATTTGGTTTGTGTTCTAATTTTAGTTTACAATTTATATTTTGTTCTTAATATATTTATGTTATTACAAAAATACATGTATTGTGATTTATATGGTGTCCAAATGAACATTGATAGTGATACTTATAGACAAATGCTCGGAGCTTAATTGACACGATGATCCAGAAGATTGTTTTATGTGTGTTTTCTTTAGCCACAAACATCTTATTAGAGCGCCGAGTAACATATTGGCTACTGCCTACTGGCGTTCCATATTCAAATTTCTATAATCATAAGAACACTCCACATACCTGACATGATTGAATTCCAAATAGAACGATCTTTATCAAATTTACCAACCGGTTCCTATCGGATTTTGCAAATCGCCAAAATTTAGCACCAGCAAGGATTAGAAGAAGCAAAACCGTTTTACCTATAATTATCAAACATAGAAATTAGGGAATGTGAACCGTAATGAAACCAGCTCCAATAAATTTATTTTTCATTTATCCCAATTTTAGGTAAATCACAAAAAATTATAACTCCACCAATAATCTTCACGAGTCGATTATTTCCTCAAGATTCATTCAAATTATCAATGTTGTAGAAAAACAACACATAATGTTTGGTACTGTACAAGCAAAAAATAATATTATAAGAGTTATTGATCTGAATGATTGCGGTTTCAGCATGTTTTCTATTAAGCTTGACTCTAACAACTATCCTGCTTGGTACTACACAAGCAAATCGAGTCTCTTCTTGTTGCCTTGGTTTCAATTTCAATAGCACCTATGTGATAGTTGTTAAGATTACAAGCTTATCTTTTGATTAAGTTCATAATATAACACAAGTCAGTTACTTGTGATAGAAGCTTCTAGTGCTCTGCTTAGTTTAACAGCTTTTCCGGCCCTCCAAAATTCTGTTGTAACTAATTTTTATTTGGAAAATAACTTTTTATCTCTATAAAGTACTTGATATTATTTAATGTTTTAAGTTTAATATTAAGCTTCATGTCACTGATTGAAAAAAAATAATAACAGGTTGTATAAGAAAATATTGAGGAAAAAAAAATTACAGGTTGTAAAAAAGAATTAAATAAAGACATACAATAGCACTTTTGTGATAAAATGCTATTAAAAACAGGACATATGATAGCACTTTTGTTAAAAGTGCTGTTAAATCGTGTTGTCATAAGCTTTAAATTGCACTCAGGACAGACATACGATAGCGCTTTATGGATAAAAGCGCTATTAAAAATTAGACAAACGATAGAGCTTTTAAAAGTGTTATTATAGGCATAGACTTTTAATAGCACCAGCTTCAATAGCACTTTAAAGTGCTATTAAAGTAAAATAAAAAAAAAAAGTGCTATCAAAGGCTTTTTTCTGTTGTAGTGCTTGTAACACCTTACATGATTGGACTGATTAAAACTTGAAGAAATATGAGGATGATATACTAATACTTGTATGTCAGTCTGAGATTAATGACTTTTAATTGTGAGATGAATTCTATATATGATATGTGTGCTTGTATGTATGCCGTTAATGATGATGTGAGTTGATGAGAACTTGAGAAGGAATATTAGGGTGAGTTACCTAGTATTTATGAGTAGATGTTTAGAGGTATGATCATAAATGGTATATGTACATTCATGCATTCATGCGAGACACTATCTCAATTAAATCTCATTTTCTTCAAAATGAACAAACAAAACTGAAATCTAACAAAAATGAATAACATAAGATAATTTAATCGTGTAACTAATTAGATCCAAGTGTAAATCATATAATCAAGTGGAGCCACTTGAACCTCACTGAACAACTTTTCTTCAGAATAAAACATATAATCACGAACCAATCATACAAATTTCTTTCCATCACAGTCCTTAGTGTGTGTATATATAAAACAAATACAATCGATTAAAAACTGGCTCTAACCAAGCTAAAACATATCATGAATCAAAACACTTAAACTATTAACTATGTTAAGTTCCAATGCACTTTCCTCTATAAATTACAAGTATCACAAATTTACAATTCAGGAACAAAATAACTACCCATCAATTACCATTATCAGAAGTAACATAAATTCCCAACTTCAGCCGCAAGGAACCATATAAAACAAAATTTATTCATTAATATGATTCATGATCAGCCAATAAAATATTCAGCATAAACAATCAACCATATAAAATGATCATGATAAAGTCAACAACAAACTGAACAGTTCAACCACCAAATTCATTGCTGAAACTCAAAAGAAATGCTATAATTTATAATTGCAATCATTAAAAAAAAAGAGGGATATATTTTATTTATTTGAAATTAAAATAACAAACTGATAATTCTAGAAAAATGAGATGCCATTATTCATATTCTTTATTATGCATTTACGGTTAATGACACTATTTTAAGATAAAACATTATATTTTCAAGTTTTACTTTTCAATGAAAATAATTTACAAACTATATAGACTTGCCATGTAACTATTGATTTTTTCCTTCCCCATTGAACTTCAATCTAACCCTTACTCTCAACTAATTGATTGTTCATGTGACTCTAAAAGCTTATAAATGAATAGTACTAAAACTTTTATATCTATAATGAGAAAATGCTTTAGACAAATACAATAAAACAAAAATTCAAACTTTCACCATTAATGTTCAAACTCGATATATCCATAAAAGAGAGCGATCAATTCAAACCCATAAAAATGACAACAGAAAATTATGTTGTTTCAACAATCAAAAAGTGGAGGAATAAGTTTGTCTATTAGTCAAAGAGTTCTCTCAACAATTACAGTTGTGTAGCTTGTCTTGATTATTTTTTACAAAACCTCATGGTTGCAGAAGTGATTTGGAGGAGAGAGAATAGGGGAAGTGGACCGAATTAAAAAAGTATTTGATATTGACAATATATAATAAGATCTATAGACCTTTATTATCTAACGGTTAAAAATTAATTATCTTACTTACTTACGGTGAGAGACCTATCATGGTCTCCCACCCTAGACAGAGCCTCGCATGTGGGAGAGTGAGCGTGAATGTAGAAGTTCAATATCAGGGCCGGCTAAGTCCCTGTGCAGTCAGTGTTGTGTAGCAGGGCCACATAATATTTGGGGCCTCAATGTGTTTTATATATATACACTTTACACATAATTCACATGTCTAAGCAAAAAAAAGAAAAACAAAAGATACTAATGTGTCCAAGTACTACACGCAAGTAGAAGAAGTTCAGGCTTTAAACAAATGTATATGTAATAATGTGCTTCAAAAAAAAATAATGTAATAATGCGACAAAGAAAAGTATATTACGTGAAAAAAAATTGCCTTAAGCATATGAAATGTAGTAATGTACACACGCTTAATCTTTTATTTTTTATGTATATATACATTTAATTCTTTCAAACAAAATTCTTCATAAGAATAGTCGAATTTAGAACTTCATGCATACATATACACTACAAAAAAAAATGATTTTTTGGCCGCCAAATGGCAGCCACAAAGTGGCAAAAATTGCCACAAAATGAAAAAAAAAACGCAAATTTTGTGGCGGCCTGGAGCGGCTGGAAAAACAGTGGCCGCAAACACTTAGCGGCGGGCAAAGCGGCCGCAAAATTTTAAACTTTTCTGACATAAAAATTACCGGCGGCTAAAACCGCCGCAAAATTTGGACGCAACAAAATTTGGGGAAAAGTTCCTGGCGGCCAGGACCGCCGCAAAATCTGCAGAATTTAAAACTTAGCGGCGGCCTGGGCCGTCGCAAATTCTGAAGATTTTTTTAAAAAAAAATTATTTAAATATTTTTTAAATAATATTTTTTAAAATAATTATTTTAGATAAAACAAAAATGTTATTTAAAAAACGTATTTTATTTATTATATTTAAAGTGAGGATATTTATAAAAAAATGTTATTTAAAAAATGTGATTTTTTTTTGCTACATTATTTTATTTATTATTAAAGTGTATTATATAAAAAATTATATTATATTTATTTTTTATAAACATAATTTTATTGTATGTTTATTTATAAAGAAATAATTTAAAGTATAATTATGTTTTATTTTTATAAATAATTAAAAAAATTGGATGAAGAAGTTTAAAGAAAAGGAAGAAAAATTTAGAGAGAAGATAGAGAAAATTATTAAGTGAAGATGAAGAAATTTAGATGGAGAAGTTTAGAGAGAAGGTGGAGAAATTTGTAGAGAGAATGATTAAAAAAATTATTTTCCCCCTTTTTTTTTTTTTTAATTCTGGGTTACTTTGCGGCGGCCATGGCCGCCGCTAATTGTTCCCGCTTTTTTTTGAATTATGGGTTAATTTTCGGCGGCTTTGACCGCTGCTAAATTTTCCCGCTTTTTTTTTAATTCTGTGTGTATTTTTGCGGCGGCCAAGGCCGCCGGTAAATTATTCTTTTTTTTTTTTTGCGTCAGCTATGGCCGCCTATAAGTGGCAGATTTTATTTTTTTTTTAGTTTTTTGCCGTTTTGCCTTATTTTGTGGCGGTTTTGGCGGCCACAAACTTATTCGCTGCCAAAGCGGCCAATAAATTAATAGTGGATTGGCCACTAAAATGATGTTTTCTTGTAGTGATACCATTCAAATTTATCACCACTAAACCAAATTTAATGGTTTAACTGAAAATGTTTTTTATGTTATTTACAAAACTGTATACTTTTTACGTTATTGATATTATTTATAATAATTTAAATAGAGAATAACTATTTTACAATTTTTTATTAGAGATCTATTTTTAATATTAAAACTGGGCCTCCAATTTCTCGGAGCGGCCCTGTTCAATATTATTCAAATTTTGCTATTGAGGCCTCCTACTTGCTCCCAAGCCCCCCTAAAATTCCAAAATAACCCTGAGGACATGATCAAAATTTTCGTTTTGTAGGCAACGAAATCCAAATAAATTGTTGACTGCAGGACGAATGCGCGTTCCTGGCCAAATTTACTTGAAATTCGTTGTCTAGTCAACGAAATAAGCGTAATTGTCACTTAAGTAACGAAACACCTAGTTTCGTTGTCTATCTCACGAACGCGCTTGGTTTCGTTGGATAGACAACGAAAATGCTTCATATCTGAAACGAGACAACGAATCCCAAATCACTACAGTAAAATGTTAGAAACTATTAGGAAGAAACGAAGCAACGATTTTTTGGCGATTTTGAGGGCGATTAAAGCATCCAATCATTCAAGTGCAAACGATTTCGATCACAGGAAGCAACAACAACCATTCTTTGAGCAAGCAAGCATCCATTCATTCAATTGTCACTTAGGCAACGGATTTGATTTGTAAGAATCCCTAAATTTAATTTTTGTAATCAATTAAAATTGTTTTACTTGTTTTAATTTAACAGTCAATTGCATGCTACAAAATTAATTTAGAATTTAGGGATTTTGATTTGGGATTTAGGGTTTATGTGTTGGATTGGGGATTTAGGGTTTGTGCTAAAAAAACATTGTCCAATATTGTTGATTATATTAAGTTAATATTTTGTTGATAAATTTAAATTCATTGTTGATTAAGTTAGATGTTGCTTAGAATTTGGATTGATCATAATTGATGATGTTGAGTTTTGCTTGATGTTGATATGATTAGAATTAGGGTATAACAATGATAATGTTGTTAATTGATCATAATTGATGATGATAAAAATTATTTGATGATAATTGATGATGATAAAAATTAGATTAAATTTAGTAATTTAGTAGTTTAGTTGATGATTAAATCCATTGTTTTGAATTTAGCTGATGATGATGATATAATAATGTTGCAGGAGAAATGGATGAAGTTACTCGTAGAAGAGCGGGTAGGGATAGTGTTGCCCATAGCTCGGCCCGTAGGGAGAGAGAGCGTGCCCTAGCACAGACAAGGGGCTCAAAACGGACGGGTGGTAGAATGAAGGAAGTTTCTTCTACTGCGAAAAATCATCCCGATCCGGTGCCCGATCATGATACTACTTTAAAGACGGAGCACGAGGTGGAGGTTGAGGAGGATGATTTTGATGAGGCGGAGGTTGAGGAGAATGATATGGAGGAGGGAGAGGAGGAGCAGGAAGATGAGGAAGAGGATGGTGATGGTGGAGATCATGAGGAGGAGCAGGAGGATGACTTTGACGAACGGACGCCGTCTCCTCCGAAGAAGCCTACTAGGAGGACACCGCGTAGAAAAAGGCCCGTAATGACTAAGGGATATAAGGTGCCACCAGTTGACGCACCGGGGGGGATACCCGGGTGGCCCAAGTGATCTGATAGTTTTGCCTGGATTTGGCAAGCATATTGTCAACTTTTTGTGGTTGGGACAGGTAATTTTTCAACAAATTAATATATGCGTTCTTTTTTTTAAAATATGTGTTATATGCGTTGATTATGATACATGCGTTAATATATGCGTTATTGTTTAACTTAATTTTTAATTCGTTAAATTAAATTTTTATGTATGCCTTAATTCGTTAACATTAATATGCCTTATTTTTTATATATGCAGTATCCGGTGCGATTTTTGAGGTGCATGAACAACGGCAAAAAAATTAATGACTTCGAGTTGCCCGGAGAAAACTTGCGTTGGTTTTGGAATCCGGTAAATGCAAGTGGATTGACACCCCTGCTGAAGACAAACTACGACGATGTCGATTAGGGTGTATTGACTGCATTCTCAGAGAGATGGCAACCAGAGACCGGCACCTTCCATATACCGGTCGGGGAGGTGACAATCACTCTAGATGATGTTGCGTGCTTGCTGCACATTCCGATTCGTGGTAAGATGCTTAACCACGAATCCACAGTATGCACGAAGGCAGAAGGAGCGGATATGTGTGAGGAGTACCTCAACTTCGACAAAGCGGATTGCATGGATGAGTTCTTTAAGATGCAGGGAGCGCATATTGGATTTCCCAAGCTTTTGAAGTTATACTTGGACAACCTCAACCTTGCTCAGAAGGCAGAGAATGATAAGGACCCGGAGGACACCGTGCTGTACTACAGGGAATGCACGGTCAGACTTTTTTTGCTGTACTTGCTTGGTGCGACACTGTTCACCAACAAAAGTATGCGGTATGTGGATGTGATTTTTCTCACATACTTGCAAGACTTGGCTGTGCTGCACACATGGAATTGGGGTGCCTCAGGACTCGCTTATCTTTTCAGCTATTTGGATAAGCAAACGAGGCAAAAGAGTGGAAACAACGACGGTTACAATTGCCTTTTTCAGGTAAATATTTAAATTAATATTTTGGTTCTTGTTTTCATTTAATTTACTATTTTTCCGTAATAAATTAATATGGTTGTCATTGTATAATTTATTTATTTTTCGTTATAATTCATTATCGTTGATAATATGTTTTTGATTGAATTTGTTTATTTTGCGCATGCTTGGGTTCATGTTCATTTCCCTAGATTTGGGACATTTGTTTTGAGTAGAAAATTTGAGCAACATTTTCCCTTGGCTGCAAAATTTCATCTGTTGAAAGGGGGTTACCAACCGGATGAAACAAGGTTGGCGTTGGATCGGATGGAGC
The DNA here is from genome assembly GCA_954870985.1 of Trifolium fragiferum. NCBI lineage: Eukaryota > Viridiplantae > Streptophyta > Magnoliopsida > Fabales > Fabaceae > Trifolium > Trifolium fragiferum. The sequence continues at coordinate 12,984,162 of OX940795.1, read as the reverse complement.
ACGACGACATCGTGTGGCAACCATATGAGGATCGTCGCCATATAAAGCCGTTTGAAGATTCAAGTTGGTATTCGGGCTGGATTATGTGTGGAACGTCAATGATTTCCCCGCATTTTCCTGAACGTGTCCTCCGGCAATATGGACATGTTCAGTCAATACCGAGAGCTCCGTACATATCTGCAAAGGCGAAAATGAACAGATTCACAATTGATCACGCCTTTCAGAATATGTTGAATGAGAATTATGTGACGGAGGAAATGCGGGGTCCAAGATCCACACATGGATTTGAAGCCGAGCCTGGATATATTGCGTGGTTTTTCAAAGTCTCGCATCCAAAGACTAATCCACCAATCAAGGGCAGTCCTCCATGGCCGGCGAATCTTGAGGTCTTGATTGTGGAGGACAACAAGGATTCGAAGTTGGATGTGTTTGAAATTTGTCAGAAAGTGCGGACGGAGTTGTCGGAAAAATTGGAGGATGAGGATGACATGACTTTGGAGGAGGCCAAAGCATTATTGAAAAAAGTGTATGCTGATTTGGAGCCAATCATGAGTTACTCGGTGCGGCCCAAGAGGAGGAAAGACGGTGAATGAAAGAGGCGAAAGAAGAAGAAAAACAACGATGCCGGACCAAGCTCTCAAGCCTAGAGTCTCGTCGTTGTTTATTTTGTCTTGTATTTTGGTGTTGTTTGTTCGTACTTTATTGTTTTGGAAAAACTTATAGTTTTTGAACTTGATTTTATAATATTGGTACTTTATTAATCGACAATATAAATGCGTTTTGTAATTTTAATTTGTACTTTTAATTTTCGTAATTAAGTTGAGAAACATATATTCAAATTATATGAACAGGTCTGTTAAAAATGAACATGGACAGGTTTGCGTGGTTTCGAAAATCATGTGGATAGACAATAAGCCACTGCAACTGGTTCTGTGATCAATGGTTTCGTTGTCTAGGCAACGAAATTTGGCACGTATTTCCCAGATTTTCGTTGTCAAGACAACGAAAACTAGAAGCACTTTTCCAGATTTTCGTTGTCATGACAACGAAATATGGTCACAGAGACGAAATGCCCAGAATTTTAAATGTTAATTTATTATAATGTTAATTTTTTATACTGTTAATTTTTTAATTTTAGTGGATACTTGATTTTGTTATTTACATTAAGTTAATTTTAATTTAATGTCCATTTAACAACATGAAAATTATAATTATAATTAACAATGCAAAACACAATTAACAACAACAATTTCAATTTTGTTTTTTTTTTTTTTTGTTACAATCATTACAAACGGATACATTAGGTAGAAATAATACATTTTTCCCTCGTAATCCCGGGGTAAAAAGAAACCTGCCCCGAGCAACAGGAAAATATGGGCAAAAAAATACAACTGCTCGAAAGCGCAAGAAAACCAGCCCGGAAAAACATGAATGCCGGGGCAAAAGAAACTCACTTAGGGGAAGGAGTAAAGCTGGCCTAGCGGAATATCCCTTCGGGTCATCTTAGGCAGAAATAATACATTATTTCGCCCACTGAATTTTGCACAATTTCCCTTCGGTTCATCTGCCGACGACTAGTCCCACCCTATAGGACAGTCTCATTTGTGCAGTAGTAACCACAAGCCAAGTAAGACTCATTTGGACTAACCATAGTGTTCCTAGTGAGGACACAAAATCCCTCGTGGACTATCATATTGCTCCCAACCATTGTGCCTTAACAACACCGGTAGGAGCACTATGGGTAGTCCACGACGGATTATGCGCCCGATAGAAACCAACTAAAACTAATAAAACTATGAAACTATAAAAGGCAAAAAAATTAAAATTTATGAGCAAAAGAGGAAAAGAAGTGAATGGTAAAAAAATATGGCACATTAGGTGCCTATTTATAGAATTTTTGCTCAATTCTTATTGGCTGGTGCACTATTACAGCCACACACGTGGTCAATCACAGTTGGCCATGTGTCAACCAATTTTGACTGCATGGGGAGCTGTTTTTGACTGCCGACAGAATTTCGTTGTTTAGGTAACGAAATTGAGTATTTTTTCCATTTCGTTGCCTAGACAACGAAAGTCAGCGTGTTCATGAGGTAGACAACGAAAGGCAGCGTGTTCGTGAGATAGACAACGAAAGTAAGCGTGTTCGTGAGATAGACAACGAAACCAACTTAATATGGGCAAAATCCTGAAGACGCGCAGGCATTGCTCACTTTTGTCAGTTTGTCACCAATAGTCATTTTTTTTCGTTGTCTATGCACGAAATTTCTGTCCAGGAATAATTTAGTCAGTTTGGGAGGCCTGAGAGCAAATTTGGGGGCTCAATAGCAATTTTCATATTATTCAAATAGAGTGTATGGGTGAGTGTGAATGTACGAATTCAAATATGAGTCCTGCTATTTATTACCGAGGAATTGGCACACGAAACAGAAGAATAACACTTGGTCTATGCTAAATAATAGGACTTGCAGTTACACTTTGTTTTTTAAGAGAAATCATGGGGTAATGAGTTTTATAATGAAGGGTGGATATTCTTTCTTCTCTTTCTTATTTTCAAATACTACCATGTGATTTCGTGTGTGGATGAGTGTGAATGTACGAGTTTTGTAACAACCACGCTACATACTCCCTTCGTACCAATTTATTTGAGCCATTTAGAATATATGCATTATTCATGTATTTTGTTTTGACCATATTTTTTTCTCAATAAATAAATATAAATATTAGCATATAAGATGTCGTTGGATTCATCTCGATGATTATTTTTAAAATATCAAATTTTTATAATTTTTACTATTATACAATTAAAAATATTAATCGTTAAAGTTGTGCATCGATATTCATGCTGAAGTCAACTGGCTCAAATAAATTGGGACGGAGGGAGTAATAGAAGTACTTGGCAATCAAATTGGACAGCTCAAATGAAATACTAGTAAGAAACATAGGGGTATTTAGTTTGGCAATTTGCAAAACTAAAATTTTCGAGGGAACTAAACGTCGTGTGAAATTAAAGGTTTGATTATTATTATTATTATTATTATTATTATTATTGGGTTATGATGATATCGATATCAAATTTTTATTGCTTTTAGTGATAATTCAACGGAATTTTTTTTTAAGGTTAACAGATTTTTACCCCCTGTACAGTAGGTAAATTTTGCATTACTCTCTTATAATTCTTGTTTTTGATATTACTTCTGCAATGTTTTTTTTCCGCAGTTCATTTTACCCACAGGGGTAAAATAAAACAACATTACAGAGAGTGCAATGAAGTGCAAAACAAATAAAAACACATTGTAAGGGGTAATATAAAAAAAAATTATAAGGAATAACGCAAAACTCGTCTACTTTCCAAGAGGTAAAAGCCTATTAACTTTTTTTTTATTACATATGAGCAAGAAATAAAATCTTTAAGCACATGCATGTTTAAAAAAATTAAAAGTCTTACCCAAGGTTGTCAAAACCGGACGGGACCGGCTTGTCAGACCGTGAACTGGTGATGTATCCGGTCCGGTTAGACATGAAAACCGGCCTGTACGCGAATCGGTAAAAAACCGGTCGAACCGGTCCTGAATCGGAAAAACCCGGTGAACCGGCCGGTCCAGACGGTTCGATGGTTCCGTTTTGTTTTTTTAAAAAAGAGGTCAAAACAACGCCGTTTCATATATATTAAAAAAAAACCAAACGATGTTATGGTATTATTTTGTGTTATTGGACTTAGTTATTATGTAATTTTTAATTTAGTTTGAATTGGAAATTTTATGTCTAATATACTAAAATTTTAATTTTATATTAATTTTATGACATTTCATCTTTTCATGTGTAAAAATAGAAAATATTAAGTCATTATTTATTTATAAATTAATTAAAATATATATTTTATCTTATGTAACCAAAAAAAATAATTAAAATATATATTTAATTAAAAACGGTCTGACCAGTCCGACCTCGATCCGACCAATTGAACCTTGAACCAATAAGCTAACCGATTTAATCACCGGTCCGGTTCTAAAAAGCTTGATCTTACCCATTAATTCTTCATTGCAGATCTTATTGTAATTCACTCTTATTGTAATTGGTGAATTTTTCAGCATGTGTGGTTAGTTTTTGTCCTTGTTGTCGGGTTTTGGTGTAGCAAAGGATACATAGGGTGTGAGCTGACATTAAGTTTGGCTCTTTGGATTAGTGTTATTTGGTAAGTTGTTGATTGTCATAACTCATAAGCCTTTCTTGTATAAAATTGTATTTTTTAACTTTATTATATTTTTTTTATGCAAATCAAATATAATAATATATTTTCTAACCCAACCCGTGGTAAATCAGATCCATTTGTTATTTTAGTATATTTTCAACCACAATAAATATAATAATATTAATGGGAGACTTGGCATCATTGACTTGCAAAATTTTGTGGACATTTATTATCAACAACCGTAATAAATTGCATAAAAAAAAAACCACAGTCTAGAATAAAATTAGAGTATAATAATATTAAGGGATATGCTAACTAGTTTTTCGGAACATTAGTTAAGAAACTTAAAAGTAAATTTATTTGTCTAAGTAGTAAGAACATTTTCTTATATTTAGTCACTTTACTTGAAACGACTTTAATGTTTGTCTCTCACCTGATTCCTCAAAAATGTCTTATACTTGAAGAGTACTATCAACCCCCGTAATAAAGTATCCTAAAAAGAAGACCAGGGAAAATGATGCACATTTTATTTTGTTAAATAAAGTTGACTTGAATATTGACCTGTTACAAATTAAAAACGGGTGTCTGTGGTACCAAGAAGAGAAGAGAACTTGTTGTTGCCCCCTCTCCTTCTCTCTTTCTCTCGAAAATTTTCCAACTATGAGTTGCAATAAGCTTATAAGTTTTACTTTTCAGAAATTAAGTAAAAGACGATTTCATGGCACTGCCCAAATAAACCCAAAATATTGGAGAGGTCTTGTTGAAAAAGAGTTAGAAAAGGGAAACATTGAAGAAAAAAATGAGAGTGTATGCATATACAAGGTTCCACCAAACATGCTCAATGCTGAACCAAAAGCCTACGTACCAAACAACATCTCAATAGGTCCTTACCATTATGGATCACAACACTTGCAAGAAATGGAAACTCTCAAGAACAAGTTCTTTCATCGTCTTTTCGATCCAAAAGGTGCCAATGGAAGCAAATTAGAAGAGGCTTGTAAATTTCTTGAGAAAGAAGAAATTAATGCTAGAAGTTGTTACATGGGTGAGATCAAATTAAGCAGGGATGAGTTTCTAAAGATGATGTTGGTTGATGGTTCTTTCATCATTCAACTCTTGAGGGATTTATCAGATAACAATTTCAAACATGTTCCTTCTCTTAGTAGATGGATGTTACCAACCATTCGTCGCGAGTTAATCATGCTTGAAAACCAACTTCCTATGTTTGTTTTAACTAAATTGTTCGAGTTAACCGATAAAACAAATAGTCCTCAACCACAAATGAGTTTCTATAATCTTGCCTTCAAATTTTTCTACCAATTACTTCAATCCCAGTCACGAAAAACCCCTGAACTTCAGACGGCTTACAAGTTCAAAACTGAACATGTACTTGATCTTCTTAGACACAACATAAGACCGAAACTCATAGGCGAAGAGCTGAGAGGATGTCAGAGTCAAATGATTCATTCAATAACAGAACTGAAAGAAGGGGGTGTCAAAATTAAAGCTTGTGAGGATAGAGAATTGTTGGATATAAGCTTTGGGAAAAAATGGGGAATTATGATAAAGGAACTAACTGTGCCACCGGTGTACATCGGTGATCATAGAGGAACTGTTTTTCGTAACATAGTTGCGTTTGAGAAATGTCACAAGAGATGCAATCCAGACATGACAACATACCTGTTTTTCTTAAACGGGCTTATAAATTCAGCCGATGATGTTTCTGTTCTTCATTATAAAGGGATTGTTCACCATTCTTTAGGGAGTGATGAACATGTTGCAGAGTTAATCAACAACATAGCTAAGGAAATTGTTCCTGATATGAACGAGTCGTATTTGTACAAAGTTGTGAATGAGGCGAATGAGTATTTGAGTTGTTGGCGCTCGAGATTCAGGGCTTCGATAGTTCATAACTATTTAACAAGCTGGGCTGTTGGACTTTCAACTTTAGGGGCTCTTTTGGTTCTTTATTTTACATTCATACAAGCAATTTGTGGGTTCGCGGATGTGTACACAAAACTGGAGAAGGCTAACTTCAGTTCACTGGTCAGAGGTTTGCTTATTATTCCATTTCAGTACCCTCCACACTCTTCTACAGTATTCCATGATGACAGTAAAAAACCAGACCCTGGTTCTAGTTAATCGAAGAACTTGACCTTGATCGACCAATATACCTGTGATTAGACACAACCCTGGTTTTAATTTGCAATCTCGTCATGTTTTTATATTGAGTTGGATAATATATTTTTGTTATTACAAAAATAAATGTATTGTTATTTATAGTCATTAGCTGTAGCTAGATTCAGGATTCTATAATCACAGACACACTATATTGGATCCTGCTTTGAGCAGCCTTGATCTATGGCATTAGCTGTGAATTGAATCTTCTTGGTAGCTGCCTGCTGTGTGGTTTATTACCTTCGATCAGTATCCAGTGTTCCACTAAATTATTATTAAACATATAAACTAGGGACTATGAACTAGGGGTGTTCATGGTTCATGAACTGAGTGCAGTTCCAAACCATATTAATGAACTGAACTGAAGTGAACTAGGGACTATTAATAGTATGAACCGAAGCATTGCCTAGATACGGAACATTAGCTGGTAGGCGTATCGGTTCGGAATACAACATTTTTAGAAAATTTAAGATACATATGTTATAATGTTAATATAAAATATCAGAAAATTATTTTCAATCCCTAATATTTTTTTTTCCTGTATTGATCATCCCAAAGCAACAATATTAAAATGGATACGGATAGTTAGTTAGTTACGTGTTAACCATTTTAGAAGTACCCATTTCAGCTCCAATACAAATTATTTTTCATGTGTCAGACTTTAGAATTTCATGTAAATCACAAAGATTTATAGACACTCCATCATTAATCTTAAGATCAGATCGGCTTCACGATTGAATGAAGTAATTCAAAGTTCAAACAACTAAAAAGGACAATCAAAATGCACACACAAAATCAGAAACATCCACTAGGATTGAGGAGTTTACCTACCTGTGGCATCAAAGCTGGCTCACTGATAAATTAGTTTGGACTGATAGTGAAGAGAAATGTAACAAAATCATACATAAGAAATAGAGGTACCTGATAATATTGTTGGTCCTCGTAGAGTTTTTTTTTTTTTTTTTTTTTTTTTTTTTTTTTTTTTTTTTTTACGTAAATGTGCTTATTAATCAAAATGTGTTTAATACATTGTGGTATATCAACCAAAATTTGGGGACTAGTTAAATTTGTGGTCGCCTTAGCTAAACTATGAGCAACCTCATTTGCTTATTGTCTAACAAACTCAACACGAGAGTTATTATAAAATTGAGAAAAGAGAGTCTTACAATGCGTGATTATATTACCGAATTCAGTAGCATCTTGTGTACGTGTGTATAAAACTTGTCTACTACTTTCTTTCAATCGAACTCAAAATTAACCGGTCCCAAATTTAACTCGTGAACCCAAGAGTAGAGAGTAAGGCAAGAGTTTTTTCAATACTAGACTTTGATCCGTGCGTTGCACGGATTTAGTTCAACAATAGATATATGATTTAAATTTTTATAATAAAAATTGTAAATAAAAAAATAAAATGAAATTTAAACATAAATATATTGAAATTTAAAACAGAAAGTACAAATGAGCAATAAAATGGTTATTTGACAAACCACGTAAAAACATTGGTGACATTCTTATGGTCTTAGTCACATAGGAAAAGAAGAGAAATCATAATAAAATGCTTCAAGTGAAACAAATCTGCATACGTATAACATGAATTTTTCAGTGAACATTTATAAACCATATGTGATTGGTGATAACATCATAGAATTGTTAAGTCATGAGTAGGATAAAGAAGGAGTAAGATTAAGATAATAGTCTGATACACAAAAAAGATTAAGTTATAGTTTATAAGAATAAACTTAACATGGAAAATCAACCAAATTAGGTTATAGTTTATGTAACTAATATAATAAACTTTTGCAATTTATCAAGAACCGGATGATAACCACTAAATGTTATTCATGCAAAAGTCTTGATCATTTATCAATTCAATATGGCAAACACATAATCATTAACTTTAACAAACATAAATTGTTGCAATATAACCAAAAACATGTGTTGAAGAGATATTTTATGTAAGAAAAAATTCAGCATACATATAAAACATAGTGGCTAATTAACCATCACTCAAACACGTTACACCATAAACTTACAACGACAAAACCAACACAATATATCCCAATAACATTTATCAAACCTATAAAAAATAAATATAATCATAAAACTAAATCGTGTGTACTTACCATTAGACAAATTCAAGAACACTAAGAAAAACTTCAATTCAAAAGTTCAACACCTACAAAAATTAAAATACAACGCAGATAAAAAAACACGTTACACATGAATAAAAGTTCAATCTTTGAACAAAAAACAACTAAAGAGAATGCAAGAAGGAGGATGAGAAAGAGTGAAGAGAAAAGAAAGAGAGAAAGAAGTTTTTTCCCACATAGTGAAATGAGAGAGAGAGAGAGAGAGAGAGAGAGAGAGAGAGAGAGAGAGAGAAATTCTATTGTGATAATTGTCACTTACCATTAGATAAATTCAAGAACACCAAGAAAAACTTCACTTCAAAAGTTTAACACCTACAAAAAAAAAATACAATCCAGATAAAAAAACATGTTATACATGAATAAAAATTCAATCTTTGAACAAAAAACAACCAAAGAGAATGCAAGAAGAAAGATGAGAAAGAGTGAAGACAAAAGAAAGAGAGAAATAAGTTTATTTTTCAACATAGAGTGAAATGAGAGAAAGAGAGAGAATTATAGAAATTAAGTTAGATGGAAGAGAGAGATACCAAATATTTAGGGAAATACGAAAAACTTCAATTCAAAAGTTCAACACCTACAAAAATTAAAATACAACGCAGATAAAAAAAACACGTTACACATGAATAAAAGTTCAATCTTTGAACAAAAAACAACTAAAGAGAATGCAAGAAGGAGGATGAGAAAGAGTGAAGAGAAAAGAAAGAGAGAAAGAAGTTTTTTCCCACATAGTGAAATGAGAGAGAGAGAGAGAGATGGAAGAGAGAAATTCTATTGTGATAATTGTCACTTACCATTAGATAAATTCAAGAACACCAAGAAAAACTTCACTTCAAAAGTTTAACACCTACAAAAAAAAAAATACAATCCAGATAAAAAAACATGTTATACATGAATAAAAATTCAATCTTTGAACAAAAAACAACCAAAGAGAATGCAAGAAGAAAGATGAGAAAGAGTGAAGACAAAAGAAAGAGAGAAATAAGTTTATTTTTCAACAGAGAGTGAAATGAGAGAAAGAGAGAGAATTATAGAAATTAAGTTAGATGGAAGAGAGAGATACCAAATATTTAGGGAAATACACTAACTAATAAATACAATTTCTAAAAATAAGAAACAGGTGCATTAATAATGATTTGCATATCACAATTTTCATAGATTTGTGTTTTTAAAAAATGGCAACTATTAATTGTGATGTTTAGGAGGGAAATTAGTTGCAAATTAGGGTTTCTTAATCACTTGCAAAACCTTAGTTTTATTATAATAAAGATAAAGATAAAGATAAAGATAAAGATTATAATAAAGATAAAGATAAAGATAAAGATTAAGATTAAGATTAAGATTAAGATTAAGATAAGATAAAATTAAGATAGGCAGCAATACAAATAAAAATAGCCAATATAATATCATGATATAATAACCATTAAAATTATATAGAAATAGAAATCACCCAAAGTAGGATAACAATTGCTATACTAACAAACTACTAAACATTATGAAAAACATCTTTATAAACTACATTTTCAGTTGTATTTGAGTCGTCGCATATATCGTCGGTTATTAACATCTTTAACCCTTTCCTCGGTGCTTCTTCCTCTTCTCTTTCATGGTACTATATTGTCTAGAGAGAGGGTGTGCAGATTGATGCCGATCAAAAATTGGATTGAGATGTAGATACGGAGGATTTGGATCCTCTCCAATTTTCTCTCTAATGTGATCCTAACCATTCATTTGTTTATTTTCTCTCTCTTGTTAAGTATTATTTTATTCTTTATAATTTAACAATCATTGGATTAAGAAAAGGAGAGAAAACATTGGAGAGAAAATTGAAAAGGATCCAAATCCAGATACGGAAGAAGGAAGGTATTGAGGGAGAGGATAAAAAAAAATTATTTAGGTGAGCATTTAATAATATTTTATTTTCAATGCATAAAAACTAATGAAGGCTTTTGTAAAAACAAAAACTAATAAAGGCCAATTCAAAATTCAAATTGAGGAACATTTAATATGTGGCGGGCCATAGTAATTAATTAATATGTGGTTGAAAGACTAAGAGAAAGATTAGGAGGAAAAAAATTAGGGTTAACATGAAGCAAAATCTTACTTTTATTATAATTAAGATTAAGATTAAAATTAAAATTAAAATTAAGATTAAGATGAACTGCAAACACAAGGGTAAATACCTAGCCATAACAAAGGCTCCAAGGTCGTCTCTAATGCATATGTCAATTCCCACTTCATTATATTGAAATGAGAAATAAGCATCTACATTACATTTAAAACGTCATGTGGCAGGCTTGGTCCATCTTATAACTTGCAATACATTCTAATTTGAAGAAACAAAACCTCTTTTGGCTTCATGAACTAGTTTCCACTTCTGCAATAAAATAATAGCTCTCATATACAAGTTTTGAGCATCAATTATATTATTCCTTTGTTTCCATATACTCATAGAGATGTAGAGAGAAACCCCGGGAATTTGTTTTCTAAATCAAAAACTTCCAACATAAATATACACAATCCTGTTACTCCTAAAATTGAATAACATAATCAATTTTTTATAAACAGGAACATGGTGGAAGAGAGGTTCAGATACCATCTTAGAAATGAGTTTTGGGTCTAACTCATTCTCACAAAACCAGCTTGTAAGGTGAGAATTGCCTCTTATTTATAAAATCTTATTAAGGCCATTTCATATTCGATGTGGGACTAACATTTTCCCTTCTCAATATCCACAACCTGAGAACTTTCATCCTTAGCAAGTATGTTTTACCAGACAAGACAACTATTGCTAACATTATAATGTTTAATTTCATTTGCATCTATATATAAACTTATAATCAACATCTTCATCTAGCAACCACCAGTCACCACGACTTATATCCGTTACTAATTTTAAGATTACCTTCAAGCAAACCAATAACTTCAAAATAACTCCACCTATCAGAATCTTACCCTTTCACACTGACCTCCATGATGAAATGTAACATAAAAATTCATAATCCAACGGTAAATTTTTTAAAATTCATATTTGTTCTAACGTTATTCATGACCAGGGCCGGCTCCGAGTCTTTGGAGGCCATATACAAATAAAAAATGTGACCCTTTTTTAAAATTATTAATATATAAAAATATCGAGATCTTTGTTTTTAGGAGGTTCGATGCCACGGCACATGTTGCACATGTATCCGGGTCGGGCCTGTTCATGACTTGTGCACCGTGGGAAGACTAACTTAATGAAGTCTTTTATGTTAGCCAAGTCATATTTACCTTTGCTTAAAATTGTTTGTTAAGTCAACGATAAAACTTAACAACTCAACTGCTTGTTAAGTTGTCTGATGTTAAGTTGGAAATGGAACCGACTTAAAAAGTATTTTTAACCGACTTAAAAAATACCCTAAGATAAAATGAAAAGCAACAAATGGTCAAGGCTCATGGATCATGCCAGTTTTCTGTGTATGATACAAGAATCTTTGTTTTCCAAAAAATTGCAACAATATAGGAATAAACATTTATATTACATTAATTTATTGATCAAACTCTATAAAATTTCTACAGTCAACAAAACAAAAAAAATTCTTTGAAAATGTCTTTATATTAAACAAATTTAAATGATGGAATCATCTGATAAACATAAATTTATCTAAACGTCAGCTACATTTCCCCTCTACAAAGTCAACCATTAATTTCATATTTTATAAAATCTAAAAATTTAAAAAGTGAATTAGGCTTAAGAGTTAAGACATAGCATTTAGCTCTTTGGAGGCTGTGTTGTTTTGTTTTGTTTTTCCTTTTGAAATTGATTGCAATAATTAAGAGACATCTAATGACTGAGAATATGAAGAGAAGCAACTTTGAAGTGTTGGGAATGTGTTGTGCTTCAGAAGCAACACTTGTTGAAAGAATTTTGAAGCCTCTTGATGGAGTCAAAGTTGTCTCAGTGATTGTTCCTACAAGAACAGTTACTGTTGTACATGATGTTCTTCTTATCTCTCAATCACAAATAGGTTAATTCTATGTTTTTTTATACCCTCTAAATATACAACATGATTTATCTATTATTAGGATATCTAAAATGATTAGGAGAGTGAAGTTGACTTTTTCATGGGATGGATCATAACTTCCTCTGTTTTTTGGATTTATGTGTGGTGTTAATTACTACTACTTCCGGTCCTTTTATATGAAATAATTGACTTTTATATTCATTGAATAACTTTTATTTAATAAATCTTATCCGCCACATGCATCGGTTATTTAATAAATCTAAAAGGTGAATTATTTTCTATAAAATGACTTTTGTTTTAATGTTATTATAAGATATTAAAATTGTTATTCTTATTTCTCTTGTGAGTTAACTAATTATGTGGGGTGATTTTTGTTTTTGAAATTTTTTAAGGTATTTTTGGATGAAAAATTTTGGGGTGGAGAGAGGAGAATTATTTTTCTTTTCTAAATAAAGGAAACTATAAAATGTTTCTAAAACTAAATTAACTACAATTTAAATATATGATTATCTACCATGTTTACCAATATATAGACTTAGTCGTCCAAAATGTTTCGAAATTCTCAATCGAATCATAACCTAAAGGGGTATGTACATAATATAAGCATAAAATTAAGGGTGGAATAGTACTTACCCTTGCAATGTTACTGAATTTCGGATTACTAATAAAAAAATTTCAATTACTCATGTAATGTTAATATTCCGTCCTTTTAGCCCCTCATTTAATAAAATGAAGTGGCAAAACCATAGATTCTTATAGGATATGTAAGTGTAAAATTAATTTACAGAATTGATTTACAACTAGAATCTCATGATCTTTTAACTATGTGATTGTTTCAGCTGCTGCACTAAATATTGCAAGGCTTGAAGCTAGTTATAGACCACAAGGAGAGACAAATAATGAAAAGAAATGGCCAGACATACTTACAATGTCATGTGGATTGTTACTTGCACTTTCATTTTTGAAGTATATATATCCTCCTTTGGGGTGGTTGGCTCTTGGTTCTGTTGCCATTGGATTCCCTAAAGTTCTATTAAGGGCTATAGCTTCCATTAGAGCTCTTACTCTTAATATCAACATTTTGGTTATCTTGGCAGGTAACACTTTCTAAAAATGGTTGATACTTTGATTTAAATTATATATTGTACAAAAAAACCACTATTTAGGGACTATTTTAGTGATTGAATTATTTCAGTCTGTCTAAGAACACCAATTTAGCGATCAAATTTTGTAATTTGCCGCTTGATAAGTTTGTCACTGATTTAGAGACATAATCGTGAAATGCCGCTAAACCACTAGTCGTTAATGTTAGCAACCTATTTGGTGACAAATTTAACATTTACCTGTTGTGTATAATCCATAACTGAATGTTTTTGATTAGTTAGAACTATAAACCGTGTGTGGTAAGGTAGTTAGAGTAACAGATGTTAGTTACTTGGCATGCAAGTCATTGCTATAAATACATGTTGTAATCACCTGCACAGTTATGCCACGCACATGCTGCTCACCTGCGCCTACAATTTCGTCCATAAATCGGTCGCAATACGACATTTTTTCGTACACTGAGTAACAAGGGATAATAGTCATGTGTGATGTATAACAAAACCATGTTTGCATGTGTAAAGTATGAATATGATTGAATGTTCTGTTTATGTCTCTTGATTTATATGTTGCAGTATGTGGTACTGTTGCTATACAAGATTTTACTGATGGTGGAGTCATCATCTTTCTGTTCTCCATTGCTCAGTGGCTTGAGACAAGGGCAACTCACAAGGTTTTGCAATAACATTTCGCTCTTTCTCGTTGATTAATTAATACAAAATTTTATCTCTGAAATGTAATCTTTCTTTTTACTATATTAATGCACAAGGTTTAATGTGCATAGTTATGTTTAGTAAATATTGCCAATGACGACTAGTGCACGAGAGGTTCTAAATTGCAGTTTCTGTTGCGGTTACACTGGAAATCATTAATATTATGGCAATATATCGCCAAATGCGGCTGATAAGGTTGTGATACCGGTGTAAAACTCGAAAACCATTTATATTTTGTATGTAGTTGCAGACTGCAATTTAGAACTATGCCGAGTAATACAAACATGCTACAAGAAAACATATGACATATTTGAGTTTCAAGTTCTCTTTAACAAACATGGAAAATACTTTCTTGCATTATATTTTATTAATAGGCAATGGTTGCAATGTCCTCTTTAACAAACATGGCTCCTCAAATGGCTATTATTGCTGAGACCGGCGAACGAGTTGATGTCAATGATGTTAAGATCAACACCGTCCTTGCAGTCAAGACCGGTGATGCTGTTCCTCTTGATGGAATTGTGGTGGAAGGAAAATGTGAAGTTGATGAAAAAATGTTAACAGGAGAATCATTCCCTGTCACAAAAGAATTAGATTCACTTGTTTGGGCTGGAACTATCAATATGAATGGTTAAGTATCTTGTTTTTCTTCTTCAGTAAATAGGAAATTTCCTTGTTGAAATCGTAACCATCGGTTAAATAAACCCCTAATTTTTACAAATTAGAAATTTCATCAATGAAATTATAACATGTCAATTAAAAAGCCTGTCGACATGACACATTAAACGAAGATATTTCTGTTAACATCGACTTCACATCACTGCCCATGTTTCCAAAGACAAAATGGCCTATTACCATAACAAAAATCAGTAGAAAATCACATCAAGTGATGTGGAGACGTGACACTTCCCTCTCTAGAGACATTTCAGCGATATGAAATTGACTCGTACGTCAAGTGTCATATCTTCATTTAATATGTCGTACCTTGCTTCTACTAGTTCAACTTAACAGACGTTTTTATTGACATGTTGCAATTTCAGAATCAAAATTGCTAATTCATAAAAGTCAATGACTAATTTGATGATGACTACAATTTTAGGGATGAAATTTCCTATCACTCAATTTTCCCTCTCCTTAAACATTACCTATCCTATTGTGGTCAAAAAAAAAAAAACATTACCTATCATATAATAATTTTTGGTACATACCATTTCAGGTTATATAAGTGTAAGAACAACAGTGTTGGCAAAAGACACAGTAGTGGCAAAAATGTCAAGACTTGTTGAAGAAGCTTCTAGCAGAAAATCTCAAGCACAAAGATTCATAGATAATTTTGCAAAGTACTATATTCCTGGTATGTATCATGTACATTACCTTCTTCTTGAAGAAATGGAGAGAATCACTTTTCACTAATTTGCTTTCATTATCAAATTTTGATCCTTGAATTTATAAATATGCCAGTGAACTACATTATCTTATTAATTGTTGGTAAGTCCACCTTAAAGCCGGTAATAGTGTGGCACAGAAGAAGTGTGATGGTGAGGCCGTGAGGCTTACATGTCCTCGTTTCAAAACCATGATTTGTATTTCGTAATCATGTTACTGGTGCGAAGTATCCACTAACTTTGCCGATAACTAATCTCCACTGGAAAATCTGACTGACCACCTTTAGTAGGATCTTCCCTCCCAACCATATCTCTTAGATCCACGGGACTTGAACCTGACACCCTGTCTAAGAGATCCGAGTCCAATTTCACCCAAGGACCAATGTAATGTTATTAGAACCAGGATCTGATGCCTTATAAGAATAAAAAAATCTTGATATTATTGAAAAGGTTAAACTTTTGATAATTATTTTTTTGTATGTTATTTGCAATTTAAAATCGAAGATGATTTTTTTTTTTTATAAAAAAAAAAATTGTATTTAGTTTTTTTTTTTTTTTAATCAAGAGGCAACTTTTAAAATTTGCATATGGCCTCTAAAAATTCGGGACCAGCCCTACATATAGATTAAGCTCTAACTAATGAGTTTGGTTAATTATCTAATAATTACATGTATTATAATTTACAACATTAATATTTGCATTCTGTTTATGTTGTATTGCAGTGGTTGTGTTGATTTCAGCTAGCATTGCAGTGGTTCCAGCAGCATTAAATGTTCCTGATATTGAGCCATGGTTTCATTTAGCACTTGTGGTTTTATTGAGTGGATGCCCTTGTGCTCTTATCCTCTCCACACCTGTTGCAATTTTTTGTGCTCTCACAAAAGCTGCAATAAGTGGATTACTATTGAAAGGTGGAGATTATCTTGAAACACTTTCCAGAATTAAGACAGTGGCATTTGATAAAACAGGTACCATTACAAGAGGAGAGTTCATTGTAACAGATTTTAGTGCTGCAGATGAAATCAACAATGAAACATTATTGTATTGGTATGTCTTTTATTTATTTATTGAACATAAAAATAGCGTGTTTGGATACGACATTTAATTAAGCGCTTATATCATATAAGTGCTTAAATATAAGATATTCCTATAACAACAGATAAAATTTCATATACTTCCTCTATCCTTAATTATAAGTAAAAATTTACTTTTCAGATTTATTGAATAATTGATGTATTTGGTATTAGACCAAATTCACCAGTTATTCAATGAATATGAAAAGTTGACTTTCATAAGCTATTTTCGGGAGCTTAAAGAAATAAGCTAGCTTATAGACATGTCATATCTTGTCTCCATTATCTCTCTCAAACAGTCTCTCAAGTGTTTATGCCGGTAAATAAACTAAAATAAATCAATACAATTACAAAGACGAGGCTTTGTGTATGGGGATCTATTTGTAATTCTTTGAAGATCAACTTAATTAAGCTAATGAAAATTTTGTAGGATTTCAAGTATTGAGAGTAAATCAAGTCATCCAGTGGCAGGTGCCTTAGTGGAATATGCAATGTTGCATTCTATCAAACCAGTCCCAGAAAATGTGGAGAATTTTCAAAATTTTCCAGGGGAGGGAATTTCTGGTACAATTGATGGTAGGGAAATCTATATAGGCAACAAGAGAATTGGTGTTAGAGCTGGCTGCAAAAAAGGTGATTATAATCAAAACTTAATTCTTCAAGGATTTCTAATTTATTTTTGGCTTTCACCATCAGTTTAATCTGGTTCGGGAGTCAGTTCTGACATCAAGTGGTTTAAGCTCCCTTTCGATCGTAGTTGTGGGGGATCGAACTGTGGTCCTCCCTACCTTAAAATAAGGTAAATTGCAATTTTGGCTGCATAACTTTCACAAATTTGCGGTTTTGGCCCCCTAACTTTTATAATAGCATTTTTGGCTCTTAACTTTAGCCCCTTTTGCAAAAGGCTGACCTCTCACTGATTTTGGGCACATGTGGACATTGACTCATACGCCACGAAAAATCGCAAATTTGTAAAAGTTAGGAGAACAAAAGCACAATTAATCTTTAGAAAATCCAAATATTTGTTTCCATCTCTTTTTTGTCATAATCCTCTCCGGTTTCTAATGGAAGAGAATCCGATAATTCGGAGTTCGGCCTGAACGTATCTATCTTAATATGTGCTTCGCTGGTCATGTTTATATGTTTATAATTTCATTTGATAGTTTCTAATTATGTACTATAATTGAATTATTTTACGATATTTATAGATGATTGTGATGTACAATTTCAAGCACATGAAATTACCTCCAAGAAACAATACTGTGGAGAAACTATAGTTGGAGTTTTCAGCCTAGTTGATGCTTGTAGATCAGGTGCTTTAGAAGCAATGGAAGAGTTAAAGTTATTAGGTGTGAGATCAGTCATGCTCACAGGAGATAGCTCTCAGGTTGCTATGTATGTTCAGAGTCAGGTATGGTCACTATAATCTATTATCAATTTAATCAATAACTATCATACAGTTCTGTTTTTCAAATACTCTTTTGTCATTTCCCTTTCAAGTTTGGCTCTTTGTTGTTTCTTGCTATGTGCTAATAATTGTGAACTTAGATTCCTTTTGTGGGTCCATCTATAAAAAAAATAATATATAGAAAAAACAATTACTATGTACTAGAGTGTCGATATTGAGTATAAAGTCTCGCATTGAATGCAACTAATACAAAATAATGAACTCGCACTTTGGAGGGAGATAATTAAAGTGTCAACTAGTCTCACGTAGAATGTGGCAAGTGAACACATGATATAATGTCATAATTAATGTTTTAGGAGAAAATATCATGTCAATACCCCGGGTTTGGTTGCTCTAAGACGTGGATCCTTTTGTGACAAAAAATATGATGGTTTTGGATGTATAATGTAGACAATTCTAAAACTGATTACACGCATGAAGTCTTTATACACTCAAAATTATAATAATAGAACTCTCCACTCCATTTCATTTGAAAAAATGGAGAGAATTTCTTTGTTTTTTACTCCATTCGTCTCAAAAATGAGTAACCTAGTTTGACGATGTGAGCTATTCATGACTATATTTTTCTCTATAAACAAATATTATCATATAAGATATTGGATTTGTTTCGTTGAATAATTTCAAAATATCATCTTTGTATAATTTTTACTATTATATAGACTTAAAAATATTAATAGTCAAAGTTATACATTGACATATGCGAAAGAGTCGCCTGAGTCATGAATAACTCATTGTGGAACAGAGGAAGTACTTATTATCTGTGGTTGAAACATGGTATAGTCAAAGTGTTATTCTATAGTCTATCTTGCCAAAAAATCTTCTGACAATTGTGCTGCTGCATTTTTAACTTATTCTTTTCAGCTAAACAATGCAATAGACATTGTTCATGCAGAGCTTCTACCTCATGAAAAGGCACAAATCATTGAGAATTTCAAGAAAGAAGGGCCAATAGCCATGATAGGAGATGGCATTAATGATGCACCTGCATTAGCTACAGCAGACATAGGCATCTCAATGGGAATTTCTGGTACAGCTCTTGCAAACGAGACAAGTAACGCGATTCTCATGTCAAATGACATCCGAAAAGTGCCCGAAGCAATTCGTTTAGCAAGAAAAACAACTCGAAAACTCAAAGAGAATGTTGTTATTTCGGTTGGATTCAAATGTGCCATACTTGCATTGGCAATTGCAGGATATCCATTGGTTTGGCTTGCAGTTTTGACTGATGTTGGAACTTGTTTACTTGTGATTCTCAATAGCATGTTGATTTTACAAGAGAATCATAAATATGATGAAAAAGAATCAACAAAGTCTAGATATGGTGATTTTTTGAAAAATAAGACTAAACCATTACTTAACAAGCAAAGTAATGTTGATGAGGAAAAAGGGTTGATTAGTAATGAAGAGTGTGGTAAAGGGTGTTGTAAAAATGTCAGTCATCATGTGGAAACTACAACATCAAGCATAGATGAATCTGTTGGAGTTTCAAAGTTGAGATTACTTAAGGGAAATGATAATGGAAACTTTATGTTTGTTGAAGTTCATGTTGTGAAACCTTGCAATGATTTTGTTTAGAAATAATCAAAATGTGTGATGAGTCCTTTTGGGTACGGTTTAGGTATAATCTTGTAAATTGGACGGTAGTATTTAAACCTAAATTGTAATCTATTATAAAAAATCTGAAAAATTAAAAATGATGGCGGTCACTCTACATTAATAGATATAGGCACAATTGGTTAAACTGGTGATCAAATCTTGTGTATTTTGTGTGCGTATTTGTTATCTATTTTCTTTTGAACCACGGTTGGTGTTTTAATAAGTCCTCGTGCAGAACAGTGAGGGCTATTGGGTACGGTTTATGAATAATCTTGTAAATTGAATTGTAGTATTGAAACTTAAGTTGTAATCTATTATCCAAAATTTGAAAAATAAATAATGATGGCGGTCACTCTATATACAGTGGCGGAGATATAGGCACAAAGATGAATCGTTTGGAGTTTCAAAGTTGATATTACTCAAGGGAAATGATAATGGAAACTTTATTTTTGTTGAAGTTCATGTTGTGATAGCTTGCAATCAGGGACGGAGAGAGGTAGAAGGTTGTGTGGGGCTGTGGGCACATGCCTGCACAACCCTTTGAGAATTTTTTTTATATTACTAGTATACTAGTTAAGTGTTTGATATTATAATTAGTTTTTTTTTTTTTTTCACCACCAGTTGAATCTGGTTCGGGGGTTAATTCTGGCATTATAATTAGTTTTGCTTTCACCTATTACTAATTCAAAATAAGTTCAATTCAACCCATCATAGATACCACACATGTTACATATAAAAGGGAATTATATATTTTCTTTCTCAATTCTCGATAAAAATGCCATCCATATTTTAATAAACCAACAAATTAGTCCATAATTTTGTAAGAATGCTTTTAAATATGTCTTAGGAATTATTGATATTTTAAAAAAGGTCTTCGGATCTATAACAATATTCTCCTTATACTTCACCATTTATTATCAATTAGATCTCAATATTTTAATAATTTACTATCAATTAACGGCCAAATGGGCACGTTCCGTGTCCGTTTGTGTGATCGACAGACTCTATTGTGCTAATGTAGATAACTACTTAACATTTTTCTTCGTTGTGGTTAATTATTAACAAACAAAAAAAAAATCTTTTTTTTTTACTAAAACAAACTTTTGTATGAAAGTTATTTGAATTCGTGTAAAAATAAATAAAATTGAATAGAATGAAAGGCAAAAGTGGCAATAAAAAAAGTTTACACGAAAATTATTCTCTTTATATATTGGTATATATGTGGTCTCTCTATTTAACTATATATTATCAGTTTAGTCTATGAGATACTCTTTAAAAGATAAAGATGAATACAATTTGAAAGAGTGAGGAACCTTTATAAAATATTAATAATCTCAAACACCTACTTGAGAGCACCTTACAAATTAAGTCAAAGACAAATTTATTTATTATTGTAATAAGAGTTAACATACTCCATATATAAAGTCTAATAATATATAAAGGGTTTGTCTAACATGTGCAATATTCCAATAGAATATTTCTACATTTATCTGGTACATGTGAACATTTTCCTATAAAAAATTCTAATAATAAGCAATGACATTTTTTTTCAAAAGAAAATAAAGTTCACAATACTCATCAACTTTTAATCCTTAAGCACTTGATGACTATAAAATTGGAACCATTTATAAAGAAAATAAAATAAAAAGTATATATTTTATTCTAAAAATTTATGTATTTGATGCCTCCACTATTGAAAATTTCTGGCTCCATCACTGCTTGCAATGATTTTGATTAGAAACAATCAAAACGTGTGATGAGTCCTATTAGATACGCTTTATGGATAATCTTATAAATTGAACCGTGGTATTTAAACTCAAGTTGTAATCTATTAACCAAAATTTGAAAAATAAAGAATGATGGCAGCCACTCTACATCAAAGATATAAGCACAATTGGTTAGGCTCTGCAATCGAATCTTATGTTTTGTTTACGTGTTTCGAAACCACTTTTTTCGATCCTTTTTATAAGAGAAAAATTTTATTTATAAAAATTCATATATTTGGTCTATATTAGTAACCTAATATATCAATTTTTATTGACTCAATTATCTCTTAATCAAATGCATTATTTTCTTTTGAACACGGCTTGGTGTTTTAAAAAGTTCAACAGAGAATGGCTATGATTTTGGTGCTGGATATGTTTTGGATACAAGATGCTACTATTATTGCTACATTGGAATCTGATGTCCAATGGGACAAATGTATTGATGTTTCAAGGACAAGTGGGATTACTGAGTGTTGCAAGAATAGATGCTGTAGGGACCGTCTTGTGTTTTGGAGTATATCCGCAGCTTTGTGACAGCCAGAAATTATTACTGAATAATTGAAGCTTCATTGGCAAGTGGAAAAAATGTTCAAACTAATTATTGAAATTGATAATATGTTAAATGTTGTACATAAATTTATTTTTTTTACTAAGTTGTACATAAATTGTTAACATGTTAAATGTTGTATAATGTTTTTTAAAGTCAAAATAATTTTTTTTGTGATACAACAAATTGTTGGGTTTATAGTTGATTTCACGATTTTTTGTCGATTTTAGGATTTGTAGTCGATTTTAGGGTTTAGGGGCGATTTTAGGGTTTATAGCCGATTTTAGAGTTTTTTTTACTGATTTTAGGGTTTAGGTCAGGTTTATAGTTGATTTTACTATTTTTGGTCGATTTTAGAATTTTCGGCCGATTTTAGGATTTATGTAGGGTTTGGTGCCGGTTTTAGGTTGTTTGATCGATTTTAGAGTTCATTTGGGTTTTGGGTCAATTTATATTTTCTATTGATTTTAGGGTTATGCTCGGATTTGGGGTTGATTTTAGGATTTTTAGCCATTTTTTTGTTTTTCGGCCGATTTGACGGTTTAGATCGGATTTAGAGTCGAATTTAAGTTTTTGACCGATTTTAGGATTTCGGGTCAATTTTAGGTTTTGGAACCGGTTAAGTAACTTAAATTATTTTTTTGTCAAAATCAATTCATAAAAAATATAAAATGTTCTTTTTTTAATAAACACCAATTCATATATTCAAACTGGTTCTGAACCAGTCATAAACTAAATTATAACTGTTTTTTAAAAGTTGTTCAGTTCAAAATTGAATTAAATGGTTCAGTTTAAAATATGATTCAATGCAATTCGAACTACAGTTTGATTCAATTAACTTAATTTTTGAAAACCCCTAAAACAATAGTTCAAATGTTGTATATAATGTTAAAATGTGAATTAAGACTAACTAAAAACTTCTTTGTAATGCATAAATTATCCCTAATTATAAGCAAATAAATACTATTATGCTTCATTTTATTTAATGTGAGATTCTTTAGTACAAAACCCATTGTGACTGGGACTAGACAGCTAGAGTAGGACTTAAGTGGCTCGATAGATACTCCCTTCGGTCCTTAATTTAAGAGAAAATTTATTTATTTTTATTTATTTATTGAGTTTTTAATGTATTTTGGTCATATTATAAACTAAATACATTAAAAATTCAATAATCTAAAAAGCAAACATTTTCTTATATTAAAAAGACAAATGGACCGATGGGACCCGAAACCCGCCCGCATAGTGAAAAAATAAATAAAAATATTTGGTCTACTATATTATTAATGTTGATGTTAGTGGAATGCATACATGTCATTTTTTCTTTTAAAAAATGCACCAATATACAATAATTATACAAGTATTAATTTTTTTCAAAGAGAAGTAATCAATGTATTTCAATTTACAATATAATTTTTTACTATCACAATAAAATAGTAGTAATAATGATTTAGTTTTTCCGCATAATTTAGATGAATCACTTCTTCCCCCCTTGTTTTCTCTTCTTCTTCATTATATATATATTTTTTTAAATATAAACTTTTTCTTCATGTTTTTTATTTTGCTGGTTTTATTTTTAAATTTTATTAATGAAATCGAATTAATCCGCCTACAAACCTGCAAACCGCATAATCTTAACCCGTCCAAATCGAAGGACGAAAATGAGCAAAAATAGATCTTTACATATGAACCGCATTTTGAGCTAAATGATTATTTTAAATCCGAACCCGTCCATATCCGTCCAATGTCCACCCCCTAGTTAAATGTCAAGATTGTTAACATTTGACTCAAATGATTAGTACTAGTACAAGCTTTATGACATGTGAGGAAATCAAAGTTTCAATTATTGCTGACAAAATCATTGTTGAGACAGTACTTTTCTTTGTCCAAATTATTAGGTTGATTCCCCTTAAAACATACTCCCTCCAGTCTCATATATAAGAAAAATTTTACTTTTTAGATTCATTGTAAAATGAATGAATCTAAACTATAATATTGTCTAAATACATTCATTTTACAATGAATCTAAAAAGTCAAATGTTTCTTATATATGAGACCGGAGGGAGTATGGTTAAAATCCAAAAGTGTCAAGGCTGATTCCCGAAGCTAGGGCTGGACAATCGGTCGGATTGGAACTGAAACGGGCCCAAATACTCCATCCGATTGAGCCCACGGTTGCAAACATATGATCCAATTTCGACTGTTTTGATCGTCGGTTTGCTCGGATTCGGATTCGCCGGTTTTTACGGATAAGCGGGTGGGTTGAAACGGTACCAGTGAATGAAAAAAACTCAACTTTGACTAAGATAAATTCCAAAGCTACACACAGAAAATTCATAAATTCACAGTTGTTGAAGATCATTAAACACCAACTGTATACATGAAGAAAAAGAACTTAAAAATATCAAACTTCAACCTATATAAACAAATATTTGACTAAAAAAATAACATACAACACAAACATAAACATTAGACTAATTCCAGATCTAAGGTCTAATTGCAGTTGAAGCTTATCTTCTTCTTTGAATCATATGTGGAAGCCTTTTGATCTACAAGCCTTGAGCAGATTTGAAGCAAGAGTTGAAAGAAAAGAAAAAAAAGAAGAGAAGAATTGTTCATGTGTGGTGGTCTGGTGGAGATTGGAAGGAGCGTGGGAGAGAGAAAAGAGAAACAAAAATGAAAGAGAAAGGTGAGTTTGGTGAGAAAAGAAAGATTGTGATGTGGGAGAGAGAATAGTTTTTGGAAAGTGAAAATAAGAAGGTTGTCAGCCTTTGTGGGTCTCAAAAAGAGTAATGATCTGACCATTTTTTAGTAGGATGGAACAACTCACATGCTATTTATTAATTAAATATATATAAATATATGCATCTAGCGGTCGGATTTGGTTTCCTTTGGGTCAGGATTATCCAACCGAATCCGCCCACTATAAGCCAGTAGAAACCGGGCCGTACGACCCGTGTGACCCGTTTGACCGCCCGACGGGTAACGGATGTGTTGGGTCGGCTGGATTGGGCCGGTCGATTTATTTTTGTCCAGCCCTACCCGAAGCAATCAAATCAAACATAGCAAAATGACATACCCCTCTAGTCCCTGTACTTTGTCGTGGGCTTTGCTTTACAACCGTTAGATCTAAATACAATATTTTTTTATTTACATCCAGCGGTCTACAAAGGATCCAAACAACATATAATCCAAATTTGAATAGAAGTTAGTATCTTGTTTTAACTTTGACTAATACAATGTCAGTGATGCCTCTTCATGATAATCACCATAAATCAAAATTGAAAAGAGTAATAAAAAAACTTGGATTTGAAAAGAAACAAACAACTTTTAAAATAACTCCAAATGTTTAGTCACGTGCTTCTCTGGTTCAATAATTTTCAATATTAAGTGAGGTGTAAAGTTAGTTTATATTATGTTTTTGTTTATGTATACAGTATGTGACATTTTCTATACAAAATTTAATCAAATGTAAATGTGAGAGTATCTCTAAATTCAAATGGTCGTTCTCATAAATTTATTTTGAGTTTTATGTAGAAGTAATAAGTGACCCTTTCAAATTTCAATGTTACCTGATACTTTTTCAACTCATACTCAATTTGCTTTAATGGTAGAAACATATAAGATGTATCATATATTATTAATAATAACAATAATAATAAATAATAATAATAATGGGTTTGTCTAACATGTACCTAATATTGCACATGTCAAAACTTTTTTTATTGAAAAACAATAATTATTTATTAAAAACTTATACATTTTAATACAAACTTACTATTTTAAATTTCTTAACATATGTAAATTTGCATATGATAGAAAACTGTAATAATAATGATATAATACATTATTACAACTAAATAATAACGATGATATAATACTTTTGCAAATTTCATGATATTCACCTTGATACATCAAGTTCCTCCAATGGAAAGAAAAAATAAATAACGAATTATCATTTTATAAAACTTTTTACCATATATTTATTGGAGATGCTCTAAGAATTCAAAAAAAATCTAATTTAAATGTAACTTCCTTTTGTCGGATGGTTTAAAGTGAGGGGTCTTATCTTTTTGAGTATCTCTATTTAGGTTTATCCAAGCATTATTTTTATTTTCATAAATCAATATCCTCTCCATGCAAAAGACTTGTGTTATCTTATCCGTGTGTTCTTAGGTAGCTAAGCATTATCTTCTTGTATTACTCCTTCTTCTCATATTAAATGTTGTATTTGACTATTTCATACAGTTTAAGAAAAATTTAATAATTTTACAAAAAAAGGAAAATATAATAATTCTTGACAAAAAAATGTAATAATTAAAGAGAGAAAACAATTTTTAATTATTTACTCTTTAAAAGTATTATTTAAAAGTCATAAAAATATTAATGGTTTTTTTTGAAATAGTAATGATTAGAGAATATAGTTGTAAAATATTATATTAAAAGTTGAATAAATTAAACATTTTTGGATATTTGAATAATTTATTTTGAAAAGAGGAAAAAACAATTAATTAAAAAACTTTAAACATTAAAGTGCATATGAATAACAACAAACCTAATTTTATTTTTATCCCAATCATATCATATGGCCTTAATGAATCCTAAAGAATGTTTATCCATAGGACCACATATATACGATTTACACCCCCATACCATACATACAGTATTCTTCTACACCCACTTCAACTAAACCCCAAAAATTTAATATAAACTCAGTTACAAACATTTCAGAATCTGAAACAAATCACAAAGGAGTAATAATAAGAGAAATTCACATTTCTCTTCAAAGGTACTTTCCTTAAATATTTTCTATCTATCTTCTCACACTTTTTGCATCATCAAGATTCAACACGAATTTCATGTTTCTTTTTGTGGTTTTGTGTTTATCTTAATGCTTTTGGTTTAATCCTTTGTTTTATGTATGATGAAATTGAAATCACTGCTTCTTTATATTTTTTATTGTATGTTGAATTTTTAGGGGTGTTTTTGTTGTTATGCTGTTGAAATTTTTGTGTTTATTGTTTGTTAGGATCCTAGAAGCTTCTATTCTAGTGAAATTTAAGTTGAATAATAATTTGAATTGAATAATTGTGATTTATGCATTGTTTATTGTTGAGAATATAGATAGTTAGCTACATACCCCATTAGTTAGTTAACTTTTCCATTAGTTAGTTATTAGTTTGTTAGAGTTGGTTATTGGATGGTTTAGTTAGTTAGCCTCAAATTGCTCTATATAAGAGCCACCATTGTACTCTTTTCCATTATCTTTTATCAAAATGAAATCTTACAATTTCTATTCTCTCTCAAGCTTTCTAAGCTCTTATAGAGAATCTTCTCTATTTTACCATCAACTTCAGAATTTTAACATTTATCTATATTTATTTATATGATATGATCATTTTGGTGTTTATTTTGTTTGTTGGAGTATCTTATTGGATGCTGTATTCAACTTCTGGAAGGTAGATTAGGTTCACATTGCTTGTGTAATCAGGGTTTTTTCTTAGTATTAAAATTCAGGGTTTGTATTATATTTGTTAGATATTGAGTTAATAATTTCATTTACTAATAGATTCATATGGTTATTACTATTGCAATTAGATAGTTTCTAATGCTTTCTGATTTGAATAATGATTTATATGTTTTTGCCAATTCTTAACATAACTTTGTCAAGTACTAATTTCGGTTCTGTTTATTGGTCGATATTCCTGTCCTATTCATTTGCTAAGAAGAAGATGAATTTTTACTACAGATTTGATGTTTGTTTAGTACAGCTGAACATAGAAATCTAAGTATCGATTAGGTGTAAAGGAATATATGATTGTGTTTACTTTACATAATCCAAAAGAATATTCATAATGGTGCGATTCTGTGTCTTCTTGATATATTTCTTTTATATATGTTATCAATGAAGTTTTCCCTAGCAGGTAGTGAATTTTCATCCTCTATTCACTTTTCTGCGCTTGACTTAGTTTTAAGTTATTTGTCAATTTGGACTAATTTGAAGTGTATTCTTGAATCGCAATGAAATGACTTAGACACCTAGTTGCTACTGTACTTTGTTCCATGCTTTGTGAATAATGCATTGCAAAAGAACAGGTCTTTTTAACTAATTCATATCATCTTTCTTGTACATGTATAAAACTTGTTTTAGTCCCTATTATCAGTAATAGTTTAAACGATTTATGTGATTGTGATACATATATGTTAGTTGGGCAAAACTGGACAAGTTGGTTATCCAATAGGTTAATTAGATGAAAACTTTTTGGCGAGGATAGTGCATCACAATGTATTAAACAATTGAAGAGAAGAGGGAATGGGGCCTTTTGGTGTTCGGTGGTTGCCTTGGTCTGATATGCAAAGAGTTTTCTTTGATTACTGAATAATGGCAGAGCTTCTAGGGTCTGCCTTTATCTCCCTAGCACACACACGCACAAACTATGTAACCCATTAACTAACCAAGTCTCTTAACTGCAACAGAATAGACCTATGACCCTCGAAATTCTGGATTATTGTTCTATATTCAAAGGGATTTTTTCCTAATTATTTGAAATAAAATTGATGTTTGTATCAGCTTGACTAGCTATTGAGCGAACAATTTCATTTGCTTATGTTATATCTTCTCCCTTATAGGGTTATTACATGATAAAGCTATTACTTTTATATGTACTTGAACTGGGACTGAAATTAGAACTAGATGCTTTCTGATTTGATTGATTATTAGTCACAATATGTTCTTAGAAATTCTTCACATCTATTGGTATTTTTCAAGTAGGAATTTAATTTATGGCTTATGGTTCCATAGTCCTAATCATTTGCTCAGTACTTCAATTGCAGTTTTGATGTTTGTTAACTATAGTTAATCATAAAGTACCCCAGTATCTAATTAATTTAAAAGAATGTAATATTGGTTTTCTTTTCATAATAATCCAAAGAATTTTCGTATCTGTAGACTATTGATTTCGTTCTGTTTTTCTTGTTATGTTTCTTTTCTCTGTCTTGTCAATATTTTTCCCTTGTTTGTAGTAATTGGAAATATATTATTATTTAAATGGCAGTCTTTGAGATCCACTCCCTCCGTTTCAAAATAAGTGTCAATTTAGCAAAAAAAATTGTTTCAAAATGAGTGTCGTTTTCGATTTAATGCTTATGAACTACTCCCAAGATTATATATATGAAATAATTTAAAAAATTGTAAGGTTAGTTTAGTAAAGTGCTGTGTCATTTGACTACTTTCTTACATCCTTTAATCTCTGTGCAACAACTTTAAACGACACTCATTTTGAAACGGAAGGGGTATTTAGTTTTTTATTTCTTTCAGTTACCATCTATTATGTACTGTTGTGTAAACGTCTTACTAAGTTGGCTATGTGACACTTTTAACAGACAAAAGGTCATTTTATTCATTCATGTCAAAAGATTTTATTTGACTCTTATTTTCTATGATGATAAAATATTCTTAAAATGTTATTAGTGATTTTGTTTATGTTTATCAAACCCATTCATTGAATTGGGGAAACTATAACAAATTGAAAAATTTGTTGGACATCTATCCATTTAATTTGCTTGATATTTGTTATGGAGGACTGTGTTAGGAAAATGTTAAAAAATCTCTTCATTAACTATAAATGTTTTATGAAATCATTACAACTAATGTTCGTCTTAGATGTTTAATTGGATAATATTTTATGCAGCATCTCCCAAGTGGGATCAGAACATCCTTTTTTTTTTTTTTTTTTTTCATTTTTCTTTTGATTACTTTATTCTATTTATGGGGAGTGTATCTGGGAATGAATTTGTGAAAGCTATACCGTACAAAGTTATTGATGGCTGATTTAATGTTTTCTTGATTCCATTTAATGTTTTCTTGATTCGAAAGAGTATGATTCTGTTATCTCGTTTATCACCAACTCAAGAAATATTGCATTTTCATTTATTGCAGATGGAAGCTCCAAGCTCTCAACATACTCAAATTATTGAAATAAGCGGAGAACTTCCTGATACAGGAAGGAAAATTTGCGGGGAAGCAACATGTGAGTTCTCAGATGCGGGATCCATATCGAAAGATTCTGAAGAACGATCAACTGCGATGCGAAAGCTTTTGATTGCTGTGTCCCTTTGCGTTGTTTTCATGGCCGTTGAGGTAGTTGGTGGTATTAAGGCCAACAGTCTTGCAATATTGACTGATGCAGCTCATTTGCTTTCAGATGTTGCAGCATTTGCCATCTCCTTATTTTCTATATGGGCTGGGGGATGGGAACCGAATCCTCGTCAATCGTTTGGATTTTTTCGAATTGAGATTCTTGGTGCTTTGGTTTCAATGCAATTAATATGGTTGCTTGCTGGAATTCTGGTATATGAAGCCATTGCTAGACTCATTGCAGGTCCTCAAAATGTGGATGGTTTTTTAATGTTTTTAGTTGCGGCATTTGGTCTTGTGGTTAACATCATAATGGCTTTGGTATTGGGTCATGATCACGGCCACGGACATGGACATGGGCATGACCATGGACACGGACATGATCATCATGGCCACAGCCATGGTCTTTCAGTTTCTACCAATCGTGATATAAAGCATACAAAAGATGAGCATCATCACACACATAGCGATCACACTCACCATCATGAAGATGAAAAGCATTCAAAAGATGAACACCACCATACTCATGAAGATCATGCACATCATCATGACCATGACCACAAAGAGGTTACTGAACCACTTCTTGGTGAATCAAAAGCAAGACCCGAGAAGAAACGAAACATAAATGTACACGGGGCTTATCTCCATGTACTTGGGGACTCTATCCAGAGTATTGGAGTAATGATTGGTGGAGCAATCATATGGTATAAACCTGAATGGAAAATTGTTGATTTGATTTGCACTCTAATATTTTCTGTAATTGTTTTGGCCACAACTATCAACATGCTGAGAAACATTTTAGAAGTCCTGATGGAAAGCACGCCACGTGAGATAGATGCTACTCAGCTTCAAAAGGGTCTATTGGAGATGGAAGATGTAGTGGCTGTTCATGAGCTGCACATATGGGCCATTACAGTTGGGAAGGTATTGCTAGCTTGTCATGTTAAAATCAATCCTGAAGCAGATGCTGACATAATGTTGGACAAGGTTATAGACTACATCAAGAGGGTTCATAACATTAGTCATGTAACTATACAGATAGAACGCTAGTTTTTTTTTTTTTTGTTTCTTTTCGAATCTGTTTTTTGGTAGTGATGATTTGATGAGAAGGATTTAGCTAGACTAGATGCATTTATGTTTCTGGAACTTAACTTTCTCTATGACAATAATACTTCTGTACACTCATTGTTTCTCGCTGTTTAAGAGTGTGGATATTAAGGCTTTGTACATTTTCATGCCAAATATGGGAATGATATTGCTAACATAGGTTGGATACAACTTAGATTCTAACAAGGATTTAAGTTAGAATCTTGTTTGTTTCCTACGTATGTGAAGAGTTAAACTTCTCTAAAAAAGTTAAACTTCACTTCTTTGGAATTCTAACAAACTCAAACATTTGAGTTTTGAGTTTGTTGGAATTAGGGATGTAAATAGACTAGGATTTGTAAGACCTAAGAGCATCATTATCCAAGGAACCCATACATTTTTTAAATGGGTCCCACTTATTTTTTTTATTATTTCACACTTACCAATTATTTAAACAATTAAATTACTCCCTCCGACATTTTTTATAAGCAAAAGTTGCTTTTTAGGTTCATTGAAAAAGTAATGTATCTAGTCTTAAAAAAGGCAAAAGGGAGTACATTTTTTAAATATCCATACAAATCATCAAAAATTCTAAAATGGGTCCCACATTACTCCATATTATAACTCATATATGTATATTTTACACTAGTATTTGTAAAAAAGAAAAAAGAAAATAAAGGAAAACATTAATGTGTAACAGTGTAGGAACGTGTTTGAGTTTGAGAATGATGCTTTATTAGATAACCTACAAATATGCCAAATATCTATATAAGTCGAACATGATTGAAAAGTTCAAGGCCTAAGTTTGACCTATTACAGGTTATAGACTTATTTCTAGCCTCGAGCTTAACCTTTTTTAAGGCGCGTGCACAAACACACCTTATTTTCGAGCTTGAGCTTGACCTTTTTGAAGAGACACATGGATAAGCTAACTAGCTAATAGGTTATATATTGAGATTTAACCTTATATTTTGAGAGTATGTTTTCATATGACAACCCATTTTAATTCTATTTTATAATACTGTAATATATTTAAATTTGTTGCTCTGCAACTACTTTCCTTTTCTATTCCACCGCCTCCATCCCTTAATCCAAATCCAGCTCTCACGATGTAGATCTAGGCTTTTGGTAGTGCGAGGAGTTTCTCCGCACTGTCGTTTAGGGTCGTCATGGGCTTTAGCGCCGGTGACTTCTTTTTTTCTCCCTTTGGGGTCGTTTTTTACCAACTGTCACCGTTATGGCGGCGGATTGCTTTGATTATCGGAAAGTTTCCTCCTCTGGAAATTTTCATTTGGCTCTTAAGTACCGTTGAGGTCGAACTCGTTTTTGGGTTTGGTTGCTCACGGTGGTTTCTTAACCGTCGTGGTGGTCGGTTGCTGCCGGCGTTTGCCGTTGTCGGTGTTTCGTAGTGCTGCGTGCGTTACTGTTCATCTTTATCAGCAATTTAGAGTGGGTACAATGCTTCCTGTGTTGTTGCTGCTTTGTTGTGACGTTTACCCTTTTCAGCCGTGGCTTTGCTGTTGCACTACCTAGGTTACTGATCGTTTCTTTCAGATTTGTTGAGATCTGCAGTTTTCTAGTTGTTGGTGTCGCTTCTAGCACCGTCGCAGTTGCTCCATCATTCTGCAGTGGATTGGGTTTGTTGGTTTGTTTGGCTCGAAAGAGTCGTTTATGCCTGCTGTGATTTGTCATAGGGGGTTGTGGTACGTGAATTTGTCCGTGTTGGCGGTCGGTTCATTCGCCGTTCCATGCCTCAATAAATGCAGACACATCATTTTTTGCTATTTGGTTTCGAATCTATGCGTGGGTTCGCTGGATAGTGCTTGTTGTGTCTATGTTTATTTTGGTTTGTTTTTACCTGTTTAGGTTGGATCTAAAACCTATTGTAGTTGGAACTAATTGTTTTATCTTTATTTGCTGCAAAAAGGTTAACTGGGTTAGGTTGATGTCCCTCAGTTTATTGTATTATATTTTATTTTATGTTTAATATATTTGGGATAGTCCAGAGGGTTTCCTCTGTACTTGATGACACCCGGTCATACATAGCATTTTAGAGTTATTTAGTGTCAATTTTAAATCGTAGTTAGTATAATTGAGTCACATACATGAAGTTTAAAGGCAAATTATAGGAAGTTGAAGAATTGAATGCAAAGTGGAGAAAAACAGGTGTTTAAGAGCAAACCAATTGAAGAAGAAGCAAAAAGTCAAAGTTCAGCACCCTACGCATCGCGTAGGGTAAGCCACGCATCGCGTAGCTTCGCAGAAAATCCAAGGTGAGCTTCGGCCTTGCTCGCATCGCGCAGGAAAAGCTGCGTATCGCGCAGCCACGTAACAGAAATTTGTTTTCTCGCGTTTTCTATAAATAGCGGGTTCCAAGACTGACCTAGGGGTTGATTTTCAGTGCAAACATATCAGAGAACTCGTTTTTGACGGTGCTACGGCGATTCAACACCTTCGTTCATCGAATTTTATGTATTCTTTCTCAAACTTCTTTGCTATGAATATTCTTAATATGAGTAGCTAAGTCTTTTATTGGTTAGATTCTTAGATGATCTTCCTCGGATCAATCTAGGTCATGTGAACTTACTAGAGGCTTATTATTTCAATATTAATCTTGTCGTTATTCAGTTATCTCTGTGCTTAATGCTTTTTATGAATTGACGAATTTATGAATTGAATTTAGGAATCAATTGATTACTAACCCTAACTATTGAACTGGAACTGAGATAATTGTTCGATTAATAATCACTTTAGACATATAGGATTATTGATTGTGGTTAATAGAATTAACGTACGATAAACTTCTTGTGATTATAAATTCATCTAAGACATTAGGGTTTTATTATTATAGGAAAGCGTTCTTAGTCACTAACCCTGGTTTGAACGATTTTGTTAATTCATCGTGCCGACAAGAGAGAGATTGCGAGATAAGGCCATGTTCATTCTAGATTAGGAAGAGGAAGAGATTCGAAGAATCTAATCAACCTTTTTATAAACTCGAATTCACCAATCTTTTACCTTTTTGTTAAGCAAATATTCTCAAGAAACACCCCCTTTTGTTCTATTTAATTTTGAGTTACATACGTATTATCCAATTGTTCGCGTCTGATTCGGAACAATCCCTGTGGAAACGATAATAAAAATACACTTGCTTTTGTACTTCAACAAAATGGCGCCGTTGCCGGGGATTGTTGAGTGAATCAACAAGGCAACGGACATACGTAGAGTAACTTTTACTTTTTGTTTTTAATTTTCGTTTTCTTTTAATAAACAGAAAAACCAAAAATAATTACTGAATTTGTTTTATTTCTTTTGTGTAGTGCAATTACCACTAAGGTATTTCTTGTTTGTGTGCATGCGAGGTAAAGCCCAGGACGAATTGCAATACGACCCTGAGATTGAGAAGACTGCCAAGAAAAACAGGAAAGCTGCTAGGTTAGCCCGAGAAGCTGCTCGGCTAGCATCTATTACACAAGAAGAAGTAGAAGGAGAAGTTTTGAGTCCAATCACCTCGGACGACGAAACTGAAACCATGGGGGATAATCTACCTCCTCCACCACCTCCTAGAAGGACTTTGGGAGATTACGGACAGAACAACAACGCTGAAAATCCTAATTTGGGTTTTCAACCAGCTAACCCGGTGTCTTTCGACATCAAGAACACTGTTTTGAATGCTCTTAAAGAGAACCCGTTCACAGGATCAGAGACACAGTGCCCAAATCTTCATCTGGCACGCTTCTTTGAAGCTTGCAGCTACACTGATCCGACTGGCATATCTGAGTCAGACAAGAGGTTAAGGTTGTTCAAACTGTCTTTGACAGGGAGAGCACGTGACTGGATTGACACTCTACCACCAGGCACTATTGCTACTTGGGCAGAACTTGAAATCAAATTTCTGGACAAATATTTTCCTATTCATAAATTTCTGGAGAAAAGAGCAGAAATCACAGGTTTTGAACAAGGGGATGCAGAGTCACTACATGATGCTTGGGAAAGGTTTAAGCTATGTTTGAAGAAATGCCCCAAGCACGGTCTCGACAGTCACCAACAGATGCAGTACTTTACTCAAGGGTTGAGG
Organism: Trifolium fragiferum; assembly: GCA_954870985.1. Lineage (NCBI taxonomy): Eukaryota > Viridiplantae > Streptophyta > Magnoliopsida > Fabales > Fabaceae > Trifolium > Trifolium fragiferum. The sequence goes on along the minus strand of OX940795.1, from coordinate 12,948,697 downwards.
CCCCAGACTAGGATGTTGCTAGATGCTTCAGCAGGTGGTTCTCTGAAAAATAAAGATGAAAGTGAAGCAAGAGAGTTGATCGAATCTATGGCCCAGAACGAATATCGAGTCCAGAATGATCGGGGTGCAAAGAAGAAGCCTGGCATGCTAGAGCTTGATACAGGAAACGCAATCTTGGCTCAACAAACCAAGATGAACAACACAATGGAGTCCCTGTTAAAGGTTTTTACTACTACTCCTACTCCACAGGTACAGGCAAAGGCAGTTCAGGGTGTCACTTGTGATTTTTGTGGTCAAGGCCATGCTAATGGTGAATGCTTCCCAGCTGGATCAGAGGAAGCTAATTATCTTGCAAACTTCAAGAGAGGAAATTCAAACTACAATCCAAATTCTAACACTTACAATCCAGGGTGGAGAGACCATCCAAACTTCGGTTGGGGTGGAAACAAGAACCAGAGTGCTACTCAATCAAATCAACAAGCTCCTCCTCCTGCTAACAATCAACAAAAAGCTACAGGTTCGTTAGAAGACACACTCTCTCAATTCATCAAATTTACTCAAGGGAGTTTTGAAGCTGTTAAGATCAGTCAGGATCAGATGAAGGCTAACCAAGAAGTCGCTAATAAGAATACTGAAGCCTCCATCAAGAATCTAGAAACCCAGATTGGTCAGTTGTCTCGACAGTTTGCAGCTTCACAAAACAACGGGTTTGAAGGCTCGGCAAAGGATAATCCTAGGAATGAAAATTGTAAGGCTATCACCTTAAGGAATAGAGTTGTCCCTTCACCTGAAGTTACCCCTAAGAAAAAAAATGTGAGTGAGGGAGAAGTTGAAAAGAAACTGAGTGAGGAAGAGGTTGAGAAAGCTGTGAGTGAGGGTGAAGTTGAAAAAGAGTGGGAAGTAGTAGAACCCAGTGAGAGTGATTATGAGGATGTAGTTGAAAATCCGAGGAAGAAAAAGATGGAAAAAAATAGAGGTGTGGAAGAGAGTGAAGAAAAATCACCGCATGCTAAGTTACCATACCCACCCCGGAAGAAGAAAGTGAAAGCCAAAGATCACCAAAACTTCAAAAAGTTTATGAAGATGCTTCACAATCTCCAGGTGAACATTCCCTTTGCCGAGGCATTAGAACAAATGCCCGTTTATGCCAAGTTCATGAAGGAGCTTTTGACAAAGAAGCGGAAACCTTTAGATGATGATACGGTTGACATGACTGAGGAGTGCAGTGCAATAATACAAAAGAAGCTTCCTCAAAAGAAGAAAGATCCAGGAAGTTTCACTATACCGTGCTCCATAGGTAATATCACTGTGGGAAGAGCATTATGTGATTTGGGGGCAAGTATCAACTTGATGCCCCTATCTATGATGAAGAGAATCCCTGGTGCAGAGGCAAAACCCACCAAAATGCAACTGTCATTGGCGGACCGTTCCATTGTACATCCGTATGGGATACTTCATGATGTTCTGGTACGAGTGGCAGATTTTGTTTTTCCAGCTGATTTTGTCATTCTAGATATGGAGGATGATGCTGAGGTAGAACCTGTGCTTTTGGGTCGTCCTTTCTTGGCGACTGGAAGAGCATTAATCGATGTGGAGATGGGAAAATTGATGTTGAGAACCCATGGAGAAGAAGTGATGTTCAAGGTGTTTGAGGCTATGCAACAACATGATGATGAGCCTCAATGTTTCAGTGTAGACGTAATAGAAGAGGTTGTCAAAGATGTTTTAGCTGAAGAAACTCCTATACCTCCTTTGGAAAGAGTAATTGTTAATTCCATTGATGATCTAGAGGAGGAGTGGGACAAAGAGATAGAGATTTGCCTCCGTCAATTAGAGACAAGTCCCATAGAAGAAATTTCAGCAGTGAAAGAAGAGGTATCCATTCAAGAAACAAAGGGAAGTGTCGACAAAGAACTTGTAAGTACTATTCCTGAACTAAAAGAACTTCCCTCTCATCTCAAATATGTTTTCTTGGGAGGAAACTCCTCATATCCGGCAATCATTAGTAGCACGTTGAGTTCTCTAGAGGAAGAAAAATTGGTTAGAGTTTTACAAGCCAACAAAGAAGCCATGGGGTGGAGTATATCTGATTTGAAAGGTATTAGTCCAGGGTTTTGCATGCATAAAATCCACATGGAAGACCAATACAAACCAGTGGTTCAACCTCAGAGAAGACTTAACCCAACAATGAAGGAAGTTGTCAAGAAGGAGGTGCTGAAACTCCTTGAAGCTGGAATGATATATCCTATCTCGGATAGTGCTTGGGTGAGCCCGGTGCATGTGGTCCCTAAGAAAGGTGGTATGACGGTTGTGAGGAATGAAAAGAATGAGTTGATCCCTACTCGCACCGTCACAGGTTGGAGAATGTGCATTGATTACCGGAGACTGAATTCGGCAACACGGAAGGATCATTTTCCCCTTCCGTTCATGGATCAGATGTTGGAAAGGCTTGCAGGGCAAGCCTACTATTGCTTTCTAGATGGATATTCCGGGTATAACCAGATTGTAGTGGACCCGGCGGATCAAGAGAAGACGGCCTTCACATGCCCTTTTGGGGTGTTTGCTTATCGAAGGATGCCCTTCGGGCTATGCAATGCGCCGGCTACTTTCCAGCGGTGCATGTTGTCGATCTTTGCCGACATGATGGAGGACACAATCGAGGTATTTATGGATGATTTCTCTGTTTTTGGTAAATCTTTTGATAATTGCTTGACCAATTTAAATGCCGTGTTGAAGAGATGCATAAAAACCAATCTCGTTTTGAATTGGGAAAAATGTCATTTTATGGTAAAAGAAGGTATTGTGCTTGGACACAAAATCTCTTCAAAGGGCATTGAGGTTGATCAAGCAAAAATAGAGGTTATTAAGGAATTGCCTCCTCCCGTTAATGTGAAGGGGGTTAGAAGTTTTTTAGGACATGCCGGTTTCTATCGGCGTTTCATAAAAGATTTTTCTAAAATAGCAAAACCTATGAGTAACCTCTTGGTTAAAGAGAATGAATTTAAATTTGATAATGATTGTGTGAATGCTTTTAATGTGATTAAAGAAAAGTTGGTCACCGCGCCCATAATTATTGCACCAAATTGGGACCTCCCATTTGAATTGATGTGTGATGCAAGTGATTATGCGGTTGGAGCGGTACTTGGCCAACGACAAGCGAAGTTTTTCCATGCAATTTACTATGCGAGCAAAGTTTTAAATGATAACCAAGTGAATTATACCACAACGGAAAAAGAATTGCTCGCCGTAGTGTTTGCCTTGGAAAAATTTCGCTCTTATCTAATTGGTTCCAAAGTGGTTGTTTTTACAGATCATGCAGCACTAAAGTACCTCCTCACAAAAGGCGATTCGAAACCTAGACTCTTGAGGTGGGTACTTCTCTTGCAGGAGTTTGACTTGGAAATCAAAGACAAGAAAGGTGTTGAGAATGTGGTGGCTGACCATTTGTCAAGGTTGGACAATCCAATGGTGACCAACAAGGAAAAGTGCATCAATGAGGAATTCCCGGATGAAAAATTACTTATGGTTTCTCAGAGACCTTGGTTTGCCGACATGGCTAACTTCAAGGTAGATAATAAAGTTCCGGAGGATTACTCTTACCAACAAAAGAAAAAATTTTATAGAGATGCGCACTTTTACTTTTGGGATGACCCATACTTGTTCAAAGTCGGTCAAGATGGTTTAATTAGAAGATGTGTGGATGAGGAGGAGGCAAATAAAATCATGTGGCATTGTCATAGTTCATCGTACGGTGGGCACCACAGTGGACAACGTACGGCGGCTAAGGTACTCCAAAGCGGTTTCTTTTGGCCGACATTGTTTAAAGATTGTGTGGAGTTCGTCAAGAATTGTGACAATTGCCAGAGGACCGGCAATGTATCAAGGAGGGATGAGATGCCGCTAAATAATATGCTTGAAGTGGAGCCGTTTGATTGTTGGGGGATAGACTTCATGGGACCTTTCCCATCATCTAAGTCTAACCTTCATATCTTAGTGTGTGTGGACTATGTAACAAAATGGGTTGAAGCTATTGCTTGTCAAGCTAATGATGCCCATACTGTGGTGAAGTTCTTAAAGAAAAACATTTTTACCAGGTTTGGTGTGCCAAGGGTTCTCATAAGTGACGGTGGTAAGCACTTTAACAACAAGTATTTAGAGAATCTTCTGGCCAAATATAATGTCAAGCATAAAGTGGCTACCCCATACCACCCTCAGACTAGCGGTCAAGTGGAAGTGTCTAATCGACAGTTGAAGCAAATCCTAGAGAAGACGGTTTCCAAATCAAGGAAAGATTGGTCTATGAAGCTTGATGATGCTCTTTGGGCTTATCGGACCGCTTTCAAGACACATCTGGGTTTCTCACCTTATCAGCTAGTTTATGGCAAGGCGTGCCATTTACCGGTTGAACTTGAGCACAAAGCCTATTGGGCTGTAAAATTTTTAAATTTTGATGCAGGTTTAGCAGGTGAAAGGCGGCTATTGAAGCTGAATGAACTGGAAGAATGGAGGTTGCAAGCTTATGAGAATGCGGTGATTTTTAAGGCCAGAACCAAGAAGTATCATGACAAAGGATTGATAAAGAAAGAATTTCATCCGGGACAACAAGTATTGCTATTCAATTCAAGATTAAAGTTATTTCCCGGTAAACTCAAGTCAAAGTGGTCTGGTCCTTTTGTTATCAAAGAAGTGTCATCGCATGGAGCCGTTGAATTACAAGATCCAGGTTCGTCCCAGACATTCAAGGTAAATGGGCAAAGACTCAAACCGTACAAAGGCGGAGAGATTCCTACTGAGAGGGTCTCAATGGTGCTGACTGACTTTTAAGGTCAACAAGGGTCAAGCTAGTGACGTTAAAGAAGCGCTTAATGGGAGGCAACCCATCAAAAAAAAAAAAAAAAAAAAAAAAAAAAAAAAAAAAAGAGAAGCTGAGGAACAGGAACACGAGGCTGCGCGATACGCAGCACCCACCACGCGATGCGCAGTCAAGGCAAGAATAGTTGGGAAGCTTCGGGCTCGCTCGCAATGCGGAGCCTAACCCACGCGATGCGTGGGTTTAAAAAATTTGACCGTTCTGTCACCAATCCGTCCGTTGAAGTGCAGCAGTCGAGGCCTCGCGATGCGTAGTATGAACCACGCGATGCGTAGGTTCGATTTCCTTTAAAAAAACCTGCAGATTCAGAATCTGCATTCTCTCCCAACCCCTAACTTCAAATTCCAGCCGGCCCTAATACCCACCCACACGAAAATCCTTCATAAATTTCCTTCCCAATCAATCCAAATCCTCAAATAATCACCCATCATCTTAAACAAATCAAGAATCCTTTCTACCTCCCACAATATTCATCTTCTCCAACATCCAAAACCTAAATCTCCAACCTCCATAAAACCACTCCTCCTACACAAATTCAACTCTCTCTTCCCCAAATCATATCACCCAACATTCATAAACACCAACCCAACATCCTCCACCATTATCCTTATCAAAACACAACAAAAAATCCAACCTTTTCTCCCAATACACATCAACTCCGAATCTTAACATTCATAAACACAAACCCCATCAGTTCCCACCATAACCAACACATAATTCATCCAAATTTCAATCTTTTCTCCACCCCATACCCAAATCCGAACCTAACACCTCTCACCCATCATGGCACCCAAACGAAAACTTACACGGGGACAATCTTCAACCAACCCTCAACCCGACGAGAACGAAATCCCACCAACCATACCCCGATACCGTCAATTCATTACCGAGGAGCATCAAGAACGGCACCGAATAATATCTTTGAAAAATTTTGTGCCGGGCCGAGCATTTCATGTGGCGGACCAGGCATGGCCAGAGATGCGTCAGGCACTTCGACGCGCGGGGTTGTTTAAGTTGAATTCTATCATCGGCCCTTCCAACAAAAGTCTCGCTTTGGAGTTCTTGGCAAATGCTATGAGGCGAACAGGATATGGGCAGACAGATGTGGTACATCTCAGAGGCAAGACAGTCTCATACAGTGCAGAGTCAATCAACAGGTTTATGGGGATTAGAGCATTCTCGGGGCCAGATGAGGTAGAGTGTGCGGTAGAGCGACGGTACCGTGAGGCTGAGGCAATGGATGCAGAGCAAAGGACCACTCAGATTTTGCATGATCTCTGCAGGGAGGGAGCACAGTGGTATCGGTATTCAGAAGGGAGACTACCAAGCAAATTTATGCAAAAGGAGATGAAGCCGTTACCGAAAGCATGGGCACACTTTGTGGTGGAAAACATCGAGACAAATTCTAACCACACCGAGGTCCCACTCAAGAGAGCAATCATAGTGCAAGCAATCATGGCGAAGGAGGCAGTGAACTTCGGCAAGTTGATTTGCGCCGACATCAATAGGATCGCAAACGAGAGTCAGCAGTCCTTCTCTCTAGGTCATTGTTCATTGATTACTACCCTTTGTGAAGCTGAAGGAGTGCCTAGGATTCCGGGGGACATGGATGACAAGCCAAGGAGCGCAATGACACTAGCCTGGTTCCTCAGACAGCCGGACGGACCGCTTCAAGTTGTGCAACCACAGCCAGAACCAGAAGAAGCAGAGGAAGAGCAGCCCCAACAGATGGAGGAAGAAGAGCAAATCATCCAGCCACCTCCACCTCCATACTTTAACACCTATAATTTCGCTATGGCGAATTTAGCGGAGGATTTTGCTGGGATTATGCTTTCAGATGTGCCACAGTTTGATCCTGAGTTTAAGTCTGCTGCTGACAATTATCGACAGGTACACCCTCAGCAGCCATACCTCCGATTTCAGGGAGACCGTCAGGCCATGATGACACATTTTACACATCAGCATCAGCTACTGCAGTTGAGACAGACCCAGACGACAGAGTTGTTCAATCAGCAGGAGCAGCGTGCCCGTCAGTTCGCGCCAAACCCAGATGACTATCCAGGCGGTTCAGTTTTCGGTCACCCAGGCAGTTCCTCTTCTCATCAGCAGTACCACGGCCAGGATTGATTCGGGCGTCTCATCCTGGCCACTTATTTCACTATTTGAAGTTGCTATGTATTTTTATTTTTTTTCTGTCAGTACTTTCCAGTTGTTTTGTTTGTGATTTGGGTGTTAAGACATTTATAAGCACCTCTCTTGTACTGTGATTGGTTATTATTAAGTAATGTGTCTGTTTAATGAAATTTTCAGTTTGGTAATAGCTCTGTTTGCATGATGAGAATCTCGGATTAGCTTGGAAGAAGACACTATGGTTGTTGATACGAGTTTCGATGAAAGTTGGAACGACTGAGAGATGATACAGACGAGATGACTTGGCACAGTTCAATCGAATCAACCTTCAGATACCTCAGCTAGTGAGCGCTTTGAGCCAAATAAATTCCACGGTATACTCTTTCTTTCACATCTATTGAGCGTATCCATGCTTGGCATATCTTCTAGAACTTGCGACTATTCTCTATTGTTGATTGGTTTTTACATTTACACACATAGAGGCATTTTTTTTGGTACTCTGGGCCTTTCAAGCTACCCAATATATGTTTTATCTTTGCTAAACCAACTTTGAGCCTAAAAGAAAAAGATATACCCCTTTCTTTCGGTGACAAACCACAAAAATTGAGCCTTTGTTGACCTGAACGTTTGTATCCCTTTACTATCTCTGGAGTTAGGTAGAAGCTCGAAAGTTCCTTGTCATGGCACTGTTTTAAGTTTGGGGTTGCTTCTGGTATTAGCAACGCTTTAAGTTTGGGGTAGAGGTACTAGAGAACATATAAAAAGGAAAAATACAAAACAAGAGCAAACATCATCAGTAGTCTCTTAAAAAAAAAAAAAAAAAAAAAAAAAAAAAAAAAAAAAAAGTCAGTTCTCTAAGTACCAAATCATCATGAAACTAAACCCAGGTAATGGTTAATTCTCAAAAAGGAACAGTAGTGGATACATAACTCCAGTTTAAGCCTACTTTCCCAAATATATCCCACCGTTACCCAAGCCAAGTTATAACCCTGAAGACCTCAAAAATGTGTGTAATGTGATAACTTTGATTGACATTTAGAATTTTTTCAAGCTTATGGCAAGATTGCATTTGCATGTTGATGGAGTGAATACCCTGTCAAAAATTGAGTGAATTGGTGAGTGAGAGATAAGGTTGGATTGGTTGGTCTGTGCTAATAATTTCTGAAGTGTTCTGATTGAGGTCGTGAAGACAGGATTCTGAGCTTAACATTGACACTATAGTGAAGCCGGAGGTTCCATATCCGGGCGAAAGAAAGTGTTTGAGATTCTTATCATCCAAAGAGATTTGTTAACTTACTGACTATTTTATTTTGCAGAGATGTTCCTTGAGGACAAGTAACGGTCCAAGTTTGGGGTTGTGATGACACCCGGTCATACATAGCATTTTAGAGTTATTTAGTGTCAATTTTAAATCGTAGTTAGTATAATTGAGTCACATACATGAAGTTTAAAGGCAAATTATAGGAAGTTGAAGAATTGAATGCAAAGTGGAGAAAAACAGGTGTTTAAGAGCAAACCAATTGAAGAAGAAGCAAAAAGTCAAAGTTCAGCACCCTACCCATCGCGTAGGGTAAGCCACGCATCGCGTAGCTTCGCAGAAAATCCAAGGTGAGCTTCGGCCTTGCTCGCATCGCGCAGGAAAAGCTGCGTATCGCGCAGCCACGTAACAGAAATTTGTTTTCTCGCGTTTTCTATAAATAGCGGGTTCCAAGACTGACCTAGGGGTTGATTTTCAGTGCAAACATATCAGAGAACTCGTTTTTGACGGTGCTACGGCGATTCAACACCTTCGTTCATCGAATTTTATGTATTCTTTCTCAAACTTCTTTGCTATGAATATTCTTAATATGAGTAGCTAAGTCTTTTATTGGTTAGATTCTTAGATGATCTTCCTCGGATCAATCTAGGTCATGTGAACTTACTAGAGGCTTATTATTTCAATATTAATCTTGTCGTTATTCAGTTATCTCTGTGCTTAATGCTTTTTATGAATTGACGAATTTATGAATTGAATTTAGGAATCAATTGATTACTAACCCTAACTATTGAACTGGAACTGAGATAATTGTTCGATTAATAATCACTTTAGACATATAGGATTATTGATTGTGGTTAATAGAATTAACGTACGATAAACTTCTTGTGATTATAAATTCATCTAAGACATTAGGGTTTTATTATTATAGGAAAGCGTTCTTAGTCACTAACCCTGGTTTGAACGATTTTGTTAATTCATCGTGCCGACAAGAGAGAGATTGCGAGATAAGCCCATGTTCATTCTAGATTAGGAAGAGGAAGAGATTCGAAGAATCTAATCAACCTTTTTATAAACTCGAATTCACCAATCTTTTACCTTTTTGTTAAGCAAATATTCTCAAGAAACACCCCCTTTTGTTCTATTTAATTTTGAGTTACATACGTATTATCCAATTGTTCGCGTCTGATTCGGAACAATCCCTGTGGAAACGATAATAAAAATACACTTGCTTTTGTACTTCAACAGTACTCCTTTTGCTTAAAAAAAAAATAATATATATTTAAATTTGTCAATAAATAGTGTAAGCTAATATGTTTTTTGATAACATAAAAGATGAAAACATGTTTAGCATAAAGTATAGAATTAAATTTAAGAGTAGTACGCCATAAATATAAATTACACATCTTTAGTTAAGTAGATTCACTTGGGCTTAAAAGTCTTTCTTTAATTTGTGACTTAATAAGTTATGTTTATAGATTTAAGTTTTTGTTAAGAAAAACTCTATGTAATACTAAGATTAGGCTTGTTAGTTTATCTATCCCTAGTTAAATAATTTGTTCAAAATTAAATGTGTGGACTTGCTTATGAATAAAATCTGAGAGTATTTTTTTTAAGCAATTCAAACTATCTAATTTAACTTGGTACCAGAGCTCACGATCATTGGGCCTAACAAAAAAGGGTTTACAAAACCCTAGCCGTTGTGACACACAAGTATCAATCCCGTCGGAAGTCTAGTATCGGTGACCTTAGGTGTTACGGTAACCCTTCCATCAAAACTGCCTCTGTTAGTTTGGCTAGTCCCCAAAGCACCGCCAGAGCTTCTGTCACGCCCCTCCAATGGCATTAACATCTTCAGACAAGTCACTATTATCCTTTGTGTTCTCCGTCAATACAACTATCACGTCGGAGGCTTACCGGTAAAAATTATATGAATTGGAAAGTAGCCGTTGAGATATGGTTTTTCGGTCAAGGTTTGTCTGATCATTTGACTAAAAGGGCCAAACATACTACTGCACTAGAATGTGAACAATGGAAGAAAGTTGATGCTCATTTAGTCGGTCTTCTATGGCAATCCATTGATTCAAAGTTGATGGTTTATTTTCGTCCCTACAAAATGTGTTTTGATATTTGGAAGAAAGCCTGAGACGTCTATTCAAAGATGTCCAACGTCTCTATTATGTGGTTCATAACTTATTCACTCTTCAGATGAGATATCAATATCTTCCATCGTATCTGAATAAAGCACAATCCACCGTTGAAGAAATCAAATTACTTTTGACAGGTGATTTTCAATTTCATACAATGACGGTCAACAAAATTGAAGACATGTGCAATATTATCCTTCTTCATTGCCTTCGCAAGGATTTTGATTATGTGTGAAACCAAATTTTTACGAATCAAAGTATTCCCACAACAGAAGAACTTGTTTATTGTTTGTTATCAGATCCGGAATTTGTGTAAGAAGTTGGATCAAAACCAGTTTTAGAATACTCTGCTTTTGTATTTAGTTGTGGTTGTGGTGGTGTGGTAATGAAAAAGGTGGTCATGAAGCGTTCTAAGTGTTTGTATTGTAAACATGAGGCACATAACTGTTGGAACAAAGTTGGTTCTAATATAACCCAAGTAGTTTTGATGATAACAATAGTATTAATATACAATAGGGAGTACTGATAATTTACTCTAGTGTGCATGTATATAAGTTAAAATTTTACATACACTAGAAATTGAAGTTCTGATTGCTATGCTAAGAAGCGCTCCCAGAAGTTGGGAAAAGCAAGTTCTGGAGAATGACACCAGAAGTTGTGGTCATCAGAAGTTAACAAGTCAAAGTCAACCAGAAGTTGAACTCATCAGAAGTAGAACTCATATCTCAAGATTCTGATGACGATGAAACAACAAGATTTGCCAGAAGAACATTCTATTCTCTATAACGACTATCATCTATATGGCAAATTCAGAAGAGGCGGAAGAAATCTCTTACAAGACCGTTATCATCATGATAATGACGTTTGTACTATTGTAATATCTTTATTTTCCTGATATGGGCGAATATTTGAAATCAAGGTTCAGATTTTATTCTTTACTTGATTTGAATAAGCACATTTCAAATGAAAATATTAGTACAGTACTACGTAGCTGTTTTCATCTTTGTCCGCTCAAATTCAAGACGCTCCAACATCATCAATAAAAGGAGGAAGAATTTGAAGACAAAAATAACACACCTACGAAGAACAAAAAGCGTTGTTATACTGCTGAATTTCTAAGAGCTATTTTTAATTTAGATACAACTTGTGCTTATATCAAAATTCAGGACAAATAGTTTTCAACTTCTGACTAGTCAGTTGTTGAACCTTAGTTTTCTTTTTAAGAATTCTAAGATAAGTCCTGTTTTTAAAGTTGTATTTTTTTTGTTCTAAGAACTCTGATATTGTTTATCAGTTGTTCAAACATTGTATTTATAATTTGTTTTAGAAGTCTCTTGCTTGTGAGCTTGAGCATTGGAAGTCTCTTGTATTGTGTTACTTGAGCAAAGGAAGTCTCTTGCAGTTGACTTGAGCATTTGTAATCTTGTGTGATTATAGTGAAATCCCTTGGAAGTGCAAGGGGACTGGACTACTCTCGGTTTGTGAGAGGAACCAGTATAAATCTTGCGTGTTCATCTCTTCTTTCTCTCCTCTGTTTTTCTTTCACCATTGCCAGAAGTTGTTTGTGTTTAAAGCTATTCCGCTGCTGATTCTGATAAGTTGCAAAACTTAGAAGAAGTTTTTTAAAACTACCCAAAACACAATTCGACCCCCTTCTTGTGTTTTCACACCTTCAATTGGCATCTAGAGCCTTGGTTCTGTTATATCACTTTACAGTGAGACAGTTGTTTGTTGTGTTATAACACTATGGCTGCACCTGGTGAAACTTCTAAAGGAACTGCTATTCCCTTCAACTATGATGTTGATGATAAAAACAACACCAGCAAAGCTCCTAAGTTCAATGGAGATGGTTCTACTTTTTCCTGGTGGAAAGATAGAATCTACAGTCATCTAGTTGGTATTGATGATGAACTTTGGGACTTAGTTGAAAGAGGAGTAACATTTCAAGGTTTGGATGAAAGAGGAAGATTAGACTATGATGCAAGACAAACTTTCACTGATAAAGACAAGAAAGCATACAAGAAGCACCACAAGGTCAAGGATATTCTGATTAGTTGCATATCTCATGAAGAGTACCTTAAGATCACAGATAAATCTACTGCCAAGAGTATCTATGATTCTTCGTGTTCATCTTATGATGGAAACAAACAGGTACAGGAGGCAAAGGCAACACTTTTGATCCAACAGTATGAACTTTTTAGAATGAAAGAAGATGAGAACATTGAATTTATGTTTTCTAGATTCAAAGTTCTGGTTGCTGGTCTTCAAGTTCTGAAGAAAAGTTATACTACTTCTGATCATGTGAAGAAGATTCTCAAAAGCTTACCTGCTAAGTGGAGACCTAAGGTCACTGCCATTCAGGAAGCAAAGGATTTAGACACCCTAAGTCTGGAAGGTTTAATTAGTTCACTCATGAGTCATGAGATTGAGCTAGCTTCTGATAAACCTCAGAAGAGAATGAAGTCTTAGGCTCTGTCAGCTACTTCTGGATCTTCTAAGGCTCTGAAGGCTAAGGTTGTTGAATCTGAGACAGAAGAATCTTCTGCAGATGATCAAGAAGAAGGATCAGATGATGATGTATTTGCACTTCTGACCAGGAAGTTCCAGAAGTGGACAAAAAGAATGCCAAGATATTTTGGTAGAAGTTCTGGATCTAAAGGTTCTGGTTACAGAAGTTCTGGAAACAAAGATAAGAAGGATGATTCAAAGAATTGCTTTAATTGCAACAAGCTTGGACATTTCATTGTTGATTGTCCTGAATTGAGCACCAAAGGAAAAGGAAGAAAGAGCACTTGCAAGAACAAAGCTAAGAAGAGTCTTCTAGCTACATGGGAAGATCTTGACAAGCTATCTGATGATGAAGCTGAAGATGCAGAAGCTAACTTGGCACTCATGGCCACAACAGAGTCAGATGTTGAAAGTGATGTTGAGCAGGTTATTTCTAAACTATCTGATACTCATCTCTCTAAGGCTTTGAAAGATACTGTGATGAAATACATGGAAAAATCAAATGAGCTAGAACTTTTTAAACAAAAGTTTGACATGCTAAATGATAAAGTTAATCAAATTCAAGAAGACTGTAAGAAGTCCTTAAAGACTATTCAAGTTCTTGAAAATGGTTGCAGATCATGTAACAAACCCTATGATAAGCATGAAATTGCTCTTCAAGAGTTTGTTCATCACAATATTGACAAGCATAAATTAGCCTCTATGATTTATGGTGCTGGCAAATACACTGGACAGGGTTTAGGAAGTACTGTCAAAGGAAACTCAAATCAATCTGTGTGCATAAGCAAAACACCTTCTGATCTTTATTCTAATTTTGTTTCTAGTAATGGTACAGAAAATCCAAAAGTGTTAGATGCTCAAGTAAGCATGGAGTTTTTGAAAACCTCTGCTCTCATTGCTTCAGTATCCAAGTCTAGTAAAGGAGTACAGAAGATCTTCAAGCCTAAGAGTATTCGGGGCATGAGATCAGACTGTACAAACTTGAAAGCTGGTTTGCTAACACATTATGGATCAAGGTCCAAAGGAAAGATTAAGCCTAAACCTGTTTTTCAAGGCTCACCTCACCTTGGATCCTCTGGAAGTTACAAGAAACAGAAGATGGATAAAAGAACTAACTTTAGAGGACCCATCAAAATATGGGTACCAAAGTCTGAGATAATGTTTACTGCAGGTATGCATCCCAAGAAAAAGGCAAAGCTCATGGTATCTGGACAGTGGATGTTCACGACACATGACAGGAGACAAGCACTTGTTCCATCCCTGAATCTGAGAGAGGAGGAATTGTAGGATTTGGTGGGAACCAAAAAGGCAAAATCATTGGTATTGGTAAAGTAGGTAATTCTTCTCTTACTATTTCTGATGTTTGGTTGGTCAATGGACTACAACATAATCTACTTAGCATAAGTCAATTATGTGACAGTAATTATGATGTTGTGTTTAATAAGAATTCATGTACTGTAATTAACAATTCTGATAAATCCATTTTGTTTAAAGGCTGTAGAAAGGGCAATGTTTATAAGGTTAATTTATCTGATCTGGAAGATCAAAATGTGCTTTGTTTATTGACTCTAAGTGATGAGAAATGGGTTTGGCATAATAGATTAGGTCATGCTAATTGGAGATTAATTTCTAAGCTTAGCAAAGACAATCTTGTGGGAGGCCTTCCTAAATTGACTTATCACTCAGATTCTCTTTGTGACTCTTGTCAAAAAGGGAAGTTTGTCAAAAGCTCATTTAAACTTAAGAACATTGTTTCTACTTCTAGACCTTTAGAACTTCTGCACATTGATTTGTTTGGACCAGTTAGCACTGCTTCACTCAATGGAAAGAAGTATGGACTAGTCATTGTTGATGATTATAGTAGATGGACTTGGGGTAAGATTTCTGAGATCTAAAAATGATACATATGAAGAGTTTAGTGTCTTTTGTGCCCAAATTCAAAATGAAAAAGATTTAAAGATTTTAAAAGTTAGAAGTGATGGTGGTGGTGAATTTGAAAATGAACCTTTTGAAAAATTTTGTGAAGAACATGGAATTTTCTATGAGTTCTTTTCTCCTAGAACTCCACAGCAAAATGGAGTTGTAGAAAGAAAGAACAGATCTTTGCAAGAAATGGCTAGAACCATGATGCATGAACATTCTTTGGCAAAAATTTTCTGGGCAGAAGCAGTAAGCACTGCTTGTTATATTCAGAACAGAATCTATATTAGACCTATTTTGAATAAAACAACATATGAACTATTTAGAGGAAGAAAACCCAATATCTCTTATTTTCACCAATTTGGTTTTACATGTTACATTCTGAATACTAAAGTTCATCTTAAGAAATTTGACTCTAAAGCAAGTAAGGGTATCTTCATTGGATATTCTGAGCGCTCCAAGTCATGCAGAGTGTATAATTCTGAAACTCAATCAGTTGAAGAATCTATGCATGTAAGGTTTTATGACAAAGTGCCTGACCATGAAAAGTCAGAGCCTGTTATAGAAATTTCAGATTCTCAAGACTCAGAAGATGAAGGTTCTGGACCTGATTCCACTCCTGAACTTCTGGAAGCTCCAGAGAACAATCAAGTTCCAGAATCTGTTGATCATCAAATAACACCAACTGAAGATCCTGATCTAGAAGAAACAACTATTCCAAGAAATACCTTCAAGTACAAGTCATCACATCCTGAAGAGCTTATCATTGGAAATAAGAACAGTCCTAGGAAGACAAGATCAAGTTTTAGGGATGAAGAATCCTTATTTGGTCTAGTTTCCTTGATTGAACCTAAAACCACTGATGAAGCATTATCTGATGATGCTTGGATAGTTGCAATGGAAGAAGAACTGAATCAATTTCAAAGAAATGATGTATGGGATCTGATACCCAAACCAAAAGACAAGAACATTATTGGAACAAAGTGGGTATACAGAAATAAGCTGAATGAACAAGGAGAAGTAACAAGAAACAAAGCTAGACTTGTTGCACAAGGATACAGTCAACAAGAAGGCATTGATTATACAGAGACTTATGCTCCAGTTGCAAGATTGGAAGCAATAAGATTACTTCTTTCTTATGCTGTCAACAACAACATTACACTTTATCAAATGGATGTTAAGAGTGCATTTCTGAATGGAGTAATTTCTGAAGAAGTATATGTCAAACAACCTCCAGGATTTGAAGACATCTCAAATCCAGATCATGTGTTTAGACTAAAGAAATCACTTTATGGACTCAAACAAGCTCCCAGAGCTTGGTATGAGAGACTAAGTAACTTCTTGGTTGACAATGGTTTTGAAAAAGGTCAAGTTGATAATACATTATTCAGAAAGACTATGAAGAAAGACATTTTGATCATTCAAATATATGTTGATGACATCATTTTTGGATCAATTAATGCTGCTCTTTGCAAGAACTTTTCTAACATGATGCAAGATGAATTTGAGATGAGCATGATGGGAGAATTGAAGTACTTTCTGGGAATTCAGATCAATCAAACAAAGAAAGGAAACTTCATTCATCAATCAAAGTATATCAAAGATCTTCTGAAGAAATACAATTTGGAAGACTGCAAACCCATGAACACTCCAATGCATTCTACATCAAGTCTTAGCAAAGGTGAGTCTGAAGGTAAGGTTGATCAGAAGTTTAGACAAACCATCTTCTGGTATCTCTATCAGAAGTTAGGCGGAGTCAAAACTTGTGCATCAGAAGTTTGGACAAACCATCTTCTGGTATTTCTATCAGAAGTTTGCATGGGTGGTTCTGGACGTGACGTGGCAGTAACTGTTGAGTTACCTCTTCAACTGCTAAGTTGGTTAGTGATGATTGTGTTCTAATTCAATTTGTGAATCGTTAAGTTACTCTTTTACCCCTGTCCTTTCAGTTAGTACGTTTTTGCGCGTTTATTTCCTTTTAAACTCACTAACTGTTCACATTCACACATTTGCACACTCACTACCTACACTTTGATTTCTTCCAAAACTCAGAAATTTTTTTCTTCTCCCAAATTAGCAAACCCTAAAACTCAGAATCATGTCGTCTTCATCTGGTAAACAACGACAACAACAAGGAAAGCAATTTCTTCATGTCCCTCCTATTGCTGACATTGAAGCCTCAACTCCTGGAGTTCTTACAAAAGATAAAGTGGGTTTTCCCATTTCTGATCTTTTCTTGCTTATCGAAAAAGCGGTGGATTTCGAAGGCATAAGAGTAAATGGAGTAGATGGGGTCAAGGAAGTGTTTCAAGCGCAAGGGCTACTCATATTCTTGGACACTCTTAATGGACCTGTCTATCCAGAAATTGTAAAGGACTTCTGGATGAAGGCATAAGTAATTTCTAAAGGTACATCTCAAATAGAGAGTGATGAAGCGCCTCAAGATGTTGAAGGAAACGCTGATCAAAGAAAAGAGTTGGAATTTCTGGGTAAAGAGATTCGTTCAGAGGTTGATGGAGTCTGTATAAGGATCAGACAAGAGCATATTAGGCAAGCAGCAAGGCTACCTTTTTCTGGAGTTGCTCCTCATCCTACTGAAGAATCAAATCACATTATTCAGAAAGAGATTTACTGCAAGCATTCCACTTCAAAGAGTAACAGGGATATGAAACCTCTTTACAAAATGATCTACAAAATTCTGAGAATCCATTTTACCAAAAGCTGGATCATCTGACCAAGTTT
This sequence comes from Trifolium fragiferum, assembly GCA_954870985.1. Classification (NCBI taxonomy): domain Eukaryota; kingdom Viridiplantae; phylum Streptophyta; class Magnoliopsida; order Fabales; family Fabaceae; genus Trifolium; species Trifolium fragiferum. The sequence goes on along the minus strand of OX940795.1, from coordinate 12,931,125 downwards.
CTCAATACTATAAGACCATCTTATACTATTTGGGAAATAAGGCTCCAGTGAATTTTGCTAAGGTTATTTTTGATCACATGTGCAGAGCCATCAATGATAGTAAAAATAAAGGCATCACAAATGTGCAATATAGCAGATTTCTGTCCTTTATGTTTCACAGAAGTTACTTATTGCAATCATTAAAGTCTGTCTTCCCTGGATACAGTTCTTTTATTGATGCAAATCCTTCTGTGATAGATGGTGCTACAGTGAAGAGAGTTGTTAGGAACCATGGTCCTTTGGTTATCCCTCAAGTCACTTTTAAACCAAAGAAGTTTGAAGAGAATAAGTATTTTTTTCTTACTACTGTGTCTAAGGAAGAAGTTGGAGTTATTGCTGGAATTCATAAGAAACTTTTGGAGGAAGGAGAAAATCAGAAGTTGGATGACAGACTTGCTACAAGATATCTGTTGCCTGTTCAAGAAAAGAAGAGGAAGGCTGGTGAAAGGCCAGAAGCAACAGAGTCTAGATCCAAGAAAGCAAGAGGATCTACTCCAAAGAAGTCTGTGAGTACTTCTGGTATAAAGGATACATCAGAAGTTGGAAAGAAGATTGTTGAAGAAACCCCTGTGAACCCAGAGCCTGCTGTTCAAGAAGCAGAGGCAAATGAAGTTTCAAGAAGGCCACCTAGTACTTCTGGCACTGCTGCTGCCCCAGAAGTACCTAGGAAGAAGAAATCAGTGATTAAAAGGAAAAGGCAATTGAAACTGGCTGTTGCAGATCAAGAGGATCTGGAGACACAAGATGCTCTAAGGCAAATTGCAAAATTCACTGCTAGGGAGGAAACTAGCTGGGATAGTGGTGTAGATGCTGAGCCTAATGCATTTCTGGACACTCTTATTCCTAAGGATGAGTTGGTGATAAGGTTGGCTAATCAAGGTATTTATAAAAAGGTTAATCTTAAGAATATTCCTGATTATGTCATTAATGGTCCAAAGCATGCTAAAAACATCCTCTATACAGTTCCTGTCAAAAACTCATTGTCAAAAATCCTTTCTGATTTGGAACCTAAAACCAACTGTATAGTAGAAGTTGCTGCTAGTGATTCAATTGAAACACCAGTAGTTAGCTTTGTACCATCCCCTGAGTCAATGAGGAGATTTTCTGAACATGTGTTGTCACTAATTTCAGAAACAGGTGTTGCTACTCTTGCCCCAGTGGAGAATATTGAGCAAGTAGCCTCAGAAGTTAATGCAGAGGTTGCAACTTCTGTGCTATTCCTCAAAATAGCCCTCATATGGAAACCATTACTACTCTATCTCCAGTGCATGAGTCTATTCACCCTGTTTCACCAAGGTCTATTGATTCAGAAAAGACCCTTTCTGATCATAACCCTAGTTCTCCTGTAGTAGAAACTTTTGTTGAAACTGCTATACATCAATCATCTTCTGGTATTGTTGTATCCAGTATTCCTGCCCTTGAACAAGCTAAACTACAGAAGCTAGCCTTGGATTTAGAAAACCCCTCACCTCAGAAGTCACAACCACCACTCACAAATGTCCAAAATAACTTTCTTAAATCCTTTGAGCAAGTTATTACACCATCAGATCAACAAATCACCATCATTCCCACAGCTACCCTAGACATTCCATCATCATCCTCTGCTTCAACCCCTCAAAAGGCCATCAGTCCAGAAGATGTTAAGCATGTGCTGATGGGCATTAATGATAAAATCAAGGGATTTCATCAAGATTTGCCTATACTTTCTGTTGCACCTGATCAAGTAGATGAAGAGTGTAATGCTCTGTCTGAGATGTGCAAGCAAATGCTTAGTGACTATAGTTCGCAATATAAGAAGGACTATATCATGAACATTGCTAGGAGGAAGTTCACTGAAGCCAAGATTGAAGAGGCAAGAGTGAAAGAAGCTCAGAGGTTATATGATGAGAAGATGAAGTTGGTTATGGCAGAAGCAGAAGATCATTTATCCACTCTTTATGCTCAGGAAATGGAAAAGATTCTTCAAGTGGATACTGAGTCTACAGGTCTTATTGGTAAAGTTGATTCAGAAGCTGTTATCAAGAAATTGGAACAAATCTCTGCAAAAGCTCTGAAGCAATTACAAGAGAAACTGCTCAACCCTTCTAACCAATCTCAACCCTAGGATTCTGGCACAATTTTTTTTTTTTTGTGTTTATTGCTATGTGTTTTTATGTTTTGCTGAACATGTTTAATTTTAACTGTTTGCATGTTATGAATATTATTGTCATTAATTATTCTAGTTTTATTTATATTGTTCAGAAGCTAGATATATAATTGCTGCATACACATAATTGCATTCAAATATATTTGTTTTATTCATATAAAGTTGCATTACAATAACTTTGCATTTTTCTAGATTTTTGCATTACAATAACTTTGTTCTAAGAACAAATTTTTGCATATGAAAAATCCAGATACATATGAAAACCTAAAAGAATTTTTTTTTACAAAAAGATGAATTGGAAGAACTGAACCAAATAGTGTTGATCCAAACTTCAACCTTGGAGCCTGGAACCATCAGCCAATCTGATGATTCTTCTCAACCTCTCAAGCTACAAATTTCCTGTTTTGGAAACTTGGAGTCTGCCTTCAGTTCGTCCTGCTCATCCTCCTACATATTGAGAAATCTTTGTTCTTTTAAGAACAGAAGATGGTTGAGAAACTTGCATCTGATTTTTGAGCCAAACTCTTCACCATCTTCATATGTTTCTTAGAAATCATATTCCATGTGGTTGCATCTCTTGTTGATGAGATTCTACCCTGTTTCTCCTCTGAAAATTTCTTAAACCCATTTCTTTCAATCACTCTTCTATCCTCATCAATATTTTCTCTCATTTTGTTGAAGAAATATCATGGAAGTGTTGAGTGAAATGACAAAGAGTATGGTGCGTTTTTATAGTAACTCTGGTGGTTAGGAGTTACCTCATTTTTCGTTTTTGCATTAAATTCTTTGTGGTTTTTATCATCTTTGAATTTTTCACTTGACTAATTCTTTAGTCACGTGTTTTTTTTTTTTTCTATTTGACTCTTTCTTTTTCTTTTATTCTTTTTGTTTAATGACAAAAGGGGGAGTAAGAGTAAATTAATTTAAGAACACTAACTAAAGCCAAAATTAAAATTTATTCATTTATTTTCAGTTATTGAATATTATCAGTTATAATTTTGATAGGAAAATTTTTCTATTGAGATTAGAACTTTCTATACATGATACACGTAAGAGAAGATTGCACTTTTCTCTTAGGTAGATCTGACCAAGGAAGAAAGCTTGCAAACCTATCTTCTGGAAGTCAAGTGTATAATGAAGTTCTGGATTCAATGTTAAAATTTTAAAACTATTTTAATCATTCATTACTGAATTCAGGGGGAGCTTGCAAAACGCATAAACCTGAAGGATGCATCTTATGATTAAAATAACAACCACTGTAAATTAATACTTGGTTTGTCATCAATCAAAAAGGGGGAGATTGTAGGAACAAAGTTGGTTCTAATATAACCCAAGTAGTTTTGATGATAACAATAGTATTAATATACAATAGGGAGTACTGATAATTTACTCTAGTGTGCAGGTATATAAGTTAAAATTTTATATACACTAGAAATTGAAGTTCTGGTTGCTATGCTAAGAAGTGCTCCCAGAAGTTGGGAAAAGCAAGTTCTGGAGAATGACACCAGAAGTTGTGGTCATCAGAAGTTGCCAAGTCAAAGTCAACCAGAAGTTGAACTCATCAGAAGCAGAACTCATATCTCAAGATTCTGATGACGATGAAACAACAAGATTTGCCAGAAGAACATTTTATTCTCTATAACGACTATCATCTATATGGCAAATTCAGAAGAAGCAGAAGAAATCTCTTACAAGACCGTTATCCTCATGATAATGACGTTTGTACTATTGTAATATCTTTATTTTCCTGATATGGGCGAATATTCGAAATTAAGGTTCAGATTTTATTCTTTACTTGATTTGAATAAGCACATTTCAAATGAAAATATTAGTACAGTACTACGTAGCTGTTTTCATCTTTGTCCGCTCAAATTCAAGACGCTCCAACATCATCAATAAAAGGAGGAAGAATTTGAAGACAAAAATAACACACCTACGAAGAACAAAAAGCGTTGTTATACTGCTGAATTTCTAAGAGCTATTTTTAACTTAGATACAACTTGTGCTTATATCAAAATTCAGGACAAATAGTTTTCAACTTCTGACTAGTCAGTTGTTGAACCTTAGTTTTCTTTTTAAGAATTCTAAGATAAGTCCTGTTTTTAAAGTTGTATTGTTTTTCTTCTAAGAACTCTGATATTGTTTATCAGTTGTTCAAACATTGTATTTATAATTTGTTTTAGAAGTCTCTTGCTTGTGAGCTTGAGCATTGGAAGTCTCTTGTATTGTGTTACTTGAGCAAAGGAAGTCTCTTGCAGTTGGCTTTAGCATTTGTAATCTTGTGTGATTATAGTGAAATCCCTTGGAAGTGCAAGGGGACTGGACTACTCTCGGTTTGTGAGAGGAACCAGTATAAATCTTGCGTGTTCATCTCTTCTTTCTCTCCTCTGTTTTTCTTTCACCATTGCTAGAAATTGTTTGTGTTTAAAGCTATTCCGCTGCTGATTCTGATAAGTTGCAAAATTTAGAAGAAGTTTTTTAAAACTATCCAAAACACAATTCAACCATCCTTGTGTTTTCACACCTTAAATAACAAGTAGGAAAATGTCAATTTTGTAGAATTAAAATGACATTTTCCCTAACATGGTGGTGTGCTTCGAATTAAAATGTTTCCCTAACAAGTAGGAAAATGACAGTTATTCACAACCACCGTCTACCAAAAACAAAATGAGGACAACGGTCCTAATCAAAATATGTTCTCAAAGGCATAATATTTGGAATATTTTTAATTCAAGACAGCTCATCAAGCTTTTGCAACTATTGCCGATACGGTTAATTCTACAGCTTGTGTCTCTCATTCATCATCTGTTGGATCCTGGATCTTGGATTACAGTGCTTCTGATCATATAGCTGGTAATCTTTCACTTATACTCCTTCTGATCCTTTTTATAAGGAACAATTTAGAGAAGACATACAGACCAATGAACCTTATTTTTTTTTATTTTATTGAAGATTCTAAAATTTTATAATCTATTCCAAAACTAACATTTGGTGTATAGTGAATATGTCACTCTAATTAATGCATAACATTGGAATGGCTACATTTGATACAATTTAATAAGGGTAAAAATGGAACTGTTTAACCAATAAATAATAAATTTAAAGTTTGTTTCTTTTAAAAATGATCAATTTTTTTCTTCCAAATTGTTCCTTATAAAAAGGATCGGAGGAAGTATTTAATTATCTCTCCAAAAGTTTCTCGCCATATGACGCTAGCTGATGGTTCTACAAACAATGTCACATGCATTGGTCAATGTTATCACACTATGTTCACGTATGTAAACACAGATTAGTTACAACAGGTGAGCTGCTCCAGGGATTCCTAGAGCACTTCAAAAAAAGACTTAGCTTGAAATTTACTGTTTACAATATAATGAATCTACCCCTTTTGCTTTCTAAGTGTCTCCCTTATATCCAACATTCCTTGACCCAACGGGCCTTGTTTTTTATTGAGAGGTCCAGGCCCATTAGGTTATAATACTGAAGCAGTTCGTCCGTACAGGACACGTGGAGTTAACGCAAGTGATGATCACATCACTCGTTCGTGCTGCTCACGTGAGCTCAACATGATCTGAATGACCCTGTGAGCCTGTTGTGCTAAAGCTAAAGCTCTTGGCTGAGTTGAGCTGGACTGAAACCTTTGGTCGAGTTGGACTGGGCCTAAAGGTGAAGCTCATGGTGACTTGCATGGTCAGAATTTAATAGTGTACATATAATATGATCTCCATATTAGTCCACACTACCTTCATGATCTGTTAACTCTATCTTTTCATACCTTGATCTCTAAATTTGGTATTTATCAGTCAACTCACTTGTACTTTTGATTGTTCTATAACTTTTAATACTGATTGTTTTTGTATACATGACCGAAGTACGGGCAGATGATTGGCACATGTTATGAATGACATGGTCTTTAATTCTTTTACTCTTCATCCCTTATTGTTTGCAATACTACCGAGTCACCAAATCTCATTCATCATCATCTAAGTCGTTCGAATTTAAATTAATTGAAGAAAATAGTCCCTACAGAACTTTAATAAAAAATCTGTTATTCGAGCGAACTTGAATTTAATTTTGAGTGGACCAATTTATTGTTCATATTTTCTCTTTATCTCATATTTAATCTCATTATTGCTGCTGAACTTCAAATTACTATACCTTATTTTTCTAGAAATTGAGAGGGATAATATAAAAAAACAAAAAAAGAGAGAAAGAGTGTGCGACACATAATAGAAGGCCGGCCAGCCATTGAATATATTATTTTTTTTAAACGTAAAAGGAAACTTTATTAAACAAACAACCCCAAGTACAAGAAGTAGCAGGTTAAATTTACAACAAATACTCAAAACCCAACCCTATGAAGAAGTCTTAAAATTTGCTGACATTTGTATATATAGCTACGAAATACTCAAAGGGGTGGGATGGATAGTTCAACTGGTTAAATCAGTTGAGTTAAGGGATAAAGAGTTGGAGGTCCAGGATTCAAGTCCTGACAAGGAAAAAATTAACATAACATTGTAATAATATACTAACAACTAACAATTTGTCATTAAAAAAAAAAAACACTCAAATTTAACTATATAGTTGACTGACTTGTTCATTCTTTCTTAAATTATACGTAAACAGTTGTCTGACTTGTTCATTCTTTCTTAAAATAGAGATTGATCATATTTTAATTCTTTCTAATAGTATATTACACACTTAATAAATAGATTCCAAACACTCATACACCTTGGTCAAGAAATGCCTTAAAATTGTATCCGAACTTTTAACGTTTAGGGAAATGATCATTAAAAGTAGGCTTAATAAGTCCTGGTATGTTTGTGAATTTTTGGTTTTAGTCCCTGTATTTTATTTTGTTGCAAATAAGTTTCTGAATGTATAATTTTTTTTTATTTTAGTCCCTAAAGTCAAAATCCACAGGAAAATTTGCAGTTTTCGTAGAGATTTTCCTTCAGATTTTCCTGTGGATTTTGACTTTAGGGACTAAAACAAAAAAATTTGTACATTCAGGGACTTATTTGCAACAAAATAAGATACAGGGACTAAAACCAAAAATTCGCGAAGATATAGAGACCAAAAGATCTATTAAGTCTTAAAAGTATAACATATTTACCCAATTCTCGAGTTGGAATTCTTTAATGAGTTAATTACAAATTTTAGAGAATCCGGAATTTTAAGTAAATTAATTTTTTTTCATCAACAATTTAAATTATTCAATTAATTACTTGTATTTTAATAAAAATAAATTATTGTGAATATTTTTTGGGCCACTTTTACAAATTTTATTGTTTGGATGATATAATTAGAAATTTTGGAGGATTTGAAATATTTAGTAATTCAAATGATTCTAATTGAATTACCTAGGATGAGTTTTCTCAGGTGGAACATTACTTGGATATCCAAAAAAAAATCATAAGCACATTTGTTTCATTAGTGACTAGTGAGAATTTTAAAATTTGAAAAATAAAACCAATTTACCATTTAAAAAATTTAAAGGACCAATTTAAAAAAATTTATAGGCAAGTTTACAATTTTTTAAAATTTAAGGGTTAGTTTGCAATTTTTGAATATTGTAGCCGCAATTACAAATATGGACCGCAATTTAAAACCTTTCAAGCTCTTTTCAGCATAGACATGTTATTGCTGGTATTTGTGGTGTTGGTGGAACATTACTTGGATATCCAAAAAAAAATGATAAGCACGTTTGTTTCGTTAGTGACTAGCTAGTGAGCATTTAAAATTACCTAGGAAGAGTTTTCTCAGGTTTTATTTTAGAACATGTTTTACCAAAATACAAATTTCCAAGACCACACATGTTAAACATTTGTTAATTATATAAAGTTCAGAGAAATACATAAAGTGACGGCTATTTTTTTAATAATATCATAATAGCATTACCCGACAAAATAAGAATTACAACATAATTATGTAAATTATGTCTAACTTGTACATTCTTTCTTAAATTATGAATTAGAGATTGATCATATATTAATTCTTTCTAGTAGTACACACACTTATGAAAGAGATTTCAAACACTCAGAATTTCATACACCTTGGCCATGAAATGCATTAAAATTCTGGTGTAGGAATTCTTTGATGTGTGTTTAGATGAGTTAATTACAAATATTAGAGAATTTGGAAATTTTTGTAATTATAATTTATTGTGTCAAAAGAAAAAGTTATTTAATTTTTTTTAATCAACAATTTAAATTATTCAATTAAATTACTTTTATTTTTAAATGTGTTTGTTTAGACAGAGTAATAAAACAAATTATTGTGAATAAATTTTTGGCCACTTTTATAAATTTTATTGTTTGGATGATATAATTAAAAATTTTAGAGGATTTGGAATTTTTAGTAATTCAAATGATTCTAATTGAATTACCTTCATTTTTAAATGTGTATATTTTGATAGAGTAAAAAAAAATATTGTGGATTTTTTTGGACCAATTTTTTGAATTTGAAAAAATTTGGGGTAATTTTAAAATTTGAAAAATAGGAACAATATGCAATTTTAAAAAATTGAAAGGACCAATTTGAAAAATTTTAGAAGCCAGTTTACAATTTTTGAAAAATTTAGGGGTTAGTTTGCAATTTTTAAAAAGCTTATGAGTCAATTTGACTAGGACAAAATTGTTCATAAATTTTTATCATTTTAAAAATTCTCAAAATCTATCCAAACATAAAAAAATTACATAGAAGAATTTGAATTATTCCAAAATATAACTTTGAATTAATAAAAAAAAATTATTTAACATTATCTAAGGTTGAATATTGTATTTAATTTTACATTGATTTATCACTAGATATGAATCCTAGTGTGTCACCACTATATATACACACACATGTCATACTCATTTTCACGAAGAAGCAAACATCAAAAGAAAAGAATTCTACCTCTTTCAAATTCACTCATTTTGCTCCTCAGTATTATCCAATTTCGGCCATGGAAACAATCGTTGCTGTTATTCTTGGTGGTATATGTTGTATTTTAAATTATATAATATTTTATTTTTCCTTCTTATTTCTATGTTGGTTTTCTTCTTTCGTGGTTTAGTCACAAGATTTTTGTTTTAATTGATGCAGTTGTGATTCTCATAATTTTAAGCGTTGTTACATGGTTAATACCAAATTGTCGTCAAAAAAGCTCGCAATTTATCACAGTGACTGTAAAGGAATTTTTAGAGAATATGGAAAAGGAGAAGTTAGTTAGATTCACCGATCAACAACTAAGGATTGCTACCGATAATTACTCTTTTCAGTTAGGGTCGGGCGGTTTTGGAGTTGTTTATAAAGGAAATTTTAATAATGCAACCATGATAGCGGTCAAGGTTCTGCACGGAAGTTCTGACAAGAGAAATGATCAGCAATTTATGGCAGAAGTGGGCACGATCGGTAAAGTTCATCATTTCAATCTTGTTAGATTATATGGATTTTGTTTCGAAAAAAATTTGATAGCACTTGTTTATGAATACATGGGAAACGGATCTCTTGACAAGTATTTATTCCAAGATAACGAGACCTTAGGATTTGAAAAGCTTCAAGAGATTGCAATTGGGACCGCAAAAGGAATTGCTTACTTGCATGAATCTTGCGAACAAACAATAATTCATTATGATATAAAACCGGGAAATATTTTGTTGGATTCAAATTTCAATCCTAAAGTTGCTGATTTTGGTTTGGCTAAGCTATCTAACAGAGAAAATACTCACATAACGATGACCGGTGGAAGAGGGACACCTGGTTATGCTGCACCTGAGCTTTGGATGCCGTTTCCTGTAACTCATAAATGTGATGTTTACAGCTTTGGAATCTTATTATTCGAAATCATCGGTAGGAGAAGAAACCACGATATAAACCTTTCTGAAAGTCAAGAATGGTTTCCATTGTGGGTTTGGAAAAAATTCGATGCTGAAGAAGTGAACGACTTGCTAGTAGCTTGTGGGATAGAGGAGAAAAATACAGAGATTGTTGAGAGAATGGTTAAGGTAGCATTATCATGTGTTCAATATAGGCCAGAATCAAGACCAAAAATGAGTATTGTGGTACAAATGTTGGAAAGTTTGGTTGAAATTCCAAAACCTTTGAATCCTTTTCAACACATGATTGATAGCACTTTCCCTACTTTTTCAGTTCCAACATCACATATAACTGATGCAAGTAATGGTTCTCTCACTGATTCTTCTATAATGGTAATCGAAGATATCACATCTATCTAAAATGTAGCATATCATATCGTATCATATGTATTAAATAAAAAATAAAAGTTAAATACTTTTTAGTCTTTCACTTTTTTTTTAACTAGCGTCCGTGCTCATCAGTCCGTTTTTTGTTGTATTATCGTTCCGTGCCCGTTATATATGTATATAGTTAGGATCCGTTGACATCAAGTGCCCGTTTATATATGTATATATTTTGTTTTAATTAAAGGTTAATAATAGTTTTCTATGTTAACTTATGTGTGCATCTATAGAAGATTCCTTGTATGTATGGGTATAAAAATTCAATTTTATAATTGTAGTATAGAAAACCCTTTAAATTAAACTGAATTGGTCTGTGTATGCAAAAATTTATAGTTGTTATTTTTTTTGTATGAATAAAAGAGGTGATTGTTTAGTTGAGATTGAGAATTTGAGATTGATGAAAAGAAGTATGTTTTCATTGTTGAAGAAGGAGAATAGTAATGTTGGGAGATTGAATAACGACAAATCAAAGTTGTTTTTTTTTTTTTTATAACAACAAATCAAATATTAACTATGTGTGTATCTATTGACACCAAGTGTATCTATGTGTGTATCTGTTTAGGAGATTCCTTATTTTTCGGTTACATAACAACAAATCATATATTTTTTGGTATAACAAGAAATCAAATTTTGTCCTAAGTCCAACATCGGGCCTGTTTTAGCAAGTGATATCATTTACCTATATGGTGCAAGAAATCCCTTTCCGTTAGTGTAGCAAGTGTATTATACTCCCTCTATTCCAATTTGATTGAGTCAATTTGAACATGTACATTTTTCACATATCTTGTTACCATATTTTTCAAAATATCAAATTTTTATAATTTTTACAATTATACAATTAAAAATATTAACCCTCAAAGTTATGTATTGGCAGTCAACTGACTCAATCAAATTGAGATGGAGGGAGTAGTGTGTAGGTCTAACCACATCAAGACTAACTTGACTCTCACAACTTTTATCAAAAACTAAAATGTGTATTTCACTATAATAAAAAAAAAAAAAATCCTTTTAATCAGTATATATAATCATATCTAAAAAAAATTCATATATTTTCATAACGTGCATCGAGACATTCTAAGAAGTTACCTGGAAAGTGCAAATACTAATCCCATGTATTTGTCGCTATAGATTTTGTTTATATGTTATGTTCATGACCGGCTTGGAATTATGCTACCAATCTCATCTCATGATGTAGTATATCCATGGAATCATATTATTAATTCTTTATATATGTGGCTTGGGAAGACATATATAAATGATAGACACATTTACGCGTTCTTTCTTTGTTTATATGGTTTGAATTTGAAATTAAGTATATGTATGATTAATCACTAATTTGGCCTTTGCGAAAAATCACTAATTTGGTGGAGTAGATAAACCCTTAATTTCTTGTCAAAAAAAGATAAACCCTTAGTTTAGAATTATATCTTAAGCCCTTAGTTTTGAATTATGTGCTTAATTGATAATTCATTTATATATGATTATTTTCCTTGATTGTGACGTTGGATTTCCTTAATTTGCATATAAGTTTGAATACTTTGCCTCTTCACTTTGCTCCTCACAAAACAATTTAGTGTTTTAAATTTTTATCTCTTGTCTAATGTCTTCCACGGATTCTACTACTGCAATTGAGGTTGTTGTGGTCATAGGTATGATTCTCTAAATAACTAGTGATCATGTTTTAATTTGTTTAACGTATTTTGTTCTACTTTTGGTTTTTACATTGGCTCGGTGTAAAAAATTCTAATTGAATAGTACTATTTATTTTGCAGTAGTAGTTGTTATTAAGGTAGCTATTGTGATTTGTGTGTGTAATAGAAGAAAACAAAGTGGTGGAACCATTAGTCCAACAGATACACAATTTATAACACTCACTATGGATAAATTTCTAAACGACATGGCAAGAGAGAAACCAATAAGATTCAGTGGTCAACAACTAAGAATTGCAACTGACAATTACTCCAACTTGTTAGGGTCAGGTGGATTTGGAACAGTTTACAAAGGAATTTTTAGTAACGGAACAATGGTAGCTGTGAAGGTTTTACGTGGTAGTTCTGGCAAGAAAATTGACGAACAATTTATGGCGGAAGTTGGAACAATTGGTAGAATTCATCACTTCAATCTTGTTAGGTTATATGGATTTTGCTTTGAAAGAAATTTAATAGCACTTGTTTATGAATACATGGGGAATGGATCACTTGATAGGTATTTATTTGACGATAAAAAGGCGTTAGGATACGAAAAGCTTCATGAGATTGCAATTGGTACGGCAAGAGGCATCGCTTATTTGCATGACGAGTGCCAACAAAGAATAATCCACTATGATATAAAACCCGGAAATATTCTCTTAGATAGTAATTTCTATCCTAAAGTTGCTGATTTTGGTTTGGCCAAACTTTGTAATAGGGAAAATACTCACATAACGATGACCGGAGGAAGAGGGACACCTGGTTACGCCGCACCTGAGCTTTGGATGCCATTTCCTGTAACTCTCAAATGTGATGTTTATAGTTTTGGTATGCTATTATTCGAAATAATTGGTAGGAGAAGAAACCATGATATTAAGAATACTGAAAGCCAAGAGTGGTTTCCAATTTGGGTTTGGAAAAAATTTGATGCTGGACTATTAAATGAGGCAATGATAGTTTGTGGAATAGAGGAAAAAAATAGAGAAATTGCTGAGAGAATGATTAAAGTAGCTTTATTGTGTGTTCAATATAGGCCAGAATTAAGGCCTATGATGAGTATTGTGGTAAAAATGTTGGAAGGTGCATTAGAAGTTCCTAAGATTTTTAATCCATTTCAGTATTTGATGGATGGAACTAATTTTGCTACTCATTCAGTCCAAGTGACAAATACCTATACAACTAGTGTTTCTTCCTCTGCCTCTTCTGTTATGGTAAGTGATTCCAATATTGTATGTGCTACTCCTATTATGAAGAAGTATGAGATTGAATTAGCATCTAGCATAGCATGATGGAATGGAAACATATATGCTATTCTAAGGAAGTATTCAATGTTGTTATTATGTTGTAAAATATTTTCTTTTCTACTAGTTTGGCTCAATGGAAACTTTTTTCTATTTTGGTCTTGTATTTCTTTTTTTTTTTTTGTTGATGATGTTCTTTACTTTGTTGGAACAAAACTACTTTGTTTCTCATTATTTTAAAGTTTCTTGGAGAAGAAGAAAGAGATAGAGATGGAATGAAAATTGGAAAGATGAAAAGATTTAGTCACAAATATGAATTAGCCTTTATTCACTAATGATCTCGATTATTTATCCATACACTAATGATGACTACACGCAACTTAATTATCCTATACATTTCACAAGGTTTTTTCAACTGCCCTTAAACAAACGAAAACAAAATTTTAAGGGCCAAATGTGTTTTTGGTCTATGTAATATTAGTGAATTTGAGCTTTCGTCCCTAAATTTGTCCTATAATTTTAGATTTTTTTTGTTTTAATCCCTATTTTGGTCATGTCACACAAAAATGCTGACATGAACAGAATTGGCTGATTGAACCATTGCCACATATATATTTAGGTTTTAGGAGACACTGACTTGATATATGGTATCAGAGTTTATCCTAGATCCATTTGTAGGGTTGAGTTAGGCTTAATACTGAATTCTAATATGGTATCAGAGTTTATCCTAGATCCATTTGTAAGGTTGAGTTAGGCTTAATACTGAATTCTAATATGGTATCAGAGTTTATCCTAGATCCATTTGTTGTTGTTGTGGAGACCTCTCATATTTGGGCCACCCGTTGTTGTTGATTTCACGTTCCAACTTGTTCAGTTCTGAACATGGGGGAAAGTGATAAAAGTTTCACATTGGCTAGAAATATGACATAAATAACATTTTTAAATGTAGTGCAAACATCAATTGTTAAGCGTTTTTGTGATTGAGTATAGATCTCTCAAATTATAATAGTCCAATCAACAAATTCTTGCCATGTCAGCATTTTGTTTGATGTTGTCAACATAGGTATCGGACTAAAACGAAAGGAATAAAAAATTACAGAGACAAGTCGAAAGTATTTTATTGTTTAAGGACTAAAATTCAAATTTACTAACGTGAACCAAATTTTTCTACTAAAACTAACACTACACACTTAACTTGCACTACTAGTTTTTTTCTTATTGACAAATATATTAAGAACAAATTTACCACTTGCACTACAAGTTGTCTTATAGGCTATAGCAACATATATCACATACACCTAAGAACAAATGGGTAGGTAGGATAAATATAATAGAGGGAGACAACATTTTCATTGGAAAAATACAAAGAACAAAGAGTTCATGAAGTTACATTTTATGATTGGCATGTTCAAGAAACGGTGTCCTATATATGGGGAAGGAAGGTGCTAAGAAAATGGAAAACGTCTTTAGGCTTTTTGACAAAACTGCCACACTTTGAGACTAAAATTCCTAAACCGCCACACTTTGAAAATAATTTCCCCAAATGCCACACTTTTTAACCAGCTGTTGACCGAAAATTTTCCTTTATTCATAGTCGCCACATGGTGTGGCGACTTTCGAATGAACTTTTTAAATTTTTGTCTTATTCTACTGGCACGGAATCTGATGAGATTCTTTGCATTTTTTAATTTTTTTTCTTTCAAAAAAACTCTCTTTTAATTCAAACTCTCTTCTAACTCAAACCCTCTCTAACCCTATAACCCTCTTCTAAACCCTAAATAATTTTTTTTTTTATAAAATTATAAAAAAATTATTTTAAAATTAATAAAAATATAAGAGTATAAAAGCCGAAGAAAAAAAATTATAAACTCTTATTTATTTAATATTTCATTATTTAACAGAAGAAAACTCAACATTTTGACAATAAAATTTTAACAACTAAAAAAAAAGAAAAATAACTAGTGTTGAGTTGATGGACCCGAAACATTTTGACATTTGCTACGAATATGACCCGGTGTTCCACATAACCCACATTTTCTTGGTTGTCGATTTCGATGGGGTAATTGGCGAAGTTCTTGCAATTGAGGAACCGGTTCTTCTTCTTCCTATTCTTCCTCTTTATTAACTGGGGTGTTTAGATCAAATCTTGAATTTTGGCCTGAAGATTGTGTTTGTACAGTTAAATCACTATTTAATAATTGAGACATAGAATTATAAAAATTTGGACTAAAGTCAGCATCAACTGTACATTGTTGAAGAAAGTCATTTTCAACAAAATTTCCTAATTCGACTTGAGATGATGGGAACCCAAAATGTTGTTGTTGTTGTGGTGGTGGTGGTGGGAACCCGAATGGTTGATATTATGATGGGTTGTTGTATTCTTGTGTGGGTGGGAACCCAAATGGTTGATATGTTGATGGAGGTGGTTGAAATGTTGATGATGACGGTTGAAATGATGATGAGGACGCGTAGTGTTGAGGGTAGGGCTGAGCATCGAGCGGGTATGGGCGGTTTCGGGACAAAAATCCCAAAACCGACAATACCCAGCATAAGCAAAACTCCACCCATCTTCGACCGATTATTTGTACGGTTTGGTCGGGTGGCGGGTAAATCGGATGGCGGGTAGATCGGACGGATCTATTCGGGTAAGACTAGATCTTCTGCTACTTTAGAGAGACGATGAAGGAAACAGAAGAGAGAAATTTATGAAGATTGAGTTTGAAAATGTAAGAGATGAAAAAACATGCAGAGAATTGTAATTCAAAGTCAGTATGCAATGCATTTCACATTTAAAACAAATAACAATGAGGTTTCATATATGAGGGGCGGATTTGGATGAAGATGGAAGAGTTGAGAGGATGCATTCTCTCTCCGTATGAACATAGAAGAAGAAAGAAAGTCAGTATTTTACTGATTAGTAATGATACTAGTGGTAATTGGTAAGAGAGAAGAAAGAGAATTGTAGTACTAGTAGTTGATGTAGTTGATGGTATTAGCCATAAATAATATGAAATATTTATTTTAGGCTAAACTACATATTTGGTCCCTTATGTTTATTTTAGAATTTAATTTGGTCCCTTATGTTTAAAAAGTTTCAATTTGGTCCCTTATGTTTATTTTAGGTTTCATTTGGTCCCTTCCGTCAGTTTTTGCACATGTGGCAGACGGTTTGCTTACGTGGCAGACGGTTTGCACACGTGGACACCTGGACACGTTGACACGTGTCCAATTGAAACAGTGGAACAGTGAAATCTGACGGAAGGGACCAACTAATGCAAACGTTGATAACGTAAGGGATCAAATTGAAACTTTTTAAATGTAAGAAACCAAATTAAAACCTAAAATAAACGTAAGAGACGAAATATATAATTTAAACTTTATTCTAATATGACATATGTCATGTGTGTGTCTTGGAAATCTATTAAAGAAAAGAAAAAAACGTTGGATAATGTAGTGTTGTTGGATAATGTAGTGTTGTTGGGAAGTTGGGTTTGTGGGTCTCAAGAAAGTCTAAGTTACTCATGCTTTCTGGCGTAGTGACTAGGGATGGCGATATATCCATATTTAATGGTTACCCACAAAAAATACTCATAATAGGTAAGGTAAACACCCGCATTTTAGGTACGGGCGTGGGTATGGGTAATTATCCATAAAATTGAGCAGGTATGGGTGCGGATACGAGTACCCTTAGTACCCACCCCATATACCCATATAATATATTTTTATTTATTTTAATAATATTATTATATAATAATTATATAATAATATATATAAATCAATTTTAAAAATACAATATTATTATACTATTATACATTTTTAATTAAAAAATTTATTTATAACATATATAATGCAAATATGTCAAAGAGAAATGAACTTTAGCATGACATTACTAATAATTTTGTTTGTAATTTTCATGAATCAACATTAAAATCTTTGAAATTTTTCTAATTCTATTAAAATGATATGATATTTTATAATTGATCAATTTATTTTTAGCAAAAATGTGGGTAACGGGTACGGGTATGGGTACTTAGATACCGATAGGGTATGGGCACGGGGACAAAGATTGTCACCCACGCGGGTGTTAGCCTGTATTTTCGACAGGCATTAATGAATTGGAGTGAGAAGATGAATTCTCATTTAATGTACATTATTGTATTTTGATACTCTTGGAAATTGGTTGATTAATAAATCAGGAGAAGATTAAGGCATTCGACGTCGAAAGCCTTTTAGTATGTAAGTTCACTGTCGAGTCTGAAGAAGCTGTCGAATTCGACAGGAACCTATTTAAGTATATATTTGAATGCTTCGACATTGCTACGTATTTGTCGAATATTATATATATGTGTGTGTTTGCTTGTATAACGTATTGTGCAGTACGGAGAAAGCATACTCTGGACTTAGCAAAATATTCAAAAGTGGATAACGTTCGAAAGCCTCGCCAGGTGTCCAAGAAATTCAAATTGTCGAAGACACGTGTAGTTTAGTTAGACGTTATGTAGGTTTTGCCGGTTATTCTAGTTTGCCTATAAATATTAGTTTCTCATATGAGAAATGGATTCACAATTCTCATGCAAATTCCTAATAAACTCAAAGTACCCATGTCAACAAGCGAAATGAGTGCAATATGGAACATGTACGAATCTGTGTACCATTCTTTGTAAACGCTTTACAATTATCAATGCAATTTACATTTTTCAAGTATTGATTACTTGCCTTTCATTTAAAGTTTCTGCACTTTAAACTTTTCTGCAATTTACTTCGTTGCATGTTTTACTTTTCAAAGTTTCTTCTTTAAACTTTATCTGCAAATTCATTTACAAGTTTTCTGCAAATTTAACTTTGAAGCATTTTACTTTAAGCAAACACATTCGACCAAGTCGAGTGATTTTATTGTTTTTATCAACTTATCCGATTTAACCCAGAAAATATGAACATGTTTTCGTCAATTCTGCACAATCCATATGTCCCAGGATTTACTAGTTGATCCTTCTTGTAATAATTAAACTAGCGGTTGTTTGCTAAAAATCGGGGTAAACAAATTGGCACGCCCAGTGGGACAATTGGATTGTGTGATTTAATTTAGTTTGTTTTTGAAAACCTTTTGCAAAATTGTTGTTTGGTGTTAAAATTTGATTGTGTGTGTATCTTTATATGCATTTGAGGAGTGGTAAATCTCTCCCAGAATTCTCAAAAATACCAACTCGTCCTCGTACTAGAATGGTGAAACCGCCAAGCAATTCTTCTAATAATAACAATAATAATGGAGCAGAAACGAATCTGATTCCAAACCCCCATAATGTAACAGGGCAACCTAGTCAACCAGCATCTGGCGTTTCTAAAGCCAATCCTACTGGTGGGCCAACAGGCCCTGCACTAAATTCTACAACTTCTGAAAGTATCCCAAATAATAATAATAATGGCGGAAGTTCGAACCCTGCAATGAATTCCAGTACCATTGGTGCAAACGCCAGTGGATCAACAATGGGTTTCCGCCTCCAAATCCTAACGGCGCAGCAATGACACAATTGAACATGTCATCCATGCCAACAAACGTATCACACACACATGGATACACAGACGGTAGTCAAGTTGGTGGAACACCGTCAAGACCACCATGGTTGCCCAGAAACCCTCAATTTGGAATGCCAACAACAACGATGGCAAACCTGTATAATTGGCCTTCAATTGAAAGTTCTCCCTCGTCTTCTGCGATGGGAAATAGAGGAAATTCTCTTAATCTGACAAATAACTCTATGGCAGTACTAAGGCAACAAATGGATGAGAGCAACCATGATATGGTGAACGCGTTGACCCAACAGATTGGCACAATTTTTAATCCTATGTTACAGACAACCAACGATAGTTACTTGTTATTAGCCAATCAAATGGGAAGGATGGCAGACTTTTTTGGAGCCCCTGATGCTCCAAATAATCAAAGAGTTCCTCGTGCAAACCCAGAAATTCAACCAGAAGTTCAGGCCCAGCCACTACGCATTGAAGGAGAACAGCCACAAGGAGTGGTGTTGGTTAATAGAAACCAAAATGCTGATAATGTTCTTAGGAACGTTCGACAAGATAACATAGTAGGGCAGAATAACTTGGCCAACTTAGTAGAAAATATCTTGGCCCAAAATGGTTTGAATATAGGATTGCATAGGCCAAATTTCGTGTCAGCATTGTCTGAATATGTTTTGCAGACAGAACTACCAAGGGGATGGAAAATTCCCAAATTTACAAAATTTGCTGGTGATACTAATGAGTCTACTGTCGAACACATTGCCAGATATATGGCAGAAGCAGGGAATTTAGCAAATAATGAAGATTTAAGAATGAAATTCTTCCCCAATTCCCTCACAAAAAATGCTTTTACGTGGTTTACCACGCTTCCCCCTCATTCGATTCATAATTGGACTCAATTAGAAAGGCTATTTCATGAACAATTTTATATGGGACAATCTAGGATTAGCCTCAAAGAATTAGCCAGTATGAAACGTAAAACTTCAGAGGCCATTAATGATTATCTAAATAGGTTTCGCCTCCTTAAGGCAAGGTGCTTTACTCAAGTGCCTGAACATGAATTGGTTGAGATGGCTGCTGGTGGCCTTGATTATTCCATTAGAAAGAAGTTAGATACTCAACATTTAAGAGATATGGCCCAGTTAGCAGATCGTGTTCGACAGGTCGAACGCCTCAGGGCTGAAAAAGTCAGAAATTCTAAATTCTATAAAAAAGAAAAAGTGGCGTATATAGAAACTTATAAAAGTGAAAATGAGTTCGACGATGGTCAGGATTACATAGAAAATAATGAGGTTAATACTGCTGAATTGAAACCGGGACCTCCCTACACTTGTAAAATGTTGAAACCATCAAATGGAAATAATCCTGTCGAACCAAAGAATGATAGATTTGTTTCTAAGACATATACGTTCGACATTACTAAATGTGATGAAATTTTTGAATTATTGGTCACTGATGGCCAAATAATTGTACCAAAGGGGTTAAAAGTTCCACCTTTGGAACAACGTAAGAAAAGAGGTTTTTGTAAATACCATAATTTTTTGGGTCATAAAACCTCACAATGTGTTCTTTTCAGGGACCTGGTCCAGAAAGCCCTGCAGGAGGGAAGACTTAAATTTGGCGAAAAGCCAAAATTCAAACAGCAGGTGGACGAGAATCCATTACAGATTGCTGACGCTGCTTACACAGAGCCGTTCGAGTGTCTGATGTTAGAAGCATTGAACCTCACTGAAGGGGGGCAATTAGTTTCTATTCCTGAGGAAGAGTACGAAAACAAAGTGGAAGAGGTGTATCCACAAGCTGGAGAGAAGTTGCTAGATTTCCTTCAACGCTGCAAAGAGAATGATGGCGAAGCTACATTATGTACTCATTGTAGTGCCATGTTCGACAAAAAGGTTGTTGCGGGACTTACCAAATTTTTGCCTCATAGTCAGGGCAGAAACAATTGGCCAAATCAAAGGCCAACTTATTCCAACATTCTGAATAGCCAACAGGCGCCTGTACATCAAAGGTTGGGACCACAAAAATCATTTGTCCCCTCAAACAGGACACCTGTCAATCAATGGGTTCATGGGAGAAACATGGTCTCTGGCCAAAGGAATTTTGAGAAAGGAAATTCCAGTAACTCCAATCCCAAAAAGGATTCTGAATCAAGGAAATATGATTACAGGAATAACTACAAAGGGAAAAACCCTATGACAAGATCTCAATGGCGTAGATATCAACGCCAGAAAAAGTGGGCTGCTCAGAAATCCCAAGTTGCTGCTGATGGTAACGGGAAGGAACCTATGGAATTGGCTAAGAAGCCAATAAAAGAAAGGTTAGTTGAACCAAAAATAGAGTCTTCAGTTGCTGATGATGTCGAAGACGAACACGTGGAAGCTAATGATTTTCTGGATTCTGAACCTGATCTTGACATAATAGTAAATGTTGTGTCAATTCTGCCAAGAGAGTTCGACGTCTGTTCTGAAATAACAGATGAAGAAGAAGAATCTGGAATGCAAATGGCCCTTCACATGCCAGTCTGTTACTATGTAATGAACAATGGTGCTTTGGAAGACCAAATGGCTACATTTGAAAAGCCAGATGAAGGCATGAAAAATCACTTGAAGCCTCTCTTCATACAGGCTAAAGTGAATAATGTAGGAATCAACAAAGTACTGATTGATGGTGGTGTTGCTGTCAACCTAATGCCAGAATTTCTGCTGAAAAAGATTGGCAAGTCCTTGGTGGATCTTCATCCTCACAACATAGTTCTGTCAAATTATGAGGGTGAAACTGGTTTGTCATTAGGAGCAATCCAGGTGGATGTGGTTGTTGGAAGTACTATAAGGCCAACCTTGTTTTTGGTTGTGGCCTCTAAGGCAAACTACAATCTGCTCCTAGGACGAGAGTGGATTCATGGCGTGGGGGCAGTCCCGTCTACCTTGCACCAACGCCTGATTATCTGGTGAGATGATGGTGTTGTCGAAAATGTTGAAGCAGACCAAAGCTACTTCAAAACAGAAGTTCATCATCTTACAAAGCACTCGTTCGATATGCACTGAAAGAGATTTTGCATATCGTTCAGTGAGAAATGTTCACCATTCAATTAAGTTGGACCCCACACATGGTTTTCTGTGGGAAAGAGAGGATGGAGACATTGAAGATGGCGAATATGAAGGCCACAACTACCCAACTGGGTGGGATATCAATGAAGATTACTATGCCTGAGTCCCAAACTTGGGCAAAGATTTCGGCCTATATGGCTGAAAATAGAATCAAAATGGCTTTGGAAGCCAATTCACTGTCAGAAAATATGGCTGTTGCAACCAATGATATAAAATTTGGCGAACACAAGCCAGAAATGCAAAAGCTGGATTGCATCTATGATGACGAACCCCTAGGATTTGAAAAAGATCCAATCAATCAAAGTCACAAGATGCAAGCACAGGATCCATTGCAAGAAATTGACCTTGGAGATGGTCTGACGAAAAGACCAACGTACATTAGTGCAAACATTCCTCCTGATCTAAAGGCAAAAATGGTGCAACTTCTGGTGGAATTCAAAGATTGTTTTGCTTGGGATTACAACGAAATGCCAGGTTTGAGCAGAAAGTTGGTGGAACATGAACTACCAGTTCGACCAGATAAAAAGCCAGTGAAACAATTGCCTAGGAGATTCGCACCAGAAATCATGTCGAAGATCAAAGAAGAAATTGAAAGGCTGCTGAGGAGCAAATTCATCAGAACTGCAAGGTATGTCGAATGGTTAGCAAATATAGTGCCTGTGATTAAGAAAAATGGTTCTCTTAGAGTATGCATAGACTTTAGAGATTTAAATAATGCTACACCAAAAGACGAATATCCTATGCCTGTGGCAGAAATGTTAATAGACTCAGCAGCTGGGTTTGAATATTTAAGTATGTTGGATGGTTATTCTGGTTATAACCAAATTTTCATTGCTGATAATGATGTACCCAAAACTGCCTTTAGGTGCCCAGGAGCATTAGGCACATATGAATGGGTAGTAATGCCCTTTGGTTTGAAAAATGCTGGGGCTACTTATCAAAGAGCAATGAATCTAATTTTTCATGAATACATAGACACTTTCATGCAAGTGTATATTGACGACATAGTTGTCAAATCTTCGTCAAAAGATGATCATTTGGATCATTTAAGAAAGTTTTTTGAAAAGATGAGGAAATATGGATTAAAAATGAATCCATTAAAGTGTGCTTTTTGTGTTAATGCAGGAGATTTCCTTGGGTTTGTTGTGCACAAAAAGGGCATTGAAATAAATCAAAACAAAACAAAGGCTATTATGGAGACCAAATCTCCAACTACAAAAATGCAGCTTCAGTCCTTACTTGGGAAGATCAATTTCTTGAGAAGATTTATTTCAAATTTAAGTGGTAAAGCTCAACCGTTTTCACCATTACTTCGACTCAAGAAAGAAAGTACTTTCACTTGGGGGCAAGATCAACAACAAGCTTTTGACGAAACCAAGAGTTATTTGTCAAAGCCACCAATGTTAATGCCTCCAATAAGGAACAAATTCATGAAGTTGTATATATCAGCATCAGATTCGACACTAGGTAGTATGCTTGCTCAGGAAGATGAAAATGGTGAAGAAAAAGCCATCTATTACTTAAGTAGGGTTTTAAATGATGCTGAAACTAGATATAGTAGCATTGAAAAATTATGCTTATGTTTGTATTTTTCTTGTATGAAACTCAAGCATTATATAAAGCCTGTTGATGTTTTTGTTTATTCTCATTGTGATATCATCAAGCATATGTTGTCTAAACCAATTCTGCATAGTCGAATTGGAAAATGGGCCTTAGCCTTAACAGAATATTCACTCACTTATAAACCTTTAAAGGCAGTTAAAGGCCAAATCGTGGCTGATTTTATAGTGGATCATTCTGCATTAGAAACTCCACAAAACTATGTAGATTCAGAACCTTGGAAATTAGATTTTGATGGTTCTAAACATAAACATGCAGTTGGAATTGGGATTTTAATCATTTCTCCCTCCAAAATTCCCACCAAGTTCAAATATAAAATCAATGGTTTCTGCTCAAATAATGAAGCAGAATATGAGGCTCTAATAACAGGCCTGGAAATTTTATTAGACTTGGGGGCAAAAAATATTTTGATCAGAGGTGATTCAGAAGTGGTGTTGAAACAATTGACAAAAGAATACAAATGCATAAAAGAGCACTTGATGAAATATTTTGTCATAGCAATTTCTTTGTTAAAACGTTTCGACCAAGTTATCTTTGAACATGTACCTCGTATAGAAAATCAAGAAGCCAATGATTTGGCTCAAATAGCTTCTGGTTATAGAATCTCTAGTGAAAAACTAGAAGAGTTGATTGAGATTAAAGATAAACTCATTGTTGATCAACCTACTTCGATGGAATTGTCAATGCCAAAACTTGTGGGGGCAGACTCACCACAAGACAGTGGTCAAGATATCAGTTATGATTATGATGAAAATTCAGAAATTTTTGAAATTTTGGCCATTGACAATCTATCTGATAATGATTGGAGAAAACAACTTGTCGAATATTTGAAAGATCCAAATGGAACGACCAATAGAAAAATCAAATATAGAGCCTTGAGTTATGTCATCATTGGTAATGAACTAATGAAGAAAACACCTGAGGGAGTTTTGCTAAAATGTTTAAGTGAAACTGAAGCTTATTTGGCTATATCTGATGTGCACAGTGGTGCATGTGGATCTCATCAGGCAGGCCACAAGATGAAATGGTTGTTATTTCGACAAGGTGTATATTGGCCAACAATTTTAAAGGATTGTATAGAGTTTGCTAAAGGTTGTCAAGAGTGTCAAAGACATTCAGGTATACAACATGTACCTGCAAGTGAACTCCATTCAATAGTAAAACCTTGGCCTTTTAGAGGATGGGCTTTGGATTTAATTGGTGAAATTAAACCAAGTTCGTCAAAAAACCAACGCTATATTTTAGTTGGTATAGATTATTTCACCAAATGGATAGAAGCAATTCCATTACCAAATGTTGACCAAGAAGCAGTGATTAGTTTTATACAAAGTCACATCATTTATAGATTTGGTATACCTGAGTCTATTACTACAGTTCAAGGTTCAGTATTTACTGGACGAAAGATGGTTGAATTTGCCCAACAAACTGGTTTTAAACTTTTGACCTCTACACCATATTATGCCCAAGCAAATGGTCAAGTAGAAGCTGCTAATAAAATCATTATTGGTTTGATTAAAAAGCATATTGCCCAGAAGCCTAGAAATTGGAACAAGACTTTAGATCAAGTCTTATGGGCATGTAGGAATTCTCCAAAAGAATCAACTAACACCACACCCTTTCGACTAACTTATGGGCATGATGCAGTCTTGCCTGTCGAAATACACCTGCAGTCAGTTAGGATTCAAAGGCAGTCAGAAATCCCAAGGGATCATTATTGGGATATGATGTTAGACGAATTAGTTGATTTAGATGAGGAGAGAGTAAAAGCTTTAGAGATGTTAACTCGACAGAAAGAAAGAGTTGCTAAGGCTTATAATAAAAAGGTTAAGTCTAAAACCTTTAATGTTGGAAATTTGGTTTGGAAAGTTATTTTGCCAATGGATAAAAAAGATAGAGTCTTAGGCAAATGGTCTTCAAATTGGGAAGGCCCTTTTAAAGTTGTTCAAGTTTTTTCAAATGGTGCTTATGAAATAGAAGAATTAACAGAAGAACAATGTTCGTTAATTATAAATGGTAAATACTTGAAAAAGTATAAACCAGCGTTGCAAGAAATAAAATTAACGAAGAATAAAGCTTGAGACATAATGAAATAATGGTGATCATAAACTGGTTCGCCACAAAATGGGCATTGTCAAAGATTACAAACCAAAAACCTTAACAAATTGTTCAAACAGTTGAAGCAAAAAAACTAAGAACAGCAAAACTAAAATCAATACAAAATTAAAAATTTTTCTTCAAGTCTTCATACAAGCTTTTGAAGGAGGCAACTTCTGCGTCGAGGATCATGTTGGAATCCATCAAGATTTTGATCTCTTCGTCCACAGCTGCCGAATGGCTAAAGAACTTGATGCCTTCGTTTGCCTCTTTGTCAATCATAGCTTTGGTAAACGTGCAGAAGTTGAAAAGAAAAGAATCTTTAAAACTGCCATTTCTTCCTTTTCGTATTCGACATGCAGTCGAAATTGGCATTTTTGAGGGGGCAATTTGTTAGCCTGTATTTTCGACAGGCATTAATGAATTGAAGTGAGAAGATGAATTCTTATTTAATGTACATTATTGTATTTTGATATTCTCTTGGAAATTGGTTGATTAATAAATCAGGAGAAGATTAAGGCATTCGACGTCGAAAGTCTTTTAGTATGTAAGTTCACTGTCGAGTCTGAAGAAGCTGTCGAATTCGACAGGAACCTATTTAAGTATATATTTGAATGCTTCGACATTGCTACGTATTTGTCGAATATTATATATATATGTGTGTGTTTGCTTGTATAACGTATTGTGCAGTACGGAGAAAGCATACTCTGGACTTAGCAAAATATTCAAAAGTGGATAACGTTCGAAAGCCTCGCCAGGTGTCCAAGAAATTCAAATTGTCGAAGACACGTGTAGTTTAGTTAGACGTTATGTAGGTTTTGACGGTTATTCTAGTTTGCCTATAAATATTAGTTTCTCATATGAGAAATGGGTTCACAATTCTCATGCAAATTCCTAATAAACTCAAAGTACCCATGTCAACGAGCGAAATGAGTGCAATATGGAACATGTACGAATCTGTGTACCATTCTTTGTAAACGCTTTACAATTATCAATGCAATTTACATTTTTCAAGTATTGATTACTTGCCTTTCATTTAAAGTTTCTGCACTTTAAACTTTTCTGCAATTTACTTCGTTGCATGTTTTACTTTTCAAAGTTTCTTCTTTAAACTTTATCTGCAAATTCATTTACAAGTTTTCTGCAAATTTAACTTTGAAGCATTTTATTTTAAGCAAACCCATTCGACCAAGTCGAGTGATTTTATTGTTTTTATCAACTTATCCAATTTAACCCAGAAAATATGAACATGTTTTCGTCAATTCTGCACAATCCATATGTCCCAGGATTTACTGGTTGATCCTTCTTGTAACAATTAAACTAGCGGTTGTTTGCTAAAAATCGGGGTAAACAGCGGGTATGGGGATGGGTACGGGTAATTTTTCAAACTGCGGGTTTGGGGATGGGGACTATAGTACCCTACCCATACCCTACCCATTGCCATCCCTAGTAGTGACATATGTGCAGTATTTGCTTTTCAAAATTTGATTGGATTGGACAATGGACAAAGTTACTAGCTAACTAGAAAAAACACTACTAACATAATAAAATTTTAGATGACGATGACGTTGAAGCAATGTTTGATATTCATAGCCAATTTAAAGACATGGGTTCGATTGAGTTATGCGTTAATTTGAACGAACGTCAGCCGTCATTGAATATTTTTAACCCGTCAACCTCGAGTCAACCATTTCCTTCACAAGAAACACAAACACTTCATGATCATTCTGACCCATCATCTTCTCAATTTAATACCAATCAACCGTCATATTTTCAAGCTTTACATCTACCTTGTTCACATGTCATTGCTGCATGTTCCAGTGTTCGTCAAAACTATCAAGTTTATATCTCCGAAGTGTACCAAGTTTCTCTTGTATTCAACGTTTACAACGAACCTTTTCAAGTTGTTCGCAACGAAGATTTTTGGCCATCTTTTCAAGGCATAACACTATATGCAAATGAAGCGATGCGAAGAACCAAAAGAGGTCGTCCAAGTAGTTCACGAATAAGGACCGAAATGGACGATTTTCCCAGACAAGCAAGAAAATGTGGGTTATGTGGAACACCTGGTCATATTCGTAGCAAATGTCCAAATGTTTCGAGTCCATCAACTCAACACTAGTTATTTTTCTTCTTTTTTAGTTGTTAAAATATTATTGTCCAAGTGTTGAGTTTTCTTATTTTAAATAATTAAATATTAAATAAATAAGAGTTTTTAATTTTTTTTCTTCGGCTTTTATAATTTTATATTTTTATTAATTTTAAAATAATTTTTTTATAATTTTATAAAAAAAAATTATTTAGGGTTTAGAAGAGGGTTATAGGGTTAGAGAGGGTTTGAGTTAAAAGAAGGTTTTTTGAAAGAAAAAAAATTAAAAAATGCAAAGAATCTCATCAGATTCCGTGCCAGTAGAATAAGATAAAAACTTAAAAGGTTCATTAGAAAGTCACCACACCATGTGGCGACTATGAATTGAAGAAAATTTCGTCTAACAGCTGCAGCCAAAGTGTGGCATTTGGGGAAATTTTTTTTAAAGTGTGACACTTTGAGAATTTAAATCCCAAAAGATGGCATATAGGTCAAAAAACCACGTCTTTACTCATTAAAGATATTTTTGTTTTGGTAGATTTTTTTTTTTACACAAACAAAATAATATTCATTCAAATCGACATAATACATCAAATACAACTGCATTTTCAATTTCGCTAAAAATGTAAAGGATGAATCTGCGAACAAACTCACAGCATCCAAATTAATAGCATATAACGGCAAAATGCATACTACAAATAATATGATAAAATTAAAATCACCGAAATATCCATGCTTCCGGATCTACAACGTTGATGCCCAAATCATTGACTGAATCTGCAATTGACAGAAGATAATCTTTCGAGAAAAATCAAATAAACACCGCACAAGACGACGACCGACACAACGCCGCACAAGACGACGACCAACACAACGCCGCACTTAGACGACGAAATTACAAAAAACACAAAAGAAAAACTTAATCTATGTGAAAATCACTTATTTATAATAAAAGAAGAGGAAAAAAAGATGTAGAATGAGTGATTCTAGGCCAAAAATGACCGAAAATCACCCCTCTAGGATGAACAAAGAGAACTCAAAGACAGATTTTTTTTTTGTGAAACTATATATATTAAATTAAAATAATATTGATTGATGTGACTATATTATTTTTTGTTTAATTTGTTAAATTTGTGTGTGTGCCCAAAACAAAATTAATTTGTGATTATGTCTATAGAAAATTGCTTCTTATATAATATAGACCAAATAAATTAATTATTTAATAAATCTAAAGAGTAAAATTAGTCAAGTGTTATGCCATAGGTCTGTGTGATCGTTTCGAAGTCCGTACTTTATAGCGTTAAAATATGTAATTTGTCCTTTGAATTTTGGAAGGCAACCGAGAAAAAAATCTTAAATAATCCGCCCGCGTGAAATAATACTTAAACAAAGGTTATAGGAAAGACCGTTGAAGAGGTCTTAAAATTTACTGACATCCACATGTTCTCAATTTTAACCATATATACTTAAATTATAAACTAAAGATATCTACCAAAAAAAATAATAATAATTATTATAAACTAAAGATTGAGCAAAAATTTTAATTCAATTTCATCAGCCATGTTTATCGACGTTACAAATGTAGTTGTCGTTCTATGTATGTAGGATTTTAAACTATGTGCTTTTTTTTATTTTCTTATTTCTACATTTTTCCCTTTGTTGGTTTTTTTCTTTCATGGTTTAATACAAGATTTCTGTTTTAACTATGCAGTTTTAATTGCTCTAGTATCGACTGCCTTCGTATGGTTACTATTGTTTTTTCGAAAAGACTCACAATTTATCACAGAGAAAGTGAGTAAATTTTTAGAGGATATGGAAAAGGAGAAGCTAGTTAAGTTCACCGATCAACAACTAAGGATTGCGACCGGTAACTACTCTTATCGGTTAGGGTTGGGCGGTTTTGGAATTGTTTACAAAGGAAGTTTTAGTGATGGAACCATGATAGCTGTCAAGGTTCGGCATGGGAGGTCTACCGAGAGAAACGATCAGCAATTTATGGCAGAAGTCGGAACAATTGGTAAAGTTCATCATTTCAATCTTGTCAGGCTATATGGATTTTGTTTCGAAAAAAATATAATAGCACTTGTTTATAAATATATGGAAAATGGATCTCTTGACAAATATTTGTTCCAACAAAACATGATCTTAGGATTCGAAAAGCTTCAACAGATTGCAATTGGGACGGCAAAAGGAATTGCTTACTTGCATGAAGAGTGTCAACAAAGAATTATCCACTACGATATAAAACCGGGAAATATTCTCTTGGATGATAATTTCAATCCTAAAGTTGCTGATTTTGGTTTGGCTAAGCTTTCGAACAGAGAAAATACTCACATAACGATGACCGGAGGAAGGGGGACACCTGGTTATGCCGCACCTGAACTTTGGATGCCATTTCCCGTGACTTACAAATGCGATGTTTATAGTTTTGGAATACTATTATTTGAAATTATTGGTAGGAGAAGAAATCATAATGCTAACATTTCAGAAAGCCATGAATGGTTTCCAATGTGGGCTTGGAAAAAATTTGATGCTGATGAAGTGGAAGATTTGCTAGTATCTTGTGGGATAGAGGAGAAAAATATTGAGATTGTGGAGAGGATGGTTAAGGTAGCTTTGTCATGTGTTCAATATAAGCCAGAATTAAGACCTACAATGAGTGTTGTGGTAAAAATGTTGGAAGGTTTAGTTGAAATTTCAAAACCTCTGAATCCTTTTCAACACATTATTGATGGAACTTTTACTTCTTATCCAGTGCAAACATTGATCAATACTGATACAAGTATTGGTTCTCTCTCCGGTTCCTCTATAATTGTAACCGAATCTAGCGTCGACGGTGGTACTCCTATTGCGACAAAGTACCAAATTGATGTATCGTAAGTAAGCATTTTATATATTTGAAGCCACCTAGAAATCATTCGTCAGTTGTTTTATATATAGGGTTAAATATAATTTTAGTCATAATAGTTATAACATATTTTTTTGTTTGAGTTCGTTCGCTATAAATTTAAAAAACATTTCTTTTCGTCTCGAATATCATGATCACATGTTGTCCAATATAAACACGCCATGTGGTGCCACATGAATTAAAATTGTTGTTTCTTTTCGTCTCGATACATGATTAGTTGTAACTTGTATCCAAACATATAATTAGTTAGTCTGTTATTCTGCAGTTATTTTGTTACTGACATGTTGAACAAGTAACAAAATTTATTAGTTAGCTGAATCTCTTTGTATAAATAATACACCATGTACATTGAATGAAAATTTTGTTTTACATTCTCTCAAACTCAATTGGTAGAGTTCATCATTTCATTCTCTCAAACTCTTTTTTCAGGTTTAAAGAACTTGCAACTCAATTGTCCCTACAAACCGGTACATAGAGCTCAGTTCGATTCATCCATTTAGTGCACGTGCTATTTCTATTTTCAAGAAGTGTTGAATGCTGGTACGTTTAGCGAGCAGATCTCTAGGAAGATATATATGTGGAAGCCTGATAAATGTTAATAATAATATTGCTGAAAATTTGTTTTCAATTCTACAAACCGGCTTAATAAGAAGTAACTAGCATTTTTCAGCGTTATGGAGTGGAGCAGAGCAGATGTAAGCGAAGGAATAATATTCAAGTGTGGGATAATATCACCGATTCTAACCAGACTGTAATAGAGCTTCTTTAATTGTAGCCGAAATCTCAAATCTCACAAGCCGGTTTTGCTCTATTTTTAAGGTTGGATTGTATATATCTATATCTATTGTATATATACATTGTATAAACAAATCCTATATACATTGTAATATTGTATAAACAAATAGAACTATTGTATAGAAATTTGAAACTTGGTTGGTAAAATACTATACCACTGTGATTATGCATAGCGCCGTGATTTTGTTAAATTTACAATCATTCCGAACAGGTTTCAATCTCAAATGTATTGTGTTTAGTTCTCAAACCATATTCCCTTAAAAATTCTGTATTCCACGAAGACGTAGTGGTATCAGAATCTACATTACTTCCTTCTGTCGACAAATTTTCTTTAGTAGGCACAAGATTTTCAAAAGGAAATGGAGGTGAAGAAATTTCTATTTCACCCTCTAACATCTTCACAACAGTACTCATTTGAGGCCTATCATTTGGTGAATATTGAACACACCATAGAGCAACCTTTAACATTCTCTCGGCTCTCTCATTATCTTTCTCTTCAATTCCACAAAGTGCGAGCATAACAACTAATTCATTATTTTCAAACATTTCCCAAGTCCATTTTGGAAACCATTGTTGTGATTCGCTATAGCTCGAATCAAAATGCCTTCTTCTCCCTACAATTTCAAATAGAAGAATACCGAAACTATAAACATCGCATTTATATGTCACTGGATAAGCCTTCCACATTTCAGGTGCGGCATAACCTCTCGTTCCTCTAAAATGAGTATTCATAACAATTTTACTTTCTCTACTTTTTAACTTCGCTAATCCAAAATCCGCTATCTTTGGTACTAAATTCATATCAATAAGCACAGTTTCTGGTTTGATATCATAATGAATTATTCTATGTTGACATTCCTCATGTAAATAAGCAATTCCTTTAGCTGTTCCAATTGCAATCTCATGAAGCTTTCGTAACTCAACTTCACGATTCGTGCTTCCAAATAAGTACTTATCTAGAGAACCATTTTCAACATACTCATAAACAAGTGCTTTTGTATCATGATGAAAGCAGAATCCAAAAAGTTTGACTAAATTATTATGATAAGTTCTTCCAATTGTGCTTACTTCTGCTTTAAATTGCTCTTCCATTCCCATATCCAAATAATTTAGAACTTTGACAGCAACATTTTCTCCATTTGGCAATTCTCCTTTGAACACAACACCAAAAGCACCAGAACCTAATATGGTTGAGTAGTTTTTCGTAATTTCATCAAGTTTTTCCGGAGTGAATCTAACTGGTTTCTCTCTATTAATGTTGCTTAAGAATCTTTCCATGGTTGGAAATTCAGCTTTTGAATCTTGTGGTATTACAACTTCAATTTTGTTGGTTGAATGTAATGAGTTTGAAGATATTTGATTATCTTTTTCTGTGGTTGGAAGTGTAAGCTGGAATTGCTGTTCCTGCTTTCTTCAAGCACTCAATAATGGCATATACTATTGCTATAATAGCAATTATTACCACCACTCCATATACTACAAAACAAAATGGAAATAGATTATAATTATCATTTGTATATTATTGCATACCTTAGAATCATATGCTAAACAAAAGTTAAATTCATAATGAATAAACCATTGATTGTTATAGTATAGATTTACTTCTTTCTTTTGAAATAGTTTAGTTGATAGCCGCTAGACTCATGCATGGAGAAGTGAAAGAATTGATTCAACATGATTCATAATTATATAAGTGCAAGTGCTTATCATATAAGTGATTATTTATAATCTAAGGGCCCATTTGTATTGGCTTATTTTAAACTTATGTGAGCTTATATACTGATATAAATCGTTGTATATTAATGTTTGGGTAAATTAATAAAAAGTGTTTATCTCACAATTTCATAAGTTACTTATCCATATTAAAGTAAGCTCTCAATATGTTTATCATTGGATTTAACATTAAGATTAATGAAAAAATATCCTACTTCGAATCCCGCCAGCGTCATTCTACACAATATTAAAATATTTTTAAAATTTAATTTTTGAATCAATCTTAACCTTATCTTCTTGTTTTTATACAGTTATTTTTTTTCTGTTTACAATTATCTTTTTAAAAGTATCTCACTTTCTAAAATTTATCTTTTTGAATCAATCTTAAATTTATAATTGCTTATATGTAATGACACATCCAAACATTTCAATTTACGCAAGCACTTTTGAGTATAAGAGCTTATGAAGTAAGCTCTCGTGTTATAAGCATTTGTATAAGTTCTTTATCTAAACGGAGCCTAAATATATAACATAAATTGTTTTCATAAGCTATCTTGAAAAGATTAGAGAAATAAACTGAAAACTGCTTATAAACATATCATAAGTTGTTTTTATAAGCTCTTTCAAACAATCTCACAACTGATTATGTTAGTATATAAGTTCATGTAAGTGAATCCAAACATACCATAAAAACATATTTAACGCATAGTATATATATTCCAATTTCCAAGCATACATGAAAAGGATTAGTTATCTAGTGTTGTTTATTTCATACCTACAGATTCTGCTACAGCCCATTTCATAGTAGAATCAACACTATCACCAAATTTGTTAAAACTTGTTTGAGCTTGTGATTCAAAATTGTCTGATGAAGAATAAAAGGTAGGAGGAGAATCAGGAAACTGATAGTGAAAACTCATGTTTGTTACTTAAGTGCTTCTACAGAAAAGCCTGAAGAGTTTATGTTTGGAATTTGGATTAGTAAAAGATATTCAAATAGCATGCAAATGTAACCATTCAATATGTTAGTATGAAAGAAGAAAATGGTGTCTTTCACCATAGCAAGTTCATAATTTATATGGTTGCTAATGTGCTACAAAAACGCGGTTTTACTTAGTCAAGGCTCTAAGAAATAATCTATAAGAAGTTTCGAAGTATAATTTGAAACAAATATATTAAAAGAAAAGGAAAGAGACATCCAACTATATATACGTGTAGGGCCCGTATAATAATATGAATTTGGGTTTCCATCATTTATTATCTCTCCATTTATTCTCCATTTAGATAGAGATAGACACATTAAAAATTAATGGGGTCCACAAATTAGTGGGACTCACTTTTTAATGGGACCCACTTTTTAATGGGTCCCACTAATTTTTAATATCTTTATCTCTCTCCAAATAGAAAATAAATGAATGGATAATAAATGGAGGAAAGTCAAACCCTAATAATATCAGTTTCTGAGAAATGAGTGAATAGAGATCCTATCAATTTTTAAAAATAATAAATGGACATCGTAAATGGGTCCGTTTGATCTGCAAAATAAAAGAACTGGACAGAACAAGACAATACAGTACAAGACAGAACAACACAGGACAAATATTTATCGTATTGAACAAATTTTGTCTTGTATGATGTTTGATGGAGAAAATGTTATTTTGGCAATTTAAAAAACTTGTGCTGAGGACAAAAAGTTGTCCCATGGTTCAGTGGGGGACAAAAATATCTGTTTTTGTCCTGTCCCTTGACCCCCATTTTGTCCAGTCTCAATAACAGTTTTAACATCAAACACAGTACAACTTAAGTTGTCCTGTCCAGTCCCTTATTTTTTAGCAGATCAAACGCACGTTTTAGTGTATAAATATTCGATTGATATCACTAATTCTAAAAAGATGTGTAATTACATTAGTCATTTACTTCAAAACTATAATAATAGACATCTCTATTGTTTATAGGAATGGAGAGAATCTCTACTCCTGAGAAAATCTATGCAAAAATATGTTTTATGAGATATTTATATTTATCTTTCTTTAGGAGCACCGGTGGGCTTGAATTCGGAATTTTTGGATGGTTATTTTATTTTGGGTTAAATAGATTTTTAGTCACTAAATTTTGGGTGTGTTTGTTTTAGCTTTAAAAAATATATATTTTTCTTTGTATTTTTGAAAATAAATTTTATAAAGTCGTTTTTTAAAATATTAAATAAGTTTTTTTATATTCATTTTTTCTAAATTCAAATACTAATTTTGACATTATATAACATAAACGTACATTATTGAAGATCAAAACATAGTCAAAATCTCAATTTTTACAAAAAGTTGTATTTCAAAAATGATTTTTATGAAAATCTATTTGAAATAGCTTAAAAAAAAGTGATTTTTTTTAAAATTTTGATATCTAAAAAAAATTTCAATAAAATAATGAAATATCTAAAATGACATTTTAATAATAACTATTCAAATCAAATTTTAATTTAAAGCTTTTATAAAAAGTTTCTTTGTAAAAAAATTTTACACAAAATTATATTACACTATGAAAATCTATTTTGAAAAAATTTATAACAAAGGCACCCTTTATCATGAGAACTTCACCTCTTCCATCGCCGTACGACTCCGGTTTGGTATCAAGTTATGAGTTGGTTGGGATTGACAGTAATACTTCTACGAAATTTATGTATGTCTTTTGTTATGTTAACTGATTATGCTAAAGGCAAATGACAAAAGGAAGGATTAACTTTGATTTGGAATACATTTATGTGGGTAATTTGGAAAGGGAAGAATAATCGAATTTTCAGTAACGGTGGAGGTGTGATTGAAGAGATAGTGGATCAGATAAAAATCGAGTCAAATGACAAACATCTCATGCAATTTTAAAATTTGTCAAATACCTCATACAATTTGGAAATAGACAAATATCCTCATGAAATCTTCATTATTATTTGATTATTAATTTTGTTAAGAAAATCTCTATAAACTTGTATATTACAGCAATGCTATTTATTACGAACGGCGGGCAAACGAAACGCAAGAATAACAAGTCAGAAAAAAAACAAAAAAGAGCAAACACGTGAAGTTGGGAGTGGAGCAGAAATCATGGTGTGGTTGGTATATAAATCCAATGGCTGTAATTCCTTCTTGCAATTCGTTTCGTAACAACAAGCATTTTTCTCTATTCTATCATTATAAAATATGAAAAATTAATTTTTCTTCTTATCTTCTTCTTAGGAGACTTCTCTACCCTCGAAGTAGAGTAAATCTATTTTCACAACCATTACATTGGTGCTTTTATTGAGAGCTCTCTCCTGCAAATCCATCAGAGATGGTAATTACAAAGTTTGATGATCAAATTGATGCCTACTGGTGGGTGCTTTGCACTGAGAAATACTTCAAACATTGGCGTACGCCAAAGACTTATAAGATGATAGTGGCTGGACTTTCCATGAAAGGTCCACCACTCACATGGTGGCTCCAGTGGTATCTACACCACCGATCGATGAATTGTGACGCATTTACATCTGTATTTCGATGGCAGTTTAAACCTAAATGGTGTGTAATTCTGCTTTACCAGATGATGAAGAGGACATGGAGTTTGAGCCAGAACGGTTGATTGGCAGCATTGTTGAACAAGCAACAGTGGTAGAAGAAAGAATTGATGATTTCAATCAATATTCCTCTTCTATGGTAGATTTAACAATATTAATAGGTAACAATCTTAACAACTCAACGCTTGATGATGTTCAGATAGAAGAAAACCAAGAGGATCTATCCCTCATTTGGCTATCTCTTTGGTTTTAAATTAAATTGGTACCTTACCTTTTAGCTATTTCGGTGTTCCTAAAGGTAAGTCTAACGCTATTTTATCCAACCTATTGCCGATAATAAAGTCAAAACATCAAGAGTGTTGTCCACGGCATACTTATTCACACATGCAATTTATGTTTATTGCTGATAAGATAACAAAGACATCTTATATATCAAAAAAAAAAAAAAAAAAAGACATCAAAATAAATTGGATTCCATTGAAACAAACTAATACAAAGCAAAATATGTTACAACTTAATTAATTACAGCATGGAATCCTTCTAAGCAACATATACATTCCATCACAATACACTAGATATCAATTCAATCTCATAGTTTTTCTGCATAACAGGAGTAGTACATACAATATTGGAATCACTTACCATAATAGAAGAAGCAGAAGAAGAAACACTAGTTGTATAAGCATCTAACACTTCCCCAGAATGATTTGCAAAATTGCTACCATCAGTCAAATGTTGAAATGGGTTAGAAGTTTTGGGAATTTGTAATGAACCTTCCAACATTTTCACCACAACACTCATCATAGGTCTTAATTCTTGCTTATATTGAACACACCATAAAGCTACTTTCACCATTCTCTCAACAATCTCCTTATTTTTCTCTTCTATTCCACACTCTATCATTGCTTCTTCCAATAATCCAGCATCAAATTTTTTCCAAACCCAAATTGGAAACCACTCTTCGGTTTCGGTATTTTTAATGTCAAGATTTCTTCTTCTACCTATAATTTCAAATAATAACATACCGAAACTATAAACATCGCATTTATGAGTTATAGGAGATGGCATCCAAAGCTCAGGTGCGGCATAACCGGGTGTTCCTCTTCCTCCGGTCATTGTTATGTGAGTATTTTCCCTGTTACAAAGTTTTGCCAAACCAAAATCCGCGACTTTAGGATTGAGATTCAAATCCAATAGAATATTTCCTGGTTTTATATCATAGTGGACTATTCTATGTTGGCATTCTTCATGCAAGTAAGCAATGCCTCTTGCTGTACCAGAATTACACTAATAGATATACTATTATCGATCCATTGTATAAAATACAAATGGTTCATGTAATATAGATGTAATATGTGGTCAGTATTAGTATTACTCTTATGAACTAAATACATCGAATCTTGTTGATCCATTTCTCTAATCAACAAAAAAAAAAAAAAAGATTAAACTGTTGTTAAGGATCAAAAGATGAGGCAAGGTAGTCAAATTTATATAGACACACTACACACACAAATTTTATAAATCTCGTTACTATCGATGATGATAAAAACCATTTTTTCTTGTATCACATATTTAGCATGTACAGCTAGCTAGGACAATTTATTTCATAAAGTTAAATTGATTGATCCAAAATGATTTATGTGATTAAAATTTTTACTTGTAGAAATCATTTTAGTTTTGGAAATTTTATAATTAAATTATACAACTCTTAATTATTTTTTTTATTTTTTTCAGGTTGTCTAGTGACTAGAATTTCACCTCATAAAGATGAATAAGTGAGCGTATCAGGATTTGAACCTCAGTCCATGCACTTTACGTGGAAATATTCTACAAACTGAGTTAAGCTCACAGGACCAACTCTTAATTATTTTAATTAAGTCTATATGAAGTATTGCTCTTTCTTTTTTTTTTAGGGATGGAAGTATTGCTCTCTCTATCCAAGTAAGTTATTCTTAGGGGTGTCATTAGACTGGTTTGCTTCGGTTTTGAGTGAATTTGATGTTCGTACCAATGAATCTTCGATTGGTTCGGTTTGGTTCGGTTTTCAATGTTTTTTAAAAATGAATCTGAATCAAATTCGTCGGTTTGTTTCGATTT
Source organism: Trifolium fragiferum (assembly GCA_954870985.1). Taxonomy (NCBI): domain Eukaryota; kingdom Viridiplantae; phylum Streptophyta; class Magnoliopsida; order Fabales; family Fabaceae; genus Trifolium; species Trifolium fragiferum. Next base: position 12,892,278 of record OX940795.1, on the reverse strand, counting down.
AGTTCGGATACTTTGATCGGTTTTACATCGTATTTTTTTTCAATGTATTTCATTTTTTTTTTTAATGGCAAAATTTATTCAAATTGTCTGTGGTGACTGATGAGAGCAGATTAGCTTGAGGAGAATGAAGGTGAGGTGAGATAGATCATAAATGAGAGCAGATTGTTTGTGATGAAGGTGAGGACGAAGAGAAGTAGGCCGCCGTGAATTTGTGATGGAAGTGTGCTTCTAAATTAGGGTTTTCAGCGAAGTCAAATGTAGTGACATTTTTTTTAAAGGTACTTGGGCAAAATGTAGTTGGGTTGCACTGCCTAAAATTTAAAAAATTAACATAAGGATATATACCGGTTTGGTTTGGTTCAATCTAATGGATCCAAAATAACGAAACCGAGAACCGAAACAAACCACATCGATTTTCAATTGGTTCGGTTTGGTTTTTGATCCGAACCAAAAAAATCAATTTTTTTCGATTTGAATTGGATCATCAGTTCAATTAGAATTTCCTAATCCGCTTACACCCCTAGTTATGCATGTTAAAATCACTTTTCATTAATTTTAGTTGAAAAACAAATAGACACCATTAACTATTATTTATTTTATTTCTTTAACAAGATTAAATATTATTTAATTAAAATCACCCTAAAACATAATCTCCAATTATTTTAAATAAATTTACTTTTATAGTAATATACTACAAACATACCCTAATAATGAAAGAGACAAATCCTTTACCAATGGAAAAATTTGTCTCTATCTTTTTTGTTTTTTCCTAGCTACCCATTTGCTTATATTCTTTGTCTCTGATAACTTCAAGAATATGTAAAACAACAATGAGAAAAGATTGGGATGTTTGATCTAAGGCATAAGGCATACTAAGGGAGGGAAGTAACAAAACAATTACAGAGAGAGAGAGAGCTGATAGAACAAAAACTGGCCAAAATTCTCATATGGAAAGTAAATCAGTATTGAATACAATGAAAAAAATCCTTAAAATTCATATTGAATAATTTGATAAAAGAGGGTAAATCAGTACATGAGAAGCTCCGTATATAAAACTAATAGAGAAAGAAACCCAATGCCTAATAATAATAAACTCTAGCTAGCTGCTTGTTCAAAAAAAAAAAAACTCTAGCTAGCTGTGTCAAAAAAAAAAAAAAAAAAAAACTATAGCTAGCTAATTTCTAAGTATTAAGTAACTTTATGTTTTTTTTTTTTTCAGCAAGTAACTTTATGTTATTCGCTATATTCTAATAACAACGAACCTATTGACAAAGGTTATTAATCCTTTATTAGAGGACCGTTTGTGAGAGTTTTGTGGTTTAAAAATAGGAGAGTTGAAGTTGAATAATATATAAGTGAGGTTTTGAACAAAGATGTGGTGTTTAAAGTAATTTATATGGTTACTCTTAACATTAATGTTTTGATTCAAAGTGTTGAAAGTCATTTATATGGTTACTCTTAACAGTGATATTAGAACCCCGTTCAACCTTGATGGTCGGAGGAGTAATAACAAAGTGGTGATGGATGGCAGATGCAGAGAGTTATTGTGTCAAAATTTAATTGTGTGGTTGTTTTTAGTTAATGTATTAATCCAACTTAGCGTTGTGAACCAACACAATTTGTGTCCTATAAACTCAGGGATTAAAAAGATGTCACATCAAGTTAATATATGATTTTAGAGCTATCAATGTGAAGGTTTCACTTGAAAATCAGAAAACAAATTATTATGTTTTTTTAAAAAAAATTGGATATGTTTGAAAATAAAGTAAGATTTTGTTTGTTTTTAAAAATAAAGTGAGATTATGTTCTATTTTAAAAGAGATTTGTTTCTATTTTTAAAACTTGTATTTTTATATAAATCGAGGTTGTTATTTGTAGAAAAATAAGAGAACAAGGAAGCAAGCAAGATGTACGGAATTTGATTAGGATTTGCCGCCAACAAAAAGGTTAGGGATTTTGAGAGAGAACAAAAAGGGTTTTTTTTGGTATAATTCTTTGGTTAGACAAAATGTTATTGGATTCATCTTGCAAAAAACTAACTTAGCAAGTGTCTTGGCCGCAGGAAGAAATTCAGGATAATGGTATAATTAGGACAAAGCTAATTCTTGTAATAGCTTTTGAAATCTCAACTTATTTCATTTGATTAATAAAACTTATATGTAAGACAACATTTAAATTACAACTTATTTATAACATGGAATTCTTCTTATCAAGTAGAATATGCATTCCATCATGCTGTGCTCGATGCCAATTCAATCTCATACTTCCTCATAATAGGAGTATCATGGCATACAAAGTTGGACTCACTTACCATAACAGAAGAAATACTAGTTGTATAAGTATTTGATTCTTGCACCGAATGAGTAGCAAAAGTTCCATCAATCAAATGTTGAAATGGGTTAAAAGTCTTTGGAATTTCTAATGACCCTTCCAACATTTTCACTACCTCACTCATCAAAGGCCTTAATTCTTGTCTATATTGAACACACCATATAGCTGTCTTAACCATTCTATCAGCAATCTCTTTATTTTTCTCCTCTATTCCACAAATTACCATTGCCTCTTCCAATAGTCCAGCATCAAATTTTTTCCAAACCCAAATTGGAAACCACTCTTGGCTTTCACTATTTTTAATGTCAAGATTTCTTCTTCTACCAATAATTTCAAATAATAACATACCAAAACTATAAACATCACATTTGTGAGTTATAGGAAAAGGCATCCAAAGCTCAGGTGCAGCATAACCAGGCGTCCCCCTTCCTCCGGTCATCGTTATGTGAGTATTTTCCCTATTGCAAAGTTTGGCCAAACCAAAATCAGAGACTTTAGGATAAAAATTCTTATCCAAAAGAATATTTCCCGGTTTTATGTCATAGTGCACAATTCTATGTTCACACTCTTCATGCAAGTAAGCAATGCCTTTTGCAGTACCAATTGAAATCTCATGAAGTTTTTCATATCCTAACACATTTTTTTCATGAAACAAATACTTATCAAGTGATCCATTCACCATGTATTCATAAGCAAGTGCTACTAAATCTTTTTCAAAACAAAATCCATACAGCTTAACAAGATTGAAGTGATGAATTCTACCAATTGTTCCGACTTCTGCCATAAATTGTTCCTCAATTTTCTTATCAGAACTTCCGCGTAGAACCTTCACAGCTACCATTGTTTTGTTATTGAAAATTCCTTTGAAAACTGTTCCAAATCCACCTGACCCCAACAAGTTGGAGTAATTGTCAGTTGCAATCCTTAGTTGTTGACTAGTGAATCTTATTGGCTTTGCCCTTTCCATGTTGTTGAGAAAATTATCTATAGTTACTGTCAGAATTTGTGAATCTGGACTTTTACTGGATCCATTACGTTTTTGGAATATCATACTACATATACATGTCAAAATACCCCAAACTAGTGCTGCAAAAAAGGCAGTGAAGAACAAAATGACGAAAAATAAAATAAGAACCAAAATATCACCATGCCCATGGCTTAATTAGAGAAATCCTACCCAATGTTGGAACACCACCACTCCTAGAAGAACATGAAAATCAATCATCACTGCTTGACATTAGACAAGTAGATAAAAAGAAAAAAATAATTAAAACAATATTAAATTGTTTGTGAAGAGCAAGTGAATTGGTATGGATCACCAATAAGATAGAGAAAAAATTGAGTAATGGCATTGATTCCACAATTATTAGCCACGTGGAGAGTGAGAGGATAAATGATAAAATCAAATGAAGAAAATAGTTTATTTGTCCTCTAGTCTCTATCAAATTCTACGGCCATAATATGCATCAAATTGAAACGAGTATTTACTTGGTGATCAAGAACTTGGGAAATAGAAGTTGCATAGTATCTTTTAACATTTCAATATACATTTTATTGTATTGTATACTACTGAGGTTAGATATTTCAATAGATTCAAAAATTAATAAGTATAATATGTGAACTTATAAAAAAATATTTACATCAACAGTATAATTACATATCCAAATAAAATCGAGATTGACGAATTCACTTCTTTGACGTATTAAACTTATGTCATGTTGTCTCATCAATAATGAGCTTTAAATTAAACTTATGTCATAAACGTAGAAGCATCTACATGGATCATGACATAGGGTCTCATAAAAATAAGGGTTTAAAAAAATATAAGGTAGTAGTATTAGTAAATGAGACTATAAAACGAGGGATTTTGGCATTTTAAACGAGGGATTGTGAAATCTAAATCTTTAAAGTTCTTTTTATTTTAAAATGAGGGATTTATTAGTTATAAATGATCCTAAAAGAAATTCTTCTACAATGTTGTTGTTGTAGCTCATTTTGTCATACAAAAATGTTTAGCGGCGCAGCTTGTTGTCCGTGTTCCTTTTATTTTTGTGTAAATATCGTATATATAATATAAATATAATTGGATTTTTTTAAAAAAATTGCCTTTGGTTCTAGTTATATGTATACCCATCTAAGACTACTTCACAAATATTTGATTTGGCAGAGCAACTAAAAAAGCTTCTCGCCACTCAGGCACAAGCCATGTGTGTCTCCTCTGTTAAAGGTTTGAGTCATTCTAATATGTTAGGATCCGAAATTCGGGAGGCAAATTAGGACATGTCGTAGTTAGAATATGTTTTAGTTGCAATCTTTGTTGGTTCTACTATTTGATTGTCTCTTATTTATCTGATCTTAATCTTTCTGTTGGTATGTTGCTCCTCTCTAGTTAGTTTTGTTGTTTTGTTTGGTTAGATCGTGATGACTCACGTCATTACTTCATTTAGAGATTAATTCAATGGTGTTTTAGAGAAGTTTGAAGTGGTATAATTTGATCATACTTGAGGTGCAAATGGGCTAGAATTGAAGGTAGCTTGCAAACGAAGAAAACAGCAAAATTGTGTTTTCCCCCATCCAGATTGGCGTGTGGCACGCATTGCTTGTGGTTTCTTTTCTGATTTGGCGTGTGGCACGCAGCCAAGGGGCGCGTGGAACGCGCGCCCCTGTGCTTTTTTTTTGGTGCGCGTTTTTTACGTTTTTGACCCATTTTCGGCACTATATAGTGAAACTTGGCTCCATTTGATGAGGTACGAAATTTGGATCAAAAAGGAGTCATTGGAGCTCATTGGAAGTGGATTCAAGCAAGGATCAAAGGGTGGAAACACTCTAACACCTCTTGTCATGATGAAATCTTCTCTTCTTCTTCTTCATGTAATTTCTCTTTTCATAATGAATTGCTAGATCTTTAGATTGAATCGTTAGGGGATTTTCAATGTAATTTGGTTTGAACCATGTGAACTTAATTCTATATGAATGGATTATGATCTAGTTTCTATCAATTATTCTTTGCACTTAAAGCTTCTTGTAATTTGACGAAATTGTGTGATGAACTTAATACTTCATCCGTTCCTTTTTATAAGAAACAAAAGTGAAATTTTTTTTATTCCTTTTTATAAGAAACTTTAATTAATTTTCAAATGTTTTAAATGTTGAATTTCACTTATGCCCTTATTTATTATGAAAGAGAATATTAAAAATAAGTAAGTTGATTGAATTTAGAGTAATTAAATAGGGGTATAGATGGAATAAGTTTAAATTTATAAGAGTATTAAATGAAAAGAACTATTTACAATGCATTTCATTGATATGTGTAATTTTTTCAAACTGTTTCTTATAAAAAGGAACAGAGGGAGTAGTTGATTTGTCATGAGAATGAAAATTAGCTATGGACCTACGAATGATATAACAATTGATAATCACTTTAGAGATTTAGGTTTGTTAATTGTGATTAAGGAATCAAAGCTTGTGAAAACCTCACTTAAACACAAATTCACCCAAGAGATTGGGGAGTTGTGATTAAGTGAGAGGATTATTTGCCAAGAGATTGGGAGTAATCATTTAATTGGTTCAATCTCGAAACTAGTTGAGCAGTTCATGAGTATATAATATGATTCATTAAGTCAATTACTATGAGATGAACCGAAGAGATTCAATCGTCCGCCAACCGTTCGATAAAAGTCCAAAATCTCGTTTTAACCAATTTGAATGTTAAAATCCCCCACCCCCCTATGTCTTTAATTTTACTTTTACTAGATAAGCCAACTTGCCATTGTTGAATAACAACAATCCTTGTGGGATCGATGTTTTATTACTTGCAATAATTTGTGCACTTGCGAAATAATCCAACAAGATTTTGGCGCCGTTGCTGGGGATTGTTGATTCATTTCAACAAGGCAATTGGCTTACTTAGGATTTTTGTATTTACTTTTATTTTGTTTTGGATCGGTATTGCTTGGTATTTTCTGTTTTTGTATGCAAGGTAATAGGTCCGGGGAACTACTCTTTGACCTGAAAATTGAAAGAAATGTGTGTGCAACAAGAAGAGCAATTTGATTGAAAAACTTAGCTCAACAAGAGATTGAACAAGAAGTCCTTGATATGGGTGATAATCCACCACCACCACCACCTCCCCCAAGGAGGACATTAAGTGACTATCGAGAACGTGCTCAAGGAGGTGTAGCCAACCTTGGCTTTCAACCGGCCAATCTGGTATCATTTGACATCAAGAATACGATTCTCCAAGCTCTTGAAGAGGACCAATATTCCGAAGCGGACTCTCAATGTCCCAATCTACACTTGAGCCATTTCTATGATGCTTGTGACTATATGGATCCTCCAAATGTGTCGGAATCTTCAAAGAGGTTAAGGATATTCAAGTTCTCATTGACTGGGAGAGCTAAAGATTGGCTTGATACTATTCCTCCTAACACCATCCACACATGGGGAGAGCTAGAAAAGAAGTTTCTTGATCGGTATTTCCCTATTCACAAGTTTCTTGAAAGGTGAGCCGAAATTTGTAATTTCACTCAAGAGGAGAATGAATCTTTTTACGATGCTTGGGAGCGTTTTAAGTTATGTTTGAAGAAATGTCCAAATCATGGCATAGATGGTCTTGCTCAAATGCAACACTTTACAAATGGTCTCAATGCTCATCCGGCGGATTCCGGAAGAGCAAAAATGAAATCGAGGCAAGGGATCTTATAGAGGTCATGGCACAAAAAGACCGAAACTCCAAAAAGAATGCTGGATTGCTTAATTTAGACACTCAAACAGCACTTCTTGCATCATCAAAGCTTATGAATACTCAAATGTCTAATCAACAATCTCACTTTTTTATTTACACAAACATCTCTAGCTACATCTTAATTTCTTATCTGAAAATTCAATTCATCATCATGAGTGGTGCAACAACATTAAGCAAAGGTTGGATGGTGGCTGCCAGTGTTGGAGCTGTTGAAGCTTTGAAGGATCAAGTTGGTATCTGCAGATGGAATTATGCTTTAGCTCATCACCACCTTAAAAATCGTGTTAGAACTATGTCTCAAGCTAAGAATTTCTCTTCTTCTTCACTTTTTGTTAGCAAATTTAAAGATGAGAAGAAGGCAAAACAGGTAGAGGAGTCTTTGAGGACTGTCATGTACTTGAGCTGTTGAGGTCCCAATTGATTCATTTCTAAAATAAAATTATTATTAGATTGTATAGTGATGATAGATTAGATTAATTATGTAACATTTGTACTACTATTCAATGATAAAAGTTTATTCTTCAAAAAAATAAATAAATAAAAAATACTCAAATGTCTACACTACTTAAGCACTTGACCACTTCTCCTACTCCTATAGCTCAAGCTAATCAAGTGCAAGGACCTAGATGCGATTTTGTCATCACGCCCATGAGAATGGGGAATGTATGCCCAAGGGGTCCAAAGAGGCCAAGTATTTGGCAAACTTTAGAAAGAGCAATCCCTACAACCAAGGTTGGGGTGGAGATCAAAACACATCCCCTAATCTATGTCAACAACATCGTGCTTCACCTTTGGAAGACACTCTCACTCAATTTATGAAGATGTGTCAAGGCAATTTTGAGGTCATGAAAGCAAATCAAGAAGCTTCCAATGATAATCACAAAGCTTCTATCAAGAACTTGGAGGTGCAAATTGGTCAATTAGCAAAGCAAATGGCTTCTCCATCTAGTGGCGGATTTGTAGGGAACACATGCGACAATCCCAAGAAGGAGACTTGTAATGCCATTGAGTTGAGGTCTAGAATGGTTCCTACACCACTGGTGAGTGAGCCAAGAGTGAAAAGGAAGGTAGAAAAAAAAAATGAGCTCTGGGGAGAAGTAGAAAAAGAACAAAAAAGTGAGCTTGAGGTAGAAGTTGAAAATGAGTGTGAAGGTGAGAATGAGGGTGAAGTCGAAAATGGGAGAGTGGCCTTGAGGAGGGAGATTGAAAGTAGGAGGAATCAAGCTAAGAAGGACCGCATAAATGATACCGGTCCCAAAGATGTATCTCCTTATGTCAAGTTACCTTACCCTGTGCACCAAAGAAAGAAAAGAGCCAAGAGGCCGGAAATTCATAGAAATGTTCAATAGCTTACAAGTTGATATTCCTTTTGTCGAAGTGTTAGAACAAATGCCATTGTATGCCAAGTTCATGAAGGAGTTGTTGACTAAGAAGATGAGGCCTAAAGAGGATGAGCCGGTGTTGATGAATGAAGAGTGTTGCGCTATCATACAAGACAAGCTTCCACAAAAGAAGAAAGACCCCGGTAATTTCACTATTCCTATCTCTATTGGGAATTTACATGTGGGGCGAGCCCTTTGTGACTTGGGAGCAAGTATTAATTAGATGTCACTTAGCTTAATGAAGCGCAAACCCGGTGTCGTGGCCAAGCCAACAAAGATGCAACTCACTCTTGCTAATCGATCTATCACACATCTTTATGGAATTTTACAAGATGTCTTGATGAGATGTGCCCAATTTGTACTTCCGGCCAACTTTATTGTGCTTGATATGGAAGAATGTGCCGAAGTCCCGGTGTTGTTGGGACCCTACAAAACTCTTACTTATAAGGTGAAGATAACTCTTGCTTATAAACTCATATTCAGACCATCTCACATCTGATGTGAGATTTTTTAATAAGTTGTTGAACGATACGAATTGTCCAAAATAGAAATGAAATATAAAAAAATTATTAATAGGATTATAAAGTCAAAAGGATCGAAGTATGAAACTAAAAAACCAACTGAACAAAAATAAAAATAATCATTTATGTACTTTGGCCATTTAAAAAGTGATAATTTATGTAGAACTAACAATCCAACGAAAGTTATTTGTAGATAGCACAATAAGGAATATTATCATCCTTGCCCATGATCTTGAAACCAATAAATGTCACGACGAACTCAATACAATAAAAATTAAAAAGAATATGAAACACATTACAAATTAGTATTTTATCAAACAAAAAAACTATAAAGAAATTTTATATTTTGATGGCTTTGTAACAATTTCAAAAGCACTTCTATCGTAATGACAACGTCTCAAAGAGAGAAAATGAAGGTTTAAAGAAATCTTTGAAAAACATGAACAGTAAAATTGGTGCGAGAAGTGTGAGAAAAAAAATGATATGTATAACCAAAGATATCAAAATAATCAAAATAGTTATCCCCTTGATTTATGCATGTTGTAAACAAACAAAAAAAAATTATACATTTAAATTTGAAATTAAAAATAAATTCATGTATATTAGAAGCCACTCTTTTTTGGTTTACTAAATTAGCATTTTTTTTTTTGTTATTCATGGCTATATATTTGACATTTACTGTGACACACATATTACATTACTTTTTGTTGATAATTTTCTGGTCACTTTGGCATATATGTATAGCAAATGGTTGTTTCTTATAAATACTTTTATCTTCATTTTTCCGAGAACAAAGGGGTTTCTGATGAAAGAGAAGGAAAATGCAATGTACAGAGGTCTTGCTCGAGCATAGTAGAGGCTAAAAATTGTGATAGAAAATCTTCGGAGGATCAAAAGTTGAAGAAATTTTAAACATAATTAGTATCTCTGGTTGTTTTATTATACATTGTTATCATCAAGACTTTAGTGGCATTGTCCTAAAATACATTTTGGTTTAAAGATTTTCCCCTTTTTAATAATGACAAGCTTCTGTATATGAAAAACAACTTTTTTTGACTAAAACCAATGATATTCATTTATTTCAATAATTGATAGAGTACATCAGATGGAAATATAATATCGTTAAAAACGTAAAGGATGGATTTGAGAACTAACTCACATCATCCAAGTTAATAGCATACAACGACAAATTGCCTACAAATAATATGATAAAATTAAAGTCACCTGAATATCCATGTTTCTGGATCTGCAACGTTGATGTCCGAATCATTGATTGAATCTGCAATTGATTGAAGTTGATATTTCAATATGAAAAAAATGAATACCACAACAAGACAGGAATCAACCAAGGCCGTAACAAGACGACGAACAACACCAAACGCCGCATTTAGGCGACGAAATCACACAAAAAAGCTATAAAAAAACTCAATCTATATAATAAATCACTTATTTAAATTAAAAGAGAATAAAAAAGATGCAGAGGGGTGATTTTAGAACAAAAATAGATCTAAAGGGGCTCGCTTCCTTTTACCTATCTTGGCTTACCTGTGGGGGCTAATCCTCGGAAGGAGAGTACTTGGAAGCCTCTGTTGGAGTCTTTAGCAAGGAAACTTGGGGTGTGGCGGAATAGATTTATTAGTTTAGGTGGTAGGGTGGTTTTATTGAAATCAGTTCTTAATTCCATACCAATTTTTTATCTTTCTTTTCTGAAGTTACCTTTGTCAGTTTGGAAGAAAATAGTCAAATTGCAGAGGAATTTCCTTTGGGGGGGTGCAAATCTGGATCGCAAGATTGCCTGGGTCAAATGGGATAAGGTGTGTAGGCCTAAGGCAGTTGGAGGGTTAGGTTTAAGGGATCTTCGTGCTATAAATCTAGCTTTGCTTGGTAAATGGAGGTGGAGGTTGTTGTCAGGGGGACAAGGGATTTGGAGAGATATTATATTTGCTAGATATGGTCTCTTGTATCCATCGCCTCATTTTGGAGGTCGTCCATCTGGTTTTAGTGGCGCTTCCCTCTGGTGGAAAGATGTTTCCCTTTTAGGAAATTCTGTTGAGGTAGCCACAGATTGGTTCTCAGAAGGTGTGTTAAAAAAGGTGGGCGATGGGACTTCATCTTCTTTCTGGTTTGACCCTTGGGTGGGAGGTGTTCCGCTAAAATCTCAGTTTCGTGGTTTGTTTCAATTGTCTGATCAACAATTAAATTTGATAGGGGAGATGGGAAACTGGTTGGAAGGAGAGTGGCACTGGAATTTTAGATGGAGGGAACTTTCGGTGTGGGAGATTGAAATGCTTCAAGCCCTCATGGCTGTGGTGAAACCTCCTTTTCTAGGTTCTATCGATTCCTGGTCCTGGAGACATGATTCTTCTGGGACCTTTTCAGTTAAGTCGGCATACTTGTTGCTTACGGCGGGTGTGGTTCCTAATGTTCTAGATTCTCTTTTAGCTAGGGTGTGGAAATCTTTGGCCCCGTCTAAAGTGATTATTTTCTCTTGGCAATTACTTCAAGATAGGGTGCCTTCCAGGCAGAACTTGCTTAAGCGTAGGGTGATTAGGAGTCCTATTGATGCTTTATGCGCTTTTTGTGGAGCTTCAATGGAAGCGGTAGATCACCTTTTTGTGACTTGTGATTCTATTTCTCCGGTGTGGTACTTTCTTTTTAGGTGGTTGGGTCTCCGGTTTGTATCCCCCGGAAGTATTACAAGTGTTTTCCAAGATTTTCTAGGTCATGGGATGGGTAGGAAGAATAAGTTAGGGTGGTTGTTAGTTTGGCATGCTACTGTTTGGGCTATCTGGAACTCTCGAAATGATGTCATCTTTGCGAGAGGAACTTTTTCTGTTGATTCTTTGGTGGAAAAGGTAAAACTTTCAACATGGAAGTGGTATCTGGCTAAAAACCCTGGTAATCCCTGCTCCTTTTATGAGTGGGAGGTGCAACCGATCTTGTGTTGGAGCCGATAGTGGTAGGTGAAATGCTGGTTTTGAGTCTCGCTGCCTCTCGGTGGTGATTGACATATTCTTTGTCTGTCTTCTCTTCTTTACTTTTTCTTTTCTCCTCTTTGTTTAGGTGTTTGTAGCCATGTGTTTTGGTTTATTTTTCTCATTGGTGTTTTCTGTGATTCAAATTGTTTCTTATTTATTTATTATATATATATATATATATATATATATATATATATCTTTGCCATTCAAAAAAAAATCTAAAATCACCCCCTCACAGTTGAAAGGAGAAAAAAGAAGACTATGGAAAAATCAAAACTAGGACCGACATATGGAAGGAGAGAAAGTAATAATACAATTGTTGTTTAATTAACTTAGATCATGCAGAGATTAGATCTGCGAGCGGCCCCCTTAGTGTCAGCTTTGTTAATTTTAACGTTTTTTCAAAGGGTGGTTAGGTTTGCAAGTTTCCCCTAAGAATTATCATAGTTAATTCTGAATTAGTAAATTAATTTTACTTAAACACAGGGTAAGGCTTACAAGCTCATGTCTTAGCCTAGTTACTTTACCAATTTTAATTAATACTAATATTAATTTTACTCAATCAAGAGGGTGAAGGTAATTTGCAAGTTCCCCCTAAGTTCAAGCTTGGTTGATTTTATTAATTTATTTTGTATAAACTTAACATAACTTAATCATAAAGTGAGGTTTGCAAGCTCCCTTTATATTAAGTCTTATTAATTTTATTCAACTCCAAATTAAATTAACTTAATCAGATACGCGGTTTGCAAGCTCTCATTTAATTAGGTCTCATCGACTTTATTCAAAGGCTCTTGAGCAAATTTAATTTAACTTAGGTAGAAAGTGAGGTTTGCAAGCTCTCCTAAAAATTCAATTAATTATTAATGTTAATTTTATCCAAAGTTCTAATCAAACAGCGTAAATAATACAGTATATCAGATAAGTTAATTTAATGCTACCCTTCATCTACTCCCACTTTTGTCATAAAAGAAATAAATTGAAAATAAACAATATTTGCTTGTGTTAGAGTACAAGCAATTTATCAAAAATAACACGAGGCTACATAAAATAACAAGAGAAAAACAAGGTATCCTAGGGTTGTTGAGAGATAAATTTCAGTAACAGCTAACTGCTTCATCATCTCAGCTTGACTCCTGAACAGCTAACTATTGTCTGATTTCTTCTTTAAAGATCCTAAAGTCAATAGTGGATACAAAAACAGAGTTGGAACTAATTTGACAAAAGTTAGAATCTTCAGCAAAGTCTACAGAGGGTTCAACAACAGAGCTTCTTTTTTTCTTTTAAGAGCTGGTTCTTGAGAATCTTCATCAGAGTCAACTTCTGAACTCAAGATATTTCCCTTATCCTTTTAATTGTTATGATCCCTTAAAACTTTCTCAGAATCACCGCCGATTCCTTTTCTTTTCTCAGATATCCTCCCAAGAATCCAACTGATAATGGTTTCCTTGTCAATATTTCCATAGATATCGAGACATTCATTACTAGTTAGAAGGAGTTAATGAAAATGTTCTTGCGAATTCCGAAGATATACGGACTCTCATATGTGAAGTTGTCTATTTTGATTCCATTATTTGAACATTGAATCACTTTAGCCAAAATTGATTGAGTGATAGTGATAGGAATACCCATGACAACTGACCTTATTTCTGTATTTTCTTTATCAACCTTATGAAGTATGAACAATAGCTCGAACCCAAAATTCTTTGACAAGTTCTTGATAACAAGGTCCTTCCAACAACTTAAAGTAATGTTCTCAACCTTGTTGATTTACCATTTTCTTCAAATCAAAACCATTGTCCAACAGATTTTCTATATCAACGACCATTTCGTTCATTACATAGAGCTTTTTTTCATCAGCTTTGAAAGTCTTGGGTACAGACTTTAGAGTCAAAGTTGAATCAGATGATGAACTATTTGCCATCACAAAAGGTTTTGGAGAGTTGGTAAACATGAAAATGGAGATTTGTGTGGAGAGTTTTGGAGTGTAGGTAATGAGAATGCAAGTGATGTGAAATGAAATGTGATTTAGTTTAAATAAATATTTTGTAAAGGGCTAGATTCGGTCGTTTAAAATATTATGAATAAAATTCTTTTAACCATTATGAATTAAATTACTTTGACCATTTGCATTACATGGAATTTTTTAAAATGAGTGTTAGAATGTAATAACAATAGTTATATCAAGCCCACCAAAAAAAATGTAAAAACAAAAATTATATTTATATAAAAGATTCAAAGAAATTTATTAATTTTCCCAAAATATTTAAATATACGTGACTGAACTTTGACCCTTTGCATTTTCCATTTTTAAATTCTTAAATGTTATAAATTAAATTCATTTTTCATCATTTAACTTAAAATATCCTTAGTCCGTTTTTTTTTTTTTTTGGTAAGGTGCTTAGCCATTTGAATTAACCTAAAAATTTTAATCACTTGCCTTCTTTGTAAAAAAAAAAATAGCCATTTATTTATTAAATAAGGGAATTCATATTCAACCTTTTTAAATAAGATTCTATACATTTAAATTTTTCACACCCACGCGCAAACAGACACAACTATTTTAGTTAAATCTTAAAAATTTATTTACACTTTACTGTGGCATTTATCGTATCAATTCCATGGATTTTCTATTATTCAATTCTAATTAATGTTTGTATTGAGAGGACAAACCATAACTATCTAGCTAAATAAGAGTATCTTCAATAAGAATATTATAGAGAGTTTAATAAGCTGATGATCGGTACCTTATCTTCATTTTATTATTGGAGTTCTATAACGTGGTATAGAGAGTATCAAAATATGGTACCTTAAATAGAATGGACCACTTGTTAGTAATGTATGATACCCCAAGTAGTATCACTATTAAAGCAAAATATGTATGAGTTGCATAAGTATTACATGGCATTATAGTTAGAGGCGGTACCAGGGAGGGGTTGGTGGTGGTCACGACCCCTCCCCACCTCAAAAAAATAATTTTTTTAAAAGTATAATATTAATGTAAATATATTATTAATAGTTTTAAGTAATTATGTATACATTTTTTTATAAATTAAGAGCATTTAGATATCAAGGTAGGAATAGACATCCAAACTATATTGGCACCCCTATGCTTCCCTTTCCTCTATCTATATCTCATATTATTAAAAAAAGGAGAAAAAAATATATATATACAAGGGGGGACTAGGCCTTACCCAAAAGAAAACAAAATGAAGAACAAAATTCAAATACTACAGTAATTTGGAAATCCTAGTTTATCCTGTAAGAAGTCATCCTGGAGAAGCGCGGGAAAGGAGTCCCACCACCTCATTTGCATGTAGGCATGCCCTGCATTGGCCAATTTATCCGCACACGTGTTTCCCTCTCTATAAATATGCAACCATTTAAAAGTAAGCCCCAAGTCTAAACAATTCAACCATCGATTTCTCAAGTCCCAAGGAACCACATTCACATCATCAAATGCACGCAGCGCCGTCATTGAGTCGCTTTCCAACCAAATATAGTGATAATATTTATCTATATTATCGATTTCAAAAAAAATGAGTTTCTTATGTTTGAAAAGAAATTTCACAAGATCTTTAAGTATGGTGAGCATCGTCACTACAAGAAAACATGGATTTAGCGGGGGAAATAAATAATACTTAGTGGCCGCCTTGGCAGCCAATAAATTAGTGGCCGCTTTGGCCGCCACTAAGTACCCAAAAACGGCCAGGAATTTAAAATAAAAAAAATAAAAAAAATAAAAAAAAAAAAAACCGTTGGAATTAGCGGCGGCTTAAGCCGCCGGTAACTGGTCCGGTTTGAAAAACGTGCGCACGCCCCTCACCTATATATACATAACTTCATTCATTTTTCCATTTTAACCTCTTTCACTAAAAATTTCTCCCCATTCTCTCTACATTCACTCTAAATTTTCTCCTCCTTCCCTCTAAAAGTTTTCATCTTCTCCTTGATCTTGTAAGTATTTTTGCTATTGTTTTTTCAATGTTATCATTTAATTTATTATATATATTAAAATGTTGTTATATATTTATTCTAATATTGTATTTTTTTTTAATGTAGAAAGTGTTGTGTTGTTTGCGATCGGACTTCCAAATATGTAAACTTTATCGGCTTAACTAGTAAGTATTGTTTATTATGTTGAATATTACTAAGTCTAAGTTTTTAATTTTATATTTATGATTAGTATATTTTTTAATATTTATATTTTTTATTTAGAGAGCGTGGTTTGGTTCGTCGATTGTCGTAGTTTGGGATTTCATTGGATCGCAAAGTCAGACACTACTCAGCACAACAAGTAAGTAATATACTTTAATTTATATAATGTTTGTGAATTTTAAGAAAAAAATGTTAACTTTTTAAAGTTAATGATTTTGTTTGTTAAACCAATTTATAGTTTTATTAGTTCGTCGTAAAATTATTTTAATCTATGAACAATGTGAACTATATTTAGTTAATTTTTGGTAAATTATTTAAAAAATATAAACTTTATAAAACAATTTTAATGAATTAAAAAAATATTAACTTTGATAAAATAGTTAAAAAATATTAATCTTACTTAATTAATTTTGTATAAACTATTTTAAAAATATTAAT
This sequence comes from Trifolium fragiferum, assembly GCA_954870985.1. Taxonomy (NCBI): domain Eukaryota; kingdom Viridiplantae; phylum Streptophyta; class Magnoliopsida; order Fabales; family Fabaceae; genus Trifolium; species Trifolium fragiferum. The sequence continues at coordinate 12,875,729 of OX940795.1, read as the reverse complement.
TTAAAAAACAGGTTTAATGATTTAAAATTTTTTTAACTTTGATCAACTATTTAAAAAATATTAATATGTGAATAATGTGAACTTTGAAAAATAGTAACTTTTTAAAGTTAATGATTGGTTCGATAAATCAATTTATAGTTTTATTGGTTCGTCGTAAAATTAATTTTCGTTATATAATGTGCTTATTTTATAAAAGTTGTTAAATTTCGTCATATGTAAGTAAATAATTAATTTTATTTTAATCTATGAATAATGCGAACTATACGTAATTAATTTTTTATAAACTAATTAAAAAATATTAAATTTAAAAAACAGTTGTAATGATTTAAAAAGATATAAACTTTGATAAACTATTTAAAAGATATTAACTTTCTGGCCGTCACAAAATCAGCAATTTTTTTTACTTTCTGGCCGTTTTTCACACGTTATGGCTGCTATTTGGCGGCCACTAATGCCCTGTTTTCTTGTAGTGCGTGCTATAGAGCATGAGACAATAATTTTAGATCGGACTCAAACAAAGATGATGCTGAAAGTGAGGGAGAGAAAATGGCCCAGGCCCTTTGATTGGTCAAATTTCTCACTTTTATGGATTCTTCTCTTTCTTGTGCAAAAATTTCTTATTAAATAGCAATGCTCACAAAAATAATATAAAAATATGTATGTAAAAAAAAAATTCACGTGAGAGAGGGAGGGGAATGCTACAAATGGCAAAAAATAAATGAATAATATAATAGGTGTTTTGTGTAAGAAACATTCTCATCCCACCCCCCACAAGTCTTTTTCACCCCTCTGGATTTCCAATTTTGCCCTTGAATCAAAAGTTCGGAATGCGTTTTCCGAGATTTTTCTAGTGCAAATTCAGCAAAAATTTCGGAAAAACACATTCCGTAGTTCATTTTCAAGGCAAAAAAAAAGTTCGGAAAACGTTTCCCGAACTTTTTTAACAAGGGCAAAATCGAAATATTGGGGGGTGGAATGAGAATTTTTCTTTGTGTAACAGGTTTTATTGGACTGGGCCGGAAATGAAAGCTGGCCCATTACACCAACACTTGCTTCTCATTGGCTTATGAGAGAAAATTGTTGTAATTGATTGAATTTGAAAAATTGCCTAAATGAAGTAAATTTTTTGTCATGTTGTCCACTTAGGATTTGCTCTAGTGAATTGTGGGAGTGACACATGTTAAAATCAACCCTACATGTGTTTTGCAATCGTGTAGTTTAAGAATGTGGAGTCAAGTACAAGCACTATGGAGAAAAGGTTGAACAACTTAATCGACTCGGGATGGGAGAAAATATCACTTATAGTTTGGTTGTCAAAGAGCAACCTAGTGCTATAAGTGTACTTCTCATCACTCAAACACTTGAAAGGTTGTTGCATCTCCGTTCTTTCCCCCCGATCCTCCTTTCTAAACCTTTGGCGTGCATTATATATATATATATATATATATATGCTTGGCCGTCGTAGCACTGCTTGGATTTTCAGTTTCAGAAACAGGGGAACCCGTGACTTTTACCGCGGAACATCATACATGCCTTAAGACACGGATGAACCAGTGCACTATTCACCTGACATGATTCCAATGAAATCGAAATGAATTTGCAAGGAGAAAGTTTTAGATGGACATTACCTTTGTATTCAGCTAAGTAAGATGTCCCTAGAGTTCCTTGATGCTTTGATTGTGTGTTGGAAACATCATGTTCGTGCAAATGAGGCTTTTTTGGAGTGTTTGTCTGAAGGTGGTGAAGAAGAAGAAATGTTTGCAACTAAATTTTTTTTATACTATATATAGGTATGGTTTGTGGCTTAAGCCACGGAATATGCAACGGTCAAAAAATATTTCCGCACCTTAAGTAACGAATTTTAACCTTTTTAAGTAGGATGCCTCTGGGGGGGTCATTTCTGATGCGCGGAAAAAACCATCATTTTTTACACATCCGTTTCTTAAGACACGGAAGATGTTTGTGACATAAGTTACGGATAGGAGTATTTTTCTCATTTTATAAGACGCGTCCCAAAAATCATAGGGTGGCAAAAATAATTTTCATTTTCAAAGCACCCTTCATCCTTCCCCCACACAACCATCTATCATGTTAATGACTATCACATGTGATGAGATTTTATTTTATTTTTTGATTTATTGACTCTTGGATTATATTTTTTTGTTTTAATGTGTCTTTTTTTTAACAATCAATTTTATTAATTAATATTGGTAATTTTGTTGCGAATGAGAACGAAACATGCAACCTCTTATATTTTTCCTTAGGGAAAAGTAAAAATAAAACAAATAAAAAAGAGAGATACAAAGACTGAGGATACATAAAACCTGACCCAGCAGCAACCCAAAAAGGAATACAGTAATGTAAAACAGACCTAGAGGAATAACCCTAAACTATCTCAACAAAAATTCAACAATCTCGGGCGCAACTCAGCGAACCCACATACGGGCGTGAAACCAAGTTACAAGAAAAGAGAAGTGAACATTTGCCAAAAACAGCTAGAGTTTAGAAACGACAAATGGATCGACTGTCAACACGGCAACAAAATCCAAGTGTCAACAGCTCCAAGTTACAAGAAAAGAGAAGTGAACATTTACCAAAAACAGCTAGAGTTTAAAAACGGCAAATGGATCGACCGTCAGCACGGCAACAAAATCCAAGTGCCAACAGCTCCCTGAACAACGCAGCAAGCATAAAGCTCTTTCGAGCAACAAATACCCAAAGTGTAGGCAGACAAAGACAAGTTGAAACCTGCAGATCTCAACAGACCTGAAAAAATCAGAGAGTCAAAATATCCAATCCACCAAACACATTGAGATTCAAACAAACGAGTAAGAACTCGAAGAGTCCAATACGTTAGTAACCAGACCCTTGCGGGTACCTTTCGAATTTTTTTTTTACCAAACCATAGTAAAAAAGGCCAAAATTCTAAATCCACCAATCTCTGATCATGAACATAAACGGAAAATAGAAACACCCACCAGAGAAGAACCGGTGGCAAACACCACCAACAACCCAAACAAACTCCACCACCAGAACAGCTGCTCCACCTACCAACCAACAGCACGTAAAAGACGAAACCAAATGATAGAAACAGAACTCGCGCAACCAGAAAATAGAACAAAACACAACCGTCGAGCAATGACCATCAAAATCCATCGAGCCACAGAAGGAGAAGGCAGAACATCACGAAACAAGAGCGAACACCACGAAACAAAAGGAAGAATCATAAAATAGCCGCCACGAATAACAAAAACTTACTGAAAAAGCACGGGACCGACGCCGGGAAAAGGTGACGCGACGTCATGGCAACGGCCGCACCACCAGACGGTGCGACTACATCTTGAAAGAATCGTTTGGATCAAGGGGAAGGGGCATCAGATCTGGTTTTTCTAGATAGAAGGCAGAGAAAGGGTTACGTAGAGAGAGAAAGGAAATGAATTTTTGTCACAAGCGGGGAATTCAACTTGCAATCACACTACTCCTGGACAGTAATGGGATGGAGCAAATTGGTGTCTAACAAGTCGGTCTAAAAAATATATAATTACTTGCAATCTTTTTCAATTTATTTTGCTAGTACATTTGTTTTGTTTATTGGAAAGTTTTGAACTTTTTTTTCATTACGTTGGATTTAATTCAACCCAATGTACCAAGAGCATAACTATCGGCCGTGTAGAAACGTTCATTGTCAGAAAGTATTGATATTTAACATATTGCTACCATTCTTACTGTTTTTGCTATTTTTTTAAACATCGGTATATTTTTACTTTGTGGGATTCATTTAACAGTTTTTGGTGAGTTGTATGGATATTTAAAAAATGTGATTGAGTTGTTTAAATAATTGGGAAGTGTGAAATACCAAAAAAAAAAAAAAAAAAAAAAAAGAAACAGGACTACAGCAATCTAAAATATATTTACTTATCATGGCCACACAAGTTCTACAGCAATGCCATATACCACACAACAGCAGCATTAGACAATATAACCAATAATAATGAACCATGCAAATGTTGACATACTCCATATCATCTGTCACATTATTTAAGGGAAATATATACAAACTGCACCGTTTTCTACCTTGTACACCTGTTTTAATGGGGCGAATAAGTGCACCCAATTATGACCATGTCAGCTGACTCAAGTTCAAAAGCACAAAACAGAAGTAGAAACTTCCATACATACAAATACAATAGACCTATTACATTACTATGTATGAACATGCATTTTTTTGTGGCCCTTTGTCATGGTTTAAATTACACAATTAGAAAAAGACAATACATGGGGAAAGCTATCCTAATATATTCCCTACTTGTTATCAGACACTATTTATCTATTCAGGAAGAACAATTCATTGTGCATACAGAAGGGCAAAGTATCACATAACCTCAAAAAAACATCAAACATGGTATTGTGTCACTCAATGAAAAAGTTCTTCTCGAGCCAAAACCAATCATACCATAAAAATGCACTGTCGAAATAACTTAATACACAAATGTTCTGACCAGAGAAATGCTTGTCGAGATAGTCCGTGACCAACACATACCTTCTGCCGCCAATTCTGCTCAAAATGATTTTACAGCATGAGCATAATCCCTTCACTACAGCATGCAATTTATTCGCTGGATCTAGATGACGGAATTTACCAGGGAAAGTTCATGCAGTTCACTTAGCATCCATTCTTCCCCAGTTTGACCACCCAGAACAATAGCTCTTGTTCCTCCAACAACACATGTACTATGTCCCCAAGCAAATCTTGGAGGGCGCCCAGGTACATTTAGAATTCTCCATGTAGGCTTCTCATCGGTTGGATCAAGTATGTAAAGCTGGGAGGCAGAATGAAGGCCCGCAACAGACCCACCAAAAATCAAAATTCTACCACCCGGAAGGCTAACAGCCACGTGATCCAGTCTAGGAGGAGGAGCTATGCCCTCAGGATTGCCAGCACCAGGCATTCCACTCCCCGTTACACATCTCCAGCATGGTTCATCCTCACTTAAATCCATTGTGAACACATCACTTGACCGGAAACGCAGGGGCCCACTTTTAGCCAGACCTCCAAACATCAGAATTTTCCTGCCACCATAAACAGATAGTGTGTGGCCCAGACGGGAAGGTGGTGTCCATGTTACTGGTATCTCCCTCCAGACAGGGTTTTCCATTGACATATCAAGGAGGAAAGTATCACTCAAAAGTACTCCAGAATCAGCACAGCCACCGGAAACTATCAACTTAGTACCATCAAGAGTACAGGAGCTATGCCATGATCTTGGAAGTGGAGGTGCCAATCCAGAAATTTCACGCCAAGTTGGAGGGGTTGCATCCAAGTCCAGAACAAACACATCATTGAGCAAGCCCTGTGTTCCACAGCCTCCAAATACAACCAAACGAGAACCATTAACACAAGAAAGTGTGTGGCCCCACCGCCCAGGGGGAGGAGAGCTAACCTGGACATGCTGCCATTCCGGATTATTAGAATTGAGATCCAATACAAAGGTGTCATTCATGGGTTGCATATTAACTCCTTCACCGCCAAATAGGACAACTCTATTTCCAACTGCACAAGCACTAAAATTGCAGCGTGAGGGTTCAACACCACCTCCAACAGTCAGTTTCCTCCATGCTGCTGCTTCAAGAGTGGTCAGTTCCCTTGCTAGCCGTCCCCATCCAAGTCTCTTTGCACCAGGAACAGTCTCCAAAACACGGGTAGTTTCACTACCCCATGCATTTTGGCATACCATTCTCCAAAGGTCTTCATTTCTTGTTACCTCATACAATCGCCTACATACAGAACTAACCGATGCAATGTCTCTTGGAGTTAAGCGAGCAAGTATCTTGAGAGACAATACCTCATCACTCAATTGAAATATACCACAAATTCCACGAGTCACATTTCGGTCCCCCACTGAAAGAGGGTGCAATGTGGAAAGCACAGAATGAAACCGACCAGATGATTTAAAAGATTCCTTAATTGTAGAACCAGGAACAGGACCAAGATCAATGTTTGCCTCAGTGAATATCTGAATTCCAATGACATGAGTAATCTCATCATCTTCTCCAAATATAGGTGTGAGCCGTAATCTGTTCATAAGTGGAGATCCATCTTTCCTGAAGTTCAACAATTCACCTTGAAATTCAACCCCTTCATCAAGGCATCTTCTAATTTCTAAAATTACTGATGAGTCCACCAACGGATGCCTTCTCTTAGCAAAAGGACCTCGACACTGCAAGAAACGGCTGCAAAATATTTTAAATGATTAGAATAAACCCATCTTGGATTAGCATCAAATAGTCAACATACATGAGAAATCTTGTCATATATAGAAGAGAAATATGGCAACAATAACTTCCAACATAGATATGGCAACACCACAGAAGGCATTCAGTACAATTTTGGTAAAAACATCAATTTTATAAAAGAAATAGCCAATATGATTATGAACAGTAAATGACAAAGGAAGATCAAGAATCCTCCTAAACAGATTACAGAGAAACTAAAGTCTAAAACAAGGGATAACAGAATAACTTAAAATGAAATAGAACTATCAAACTTCCCAGTATATCAAATGGACACTCGCTGACATGTAATTCTGAAAATAAGAACCACCGATTAATATGGTGTTAATTGGGAACTGCCGCAAAGGCTTGCTTATTCAGATCCTTGATGCCAAAGATCAGCATGTGCAGTATTTATACTTCATTCAGATAAATGATATCAACAACTTGTAATCAAAATACCCTTAATTATTACCATTTTAATTTACCATCATCGACATATAAACATTGTGCCACAAAATTCTGTGAAGCACCTCATGCAATACGGAGATATATTTAAAAAAATTCCCCTCCGATCTTTATGCACAAATACACATCTACCATGCATGCACTGTAGTCTCGGACTATCAGTCACTAGGATATTTCACAAAAAATCCTGAAAGTTGAAGCAATTGGAGGACAATGAAGATCCAACAGATGCTGGCAGTTGAATTTAAGAAATGATTTATAGTCCAACTATTCAACTCAATTGTATTCCTTCTCTGGGGACAGTGCAAATACATGCAGAACTTCTAACAACTTCCACTATATAGTATATACTACAGAACTCAATTGTGTTCTAACTATTGATCAGCCCCATTTTCCTATTGAACCGGATATTTACTAGTTACAATTGTGTTCTAGCTATAATAATAATGGTCAGTATTGTCACTTGCAAATCACAGATAACAGAAAATAGCACTATAGCACCACAATAGCCTCTATTTCACAACAATTTATACTATTTAGCATATCATGGAACAATAATAATTTGTTCAAATTTGCTACAATATAGCCTATAGACACTATTTATCGACAATTCAAGGCTTTGAGAAATCCAAACATTTCTAATTTCAACAGTTTTCACCACACAGAAAAAAGGAAAAACCTAGGGTTTCATTCAATCAAACATAGCCAAAATAAAAACTAAAAAGCAAATCCAAAAATCAAAATCACAGAACTAAGATAAACCTAAACCTAATTACTAAATATAGCATAATTTTATCAAAATTAAATATATATCAAAAATTAAGAGAAAAATAAAAATGAAAAAAAAAATACCAGTTACGACCGAGAACTTCTTCAGCACGATAACCAGTAAGCATCTCGAAAACGGCGTTGACATATATGATAGGATGATCTGGATCGATGGCGTCGGTGACGACGAAGCCACAAGGTGCGGTTTGTAGAACAGGAAAAGGAAGTGGACCAACGTCGTCGTTTAGAAGAAAAGAGGATGAAACGGCGTCGTCTTCATCGCCGCTGAGATCGGAATTACTGTCCCACTCCATTGAATTTCGCTTTCGAAACGGAATCGATTCGGTTAAAATTCGGGTTTAGGTTCAACCCATGGGAAAGAAGAAGATGAAGATAATTATGATGATGAATGAATGAAACGGTGCGTTTTGTTGGAATAATTGGAATGGAAAATGAGAATTGTGTATGTATAGTGGGAAATGGAGATTGATGAGAAGAGAAAAATGAGTGGAGAGGAATATAGGTAAGAAAAGGGTTGGTTGATTAAGAGAGGAAAAAAATTAAACGAGATGATGGTGTTTGATTATTAACATGTGGGCTGGAGTATAACACAGACAGTGGGTACTCACCGCCTCTTTTTTTTCTTTCTTTGCTTACAAATATCCTACAAAATTGGTTCCAACTTTGTAAGACTTTCTTAAATCGAATTTTTAACAGTTTTAATATTTTACAACTATTGTTAATATTTTGAAAAAATATGAAGAATAGGAAAATGGATTATGTATTAATTTATTTATTTTTTGGTATGAGATTGATTTTATTTTTATAATTTTATTTAAGGGTCGCAAATTGATCCATCAATCCACTATTTATCTGATTCATTCAAGTAAATATTCATTGAATCTATCCATGTGTAACAAAAAGAAATTGTAATTCATCTGATATATGTTTTAGATTCATAAAAAGAAAAAAAAATCTAGTCAAAAACTATAAAAGTTGAAAGAAAAAAACATAAAAAATTTTGAGAGGAAAAATTAATTTTTAAATTAATAATAATAGATCAAAAATGAAAGGAAAAAACTGGAAAAAACAAAAAAAAATCTTAAGAAATCCGGGAGAAAGAAATCATAAGAAAGAATGATTTATAAATTATTACAAATATTTAAAATAAATTATTATTTAATATTTTAATAAAAATATATTAAAATAATAAGGATTCCCATCACCGTCACAACTTTATCAGTCGTTGCCGTGACGATGGTCGAAACTCCATCGTGGATATTAATCAATTGTTGGATTTTCACAGTGGACCATTATCGGTGGTGGCCGTTGATTTCCATTGAAATGATTTAAAGTTTTGTATCCTTTTTCATAAGAATTTGTTCGTAATTCTAAAACATGTATGCAATGAAATTTTTAGTGATTTTTGTTGTAATTTCTATAAATTTTTAAATTAAATAATAAACTCAATTAAATATTTTTTCTATGTTTTTATTATTTTGTAATATAATTAATTATTAATTAATTTCTTTTATAATTAACTATCAGTCTCCCTCTTTAAGCACAAAAAAAAAAACTATCAGTCTTTATGTTTTAGTGTTTAGGATTAAAGTTTAATATTTTAGGGATTATTAATTTATTTTCCAGTTTTTATCATTTTATAGATTTATTATTTTTTATCATTTTATTATTTTGTTTCTAGTTTATTCCCACTTTTTTACATTTGATTATTTTGTTATTAGCATGTGATTTGTTAATTTTAGTAGGATGGGACTAGACGTAAATAGAGTATTCATAATCTGGCACCATATCAATTTCAAGTGCACTTCATCTTTTCCGTTTTATTTTTTTGCTATTTAATAGTGAACGATATAAAAATAAGAACTTTTTGAAAAATATCGTTCATTACTTAAGTAGCAAACTCTGGATCTGTTTAGATATTATTGAACTTATGAAAATATCATTGATGTTTTTGGTTTTCCTTAGTTCTCTTTACGGAAGGTAATCATGTTCGAGACACTGTCATACATAAAAATATAAATATATTTATAGTCACATTTCCTTGCCAAGTTTTGAACTTGGTTCTGCGATATTTTAAATTTTAATACAAGCGAGCAATCATCGTCATTCTAACAGTCCATGTTGCTATTTTTTATGTTCTCTCTTCATTTTGATGAACACGAGATATCAAAAAGAGGAAAAACTAAAATAAAACACAAAGAGGGGCACACACATATGTTGGATCCGAATCCTCTACCGCTGAACCTCTGCTGCCAATTGTCCTATTGTCATCTCAGCGATTGATCTCACTGCATGACAACTTTGTTGTTTTCAACTTTTCTCTTTAAAATTGGTCGGTCATTAGATTAAGAACATGATAGATGGCAGAATATACCGAGCAGGAGAGAATCCTTTTCCCACAAGTCAAAGCATATTAATCAGTTATATTATATACTCCAATTTCCCAATGATACAGCAAGGATAACTTATTCGCAGATAAGTTAACTCGTGTTTTTCATTTACTTCTTTTTATGTAATGATACTCATTTTTTATAGAGAAAAGAAATAGTATTAAGACAGAGTACAAGGAGTATCCAACCCATTAACATCAGATATAATATAATACAATAGATAGAGTTTGTTTCCTGCCACAATCTCCAACCTAATAGTTACAACAAGATAAACAGGAATAGAGATTTATTCACCATTCAGAGAAAAGACATTGTATCAACTTCAGTTCTTGCTTAGTCCATTACCAGATCTTAGTCTTAATCATCTCCACCACTTCAACCAAATTTAGCAGAGACCGATCAAAAACAATTTTGTTCATTTGTATCCATATCGACCATGTGATGGTAAGCTATGCGAGTTTGCCAATTTCCTTGAACTCCTTTTCTGAGTCATTCTCAACTTCAGCCAGAAAATAGCTATACAACATTTTGAAAAAACTGAATTAAAAACAGCTTAACTAATATCACCTTTTTCAAATGAGATGTGAAAAACTGCAATAGAAGAAAAAGTGATATGTAATTTCTTTTTCACATTAGCAAAAGATACATAATCTATACCATACCATAATATAAAAGGAACTCTAAAAGCATGATATCAATTTGGCCGCAAGCAAAGTGAAATAGAAAAGCGGATGTATCCATATTTCGGCTAGTAGTTAATATTTGGAGTCAAAATACCTTTTTCATGCAGGTTGATCTTTGTTGGAACTCTTTCAAGGTTGGCCTTCCATACAAACACAGTAAGTTTCTGAGGAGCAATTCTGGACCAGTGGCAATTGAAGAACTTTCTAAAGAATGATACAATTATAAAGATTTATAGTACAAACAAATGGAACTGTAGTTGGCCAAGGTAATTATGAAAAGGAAAAACAGAAACAAGGGCTTATTTAACAAAGTTAGGTCCCCAAACTCTCCCTAATACAATAAGCTAGCTTTCTCAAAGATTGATCATCAAAAGAGATATCGATCTCCTTAATCTTAGACACAAAGTCCATTGCTTCTTTATGCTTTTTTTCTCTAATATAACCATCAATTACAATCTTGTAAGTTAACTCATTCGGCTTGCAACCGTGTTCAATCATATATCTAATGACTTCATCAGCTTCGGCAAAAAGACCCTTCCCTGCATAGCATGACAGGAAAGTATTGAATGTAATAGGACACGGTTGAATTCCATTATTGGTCATCTCTGAAAGAATTCTGATAGCCTCCTGCACAAGCCCTTTTTTACAAAATCCCTTGATGACGGTATTGTAAGACACAACATCTGGATTCAGACCGAAGTTTTGGATTTCCTTGAGCATTTCTTCTGCTTTCCAACAATCACCGACACGAGCATACAAATCTATTAAGCTATTATAGGTCACAAGATTCGGCTGCAACCCATTATTGCGAATAAGATCTAGCATTTCATGTGCCTTCTCGAGCTTCTTGTTTCGGACAAACAACGAAAGCATGGAATTGATTACAACCATATCAAGTTTGTATCCATTCGTTTGCAACTGATGAAATGCCCTTACCGCTCCCCGAAGCTGTCTGCACTTGTAGTATGTAAGGAAAAGGGTTCTCAAAAGCGTCCAACTAGGAAAGATGAGACCATCGTAAATTTCATTTTCAACCTTCTCTATCCCCCTGACATTCCCAGCTTTAGAATAACAATGAAGCAAAAGCGAGTACGAAGTTTCATTCGGCTTAAAGCCCTTGTTCCTCATGTCGAAAATGATGGATTCTGCCGCTTTCCAATCACCTCGCCTAGCAAGAGCGTTTAGAATAGCATTGTAAGTCGTTATGCATGGAGTAAAGCCGGCCGAAACCATTTCTCCATACATTTTTGCAACATCAACTTCGGATCCACACCGACCATAGGCGCTAATTAATGTATTGAATGTGTCTTTGTCAGGCTCAAATCCACAGGTTTTCATTTCCCTTAAAACCTGGTTAACATACTTTTGGTTACCCTTCTCACCACATACAGCAAGCATTGTGTTCCACGTTACACGATCAGGAGGACACCCATTCAATTTCATGTCACACAGAATCTTAATCATGTCTTCTGATCTTGACTTCTTGCCTAGCATTACAAGAACAGCATTGTATGTGCATACATTAGGAACACAACCCAACTCCTTCATCTGACCAAACACCTTTAAAGCCTTGTCCTCGTTATCCGCTTTACCATAGGCATCTATCACAGTTGTATAAGTAATAGCATTCGGCATAACTCCTTTGCTTGCCATTCTATCAATGACAGCAGCAGCTTCATCGTGAAACCCAGCTCTTACATACACTGCCACAACCTCATTGTAAGTAATAGCATCAGGCACACAATTATTGTCCTCCATTTCTTTTAAGATGTTCAAGGCCTCTGTATAAACTCCAGCCTTCCCAAAAGCATGCAGCATTGCGTTATACGCAACGGTTCCCGGTTTATATCCATTCAATTTCAAATCATCTAAAAACTTCCTAGCTTCATCAAGCATACCCTCTCTACCACAAGCAGATATCACAGTACTACATGTAAAATCATCAAACTCAAGCCCTCTACTCTTTATCTCATCCAACAACTCCAAAATTTTATCCCAAGACCGACCCATTTTGCCATAAACATCAAGCATAACATTATAAGTAACCAAAGTTGGATTTAGACCAGTTTCCTTCATCTTCTCAAAAATTTCAATAGCACGTTTAAACTTACCGGTTCGAGCATAAGAATGAAGAACAGTAGTACAAGACTTAACATCAAGTGAATATTCTTCAACAGGAATTATATCAAACAGCTTAGATGCAATTGAATACTGTGATTCTCTACCCAATATCTTAACAATAAGTTCAACAGATTGATTATCTACCCTCATATTTTCAGACCCAAAATTCAACCAAACCCATTCAAACAACAAAAAAGCTCTTTCCCAATTCCCAGAAAGATCCAAAGCCTTTAACAAACTAGTAATATCAGATTCAAGTAATTCAAATTTCACAGAATTGAAAAACTCAATCAAATCATTCAAAGAATACCCAACAATTGAATTCAACATAAACCTACTTTTATCAGATAAAAATTCAAACTTTACATCATCAAAATGGTTATAACCAACAGAAGACGAACTGGGTCGTTTTCTATAACCCTCTTGAAGATTTTCATCATTGTCATCAGTTTCAATTTGGATAGAAGAGAAATGGGTATTGTTGGGTTGAGGAACAAGTGTTTGTGTGTGAGTTGTTATAGGAGTTGAAGAAATGTGTTTTAGATGATGAAGAAGAGAATCTAAATGAAAAGAAGGTGGTGTTTTTTGTGATGGTGTTTGTGATGGTGGAGTGTGGGAAGATGTTGGTTTGAATTTCAATGTTTGGGTTGGTTTTTTTGTGGGAAGTGGAAGAACTGGTCTATTAGGGAAAAGAGTACCTTCCATTGAAGAGACTGAAGAGAATGAAAGGTGTTGAATGGATTGAAGAGTTAGAAGATATTTTCACAATGGAATGAGAATGTGTGAGAGAGGAAGATAAAGATGATGATGATGATGATCCATTTTGCGGTGAAAGGAGTGACTCGTATTGAAACTATCACATTTACTAACAATATTTTCAATAAGGTATCATAGAGAGTATCATAGACTAATAATCCGTACTTAGAGTGATATTACCATTGGAGTAAAACACGTATGAGTTGCCTAAATACTATATGCCATTGTAGGGACCATTTTTTACTGATGTATGATACCCAAAACAGTATCACCATTGGAGATGCTCTAAGATACTCCTAAAAAAAATTAGGAGATTTTGCAAAAAAAAATAATTAATCCTCTTATTTTCAATTTTTAAAATTTTGATCCCATATTTTAAAAATTAATTTTTTTTTTACAAAAGAGAGTTGAAGCCCAACAAGACAAAAAAAAAACTAAGAAATTAGACGTACATTTTTAAGCATACGAACTCCAGAAAAATTGTCAAAAATGAGTTTATGGAGTTCAGTTGGAGAAGTCTCCATTACAACACAAGGAAAATTATAACATGAATCACTTCTTCAAGTTTTCAATGGTGGACCATTCATGAAAAACCCTATAACGAATATGAATTTTACAAAATCCACCGTTAGATTGAAAGTTTATATCATCTATAGAAAATCTTAGAAAAATTGAAAATCATTTGATATGTTATTGAGATCCATCAAGATTAACGGTTTATTAAATACTGTAAATCTTGATAAATTCCAATAAAATATCAAATAATTTTCAATTTTTTTAAATTTTTTTATGGATGTTCTATATGATATAAACTTTCAATCTACCAATAAATTTTGTAAAATTTGTATTCGATAGATCACTTGTCCACAGTGGACCACTTGTGAAGGTGGTCCACCGTAGTATTAGCCTACAACACAAACTATGGAATTTAAAGAGATGTTAAAGTTAGCAAGCCAATCAGCTCAACGATTGACTTCCCTCCAAGTATGACAAAATTGGACACTCCAATCCAAAGCCAAAAGGTTTCGAATACGCTGCACCAATGTAGGAACTACTCCATTGAACTTGTAGTTATCCGTAACGATATCAATCAGAATTTTAGAATCACTTTCCACAATAAGTTGTGGAATGCGCTCCTCCCAAGCCATATCCAAGCCAAGATACATTCCCCACAATTCAGCATAAAGGCATCACACACACCAATCTTCTTAATGTAGCCTTTCAACCATCTTCCGTCAGAGTTGCGGAATAGGCCGCCACAGCCTGAAGACTTTCCACCTCTTTTGCAAGCATCATCACTGTTGAGCTTTATCCAACCTTCAGGGGGCTTTTTCCAGCCTATGTAGATCGTCTCCTTTCTCGGAATATTTCGATGAGGTAATTGAGTTGAACACAAATCAAAAATAGAATTGCCAAAATAGGATTGTTTGGCAGTTGAAAGTCATCTTCAAAAATAGATTTGTTTCTCCACCTCCACAAAAACCAACAAGTGGTCATGAAAGTTGTCTTCCAACTTGAAATGTTAGCTCCAAACCCGAGCTTATTGATGTTATTGAATATCCAGTTCCTGCAATCAAAGGTAAAAAAAAATCAGTGATAAAATTAGAAGGAACTAAATGAAGTCATACCTACTCAGTCAACTTGGATTTTGCCTGTCAAAGCGGGTATGATTTGGACGGGTACCCACGGGTCTAAGTTTTATTGTCATGCCTACTTTAATGTAGTAAATAATTGAATAATTAAATAATTGAATAGTGAACTTTGTTTCAATGGTATATTTGTCAATTGTTATTGGGCTATGTATATTGGAAGATAATAGAAACTTAATGTGGTTTTGGTGGTATTGGAATATAATAGAAACTTAATGCAGTTTTAGAGGTTAACCGCGGTTTTTGCGGATCGCGGTTTTGCGGTTCGCGGTTCAATGAAAAAGTCATCCAAATACATCCAAATCAAATGTGGTTTTCGGTTTGCGATTTTACTTTTGGAATTGTTCGGATACGGTCACCTCTAGTAGGAATATCACCAAGCTGTAATAGATAAGCACTTTGAATCGTGAACTGATGAGTATTAGTGCCTTCCCATCCCATGAGATTTAGAGAAGCTGAACTGAAAAGCTCTCCTCCATTAGGAACCCATTTATCTAACCAAAAATTAGTTCGCCTGCCGTCCCCTATTTTCCAAGAAACATGGCGTTGAAAATCATTCCAAACTCCCGCAATAGCTTTCCACAAAGGAGAATCATAAGGCGGAGAGCTGCAAGACACCATGAGATCATTATTTCTCCTATATTTGCAAGAAGAACTCTTCACCAAAGCTGATCGGGTTTTTTGATAAGATTTCACGTCATCTTCATAAGAAAAGTCTTATTCATATGATGTGGTCTCTTAAAACCCAAAGCACCATTAGGCTTTGGTTGACAACATACGTTCCAATTCACCATATGAGTTTTGCATCCCTGCTCAGTGTCCCCCACATAAGAAGCCACGCTGAATTTTCTCGATCTCATCACAAATAGTTTTGGGGATTTTGCATATTGCATATGGTAATAAGGAATAGAGCTTATAACCGACTTAGAGCGAGTAATTCTGCCAGCAAAACTCAAACATTGTTGCTTCCACCCACTAAGCTTGTTTTGAATTTTTTGGACAATGTGCTTAAAATGTTCTCTAGTAGATCTACCAGTTGCTAAATTAGCTCCCAAATATCTACCCAGATTAGTAACGTGAGAGAAACCAGTGTGAAGTAAAAGATATGCGTTTTAAGAGAAAAAGATATGCGTTTTTTTATTGTTGATTTTTTGTCCCGAAGCTTGGCAAAAAAGATCAAGGCAGTGCGTAACACAATGAGCTTGCTCAATAGAGGCTTCTGCAAAAAGAAGAAGATCGTCAGCAAAAAGAAGATGAGAAATTTGGGGACCATACCTACCGGCACGCATTGGTTTCCAATACTCAGCTTCCACTTGATTAGTTATAATGTGAGAAAGTATTTCCATACAAATAACAAATAAATAAGGAGACAAGGGGTCCCCTTGTCTTATGCCTCTGATAGGAATAAAAATATCTGTTTTTTCTCCATTCCACATAATTTTGTAAGAAGGGGATGAAATATAGTGATGAATCACCTGAATAAGCTTAGGTGGAAATTTGCAATCCTCTAGACATTGCTCAATGAAATTCCACTTAAGACGATCATTGGTTTTCTCCAGATCAATTTTTATGGACATGAACATTTTCTTACCTTTCATACGAGACATGGAGTGGACCATTTCTTGAGCCACAATAATGTTATAATGTATGCTACCCCCCGGAATAAAACTCGATTGATAGGGGATATGATATCATTCAAAAAAGGTTTAACCCTTATGACAATAACTTTTACACATTGTTTGGAACAGCTGATTGTGAAAGGAAAGAAAGTTATAGGATGGAATCACAGTTTTCAAGAACCTTTCCTTTCTTTGGTTGCTCAATAAAGTGGAAGAAAAGATCAAATTTTCATGGGCCCCACAATAAATTTTCATCCCCTCCAATTTGGGAAGAAAATCACGGAAGCAAGGGCGGATTGGAAAAAAGACAAAAAAAACTCAAACAACAATGTATAAAACAACTCATAGCAATGGGTATTATTGTCATTTTAAAAAATATAACTCTTTCTTTCCTCTCACTTTCACTTGAACCAAACAACTTAAAAATCATCTTACTTTCTACTCACTTTCTTTCCTTAGACAATCTTTCCTTTCACTTTCTTTCCTTCAACTTTCTTTCGTAATCCAAACAAAGCCTAATTAAAGATAATTTTGTAAAGAACATATTACAAAGAGAAATAGGCTTGAACTGAGTAACAAATTCAGGTTTATCAACTTTAGGTATTATAACAATACCCTTATTGTTAATAAAAGAAATAAGAGAAGGATTAACCCAAACCTGATTGATAAATTGAAAAAGAGTTAGCCACAGTATCCCAACACCGCTGAAAAAAGATAGCAGGATATTCATCATCTCCAGACGATTTATAGGGACCCATCTTAAATAAAGCTTTCTTGCATTCTGATAATTGAACATGGGCACTGAGCCTATCCTGATACCTCTCAACATAATTCGAATAATTACATGTTCTCGTCTAATAGCTGTGAACATGTAATTATTTTTTTAGTCCCCTATTTTAATTTGTTTGTTACTTTTGGTTCCCATCCTATTTTGACCGTCAATTGTGGATAAACACATCAGTGGCATTAAGCCCAAAAATGAAATCTTTCTCTAACTTTACCTATTTATACCTGATTTTTGCTTTTTTGGCCCCCCTATGTGCTCCCAAACCCCCCATAAATCCCAAAATACCCCCAATTTTGACTCAAGATACTTTGTATTCTAGGATACGAAATTATATATTTTTTGCATTGTAGAATACGAAATAATGATATATGCCTATATAAACTTGATTTAGTGCCTAATTGACAAAAAAAAAACCGATATTTTAATTGAATTCGTATTCTACGGTCTGAAAACGATAGTTTCATATTCTAGAGTCTGAAAACACGCGATTTCATATTCTACGATATGAAAACGCGTTTAAAAAAAGGGGGGGCCTGAGAAACCAAACAAACGCGCGATTAGTCTATTCTCAGGAAGGAAGAACACACAAACAGAAACATTAAAGAAGAGGGGCGATTTAGGGTTTCAATTTGCCAAATTTTCTTCTCCATTCAATCTCCAGTTTAATCGATTTGTCAAATCTTCTTCTCCATTCTCCAGTCAAAGTCACGAAAAAAAAAAAGCGATTCCGTATTCTACAAAACGAATCACCAAGTAAGATTTCTTTAATCCCTAGCTCGAAATTGAACTTTGATTTTGTTTATTTTTTGTGTTTGTTAATGTGTTTAGGGATTGTATTTTCATCAATTTTAGTGTTTAGGGAATTTATTTTGTTTATGATTTTGATATTGTGAATGTTTAGGGTTTACATGATTCTTGAGAATCTCTGTATTTTAGTTATGTGCAGTGTTGGTTACTTTATTCTTCTAGACAAAGGCGAATAAAAGAGTGTAGACGGTGAATGTTTCATTTGTTCCTGTGTAGAACTAAATAGGGTGACTGCATATGAAGAAAAACTGATTTAAAATGCCTATATTTTATAAAAAAAAATTGCAATGAATTCTGCTCCTTGATACTGTTATTATTTAAGAGTATGATTGAAGTATCCCTTCTATAAATTGTATTACTGCTAAACCAGTAATATTGTAGAGCTTGATTTTGCACAAATTTCATTGTGTAACTCTTCCTACACAATGAAACCGTGTCCTAGTAGATAAGCTTCAAAGGCATGGAGAAATTATTTTATTGAGGCTACATGCATAATTAGCAAAGCATTATTTAGTGGACAACAATGAAGTGGACAAACTCCTTGGTAAATCATAAATGTTGCTCAAGTTTTGGGAATCACTTTATGGATGTTTGTGATTATGTGCTCTTCAGGACACAATTATGCATTCTATTTTGTATGCGTGGAAGTTTACCGTTGTTTCCAACTCTTTTTGTTCAATACTTGTACTTCTATTATGACTATAACTCTCTTAAGTTTATGAATATATGCTCTGTTAAGGGCAATAAACAAGAATGTTCATTTATCCTTTGCTTTGGATATGCCTTCTAAATTTAATCATTTTTTAAGGTTTAGAGTGATTGACAAAAACTTGTTGCATTTATTATATCATTATTCTGCCAAGTACTGCAAACATATTGAATTAGTGATTGAATGATTATGTGTATTGATTGCAATGTAATTTTTGTTTTTCATAGGATTGACAGACGAAGTTGGCCGTATTAGAAATGGAAGGGCTAGTGTTGCACACGGCTCCGCACGTAGAGAGCGTGTGGTATTACCTACCCGTAGACGGGGTAAGCCGAAAGAAGCAGTTGTATCGACCTCAGAGGATCAGCTTGAGCCTGAAGCTCAAACCCAAGAAGAGCCTCAACCGGAAGCTCAACATGAAGTTGAACCTGAAGCTGAGAACATTGACGAAGTGGAGGCTGAAATTGATGCCGAAATCGAAGAAGAAGAGGAAGAAGAACCACCACCACCACGGCAGTCACGCAAAAGAAATCCAAGAACAACACGGGGACGAAATCTTCCACCGGTAGCACCACCACCAGTTATGGGATATGGTGGTGGTCCGACAGACCTGTCACTGTTGCTGTCATATGGAAACCATGTTGCTGCCGCTTTGTGGAGAGGAGAAGTAAGTTGATTATTGTTAATTTGATTCTTTTGTGATTCTTTTGTTTCAACTTTCAATTTGATTATTGTACCGTACAAGCCATCAAGTATGTATTGCAGACGTTCCTCGGAATTAAAAACATCCTTGTAGACACTTCTAAACATGGTTAACTCTCTAATAAGAGCCAAACGAATTAATCCTTGACTATCTTCACCCTTACCAAGATGTTGAGCTATAACATGAAATCCACAATGACCGTCCGGTTTAACATCAATAATATCCTCAATATATGGATGCATGAAAAGTGGCATATGTTGAATATGCGGAATTCTTTTGGCGGGTGTTGAAATAGGCGACGACTGACCGATGCGAGCAGTCTTCCTTCTAGGCCTCGATGGTTTTGACTGTGACGCTTGAGAATCAGGAAATTGGGAATCAATGTGCTCCCACCAAGATGGTTCTCTAGTGGTAGAATTGTCACTTATACTTGACTTTTTCCTCTTTTTTGCACCCTTTGTATCAGCATTTTTAATCGGTGCACTCAACGATGTTGTTTGTGGATATGCTATTAATCGCAGTTCCTCTCTGATTTGTAACTTCATAGGATGATCCGCTAACTTCAACTGTTCCTACAAAAAAACAAGTTAGCTTCAAATAAATTAAAACAAATCATATGTTTTAAATAAATTAAATGTCAAGTTACCTGAATTGCATTCAACTCTTCCAAGCAAAAAACATCGACATCATCGCCTTCTTCGAATTGTAACCTCTTCCAATGAGTGTTCACCTCGTCGAGTCTAATTGGTAGCTTGCGTTCAATCTTCAAAGCAATTAAACAAGCACATGGCAATCCGTATGTTTTCTTTATCACACAACCACACTTCTTACGATTTCTACCGCATTCTTGTGATCTCACTTCTTCGCCACGAATAAATTTCAAGCCTTCCCTGGAGACGTTATACACCAACTTCGAGTACAAAAAATGGTTTTTAAAATGATGTTCTACAGCCGTAGTACTCTGACCAAATGACGTCTTGGTCAGTTGGTTTGACAACATTTGATTTGTCGCTTCCCAACACCTTACAAAATCACCCTTACTATCAATGATATATTGTTTCAACACACCATGCTGAGACTCGACTCTATTGGTTGTAGTGTTGTCGATGTACATAACACGGTATGTCCATGCCCTCACAATTTTTTCCTTTACCGGATCTAGAACCGTCTCCTCAACATATGTGACAAACTTTGGAAATTTAGCAAAACACTCTTTTGAACTCTACAACTGCATGACTACATGCTTCTTCCGAACTCGATTCCACAACTGACTCCCATTGAAATGTGAGACTATCCAGTAACTGTTCCATTTTCTGATCTTTTGCGGTGCAAAGAGCCTTGAACTTAGCACTTACATTTTTTGCGACATGATACCGACACACTAATGCAGTTGAATTTGGAAATACAATCTCAACTGCATTCATCAGTGACTTATCCCTATCAGTGACAATGACCTTCGACACTATCTCTTTACTCTTTAAAAGACTCAGACACGTCTCAAGGGCCCATTTGAAATTGTCTTATTTTTCATTTGTGATAAACGCAAAACCAACATTGAAATTCAACTCAGTTGAAGTTACACTGACTATCTCAAATAAAGGCATTTTATACTTGTTGGTCTTGTATGTCGAATCCATCAACAATACGATAGGAAAAGTGTTAAACAATTTAACACTATCAGGATGTGCCCAGAAAATATCTTGTATAGTCGACGACTCACCAACGGTTCTAAACTTGAAGAAGTATCTATGTTCTTCAAGGCATTTCAAGAGTTGTTGAAGTTCTGACATTTCACCCCTAACATCATGTTTGTATCTTTGACGCACATTGTAGATTTGCTTCATATTAGTCTTGCTATCTTTATTCCTCTCTTTTAAATTGTTTAAAATGTTCTTTGGCTGCACCAAACTCCTTGTTAACTCGTGGACACGCTCCTTTTCCTCCGGTTTTAAACGCCCGACAAGCATATGACCTTCCAAATTTTTGGCCATTTCATGGTTATGCTCACCACACACAACACTTAGATTCCATTCCTGAGATGCCAAAAAGTAACCCCGCAGCCTGAACGGACACTGACATTTCCTTGTTGCCGTGTCTTCTTTCTTTAACTTTCTTTTTGATTCTTTGTACAAACCGCCTATTTCGCAACCCAATACGAAATACTTTTTTCTTCGATCAGAACCGTTATCAGATTTCTCAATCACAATAGTAAAGCCGGCTTTTGCAGCCTCACGTTTACACCAATCGATCAAGTCATTCCTAACCTTATACTCTTTAGAGTTAAAAAAATATTTGGCGGTGTTAACGGAAACTTTAGGTTGATCATTACTAGGTTCAATAACATTAGGTGGAGCAATTCCGAGTGCAACATCTTCAGCAATGTCGACTTCATCAATTTTTTGTTTCAATTCAATTGGAGGTTCGGCCATCTAAACAGATTCATATATCAAATACTACAATCAAAATCATCATAAACATAATACATAAACAAATGTATGATACGTGTGGGAACCTTACCTGTTATATGACTCCAAATGAGTGTGAGAACCTTCAATGAGTGAAGAAACTTGATTTAAAGCCTTCCAAACGTTAAAAAGTCGTGTAACATCGTATTTTGATGGTTGAGTGTTGAAGGAGTTATGAAAAAACGCTAGGGCAAAATATAGATATATATGTCGGCTTCGTATCCTAGAATACGAAATTAATAATTTTCATATCCTAGGATACGAAACTAAGCGTTTTCGTATCCTAGAATATGAAACTGGGGTGTTTTAAAAAAATGTGTGTTTCGTATTCTACGGGCTGAAACCTTAAGCTTATTTTCAGAAAAATGCTAATTTCATATCCTAGGATACGAAAACATGGTTTCATATCCTAGAATACAAAATTAGGTTATTTCATATTCTAGCCTACAAAACGCTTTGTAAGGGTATTTTTGTCACGATGGGGGGCCTGGAAGTAATGGCGGGGGGCCTAAAGAGCAATTTTCTTTATACCTAGGTTTAGAATTTGCTTTAAGCCCATAATCATTCTATCATAACTCTACTCAATAATTAGTTACTAACTAATTCTATCATTTACTACTCATCTCTACTGATCCTATTAATAAATAAAAAACTACATAACAATTATTAACTAATTCATAAATGACTAATTAATACTAATTAATTAATTATTTTCTAATAATCAAATTTGGTTCATTACAATTAGCACCACAAAGACCCTATTTTTGTTTTGAAAAGCTTATCATGACCCATTTTCTTCATTAGCACTAGGTTCTTATTGAGTATGTGTTTTTGAGTATGTGTTTTTGAGATAGTGTAACTGATGAGAACCTTGGAGAGGAGGGTAAAATAGGAATAACACTTAAAAGTTATCTCACCTATTTCTTTGTAGATCAGTGAAGAAAAGAAAAACGGTGGGGTCCATGTTGTTTTTTTTTCTCTCGCCTCCGATTGTCTCGTGTTCCAATCAAGAGAAATATCCAATCTCTTCCCTTATTCTCTATATTGTATTTATCTCTTAGCTATTTTTCGCCTACCAAATACATGGTAAAAGAGACAAAGTGTATTATGTTCATTGTTAAAAAAAAGAAACATAATCCTCATTATCTTAATGCAATGCTTGAGCTTCTTTGTGTATCCGATGATCCTAAGGTCATCAAATTCTATGTTGACAAAGGTGTTTGCAATACTCCCTCTAAGGTAATAGCTGAAGTTCACATTTAGAAACAAATACTCTCTCTATTGCTGTTAGTTATCAATATGCAAGTATTTATACGGAGATTTCTAAATTTTTATTGATTTAGCGAGAAACTCATACGAGTGTGAAGCATATGGGGACAAGTATAATTGGTGCTCAAATTCTAATAGAGACAAATATTGGTGATGTTGTCTATATATTTCACGGATGAATTTAATACCATATGATACAAATATTTTAATAAGTTTCTGACGATGTCAATTCTCTATATGTGTTTGCTTTGGTATAACTATTAATAAAAGTCAAGGACAATCACTATGTTATGTCGGCTTATATTTACCAATACTAGTTTTTACCCATGATAAATTATATGTTGCCGTTTCTTGTATGACAACCAGAACTTATTTGAATATACTTATAATTGACGATGGCGGTCTAGCAAAAACAAATAATGTTAATGTTCCTTTTTTTTTTCTTTCTTCAGAGAACTTATATTTGACTGCCCAAATGTATTTTTTTAAGTAATATGTTGTTGAACTTATTGGAGGTCAAATAAGTTTGTTGTTTTGTGTTTATTTTGTATTAAATAAATTCACTGATTCATTTTGTTCGTGTTGATTTTTATTACTATGTTTAAGAAATAAAAGTTTTAACTAATAAAGATTATTTTTTAAATTTCAAGCATTGAGTGCACTATTTTAAATTTATATTCCTATTATTTTTACAATGTTGTGAATGAGAATCAACCTAAAATCTTGTTTTTTTTTTTGTGAGAACCTAAATCCTTGATCATTCTACCCAAACCTAGATCTGTTGAGAATAATATGTGTAAATATTTTTTTGAAGGTTTTATATTTTATTATAATTTAAATTTATATTAAAATAAAATAATATTAGGATTTATTATTTAAGATATGTTTCAAATTTGTATAATTAATTTGTTATTTTAAAAGACATGCTTTAAAAAATTGTTTTTCTTTTAACACAACATAAGGAGCCATATATTTACGAATACTATACAAAAAAAAGAAAATAAATTTTAAAAATATTTTTCGTATAACACTATACCATAAGAATTTAGTATTTTTTCATTATAAAAATAATATTTAGTACTCTTTCGATCTTCAATATAAAAGAAAAACTAAATTTTAGATTCATTAAGAATTTATTATGAATCTAATGTATTTACTCAATAATATAAACTAAATACTTTAAATTTTTAATGAATTTAATAAGTAGTTTTTCTTTTTTATTTAGCATTGGAATAAGTATTTTGACTATTTTCTTAAAAAAAAAAACAGTTATTACTCCCTCGGTTAAAACGAAACTTACTGTGATGCAATACATACATAAAGCACACAAGCGCCGCCGTTTCTAAAACCCTAGGTTACTACTATCGTTCTCTGCTCTCATCCAAATCTTTCCGGCGACTCCATTTCCTTCCAATGGAACAGCCACCTTCAGACCCTCCGGTCACTGGCGCCGGCGAAACCATAAGCAAAAAGTAACCGCTCCAAATCTTATTTCTCATCGCTAAATTTATTTCACATTAACTACCACTGTTGAATTTCGTTTTTTCTTTTCTAAATGTTATCGTTCCTTTGTTTATAGTGCACTGAAGCGTGAACTCAAGAATAAGCAGAGAGAAGAGGAGAAGAGGAAAAAGGAGGAGGAGAAAGCTAGAAAGGTAACTCTTATTTCCATTTATTGGTGCTAATTTTGATCAATTGATAATGTAACCTTTGATTAGAGGTGAAATTTATTCATTTTAGTTAAATTTAGTTTCTGCATGTTTTAGTAGAATTCTGTGCTATGTGATATGTGTCACATCGACGACACTGATAATAATGTGAGAAAATTAGATACTTCAATGTAATCATAAGTATTGGTGTTGTCGGCACCAACCTGTATCCGACACTGGGACAAGCCTAATCTGTGGAGTGTATGTACTAAACAGATTCGGTGTGATTTTATTTTTGATTTCAATTTCTAAAATTTGTTTGTTATATCTTTTTGAATGAAAAAAATCACATGTTTTTTAAAATAAAATAATCACTTTGAGAAGTTTTCATTTTCATCTGTTTATTACAGATTATAAAAAAATCAGAATCTGAAAAAAATTTAAAAATTACTTCATGTTTTCTGTAGTTTATCAGGAAATCATTTTTTTAAAAGGGATTTTTATTCTGGTAAACAAACCATGGAGCAGCTTCTACTTTTATTAAATAAAAATCTCTAAACATTAATCTCTAAATTATTGAGTATCAAATTCACTCTTTTTATAATCCGTAATAAATGGGTTTTGTAAACAATTGATATTTTCCCACCCTTGATTAGTGGTGAAATTTGTATATTTAATTTAATTTTTAAAGGTTTGTTCCTAAATGTTTTGATAGAAATTTGTGTGATTTTATTCTTTGCATATTGATATTGATTTCAATTTCCAAAAAGTTATAATTTACATGTAATGTGAATATTTTCTAGGCTGCTGAAATGCGAAGTGCTAAAGAGAACAAATCTGCACCAGCTGACGATGAAGATATGGATCCAACGGTATAACTCCCTTCTTGTCATTGCAATGTTTCCAACATATTAGTTATTTCAGCTATAGAATGTTTGATGAATGTTGTTTTTGTTACTTTTGGGTTGTTTAATTGCAGCAATACTTGGAGAATAGGCTAAAACATCTTGCAACTGAAAAGGAAGAAGGGAAAAACCCATATCCACACAAATTCGCTGTCACTTTGACTATTGAGCAATACATCAAGGAATATGGAAGTTTGAGCGATGGGCAACACCTTGACGATGTTTCTGTATCTTTATCTGGTAGGTATCAATATCTTTGTTGATTTTTTTTATTGAAATTAGTTGTTGGTTTTGTTGATATGTTTTTGTTTATTCTAATAGTTTTTCTGTATTTTAGGCCGAATCATGCACAAACGTGCCTCTGGTGCAAAGCTTGTCTTTTATGATCTGCATGGTGGTGGTTTTAAGGTTCAGGTTATGGCTGATGCGAGGTACCTATTGTTGTTTTTTTTCCTTCAATTTTGCACATGTAGAGATGAATATTAATAATCCTTTTGTGAACTTTGTAGCTTGGTATTTTTTGGCCCTTTATTTTGTTAAAACATTTTTGTTGAATTACATTTTCTTTTTCAAGAATACAAAAATTAACTGGTCAAACCAGGTTATTCATCGCTGGTGGTTTTCTACTAATTTTGTACCAGTTCCACCTGTTATCCATGATCAATATTTTTAAGTTTAATAGTGTGAACATTTGATTGTTTACTTAACATTTGATTGTTTACTTTTCAAAGTTCAATTTGGATTGTTGATCAATGATATCCATGTGATCTGAGAAATATCACGTGGAAATTTGGCGATACATTTTATTTTCTAACTTGGAACATTCTTCCTGATCCTTTTGGGTCTTAAATATAATTTAATTACAAAGACCATCACCATAAGCTGACAGGCAATGAGGGGAAGTCCTCTAATTTGGTACCTATGTACCATTAGTTATGCATTCTGTTATAAATGTTACATTGTTTAGGGGCTACTGGTGCTAGAGTTATAACGGATAAATACTTAATGGCAGTGGTTAAAATATGGCAAATCTGACTTTGAAGAGATTATATCATATAGCTATAGTAGTAGTATTTACTGATGCTTGTTACCTTGATCTTTGGCTAACAAAGAAGTAGTGGTTTGACTTTTCAATTGGTGAAGATGTTTATTGTCATTTTAGTTCTTTCTTAAATGGCCTATATTTTCTTCAAATTTTTTGTATATGTTTAGTAAGACAGACAACTAATATATTTGCTATTGTAGTAAATCGGACTTGGATGAGGCTGAGTTTTCCAAATTCCATTCTAATGTGAAGCGTGGTGATATTGTTGGCATCACAGGGTTTCCAGGTTTGTGGTGTTATATACTTCCAGTGCTCTAATATTTTATTTAGCTTTGTCTTTCTTACAAATAAAGTCTGTCTGTAATTCTTTGACTTACACATTTATACTTGCAATAAGGACAATAATGTTTTTTATTTTTTAAATTTTAGAAATTGAATGATTTTTTTTTTGCAAAATTGGACTAAGTTAAGAGAAAAGTCCTATTAGGAGAATTTGCACAGTATTAAATTATCCTTTCTTCAGACTGGGAACATGCTTCATTACACAGTATCAATCTTCAAAGTGTTGGTTAGATGCAAAAATTGGAGGGAATATTAGTTGCACTTTCATTTATTTAAATTCAACTAATTGGGCCAATATTTTTCTTTTTGAGGTTACATAGTTAGGATGTATTCTATAGTATTACATGTTAAATTATAAAGCTTAGTATAAAGCTTTCCCTGTTTCAACTGCCCAGGCAAAAGCAAGAAGGGAGAGCTTAGTATTTTCCCCAAAACTTTTGTGGTGCTGTCTCATTGTCTGCATATGATGCCAAGACAAAAATCTGCGGCTGCTGCTGATAATGCAAATGTCAAGGTCAGGACAATTCCTTTTAGTTTGTTGCTGTCTGATGACCAATGACCGTACAATGACATTATATCTTATTTAATGATCTGCAGAAAAATGCATGGGTACCAGGAAGTACCAGGAATCCTGAAACATACATTTTGAAAGATCAGGTATTATGCCATGAAATGCTGTCCGATAGATGCTTTCGATTCTTTGAAGTATGCCATATACTATTTAAGAGGGTGTTAATGATAATACTATCTTAATAGGTTGATAGTACTATCTTATTAATTGTTATAATGCGAGTCACCTTTCTTCTTTGGTTATTAGTGTTTAGATTAGGGAAAGAATTGGGATAGATAATTGCTTCTTGTTATTATTCATTTTTTCTTTTGTGCAACATGCAAGTGCATTGTGTTTCTTTTTCAAATGTATAGTTTGATGTCCTCAACTATACATTATTTTTACCTTAGATTCTTTCTAGTCAGTGGGCTTTTGTCATATATTTAATTTAATTTCTATTTTTATTGTTCAGTTTCATGAATTTAGGTAGTTGTATCTTGCCAGGCGCTTAGTGATAGTTAAATGGATTGATTAAATTGATTTCTGCAGAATTATTTATTGGCAGACAAATTATAACTGCCTTGCCAAAACAAAAAATAATTGCATAGGCATGCAGATGATACCTTGCTAATTTTTTATTTTAAATTAGTTTGCAAATTTATTTCAACTCATAATCAAACAATTTACACCCGAGAGAAAAGTGGATTATACTCTTGATTTATGTGCTAATTGATATCAAATGACTTTGGCATGGGCTTGTCTGATTGTTGAAGGACACACTAAATTACGTTTCTAGAGCTTGCATCTTTTTTATTTTTATTTTTTTTATGTTCATTTTCATGTTTTGAAAGATAAAGTGGTATTTTTTCCAGCACTTTTCTGCTAAGTATAGTATACAACTATACATGTTTTGATAAATTATTCTATGTGTATGCTGAACAATTTTCTTTTTGTATTCTCTCCCGATTTCTTTCTATCAAAATATGTTTTATTTTGATGTATTGATAATACTTTGATTTATTCAATTAACCATCTTTTCTAAATAGGAAACAAGATATCGGCTACGCCATTTGGATTTGATGCTTAATCCAGAAGTTCGAGAAATATTCAAGACAAGGTCTAAAATCATTTCTTACATTAGGAAGTTCCTGGACAATCTTGATTTCTTGGAGGTTTGTTCCATACCTCGAGTATTTTATGTTGGATCCCTATGATTTCTTTCCTTTCCATTAACCTACTTTTCCCCCACTCCCAGGTTGAAACACCTATGATGAACATGATTGCTGGTGGTGCTGCTGCTCGACCATTTGTAACTCATCATAATGACCTTAACATGAGACTATTCATGAGAATTGCTCCAGAACTCTATCTCAAGGAGTTGGTTGTTGGTGGGCTGGATCGTGTTTATGAAATTGGGAAACAATTTAGGAATGAGGGTATAGACTTGACACATAATCCAGAGTTTACTACCTGTGAGTTCTATATGGCTTATATGGACTACTATGACGTAATGGAGATAACAGAGAAAATGTTGAGCGGTGAGCATTTACTAGGTCTTTAAATATCACATTATTTATCTTTTATTTATTTTAATTTCAAGTCATAATAATCTCTTAACCATCAAATAGGTATGGTCCACGAACTTACCAACGGCAGCTATAAAATCAAGTATCATGCAGATGGGACTGATAAGGATCCTATTGAGATAGACTTTACTCCACCATTCAGGTGTGATGTGCATTTTTTGTCACCAATGGTCATTAACATTCTATTAGTTTTTTTGAATGATTGATTTGAATTTTTTATTGTTACAGAAGGATTGACATGATTGAAGGATTAGAGGAGATCGCAGGCCTCAATATTCCCAAAGACTTGTCGAGTAATGAAGCTAATCAATATCTGAGGGATGCATGCAAGAAGTATGAAATCAAATGTCCCCCTCCCGAAACAACTGCTCGTTTGTTGGATAAGGTAATCTCATTTCTTTTCCCCCACTTTGTTTTGGGTATAATGTCTTTTATTTATAATCTATAACGTTTCCTTTTATGCAAATGTTTATTACATTTTCTTTTTCTTTGTGTCACTGTCTATCAGTGTTATTTGTTTGTTATACCTATTGTGGAGTTTTTGGTACGGTTAAGATTAAGATAATAAACAGAAAAGACCAGGTTAAAATCTCAGCATTTGATAGAATGAAATAGTTGTGGATGAGAGAGGTGGACAAAACCATTGGACATTTTAGTCGTTGTAAATGAACATCTTGTTTTACCATATGTAACTTTATTTTCCAATAAGAGCTCTGCCGATTCTAATTAGTTAATGATGTAACAATAATTTATATGTGAATAATGTGGTTGTAGGTTTAGTCATAGCTCAAATACAATTCTTTTGTCTATTCTTTTGTACGTTTTTTCCTGTTATGAATTTTATGTGCGGTACTTCCTCGTTTGTGCAGTTTAAAAGTGAGCACTTCTAGTTGTTGGCTGTACTTCTTTGCCGTATCTGGGTTCCTTCTTTTTGTTCCTTTGTATGTTTATCTGTAGGATATGTGATTGTTTTCTTTTAATTTTTGCAAATGTTGAGGTGACATCAGATAGTGATGCCTTGATAGTTTGTTTTTCACGAGTCTCAATTTTTTAAGAAGTTACATGCTTGTACCTTTATTATGATTAATTTTTCCCTTGAAATTTTTGCTGGTTACTTTTTATGTACCGATTGAGTTAGACTTATGGTATAAATATTAGAGGAAAACCAAAGAATTTTTTTTATAAATTTTTTATTTAAATGGTACATCTTTAGATATGATTTGTGACAAGACAATTTAGCATCGATTGGTTCATGTATGTAGTATGTAGCCAACCCCACGTAATATGGAGAAATTGCATTTAATTGTTCTTGAATTGCAGCTTGTGGGGCACTTTTTGGAGGAAACATGTGTCAATCCTACATTCATCATAAACCATCCTGAGATAATGAGTCCTTTGGCAAAGTGGCACAGATCTAAACCAGGCCTGACTGAACGTTTTGAATTGTTTGTTAACAAACGTGAGGTAATATTACGACATTTAGGTGATTACTGTTTAAAAAATATGAATACACACATCTGACTTCTGATCCCGTTTTTTGTAACTTTTCAGCTTTGCAATGCGTATACTGAATTGAATGACCCTGTGGTACAAAGACAAAGATTTGCTGATCAACTCAAGGTAATAGTAATAAGATATGATACTGCTGCAATATGCTAAATTAATAATGCTCAAATGGTTGGCCATATTTTCTTTGAAATAATTATAATAGTGATTTTTGTTTTGCATCTCAGGATCGGCAATCAGGTGATGACGAAGCAATGGCCTTAGATGAAACATTTTGTACAGCTTTGGAGTATGGTTTGCCGCCAACTGGTGGTTGGGGTTTGGGTATTGATCGGTTGGCCATGTTATTGACTGATTCACAAAATATCAAGGTTTGTTCTCTTATCTCTCTATCTCTGTCTATCTGCACGTTCATTTTATTTTGGCAGTATCTTATAATCTTCTGTCCTTTTGGTTACAGGAGGTTCTTCTCTTCCCTGCCATGAAACCTCAAGATTGAGCTTTGCAATCAAAGCTGTGCCAATTATTTCATTTACAGGTTTGTTCTTCTTCAAATCATTAAGCCTGTATACTCTACATGATTGCTTGGTATTTTCCTAGTTGGGCGGGCACAATTATAGGTGTGAAGGGTTAGGTTTTCAATGAATTAAAAGTTTAAAACCTATCGAAACCCATATCGAAACCAGATTTCTGGATTAAATTTCGAAACATATTCAGATTTCATCCTCCAGAACTGGTTCAGTTTTTCAAAAATTGATGTTGAACCACTTTGCGATACTGGTTTTATTCAGATCCTGATTTGTTTAAAAACTGGTTTAAAAAACTGAACTAGTTTAAAGACTTCGGCTTTGAATGCCTGGTTTTTTTTAAAAAATCTTTCTAATTAATTTGCATCAATTTAGTAAACAAAGTTTGATCCACCTCAACTCAAAGGCATACCCCAAGGCCCAAGCAATGATTGATGTTTTTTCGGAATTTCTTTCTTATCATTCAACGATAAACCTAGAAGTTAAAAACCTAGGAATTTCTTTCTGGATCATAAAATAAGGTGGCATAATGATGTGTTTGACGTATTGTCTCATTCTCAATGTTGAGCATTAACATATGAACCAAAGACAATTACATATTCGAACTTATTATGTGTTGTTACTAAAAATACGGAGATGTAATTAATTAATAACATAATATGGTGGTGTTAATTTATTTGAAACGTTATTTAAAAGAGTGGCTAGTATATGTTTGAAGAAATGTTCTGAGGTAAACAATGGTGCGATGAAGGCGTCTAATAGTGACACAACCAATCTTAAGTTTGCTTCATATGCTTAGGGTTTAGGGAAAGATAATTTTGGTTACACTTCAATTGTTTCAATTCAAGTGCCAAATCCAAGTTGAGTAAGTAGTTGCTTTACATCTTTCCTGTATTGATTTCAGGTATACGACATATGCAAGATTGTTAAGTTCGGAGCTCAGTTTTGATCCGTTTACTTGGTCCGTAGTCTTTGTATTGGTTGTTCATCTACCTTTATAGGGCTTGGAAGGTTGCTATTCTATACCTTATATTTTGCTGAATTTCTGTTTTGGTTCTATAATCTGTTTCGATTAACTAGTGTCATATACCGTTTATTTATTATACTTTTGAGAGATAACAATTGAGAAGTAGACCTCCATCAACTAAGCTACATATTGTTCTATCTTCATGTTGTGAATGGATTTTCGCCGGTTAAATTTTCTCATGTGAAAATCTACACCCTTATATATTTTTCTCGATTTTCTTATATTAAATCCACTTTATTGGTCAGATTTAACTTGACCTTTCCTTTTATTGGAGAGGATCCCATGTCGAAGATATGACAATTGTAGTTGCAGTGAATAAAATGTCTGGACGATTTTTGTAACAAAAAGATGATAAAAAGCGGTAATAGATTTAACTGCCAATATGTTTTATTAAACAAAATAATTGCTTTTGAAATTTTCATCATCTGTTATGAAAATAATCAAAAGCTGGGGTTGCACATGTAATATCTGATAGATATTTTTTTGAAAAAATATGGTAATTTTAGTTACTGGAATGATTTTTTTTTTTTTTTTTTTTTAATTTATAACCAAAGAATTCAATATAAATTCTACAATTTTTCAGCAAGTTTTTATAATAATCATTTTTATAAATATTCAGCAGCATCACAATGTTTTAAGAGAACAATTAAAAAAAACTTTATACGTACAACCCTTCATAAAAATATATTCTGTTAAGTAAGATAAACAGTCTTCAGTTACTATTATTAATTTAATTCATTGTGTTTGATTTATGAAACCTGCAGTTTAATAGGTGTTGTTGGAAATCCATAAATTGGATTTTCCTCCAAGCTGAAAACCGTCTGAAAACTCCCCAAATCCATAAATTGGATTTTCTTTCAAGCTGAAAACCGTTTGAAAATTCTCACATTGGAACCTCCGCAAGCCCGGAACGGCAGTGACCTTCACAACAGAAAAAATGGCAGGCTCACAGTGAACACTACCGGATCTAACTCCCTTATTTACAACCTCTTATCCATTGTTATCCACCATCTCTGCTGGAGAAAATGACCTTTTCATTATCTTTTGTTCGCACCATTCTCTTTATGTTGAGTTAATTATGAAAATTATATGCCTTGTCAATTGTCACATTTCGCCTTGTTAAAAAAAATTGTCACCTTTTGCATTCACTTTTGTGGGCACCATTCATCATTTTCCTTTTTTAATCTATAACAAATATGCCTACAATATTGGCTAAAGTTATTATACATAAGTGTAATCCTTATGCATGGTACATAAGTCAATAACATTCATTAGATTGAGCAATAATCCTAACCAATCGCAACTCACACACTCACACCCCTCAAATTACTCATGCACCCCCCCAAATTACTCATGCACCCCCCAAATTTCTAATGCACCCCCAAATTTCTCGCGCACCCTCAAATTTCTCATGCACCCCTCAAATTTCTTGTGCCCCAATTTATATTTTTTTTTGTCCTCCCCACATTTCTAACATAAACCATTTTGCTGTGAGAATGATTTCAGATATATACACTCCAAAACCATTAAGTGCATAAGATGGTTTTGAAGCACATCCTATAATTAGAATCATTATTTTTTATTTTTTTGGGTACAATTATAATCATTATTTAAAACCATTTAACAATAATTTTGGTTTCTCATATAAGATAATCTAAACCATTAAATCACAATTATTGTTTTTATTCTAATTTAAAGGGTTGTACTCCAAAACCATTTTATGCATCTAATGGTTTTTTATTACAACCATCTGAAACCATTCCCACAGCAAAATGGTTCAGTGGTTTTTTATTATAATCATTATTCTTTATTTTTTTTTGGTACAATAATAATCATTATTTAAAACCCTTTAACAATAATTTTGGTTTCTCCTATAAGACAATCGAAACCATTAAATCACAATAATTGTTTCTATTCTAATTATAGGGTTGTACTCCAAAACCATCGTATGCGCCTAATGGTTTTGGATTGCATATCTCTGAAACCATTTCCACAGCAAAATGGTTTAGGATAGAAATGTGGGGGACAAAAAAAAAGGGGGCCCAAGAAATTTGGGGGTGCGCGAGAAATTTGGTGGTACACGAGTAATTTGGGGGGTGCATGAGTAATTTGGGGGGGGGGGGTTGCACGAGTAATTTGGAGGGTGCACTAAGTAACTTATGCATGGTGCATAAGGATGGCTTATGTATAATAACCAATCCCTACAATATTAATAGGTAATTTTGAAGAGCAATATATGGTATACAATGTATGAGAATTTCTTTTCGCACGCATGAGAATCCTCAAGCACCTCATGAAATGACAAAAATACCCTTGCTAGCCACCTAGGCAGCGAACACTATTCGCCTCTTAGGTAGTGAGTGTGTAAAATATGCGAACGTTTAGCTCACCTGAAGACGCGCCCACCCCCCATGTAAATTTTGAAATTTTGCACGTTCGCTACTGGGGTATCGAACTTTTTTTTCCTCTTCCAAACACCTTCAGACACAAACAAACACTACGCTCTTCATCAACCTTTTTTTCCACTTCCAAAACCTCCAAAAAACGGCGATTTGGGGCAAGAGTGTGTTAAATCGCGAGAATCCAAGCACCAAGGAGCTCCAACGACATCCCAACTAGTTGAATGCAAAGGTAATGTCACTCTAAAACCTTCTCATTTCCATTTCTAAAGCATTTTGTTTTCACCACATCAAACACCTAGAACTGGTTGAGTTCGCTACCTAGGCAGCGAGCATGCATGGGGATATTCGCTACCTAGGTAGCGAAATATACTGGAACATAATCTATTTTGCATATTCTGTGAATTGTGTTTTTGTTGATTTTTGTTAGGGAATTATTAGGAACTATAGGAATAAAATACTGTGTATTTGTTACCGAATTCTAGGAAATGTTATGGACGATTCAAGTGGAGCTAAAAAGGATAAAAATGTTACGCATAGAGTTGGTATTGTGGTGGAAGAAGAAATTAATGTTGAAGAAAAGCCGGCCGACGAACAACCTAACAATGATGTGGTGCCCCGAGAGGTTGTTGTAGTCCCTCCTCCTAAAGTCGATTTCCGAATCCAATTCACTACAGATAGGAAATTTGAGCAACGTGCCGATATGCTAAAATGAGTTCGTGACTTATCGAAAGAGTTAGGCTGTGTGGTTGTGACTACAAAGTCCGATAACAGGGAAAATGGCCGAAAAGGCTACGTTGCTCTTGCATGTCAAAGAAGCGAACAATATCGGAAGCACGTCAAGAAGAAAAGGGAGGCGAAGACGACTTTGAAGGGTCATTGTCCGTTCAAACTCAAGAGTTATTTGTTGAGCAGTGGATGTTGGAGTTTGAACGTCGTGAACGGCGAACACAATCACAAGATGACTAAAAATTATCAAGGTCATAAGTATGCCGAGCGGCTTCGTCCGAAGGAGAAGGAACTTGTCCGAGAAATGGCAACTAATATGGCCGCACCGAGGATTATCTTGTCGACACTAAAGAAAAGGCGAAAGACATCAGCTACAACCGCCAAACACATATATAATGTCGTTTATCGAATGAAGAAGGCTGATCGGGGTCCAAGGACAAAGTTGCAGCATCTGATGAAGTGTTTGGTTGAAGCGAAGTATTTGTTCAGTCACAGGCGTCTTCGAGGCACAAATACACTTAGTGATATTATATGGGCACACCCGAACTCTGTGAAGCTGTTCAACACTTTTTCGACCGTGCTTATCATGGACTCCACATACAAGATAAATCAATACCGAATCCTGCTACCCGAGTTTGTTGGTGCGACCACTACCGGAAAGACGTATGCCATTGTTTTTTTGACGTTAGAAAAGGAGGATAATTTTATATGGGCATTGCAAGGCGTCAACAATTTTTTGCGGTGTTCGGATGATTTGAAGGTCAATGTCACCGATCGTGACCTGACTCTTATGAAGGCGGTTGACAATGTTTTTCCAAAATCCACCCTTTGCCAAATCAATCTTTACCCACTCGATCACACCCTTTGCCAATCAATTTTTGAACTTGGACGACTTCCAATATTTTGTTCTGGTTGTATTGTGGTTTAGTACCCTGCTGTGTTGCTACTAGCTTGCTGTTTTGAAATAAATATTGGCAACTACCTAGGGTCCATACACTCCCTAGTCCCTCCCATAAAGCAAGTTTTGTGTGTGCGTGTGTGTGTGAAAAGCTACAATTTGTATCAATACAACGAGTTTTGTATTGACAAGTTTTGTCTTCTCATGGATTCACCTTTGTTTAGTCTTTGACATGTGATCAAGGACAAGTGGTTTGGTAATTGAAGGCCTATTGTCTTTTTAGTCTTTTGGTGTTATATTTTACTCTTGTTGTTTTCTTGTTCTATGTTTTGATGTTGTTTTAGAATTATGATTTATGATGATATCCATAAAAGGAAGAATTGATAATTGAAAACTATTAATATACAAGAAGAATGTAAGTATGAATTTCTATTTGTCTTGATTAAACTACTTCTAGGATTGTCGTAGGAAACATGTAACAATGGTTCTTACTTTTGTAATTCATATTACTAATTGAATGCTTTTTTCATTTTGCAGAATTTCCTTTAGTTTACTTGTTTTCACTTGGACTTGGTGAGTTTATCATTTTTCATTGTACATTTTATATCTTTCATTTCTTGTAAACTTA
The DNA here is from genome assembly GCA_954870985.1 of Trifolium fragiferum. Lineage (NCBI taxonomy): Eukaryota > Viridiplantae > Streptophyta > Magnoliopsida > Fabales > Fabaceae > Trifolium > Trifolium fragiferum. Next base: position 12,838,453 of record OX940795.1, on the reverse strand, counting down.
ATTTCTACTTATTCAACATAAATATTTGCTTGTTCAAATATGATATATGTGATAGATTGTTTCTTGTTTATTACTTAGATATAACTTTTCCACTATAAAGACCAAAGCAAGTAAATTTGTATAGATAGAAAAAAACATCGGCAAGTCAATTCTAAACATTATTTGGCCCTGTAACGCTGCATGAATCAATTCACATAGTAATGTAGCATGCAATTTAGGGAAGTTGTGTTAGCATACTAATCCTATTCAAGACTAGCATTTTTATAATTAGTTCCTCATCATTTCTAAACTAAATTTCAGTTTCTATGACTAATTCAGAGACCAATAATTGTATGGTATACCCACTAATTTCAGTTTCCAGCACATGCAATTACACATGAAAGATATACCATGTTATACCCACTAATTCCAGTTTCTATTTTCCAAATTTTTCCAAACTTCTTGCATTATGTGTGACATCTTAGTTGCACCCCTTTTATAAAAATTGTATCGCACAGTGAAAAAGACTCCCTCCGTTCTCGAGACACTCTTTCTTAGCTTTTGATGCCATCTCTTATTTCCCCTTCGATTTCAAATATTAATTATAAGACTCCCCCTCGCATGCGATTACTCCTCTTCTCTGCTGGCCCTGAAAAAGGTTTGAAATCCTCTTCTAAGAGAAAGGATTTTACTCGCCCATGTTCCCTCTGAAGTGGGGTCCCTCCTCATCAAAGACTTCCTCCTCCATAATAAATGGATCCTAAACATTTAAGTCAGCAAGCACGAGCCTAGATCCTACTCTTTTCTTTTATCCAAGTATCGATCCCTGCATACACAATAGATCATCATCCTTCTCTAAACCATGCATGTGACCTACAAGATAGGTCTTTTTGATCTGTTTGTAGCGGCTCGACTCGATCTCTTTCGCCTCCGGTTCGACTAACTCCAAGGGTAAGCAATGTGACTTGCCTACATTGCTTCTAGCTGGGCGGGTGGGTTGCGTGCGCGAAACTTCACACCGGTTGAAACCAGCGGTAATTGGACACTTGTGTGCAGAAAGCCATGGGAGGGAGCAGGCGAAAGGGAATTTCTTGTTGATGGAGTTCCCGTAGAACGGGATCTTACTGATTCAAGTATTGTATTAAGGGTGGATACTCTCTCTTTTTGAGCTTGTCTATTGTACACTATGCCAGGAGTTGAAGAAGAGCTAACCGTAGGCATTCCTTATGCCAGGAATATGACTCACTAGGATCAGCGCTTTGGTTAACAGTGGGAATTCTCCCTCGTAAGGCAGGCTAACGTTCGACTATTAGCTGGAACGTGGCTAATTTAACCGGAGATCGTAGTCTCAATCCTGTTTTATATACCTTTCTAAGATGAAGGAATCTCCTAAATGGTAAAAATACTAAAGCAAGAGCAAGTGTCAGAGTATGACAAAGATGAGAAGTCAAACGGAGAAAGAGGAAGTAGAATGTGCAGTAGCACCTCCCAACATTGAAGATGGCAGGTATCTCTGGGCTAAGTTAAAAGCAAAGAAAACAGATTTATCCCGGAAATGTAAATAAATTTCTGTAAAACAAATATTTAAAGTCAAAGAAAACATATTTATCATAAAAATTGTGGTGAATGTCGTCATATGTTGTTATCAAAGGCAATGCAGAAAATAAACTACACTAGGAATGAACAAACAGTCAGAATAAAATAAGTCAAAGCACTGCATCTAAATCCTAACATTAATCACCTAAAATAAGTCAAAGAATATATTTCTCTGCGTGAGTGATAATTGTTTCCATGAAGGTTTGCCTTCCTCTAGATGAGAGCGGATTATGTGAGCAATTTCTGCAACTACTAATTTGTGGGAATCAAACCTGAAAAGATACGTTTCAAACCAAAGAATACTAGTTTTTATTTATTTATTTATTTATTTATAAACATCATTATCAACCACTATATCAATTTAAAGACTCAACCATCCCCATATGGGAGTATTGGAATTTTAGGTCCGGTGTCTCCACTAATTTGGGTTGAGGAAGATGGTGCTTCATTGGCCATAATTTGAGTAGGGATGGGTCGATGTAGATGATGAGATTGATTTGGTAAAGATTGATTTTTCTTTAAGCTCAATTTGGAACTTAAGTGTTTTGATCTTTATCTGTTGCGAGAAACTTGAATTTCAGCCGGTTTTAGATAAGCATCATAAGGCTATGTAAAGGTGCTTGAGTCATATCATACATAGTCTAACTTATTGCTTTTTCTCACACATTCCACACACTTTTTTCTTACACACATTCAGTTATATATTCTTAAACTCATTCTTTGATGTGCACCTCAAAAAGTGTGCAAGAATTAGTTATCGTGGCGGCCCTATAGCTGAATATCGAGGCGACGAGGCCCTCCGCTGCTATATTTCTTACATTCAATTTATTGAAAATTTGGAAGAAGTTAACTCTTATGCTGTGGGAGCTGCGATGTTGGCATATCTCTATGATGGTATGAAGGCTTGGAGGGAATATGGTAAGTCATTATACGGCTTCATCTGGCTTATAATGGTAAGAGCATTTTTTTCTTTTTTTTTTTTCCTTATCAATTTTTTTGATAATTTTTTAACCAATTTTTTTTTTTTATTCAGGTTGACTTGAATGATGTTGGAGCTGATCAGACAGAGATAAAGTTCAAAAAATTATCAAAAAAAAATTGGTTAAAAAATTATCAAAAAAAGTGATAAGGAAAAAAAAGATAAGAAAAAAATGCTCTTACCGTTATAAGACAGGTGAAGCCGTATAATGAGTTATCATTTTCCCTACAAGCCTTCATACATTGATAGAGATATGCCAACATTCCAGCTCCCCCAGCATAAGAGTTAACTTCTTCCAAATTTTCAATAAATTGAACGTAAGAAGTATAGCAAATTTGCCCATTCCCATTTGGGCAAATTAGGCACACCGTGATCATAAGGAGGATGACCTTTATCCTCACATCTTCATTTCTATTACTATCACAACAAATACTTCTCAACTCGCGTAGGCTATGTTTTTTTTTATTTATTGTTAAAATCCGAACGAAAGCTTTGAAGTCTTTAATGTTAATTGGGACAATTGGTCGACCTGTAATAGACAAAAAATGGTCAAACACAAAACATCCTCTAATGTGACGTTTATGTTTTGACCATAGACTCGAAAATAAGAAACATTTTCATTAATGTTATAAAATGACATGAAAATTTCTAACAAAGATGTTGGCAATTCCACTTGTTTATTGGAAAAAAGCCTTAAGAGTCTCAACAAAGAACTACCCTTATCATTATTTTCAATTATATCGTTGATTTTGGTTTTAAGCGGTTCATCTAATTCTGACCATAATGTGTGCAAAGTTGTCAATTTAGAAGATCCTTTTGCTCCCATTTCCTGCATTCATATAGTCACATATAATATTAATTTAACACCAAGCATGCCGTATGGAGTTACTATCTTATACAAACTCAATACTAAAGTCACTTGAATAACTTGTCTTTTTTACCTTACTGTCTTATACAAACTCTGAAAGTGTGTAAATAAATGGAGAAATGAAGTTATTTTGATTAATGAAGGAACTCGACGAAGGAACAGAGCCACGAAGGCGAAGGAAGAAAATTGAAAGTGGCAAAGGGCACCAAAGGGGTGCAAAATTATCAATATACCCTCAACTTATTGAAACAATTTCCAAAATTAGCAACGGAGGGCCTCGTCGCCACGATATTCTGTATACATCATAGTCAGCAATTATAGGGCCGCCACGATAACTCATTCTTGCATACTTTTTAAGGTGCACATCAAAGAATGAGTTTAAGAATATATAACTGAATGTGTGTAAGAAAAAAGTGTGTATATGTGTGAAAAAAAGCAATAGGTTAGACTATGTATGATATGACTCAATCACCTTTACATAGCCTAATGATGCTTATCTAAAATCAGCTTCAATTCAAGTTTCTCGCAACAGATAAAGATCAAAACACTTAAGTTCGAAATTGAGCTTAAAGAAAAATCAATCTTTACCAAATCAATCTCAGCATCTACATCGACCAATCCCTACTCAAATTATGGCCAATGAAGCACCATCTTCCTCAACCCATATTAGTGGAGACACCGGACCTAAAATTCCAATACTCCCAGATGGGGATGATTGAGTCTTTAAATTGATATAGTGGTTGATTATGATGTTTATAAATAAATAAATAAATAAAAACTAGTATTCTTTGGTTTGAAACGTATCTTTTTAGGTTTGATTCCCACAAATTAGTAGTTGCAGAAATTGCTCACATAATCGGCTCTCATCTAACGGAAGGCAAACCTTCATGGAAACAATTATCACTCACGCAAAGAAAAACATTCTTTGACTTATTATAGGTGATTAATGTTAGGATTTAGATGCAGTGCTTTGACTTATTTTATTGTGACTGTTTGTTCATTCCTAGTGTAGTTTATTTTCTGCATTGCCTTTGATAACAACAAATAATGGCATTTACCACAATTTATATGATAAATCTGTTTTCTTTGACTTTAAATATTTGCTTTACAATTTTTTTTTTACATTTCCGGGATACAAAGACGAATTGCTATACAATTTTGATAAAAGGGGTGCAACTAAGATGTCGCAGATAATGCAAGAAGTTTGGAAAGATTTGGAAAATAGAAACTGAAATTAGTGGGTATAACATGATATATCTTTCATGTGTAATTGCATGTGCTGGAAACTGAAATTAGTGGGTATACCATACAATTATTGGCCTATGAATTAGTCACAGAAACTGAAATTTAGTTTAGAAATGATGAGGAACTAATTATAAAAACGCTAGTCTTGAATAGAATTAGTATGCTAACATAACTTCCCTAAATTGCATGCTACATTACTATGTGAATTGACTCGCCGATGTTTTTTCTATCTATACAAATTTACTTGCTTTGGTCTTTATAGTGGAAAAGTTCTATCTAAGAAATAAACAAGAAACAATCTATCACATATAACATATTTGAACAAGCAAATATTTATGTTGAATCATGTAGAAATTAAGCTTACAAGAAATAAAGATATAAAATGTACAATGATAAATGATAAACTCACCAAGTCCAAGTGAAAACAAGTAAACCGAAGGAAATTCTGCAAAATGAAAAAAACCTTCAATTAGTAATATGAATCACAAAAGTAAGAACCATTGTTACATGTTTCCTACGACATTCCAAGAAGTAGTTTAACCGAGACAAATAGAAATTCATACTTACATTCTTCTTGTATATTAATAGTTTTCAATTATTAATTCTTCCTTTTATGGATATCATCATAAATCATAATTCTAAAACAACATCAAAACATAGAACAAGAAAACAACAAGAGTAAAATATAACACCAAAAGACTAAAAAGACAATAGACCTTCAAATACCAAACCACTTGTCCTTAATCACATGTCAAAGACTAAACAAAGGTGAATCCATGAGAAGACAAAACTTGTCAACACAAAACTCATTTTATTGATACAAATTATAGTTTCTCTTTCTCTCTCTCTCTCTCTCTCACACACACACACACACACACAACTTGTTTTAAGGGAGAGACTAGGGAGTGTATGGACCCTAGCTAGTTGCCAATATTTATTTCAAAACAGCAAGCTAGTAGCAACACAACAGGGTACTAAACCAGAATACAACCAGAACAAAATATTGGAAGTCGTCCAAGTTCAAAAATTGATTGGCAAAGGGTGTGATTGAGTGGGTAAAGATTGATTTGGCAAAGGGTGTGATTGAGTGGCTTAAAGACAAATCGAAATCAAAACACAGAAAATCTAGAAAATCAAGTTTAAGTTCATTATGAATTCACGTTAACCACTACAAACCCAAAAAAGCAAAACACAAATCGAAATTGAGAGATGGAACTCAAAATTAAAGAAATGGCAGAATCATGAATTGGTAACTCAAAAACTTACCTTTAAAATTGAGTTTCAGAAGGAAACAGAGATGAACAGACATATATTTAAGCGGCGAAGAACGACAACAGCGGTTGACGGCGACGGCAGGTTGAGGTTTTTGGTGTGAAGGAGATGAGGCAAGAAGGCGTAATGTTTTTCCACTTCTTTAGTTTTTTTCCAATTAGAAGAAATTAATTTTTTCATAATTTAAGATTTTATTAAGACAAAAAAAAAGGAAAAATATAAAATTGAGGATAAGGACACTTTATATATTAATCATAATTAATAGCACTTCAAATGTGCTTTTATAGGGCGTGCGATAAAAAAAGACGCGCAAGAAATTTGTAGGTAGCGGATGGGTATAAATAGGGCGCGCGATAAGTTACTACACATTATATTTAGGGTGCACGAGAAATTTGTAAGTAGTGGACTAGTGGGTGAGTAAAAATAGAGCGCACGAGAAATTTGTCGATTACTCTGATAAATTCTATGAACACGTTTAAAGAAAGATATGCTCATTGGCCGGCGTTTATTGAGTATGTTGAGACTACTATTTTGGGATCGGTTAAGGAAAAATTTGTGAAGACATGGATCGACCTTGTGATGCATCTTGGTAATACCACCACAAACAGAGCTAAGTCAGCTCATTCGAGATTAAAAAGATACGTTCGCAATAGTTTGGGTGACATTTCCAAGAATTGGGAAGAGATCGATATAATGTTGTTAAACATGTACGGTGAGCTACATAAGGATTTTCAGCAGAGCATCATATTTAGAGATGAGAGATGGAAGGGAGTGGTGTTGTGGTCAGAATTGTAAGGAAATGTTTCGAGAAATATATTGGGTCAATTAGTGGATGAGGTTCGTTGAGCCGAGATGATTGGAATGGATAAGGCAAAGTGCGGATGTTTGCTAATGTCAACAATGAGTTTGCCGTGCGCATGCGCAATTGCCAAAATTGTTAGAGAAGGCAAACCAATAAGATTGACCGACATTCATAATCATTGGAATTGATTGACATTTGACGCCGCCAAATTATCCAAGGACGATGATGCAAATTATCATCAACGTGGCATGTGATGGACACTGTGGATTTCGTTGTGTTAGTGGTCTACTCGGAGATTCCGTTGATTCCTACAATTTGGTCTGCCTGGATTTGTCCATTGAATTGAAGAATAAAAAAGAAAGATATTTACGGATCTATGGTGGAGAAGAAAGATTCCAAGAAATCAAACACGCTTTGGTTCCGGGACCTCCCGGTGCTCCGGCACCTAAGGACAAATGGATGATGATGTCAGACATGGGTTTTTTAGTTGCCCAAAAGTACAACACCAGAGTTGTTTTATTAACTCGTCAGGGGTATTCAGAAATGTATTTCCCGTTAGAGGGTGAGCCTCCGAAAAATAGAGAAAAACAAATGTTCCTCGGATGGGTGAACAAAGATCATTTCATGCAAATACATTTGAAGCCGAACAGTCCGATACCTCAAACTAGTCAAATGTGGAATCAATACCATTTGAAAAACGCTGAACATTGGCCCGATAGATATGTGGCTAGAATGGAACTCTACAACAATTTAAAACGTGCTCATGGTGGTATAGTGGTTGAAGATGAAAAAAAATCTCAACGTCCTAAAGTGGTTGAAGACGTTGAAGCTAGTTTTGTGCTTGAACCGGTGGATCTATCTAAGGATGATTAGATTTAGTTTAGTTTAAAAGTGTAAAGCGTCAAAGTAAACACTCTAACCACTTTTTGCTTTATTTTTTTGATGTAAAATGGTTAGAGTATATTTTGTAATTAATCACTCAGATTATAATATATACGAAGTGATATTTTGCTATTATCGATGTATTGGTTTTATATTAATTAAACTTTCGTTAAAAATTTGTAAAAAAATCAAAAACTGTCAAACTTCAAAACAAGTTCTGTCTTTGTTACATGTATGGTTTGCTACCTAGGCAGCGAAGGCTACGTAAATTCGCTTCCTGAGATGCAAACGTTTTGGGGGGTTTCACAGCCTAAGCAGCGAACTAAATCAGTTACATAAACAAAAATGAAAAAGACAGTAACCAAATTGCAATAAAAAACAATATTAACAACAACAATTTCATTTATTCTTTATTACAACCAAAAAGATGAGTACATTAGACAGAAATACTACATTCTCATAGTCTCGTAATCCCGGGGTAAAAGTAAACCGGGGAGGGAAAAACTTAAATAGAAATATTACAATATTAACCCCTAATTATGGGACAAAAAAATCAGGGGTGAGTGCAAAAGGAAACCGGGGCAGGTAGACATAAATAATACATTTTGTAGCCTCCGATTTAATTCTAGCACCTATCTGTCCGGTACCATGGGACAGTCCCATTTGTGTGGTCCTAATTGCAAGTTCGGTAGGACTCATTTGGACTAATCATATTGTTCCTAATGGGGACACAAAATCCCCGTGGACTAACATATTGTTCCCAACCATTGTGACTTAACAACACCGATAAGAACAATATGTGTAGTCCATGAGGGACCATGCGCCTGATAAAAACCAAAAAACACCATAAAATAACTACAAAACAAAATAAACTAACAACCTATTAAAAGAAACAAAATGAAAATTATGAGAGAAAGAGGGAAAGAAGAGAATGGTAAAAAAAACTAAACATATGGTGCCTATTTATAGAATTCACCATGAATTCTGATTGGCTGATGCTTTGTCACAGCCACACACGTGGCCAATAACATTTGGCCATGTGTCATCTACTTTAGACTGCATGGGGGACTGTTTTTTTGACTGCCGACTAGTTCGCTTCTTAGGTAGCGAACGTTCCGTCCAAGTGGTTCGCAGCGTAGGAAGCGAACAATGTTTTACCAAATTTTCAATTTAACACACACGCTGCTCAAGTAGCGAGGAGGGTAAACATGGAAACTCAGGGGGTGCAAAAAGTAATTCTCACAATGTATTATCCATGCCATGGGTTGCTAAACTGAGTCTGGCCCGATTAGTAAAGGGCTATGTGGTTTGATAGGCCAGCCCAATTAATTTTATATTTTTTTAAAAAATTTCAATAGGCAACAAAACTACATATCATATAAATTATTATCCATTAAATAAGTGAGTGTCACGATTTATAACAGACGTCTTTTTCATCATGGTCTCCCTCAAAACTATTTTTCGTATTAGTAACTAGAGAAGATTCTAACATTACTAAATCATCATTGTAATCCTCCGACCCTTTGTTAATAACTTCAAAAGTTGGACCAAAATCATCTAACGATGAAACTTGAGATACAAAGTTTGTTGAAGCTTTGATAAAAGTTGGGGTTCTTTGAACAAAAAATAATAGGAAAAAAAGGGGTTATGCATACGAAAAATGCAATTGTACCCTTTAAAATTAGGGAAAATTATAAATTTGCCATTGAGAATGAGAACCAATGAGGATGCAATTCATTTTTCTAAATTATAAATTAGCCCGCAAGCTCAGGAAAAATATAGGCCCGATGGGCTGGCTCGGGAAGATAAGATCATTTTTTGAGTGTTTTTTTTTAAGACTCGACCGATGTTAAAATACGGAGCTAATGGGTCGGCTACAACTAGATAGGTCAACCCATTTTGACAACTCTAGTGTACAAGTTATATATATTTAATGCAAAAAGATAAAATGCTCGACTTATAATTTATAAAAATATTGACAATATAGTACATGACACATATATGTTTATTTCTATCTTTCTTTTACTTTTTTATCTTTTACATTTTACACATATTTTAAAAATACATATAACTTACCCTTAACAACAATTTGACAACAATTCGTCAATAAAATAAAATAAATTTGACAACAATATTTTATTGTACAAACATTATTTCCCCTTATAAAATCCACAAGAAAGTGACTTATTAAAAGTAACACATGTATGTAGGGGGTAAGCGGATCAGAAAAATCCAATTAAACCGATGATCCAATCCAATCCAAACCCAAAAAAACCGACTTTTTTGGTTCGGATCAAAAACCGAACCAAACCAATTGAAAACCGATGTGGTTTGGTTCGGTTCTCGGTTCCGTTTTCAAATCGATTGGATTGAACCGAACCAAACCGACACCTATAATAGAATCAATTTTAGCCCATATGTGATAAGCTCATGTCAACATTAAACCGGCCCAACCTTAATATTTGTTAGGATTTTGAATTCAAAAACACGCAGCAACCTTAAGTTTGGATCTTTTTAATTATGTGAATATAAGTTTATGTAAATATAAGTTTTTGAAAATTTTATGAGTTTCAAATATATGAGTTTGAATTAAGTTTCTGGATTGTATTTTGTACTATATTTAAAAACTTTTTAAGTTTCAATATGATGTTATTGTTAGTGTAAAAAAAAATGATGTTATTGTTATGAACTGCGATTCATTTTTTATTGTGTATGATGATATTTGATTACGTATCGTCGAAAAAATAATAGTAGGAAAAATATTGAAAAAAAAAGCATTACAAAACCGATCAAAGTATCCGAACCAAACCGTACCAAACCGATTAGTTTGGTTCGGTTTCATTTTTAAAAAACAGGACAAACCGATCCAAACCGAACCAATTGAGTACACATTGGTTCGGACCTTAGATTCATCAAAAACCGATCCAAACCGGCCCAATTACACCCTACATGTATGTACATACATAATTTAGACTACATTACCGAAAAAAACTAATTTAGACTATATATTTGATCATGTACAAATTTAGTGTTTTATATCATGCATGTACTTGATGTAATATTTATAGTATTTTCTTTGGTGTAGCTGCTGTATTTTCCCAAGTGGGTACAACTTGTGCTCATCATGATTCATGGGTTCTAAATTTAATGAAAGATTCTCTTTGCTTTTGAAAATAAAATAAAAATTTATTCCCCCAAACCCAATTATTTACAAGCTACTACAACATATTTATTTGCCATGCGATAAATGACTTAGCATCAAGAACTTGTATTACTCCCTCTATTCTTTATTATAAGAAAAAATTTGCTTTCTATACTCATTCAATGTCTGATGTATTTAGTTCATAATATTGTCTAAATACATAAAACATTCTATGAATCTACAAAACAAAATTTTTCTTATAATAAGAACTAGAGTGAGTATTTGTCTTAGATAAAACAGTAATTTGCTAAAATTAAATCTATATAATTGTAAATTTTAAGTTTGAACTCGAGTCATAAAGTCCAACTTAACAATTTTATCATTTTTTGCTAAATGAGCTAGAATAAAACTTATGGGACGTCCATTAATGAACTTTAAAAAATGCGGATCTCATAAATGAGCACAGAACGATAATAAAACAAAAAAAGGAAAGCAATGCAATGCGGAAAATTCTTTTTTCTACCCCAACATTTATCTCTTTACCCCAACATAATTTGGAATATTCCCATTTTACCCTTACTTTACTTTTTTATATTTTATTATTTATTATTTTTCCATTTTATCATTTTTTTTCTACCCCTACATTTATCTTTTTACCCCAACATGTTTAGAAAATTGTACCCCCTGAAACACTATTCCGGTAAGGTATTTTTTTTCCGGTATGTTAATTTTACAAGTGTTTCGATTTGCAAATAAAATATGAAATTGTTGTTGTTTATGATATTTTTTTCAACCTTTTCGGGATCTGTGCATGCACACCCATCAACGGCGGTAAGAAAATATTGTTTCGGTTTGTCATAATTTATAATAATACTTTGCGAAAGTAGTGTGTCGATTTTTCGCCATCGATGTATCGCCGTGGTGTCGCCTCCTCTGTGATTTTTTACAAACCAGAACAATTTACAAAGTGTTCCGGTATAAAAAATATATTTTGGGCACAAATAGAAAGTGTTGTGGTGTCGATAAAATATGTTTTCTAGGCACAAATACAAACCGGAACATTTTAAAAGTGTGCTCATATCAACAAAATATGGTTTAGGCATAAATACAAACCGTAACACTTTCTAAAATGTTCCGGTATCAATAAAACATGTTTTCTAGACACAAATACAAACCGGAACACTTTTAAAAGTGTTCCGGTATGTATAAAATATAGACAGAAATACAAACCGGAACACTTTGAAAACTGTTCCGGTATCAATAAAAGCATAAATACAAACCAGAACACTTTTAAAAGTGTTCCGGTAGGTATAAAATATAGACAGAAATACAAACCGGAACACTTTGAAAACTGTTCCGGTATCAATAAGAGCACAAATACAAACCGGAACACTTTTAAAAGTGTTCCGGTAGGTATAAAATACAGACAGAAATACAAATCGGAACACTTTGAAAACTGTTCCGGTATCAATAAAAGCACAAATACAAACCGGAACACTTTTAAAAGTGTTCCGATATCAACCAAATATAGACAAAATTACAAACCAGAACACTTTTACAAGTGTTCCGGTATCATTAAAATATAGGGAAAAATACAAACCGGAACACTTTTAAAAGTGTTCCGGTATCAATAAAATATGTTTTCTAGCACAAATATAAACCGGAACACTTAAAGTGTTCCGGTTATCGATAAAAAAAATTATGGAACACTTTTTACCAATTTTAACACTTTTAAAAAAAATATTGTAAAAAATTATATTTTAAACAAAGGATAAAATGGGAATATTATGAAAAATATAGGGGTAAAGAAATAAATGTTGGGGTAGAAAAAACAATTTTCTGCAATGCGATGTTGAAATGATTTGTTATAGACTTTTATAGCCAATTTATCCTCTTTACAAGATGCTCTCATGATTAATTCATTGAAATATTATTTATGTCCCACTTTTAATTATGATCTTAGAATAAGTAGCAAGTTATTTTTAAAGGTATCAAACTTTATTGAAGAAAAAAAAAAGCGGACTGACGGGCACGGGAGTTCCCGTCTGGACGCTAGTTTTAAAATAAAACAAAAATGTTAAAATAGTAAAAAATATCCTTATGAATTAGTCTAATGATAAAAGTTTGAAATTTTGAAATTTTCTGTTCTAAAAGTTTCAAATTTGAATATTTCAAATGCCATTTTTTACTCCCTCCGGATTTTTTTATAAGCAAAAATTCTCTTTTGCACACTTATTAAGGAGTTTGCTTTTTATTCTAGTTTTATGTGTAATTTAAGTGCAATTCCTAAAATGCCCTTTTGTCTTTTATGAAGTCTACTCCTATTTAGATGTAATTATCATTAGTACTACTCCAACATAGATTACTTGTAAAAATGAATAAATGCATGTGTAGGGGTATTGTTGGAAAAAAATATTAATTAGAGTTGAATTTAATGACTTTTGCTTATATTTAGGGCCAAAATTTTTTGTTGACTTTTGCTTATAAATAAGGCCGGAGGGAGTACGTATGTTGGATTATTTATCTATCTCTAAATATAAGAATTTTTTCTTTAGATTTCATTAACCTTTTTAGAAGACTGATTTTAAATTATCCATTTGCATTAGATTAAGAAATTTTAGATTAGTGTTATTGTGGGCATTTGAAATGTGTGCCCTTTCAGGGATCACGTGAGTAATTGAAATTTGGCGAATTGCCTTAGTTGACTTTTAATTCAATTAGGGAGAATAAGAAAGTGGTGTCGGTGTCCCATAAAATGTCAGTGCCAATTGACTCAAATTGGGATTGGAGACCCTTGTTGTTGTTGGGTTATAGGGACTCTTGATTGGATACTATATAGTGCCTTGTCTTGTGCTCAAACCATTTGTAAATGAGTAATTAACGAAGAATAATTTTGAAAAGTTATGAATAATTTCTTTTTTTTTTCCATATAAAATTAACTATATTTCTTAATTGTGTGAATTGATCAAAGTGACTTATAAATTAAGTAAAATGATTAAGGGACGTTTGTATTAGCTTATTTTTGAGCTTATGCAAATAACTTATATAATTTTTATTTAATATTATAATTTTATCAAAGTAGTTTATAATAAAATAGTTTATAAAAAAATAATTTTCACTAATTTAAACTTATAAAATAGTATAAAATCTAATTTATATTACATAAACTATTTACATAAGTTCAAAAATAAATTAATCCAAACTAATCTTAATTTTCTTATAGGCAATTGTTAGTAGATTAGTGTTTATTGTTATTTTTTTTTTCTTCACCGTTTTCTAACCACTTTATTTTGATCGAGATCATGTCAACAATACAAAAATAAATAAAAAAAATCAATAGAGATTCACATAGCAAATGTAAAACAATTAATTTAACATGGAGATCCTAAAAAAATTCATGCACTATATTTATACATAAAGAGACTTCAGTCAAAATAACGCACATGCATTTTCCATCAAAAGTTTATAATACATAGCCCATATCGTTCCATAATATAAAATAATAACAGTATATTCATAAATTTCTCTGGTCTCAAAAGAGTGGCAGTTGGTCCTAGGTCACATCTTCACTTGCTCAAGTAGAGTTGAAATTCAATTTCCGAGATCTTAATTTTTGGTCTTCTTTTTTATTTATTTATTTATTTATAATTTACCTTTTATTTAAAAGAGATTTCTGCATACATGCTAAATATAAGACAATTTTCATTGGTAGTACATATTTCAATAAAAAATGGTACCTATTAGATACTACTATTGGAGCAAAATAGATTTGAGTACCTAATAGGTACTGATTCTTATTTAAGCATTGATACCTATTTGTTTATATGAGACTATTTGTAATAATATAGAGTTATTAACGAGATGTAGAGTTATTAGTGAGATTCGTTTAGAACTTTATAAGAGATGTTGGGTTGAAAACAATGAATGTTTATTAGATATTATTAAAAAAATATAAATGAGTGATGTATACACGTGGAATTCATTAAGTATCCAAAATTGAGTTTCTTCATTGTGAATGTTCTACCGGTACTTTGCTATCAAGTGATCGAGCTATAAACATAATATTAATAGACTAATATCGTTGGTTCTACAAAGAAAAAAGAGTAATATCGTTGGAGCACTAAAGTATTAAACAATAGATAGATAATATCGTTGGAGCCCACTTTTTTTTTTTCACACAAACAAAAGGTAGGTTTATAAATTTAAGGAAATACATAATACTAAAAAAAAGTTTTTAAGAAAATACAAAGACCAGTGGATAAAGAACCTAAGTCAACACTACAAAAAAAAAAAAAAACCTAAGTCAACACTCAACAAAAGAACAACTCAAATCCAAATGGATAATACAAACAAACAATTTAATACAAGTGAATTTAACTCTATTTTAACAAAGGACCACCAATCACGAGTACAATCGAGCGAACCCGAGCACGGATACAAAACTACGTTGCAAAAACTTATGATGAGTAAACTTTTGTGAGTGTGGCAAATGGACCAACCGTCAACATAGAAACAAGTAGTCCACGTACTTCATAAAACAAATTAACATCAACTAGCATTAATAACTCTTATGAGTTAACCTTTTAAGAGTAAAACAAAATGGCGACGGAGACCAAGAACCCAAATTGATTTAGAATGGGTTAAGACAATTCAATTCTAACGTTTTGGTCTAGAGAAGGACAACCTGAAATCCGACAGTACTAGGCACAAGAGCAATGATTTGCATGATCCTTACGGACCTTGAAGAAAGATGACAAACTAAAAGGAAGACAACAAGGGAAAAGTAGGGATGGCAACGGGTGCCCACGGCTGCGGGTTTTACACTACCCAAACCCACACCCGAAATATCGGGTGTCACCCAAACCCGAACCCAAAGCCTATTTGGGTGGCAAATTAACACCCACGCCCACACCCATTGGGTTCGAGTTTTCTCACCCAAACCCAAACCCGAAGCAAAAAATACAACAACATTGAAATTCCATCAAGATCTCTCAATTAAATTAAAATTAAGCTATACAATTGAAACATAAGCATTCCATGAACATTGAAAAATAGTAAAATTACAATTAAAGTTACAACTTTCCAACAACAATATTGTAACATAGTCTTCAAGACTTTTAAGAAATTAAACTACAATTAAAATTAAGGGCAAATAGGTAATTTAATATATAAGCGGGTGGATGTTCGGGTTTCGAGTGTGGGTTTGATGCTACCCAAACCCACACCCATATATTCGGGTGACACCCGAACCCAAACCCAAACCCAGTCAACTCGGGTTTCGTCCGTTGACTTGGATTTGGGTTCGGGTGGGTCTATCGGGTTTGAGTGTTCTTGCCATCCCTAGGGAAAAGGTTGGCAAAACGTTAAGTAGCTTGGGCCACCAGAGAAAAAGGAATAAACACCACAAACCAATGACCATCGCTGCAAGGAAGGCGATGCTGGTTGAACCAAACCTAAACCCAAACCCAAACCCAAACCCAACAAAGCAAACCTAGGTAGAGGCAGATCCAAACTTATGTGTGATGGGGTGCAGCTGCACCCCCAGAACTTTACTAATTGCACCTATATCCTATATTATTACTATTTTGCATCGTTCAGTTTTAAACTTTGCACCACAAAAATTCTCTCGTTGAGTAAAGTACAAGATTTTGTATGTGTGTGTATTTTTTTTCCACTAATTACATGTATATTTTATTAGTTAAAGTAAAAAAGTTGTTCATAAGTATTGGCCCAATTGAAAATGTTGATATTTTTAGGTTGAACACTTTTAAATAGGTTCGAAATGGAACCTCAAATTTGTTTGTGTGCATTTCCGCTGCTAATATAGAGAACAATAAGGGAGACACCTAGGGTCTGTTTGAAACAATTTTGGTTTTTAATTTTTAATGTGTTTTATAAAATTATTTTAGAAAGCTGTTTTTAAGAAGAGAAAAACAAAACTTCTTGAATCTGTTTTATTTTTTTTAGTTTTAAAAACTAATGAATAGAAAACAGTTTTTGAAAATACTTTTGTAAAATCGGATTACCAATCAAATTTTTTAGTTTTCAATTTTTAAAAAACTTAAAACTGTTTTTGAAAAAGAAATCAAACAAACCCTTAATTCTTTTAAAAACTACATTTGCTTGTTCTTTCAATTTATTTCATCTTCAAAGTTTCTTTAAGTATCATTTATAAAAATCTGACTATCTTTGTAAATCTTTTTATGGGGAGACTGAGAGCACACAAACGCCATTTTTTAATTCCATACGAAAAAGCACCTATATATATATAATTTCTCTTTTTGAAATGAAATGAAATAGTACCTATCATTATAGCTTCTCATACCTATTATCATAAACAAATAAACATAAACAACACAATCTATGAGTCAACTATATATATTTCTTTTCAAAATGTTTGTTTGATTCTCCATTTTTGGGGTCTTGAAATAAGATACGAGAGGCAAATATACCGGAAAATTGTAGAATTAACGCATGTTTATCTGCCCTATAGCGCATGAAAGAATAGGTCTTACATATGGATCATGCCACTAATTAATAATTAAACTAAAACCTCACACTACAAATCAAATAATTGACTTATATGATATAGCTTAACCTTCATAATTGATTTAAAGTCAAATATCCTCTCACATGCCTGCATGTTAGCAACAAAGGGTGGGTGTGTAATATTGGAATGTAGGGAGTAATTGATATTATAAAAGAAAATTGAAAATTTGTAAGTCCAATATAAAAATTTAATATGGGTATCAGTGTCATCATTCGGACCATCTATCATTTATATCCACGCACCAAGTCAATAGTATTGGGTATGAGGGGTGTATTAGAGCCAAGTCCCACATTGATTAAACTAGAGGCAATATCCACCTTAATTATAAGCCGATTTTGTATGATTCAGTTGAGTCTAATTCTCAATTCTAAGAATTTTGTATTTAGGATGATAAGTATGCCCTGAATAATGAACCACGAGCCTTTGATAAACATTTATCATAAAAGTGTTTATTTATAAGCTTACATCACTTTTTTTTTGTTATTGATAAAAGCCATCCATTATTTTGCAAAATAATAAAGGTATTTAATTTAATCATTTTGAGATCAATATTATGTGATGCTGAATCCCTCTCACATGAACCCTAAATCTCTTTATATATGTCCAATTGTTATTTTACTTTTTGTCAAGTTACAAATAATCAAATTTGCTAAAACAAGTTACAAATTAAATAATCAAATGAAAGTTTTTAATTTTTTTAGTTAAGTCTAATAATTAGACCCACATTTTAAATATATAGTGTAATCTCCAAACTCAATTCTTATTTTATAAATAATAATGTTTTGTATGATTTATGATTCAAAATAATCGATCACATTCACAAATGGTTCAAAAATGGGCATTATTGAGCAACCACTTGATTGACCTTCCTTAATTTCATTGGCCCTCTTAATGAACACATGTAGCCAACCTAG
Source organism: Trifolium fragiferum (assembly GCA_954870985.1). NCBI lineage: Eukaryota > Viridiplantae > Streptophyta > Magnoliopsida > Fabales > Fabaceae > Trifolium > Trifolium fragiferum. Next base: position 12,820,224 of record OX940795.1, on the reverse strand, counting down.
TAGAATATATTATAATAAAAGTTTTTGAGTTGGACAGAAGTTTCATCCATAAGGGCCTCTATGATTACAATTAATAATAGATTAATTTATTTAAGTCACTAAAAAGCGGTGATTAATTTTTCTCTACCTGTCATATAATCTACGACAATGTTGGACATGATAATTGATTATTCCTCTTTGTTTAGCGTCTTAGGAACCACTTTGACAAATAATTGAACGCTCGTAAAATTGAAGCTTCATTGCATAGTGTGTCACTACAAAATTAGAGGTAGTAATTTTCAAACACATTTTGTACAATCGTTGTTATTAGGGTGAGCATCGGTCGGTTTCGGTCGGATTTGGGTCGAAAATCGTCAAACCGATAAAAACCGCGACCTCTTAATCTGGACCCAATTTCGACCGTTTACGTCTTCGGTTTGTTCGGGTTCGGGTCATACGGGTGACGGGTATAGCGGGTCGGTTTTAACGGGTTGGATTGAAACATTCTTGTTACATTTAAAACTTTATTGATAAAAAAATTATTTGTTTTTTGACAATTCGTTCAATATTTCGTACATATTGCAACAAAAGATATAATAAAAATGATGAGATGAAGTTAATTTGTTTCAAATTTGTAAATTCAACGACAATAATAGATAGTAGATGAGAAGTAAAAATTAAAATAAATTTAAAATATTATCATTTACATCTCATTTATCAACATATTACAAGCTAAAACTCTTCTCTATCAAAGATAGATAAAATTAACAAAGTGAAGGGCATATGATATTAAGAGATAGAAGAGGTGCTCGAAATTAGAAAAAAATTAATTTGTATTTTAGAAATTGTTCGGTCGGTTTCGGTTATGAAGAGATGAATTTTTAGAGACCCGCACCCGCCCATATACAACCGTTCATGACCGATTTTTCACAATTGTTGACCCGAGACCCGACTCGCACCCGACCGAGTGCTTCCATATATTGGCGGTTATGTCAGTTTCGAGTCGGGTTGCGGGTTTGTGCTCACCTCTAGTTGTTATGATAAAGAAAAAACAATGATAAGAGTTTGACATGTACATCGTAATTTCAAGGTTAAATATGTTTTTGATTTCTATAAATATCTCAAATGTTATTTTTAGTTTCTGTAAACAATTTTAGCAAGTTTTAATCACGTAATTTTATTATAATTTTTGGTTCTTTTTTTCTTTCCAATCAACTTGTGTATATCATTTGAAACTTTAAATTATTTTTTCTACGAACATGTTTAGCACCTTATATGAATCTATCTTGCAAAAGTTTAAATTTTTTTAACAAGGAATGAATTAAATACTTTTTAATATTTTGCGCATAAAAATTCATAAATAATTCATCTTATTTTAAAAAATTCTAATTTTTTATAGGAGAAGTTCTTATAATATTATAAACACATGAATACAAATATTATTTAAAAATGTGAAAGTACACGAGAGTTTATATATATGAGAGCAATCTTTACTTTACAAGCCGATTTTGTAAATTGATTTAGGCCTAATTAAAATTCAAAGATGGTTTTAGTGCCATCTCCACGATCCAAAGGACCACCTACTATCATGTTTATGATCGGGCCACCCATCATTTATATTCCAACACCAAGTCAATATTGTTGAGTTTGTGGGTGTGTTAAGAGTATCATATTAATCGTGAGATGATCTGAATATATATTTATAAGTAAGAACAATACTCATATTATAATTCGATTTTTTAAAGTTTAGTTAGACACAATTTAAACAAGTCAATATGGAATGGCTGCAACCCATATGTTTAATGGCCGAAATGCCTCCAATGTTAAAAATTCTCGGAGTTTTTTTTTTTGATAAATAGTCTCAGTGGCGTTTTCTTTTCCTTTTTTTTTTGGTTACTCTAAAAAGATGTGCAACACAAGGACTTCCCAGGAGGTCACCCATCCTATTACTATTCTCGCCCAAGCACGCTTAACTACGGAATTCTGATGTGATCCTTTAAGCTGATTAGATTTTTTGTTTTTTTATTTATTGGGAGATATTTTTAAATAGTGTAAATTTTATTGTGAAATATTTTTTAATAGTACAAATTTTACTAAAAAATGGTATAAATTTTACCAAAAAGATATATTTTATTAAGGAAAATGCTAAACAATGCCCCCGGGGCACTTGTTAAGCATATAAATATAGTAATTTTGTCTCGAAACTTGTGCATTCAATGTATCGAGAATATAAAAAGTTATTTAATCAATATTAATTTTATCTTTTATTTCTATTTTTGGTATGCTTATCAAGTGCCACGGGGCACTGTTTAGCATGACCCTTTTATTAATAGTATATTTTCGAGTGTGAACAATCCAAAAAAACAAAGAGCAACCATCAAAATCTCCACTCAAATAATCTCATGGGTTCTTTGTTAAGATTATCTAATCATTGTGTAACAACAATTTCACAATATTTTTTGTGGTACATCCATGTTAGCTAAGCTCAACGGTTCATAGTTATCTTAGGATCACATGAGAGTTGTTTTAAATGCTGAATCAAAATCAAGTTTTATGATATTGTTCAAATCCTTAGTGTATGTTTAATTGTATTTTACGAGGAAAAAAAAAGAGAAGAAAGAACTAACAATATTCAAATAAATTAAACAATAGACATATAATGGTCTTAGTTTGCAAATGGCCCTCAAAATATAAGGGACTTGCCTATTTCATCCCATTTTGAAGTCTTGCGAGAACCATGCCTATTGGTCATTTACCTTCTAAAATTATACTATATTTTTTATTTTACAGTTATACTATTTCTTATTTTGTGAGTTTGAAAAACTAGCATGCGTTTTTTTTTCCCCTTTCTTTGGAGGAGCATGCGTAGTTATAATCTTCCACAATTTATAATTTTTCATTGAAAGTTGAAATTTGCATGCATCCATCTTTGCGAAAGAGACTTTGGTGACATTTGCATATGTGACTTCTTTCTAAAAAATAGGCAAGAACATTAGAATAAAAATGTGTAAAATATACATTGCTCATTTATTTAAATATATGAATATATCTATATGTCATTGTTTACTTACAATATAAATAATCTATTATTGATGGATGACTTCACAATTGGTAAATATTTTGTATAATGTATGAGTATGCTTAGTGATGAACAAACTACTTAAAATATAGCGCATTGGGTATTAGGGGTGATCGTATCCGAACCAATTCAAAAGTAAAACTGCAAACTGAACTAATCCAAAGCGAAAACCGCAAAAACCGTATTTGGTTTGGATGTATTTGGATGACTTTTTTATTGAACCGCGAACCGTAAAACCGCGAACCGCAAACACCGCGGTTAACCGCTAAAACCGCATTAAGTTTCTATTATATTCTAATACTTCTAAAATCACATTAAATTCTATTATATTCCAATATACATAGCACAATAACAATAGACAAATATATCTTTGAAACAAAGTTCACAACAAGTTTTGATAGTTTCACTATTCAGTTATTTACTACCTTATGTGTAGCCGTGAAATAAAACTCACACTCGTGGGAACCCGTCTAAATCGTACCCGCTTTGACGGAAAAAATCTGAGTTGACTGGGTGTGGGTTTGGGTGTTTCCGTATTTTAATTAATCTTTTTGCAGTTCTAAAAAAAACATGTAAACCGCAACCACTCATTGTGTTTAAATTAATTTAATTTCAATACATTTTAATTATGGTGTAAACCGCAATCACCGAACTGATCCTAACCGTATTGGTTTGGTTTGGATGATTTTTTAAAAACCAACCGAACCAAACCGAACCACATATAATTTTATCTCGCGGTTAGGATGACTTTTAGACTCAAAACCGAACCAAACTGCATCGTGAACACCCCTATTGGGCACTATTCAATTGTATATTTATTATTACTACGAGTTGTAAGCTAGTTGAGCTAAGAATTAAGAAATTGGAGGTCCAGAATTCAAGTCCTTATAAAGAGAAAACTAACATAACATTGTAAATATACTAACAATTTGTCATTTTAAAAAAAATTGTTTACAAAATGATGAATAATAGTATTGAGAATCGTAATTCAAAGATAGATAAATAATCCAAAAAAGTCAATGAATACTAACAATAATTTACGATATGATGTTACTTTGACAAAGAGAGTAATATAAAGGTTGGTTCAATCTATAAAATGATTAAACTTAGCAGTCTAACGATTATAATCTAGGCCTTACAAAGAAAGATAGATCATACAAGAACTGAACACAATGGCTTTTGCGATTTTTATTTAATTTTAATAAAAGGTATCTTAATAAATAAAATTCAGAATCTTTTTAATAAAAAAATATAAAAAAATGATTTATATGTGAATGTTATTAAAGATAAATGATTGAAGTGTTACAAATAAAAGATAAAGGACGAAAGTGTTACATAAAGATAAGATAAATGACCGAAATGTTACAAATGAAAGATAAATAATTAAAATGTTAAAAAAAATATAAAATAAAAAAACAAACTTATAATTTTGCCTAAATATTATAATAAGTGTCGATGTTATGTCGGACATCGACATAAAAACGTGTCCAACTCGGACACATCTAATTCGAGAAATATCGATACTTCATAGTTAAAAATCTAAAAATAAAATGTCAAAACATATAAAAAATAGAAGATTCCATAAAAAAGTTAGTACAGAGAAGAAGTTAGGGCCCACAAACCCTCCATTATTGTCTAGGAAAACCTATAATTTTGCTGCTATTTTAAGGTGTGCTTTATGACAAGTTTTTGGTGTTATTATGGGACCCCATTTAAAAGTCAATATCCCTCATTTTTATTTATTTAATTTTAGGGATAAATATAAATATGTTTCTACTTCGTATAAATATTTCAAGTTTTATTGTTAGTTTTTTTATTTTTTTTCTATTTTTAGTCATTTAAAAATTTTCAATTAACACTTTTAATTTTTACTTTTAAATCAACTCATGTATGAACTTCATATTTTTGAATAAATTTTTTTATGAATGTTTAAAATATTATAAGACCAAAAAATTGTTTTGAATTTTATAACAAAATATAAATTAAATATAAATTTTTATGTTTTTGATGCTTAAAAATTCACATTTAATTCATGTTTTGTTAAAAATTCTAATTTTCTTTTGAGTGATTGCTAAAATATTCTAGATTTTTCCGAAAAATTTCGATAAAAAATTTGAAGTCTACATAGAAGTTGATTTTAAAGTAGAGACCAAAACTCTCATTTCGGTGGTTGAAGACATCTTGTGTTACTTTAGCTTCTAACTGCCATAGCTGGTGGTATAGTCCCTTCCTATGTCTGGGCCTTGTTTGATTTGTATGATCTGCTTTGGTTATCTCTCTGTAACTGTATGTGACACTTTGTAATTTTTGGTAGTCTACTTTGGCACATCTTGTGCCAGAGAGACGGTTTTTGTTATATATATATATATATATGTCTTATTTTGGTTTGTTCAAAGAAAAAAAGTAGGGACCAAAAATGTTAATTGAAAATTTTGAAAGGGTCAAAAGTCTAAGAAAAATTTTAAGGAGACTAAAAGCAAAACTTGAAATATTTACTGGATCAGAAACATAATTATCTCTTAATTTTAATAATAGTATAAAATGTGAAATAAAAAAATTTCAACATGTTAAAAATATTATAAACTTGTGTCAAAAAAAAAAATTATTATAAACTAAAAGAACATTAATTCTTAGTTATTTCAAACTTAAGAAATATTTTTGTGATATCAACTATTTATAGCTTCAGTTTTACAGTATACTTTTCAACGAATTTCAAACGAATCTTTATGTTATAATGTTATAATCAACTATTTATAGCTTCAGCTTTTAAGTATACTTTTCAACGAATTTCAAACGAATCTTTATGTTATAATCAATAGTAAATAAAATTAGATGTATAATTGTGTCTTAAAACTTAAGATATACAACGACATTAAGTATTCGTTTGAAATTCAGTTTTACACTACCTCTTCTAATTTATTTATTTTTTATTATAAAGAGGGCTAATGCCCGAAAAAAGAGAACTAAACAAATAATAAATATTTCGTTGTCTACGCATTGAAAATGTTGTTTTCGTGAACTGCGAAATGAAATACTCTATTTCGGTAACTAAGCAACGAACGCCCTGATTTTTGGTGACTGCGAAATGAAATCTAGTGATATGAGAATGATCCAAACGGTTTGAAACTCAGTCTTGTTAAACCAATGCCCGGTTCGTCACTTTGTTGATTCAATCGAGTCAGAGGTTCGACCATGTCAACACATTCGCAAACATAATACAAAAACAATAAGTAAGACAATACAACAACATAGGAATAATGGACATACAAAACTCAAACACATAAAAGGAATTGTGGCAAGTAATCACAATTTCGTCACCTAGAAAACGAAAACCACCATTTCGTCTTCTACATGGCAAAAATTGTTGCGAAAGTAAATTTTAAAAAGCTAAAAATACACCGATTAAAGCATGCATTACATGTTAGATTACTCCAATTCAGTGTGAGTACCTTCTATATGTGCATCTAAGTCGATTCCAAACCTTCTCAATAGCAAAAATTGCCCTAGATCTATTTTTTGTGATAGATTTTGAAATACTAGTTATGAAAGGATCTAGCTGTTCTGTCAGCTATATACTCTAGTTTTGTTTCGTAGACATCAAAACCCAATGTGTTCGTGGTGTAGTCAACGAAATCTTGGTTTCGGTAATTACGAGACAAAAATATGTGATTCTTGCGAAGCAGCCAGGCTAGCCAATGCTTGCACACTTTTTCGTCGCGTAGATAACGAATGTAATTTCCTTCATTTTCTGCGCAATGAAAGTACTTATCAAAGGCATTTTGGTCACGACAAGGGGCCTGTGAGTATTATAGGGGGGCCTATTTAGCAATTTTCTTTGAGTAAAACATAAAAAATAAATATTTAAGAGCTTTTGTAATAAACTAAACGTTTAAGAGTTGAAGAAAGAAAATTTAAAATATTTAGGGTCTGATTCATGTGCGAGATAAATAGTAATAAAACTATCCTATCATACTTAAATCTCTTGTTTGGTGCACTGATAGAAAAGAATAAAATAAACCAATTTCTTATCCCATCTATCGACTGTTTGTTATTTTCAAGGATGGAAAATTTATTTAAGCGCTTTTCTTAATGGCAATAAAAATATGAAATTATTTTATTTTTAAAAAAATGTCTATTTAGTTTCACAAAGATGATTTTATCATTTAAATGTGTCTTATATATCGATCATATGAATATCAAATGTGCACCAAACATCTGATAAGATAAAATAATACTATTATTTTTCTTATCATGTATACACCAAATACATGATAAGATAAGATAATGCAAACAAAGAGTATGTATGATATAAACAAAAATGTACAAAACTTAAAACAATAATTACGGTTGCAATGCTCTAATATCTTACACACAATAAGTTATCGTATCTAAGAGACTCTTGCAATATCAAAGCCATTCAATAAAGTTTATCATTTTAAAATTCTTTTTTAGCAATCATTTTAAGATAATAAAAGGATTTTGTACACAAAAGTAACATCACAAATTAATATAAAAGAGAATAACAAAGAGATGTGGTTGTCAGGATAAAATTTTGTTAACTACTCATCTAATGTATTCTCCTAATCGATTATATACTTTCAGATTTTTAATTATAACTTCACTTGTCTCTTTTTCTCCATTTTTGTTCATGACAAATGACAAAAAATCTATCGTACCGATTAACTTATGATCTAACTACATATATTTTTTTAAAAAAATTATGATCTAACAATGTTTGGTGACTGTAAATCTAGACTTATTTCTAGAATCCACAAATGAGTTCATTATAGACCAATTTATTTAAAAAATATTTTTCAAGCATTTAATAAATCAAAAGATCAATTTCATAGTTTTACATAAAAAAAACACTAAGAGCAAATAAACCATCGGCATAATGAAAACAAGATTATATATAACCATCCATAGCATCAATAGTTTGCAAGAGAATTATATAGTTAATTGAAGCTAATCCCAACCGATGGAATTAGTTACACATAGATATATAGTAATCTTACAATAAATAAAAAAATGAGTGAATACATAAAAAAACATTGTTATTTAGTAATAATTTTTTATAAAAGAAAGATAAGAATTAATACATATTAAAATCTTAAAGGTAGATGTCATTTAATCTCCTTTTTTAGTGGAAATCATGGGTGGTGGTAGATGTAAACAATGGTGGAGATCTATTCTCGCAATTCTTCTCCTTAAATTTTCTTATTAAAAAGTTTTTCCCATAAATTAAATGTTGAAGACGACCTACCGCCCTTCTTCACTTTCTTACTTCTTCTTCTTAGTCACTCTTTATCTATTTCCTAGTCTAAATTTCACAATTAGTTCCCTAAAATCTAATTCTACGATAGGGTTCTCCTAGCGAATTGATGTATCTTCATTGTGAAGCATTTTTAAATCGTCTTGTATTTGTTGGGACAATGTGATAATTTGGGAGAAATTAGAGAGAATAGAACGAGAGAATTGAGAAGAGAATTAGGGAAAAAAAGAATAATTGCATTTATCCACAAGGGGCAAAGATAGTTATATACAAAACGGAGGGTTTGCTTAGCTACCAAGTCAATGTAACTAACTACCTACAAAAAATGAAAAACTTCCCTAACTGCCAAACTAACTAACTATGACAGCTATTCAGAAAACACGTTCTCAGCTTCTGAAGCATCTCAGCTTTTGGAGCACTACAGCTTCTGAAGCACCACAGCTTCTGAAGCTCTGCAGCTTCTGGAGCTCTTCACAGCTTCTGAAGCTCTGTTTTCCAAAACATGACTTATTAATTCAACACACCTCCTAAGACATGTTTTCCAAAGCATTCATTCCTATAAGCTTCTTCAAAGTGTCAAACCTTGCTTTAGCCATAGGTTTGGTTAGAATATCTGCAAGTTGGATTTCAGTATTGCAATATTCCAACTCAAGCTTATCTTTGTTCACTTAATCTCTCAAAAAGTGAAACCTCCTCTCAATGTGCTTACTTCTTCCATGACTAACTGGGTTGTTAGCCAAATCAATTGCTGACTTGTTGTCAACAAGTAGCTTTATCTTTGTTGCCTCTACTGCCCTCAATTCAGTGAGCAACATCTCAATCCAATTTGCTTGACAAGCTGCAAATGAAGCTGCCACATACTCAACTTCACATGATGACAATGCCACTATCCCTTGCTTCTTAGAACACCAAGAGATTGGTGCATTACCTATCATGAACAGGTATCCTGCAGTACTCTTCCTGTCATCTTGATCTCCTCCCCAATCCGAATCTGAGTAACCATAAGCCACTAGCTTTTTGCTACTGTTCTTTTGGTTTGGAATCAAAATGCCATGATCCATGGTTCCTTTCATATATCTAAGAACCCTCTTTGCAGCAGTCAAGTGATTCATCCTTGGTTGATCCATAAATCTGCTCAACAGACCAACACTATGACATAAGTCAATTCTAGTATTGCACAAGTACCTCAATGATCCTATGATCTGCCGGTACAATTTTGAATCAACCAACTCATCCTTAGTATTCTTGCTCATCTTCACACCTGTTTCCATAGGAGTAATTGCTGGGTTGCAATTACTCATATGAAACCTCTTCAAAATGTCAATGACATATTTCTTCTGATGCAAGAAATAGCCTCTATCTATTTTCACAAATTCCATGCCAAGGAAATATGATAGCTCTCCTAAATCAGTCATCTCAAACTCCTTCATTATGTTTGCTTTGAACCTTTCTAGCACATCTTGGTTTGATCCTGTGATCAACAAATCATCAACATACAGACACAGTATTATAATCTCATCATGACTTGAGCCTTTCACATATACTCCATGTTCTGATGTGCATCTAGTGAAACTCAAATCCAACAGGAAGCTATCAATTCTCTTGTTCCAAGCTCTTGGAGCTTGCTTCAAACCATAGAGGGCTTTGTTCAACTTGTACACCTTCTGTTCTTGACCTTTGATCTCAAATCCTGGTGGCTGCTTCACATATACCTCTTCCTCTAATGGTCCATTCAGGAAGGCAGATTTCACATCAAGCTGGTGCATAGCCCATCCTTTGTAGGTAGCTACTGCAACAACTAGCCTAATTGTCTCTAGCCTTGCCACCGGTGCAAAAACTTCATTAAAGTCAAGTCAAGGCTTCTGAAGAAAACCCTTAGCTACTAACCTTGCTTTGTACTTAGCAATTTCACCACTTGGTTTCATCTTCAGCTTGAAAACCCATTTCACATCAATAGGTCTCTTGTTCACAGCTTTATTCATCAATGTCCATGTGTTATTCTTCTCAATTGACTTCAGCTCCTCTTTCATAGCATTCAACCAATTTGAATCTTTCAAGGCTTCACTCAGAATCACTGGTTCCAATTCTGCAATCATTGCTTCATTGACCAGTTCTCCATCTTCAGTGATTGCTTGATCAGGAAACACATCATACTCATTCAACCTTATTGACTGTACCCTTTCTCTGGTTGATCTTCTCAACTGTTGATTAGGTGCAGCATTAGGCTGATGATCTTCAACTTCTATCTCCTCTTGATTTGTTTCCTCAAGCATAAGTCTTCTGTTGAGAATTGAGCCTTCAACACTTGTGCCTTCAGTCCAATCCCAACCCTTTGATTCATCAAACTTGATATCTCTGCTAATCACAATCTTGTTATTTCTAGGTGAGTACAATTTGTAAGCACCAGTGGGATGATAACCTAGCAATATCATTGTCTGACTTCTATCATCAAGTTTTCTTCTAACCTGATCAGGAACATGTTTGAAGCAAAGTGAGCCAAATATTCTAAAATGACTAACACTTGGTTTCAAACCTGTCCAAGCTTCATGAGGAGTCTTGTCTTGTAACCTCTTTGTAGGACTTCTATTGATGATGTAAACTGCTGTAGAGGCTGCTTCACCCCAAAACTTATGAGGCATATGCTTAGCTTTAAGCATACTTCTGGCCATATTCATGATGCTTCTATTCTTCCTCAGCTACACCATTATGTTGAGGGGTGTAGGGTGCAGTGACTTCATGCTCTATACCTTCATCTTCACAGAATTTTGCAAATTCATGTGAAGTGTATTCACCACCTCCATCAGTTCTCAATTTCTTAACACTAAATCCACTTTGATTTTCAACTAGTGTCTTAAATTTCATGAACTTGGTCAATACATCACTCTTCTTTTCGATAAGGTAGAGCCAAACATGCCTAGTACAATCATCTATGAATGTCAGAAAATAGCTATTACCTCCAATGGATTTCACCTCAAATGGACCACACACATCTGAGTACACCATTCCTAGCTTCTGGGTTGACTTCATAGGTAATTCATTCTTGAATGAATTTCTGGCCACACACATCAGAGTCACTACCATTTCCCTTTGCCAATTGAGCTTCATCCTTGTCACTTCTCTCAACTTTCTTAGAGTGACACTCTCTAGCATAGTGGCCAGGCTTCTGACAATTATAACACTTCACATCCTTCTTATCAATCTTTTTCTTTGAACCTTTCTTGTTACCTTTGCTAGGCTCTGAGTCTTTTAGGTTCTTGCCATCATTCTCTGAATCTTCTTTCTTTTTCTTGTTTTTCCCTTTGGAACCTTTCTGAAATTTTGCCTGCAAAGTTTGATCAATGGCTTTGTTTGAGCTCCTCTGCTTGACTCGCAATTCATGTGCCTCCAATGAAACTTGAAGCTCCTCTATCTTCATAGTAGCCAAATCCTTTGATTCTTCTATTGCTACTACTATGTGATCAAATTTCTCAGTCAAGGTTCTCAAAACCTTCTCAATCTTGGACTTCTCTGACAGAGCTTCACCATTTGACTTCATCAAATTAGTGATACTCAACATTCTTGAAAGATACTCAGCTATCGTTTCTTGATCATTCATCACCAACATTTCATATTGTCTCCTTAGAGCTTGCAGCTTGATTCCCTTCAGTTTTTCATCACCTCCATAAATCTTTTTCAATGTATCCCAAGCACCTTTAGAAGACTCTTCCTCAATGATCTTCTCAAAGATATTAGGATCCACACACTGATGTATGATGAACAAACTTTTTGCATCCTTTTTCTTCAGCTCGCGATGCAAGGCTCTTGCTGCTTCATCAGCATTTGCAGCCAGGTCTGGTACTCCATCATTCACAGTTTCAAGAACATCTTGAAACCTGAAAATGACCTTCATCTGCGCACACCAACGATCATAGTTTTCACCTTTGAAAACTGGAAGATTTGCAGGAAATTGTGATGAGGTTGTGCCATTGTTCGCCATTGTTTCTTGATCAAAGAATCAATGCAAAACGTGAATCACAACCGGGCTCTGTTATACCAATTTGTTGGGACAATGTGATAATTTGGGAGAAATTAGAGAGAATAGAATGAGAGAATTGAGAAGAGAATTAGAGAAAAAAAGAATAATTGCATTCATCTACAAGGGGCAAAGATAGTTATATACAAAACGGAGGGCTTGCTTAGCTACCAAGCCAATGTAACTAACTACCTACAAAAAATGAAAAACTTTCCTAACTGTCAAACTAACTAACTATGACAGCTATTCAGAAAACACGTTCTCAGCTTCTGAAGCATCTCAGCTTCTGAAGCATCTCAGCTTCTAGAGCACTACAGCTTCTGAAGCACCACAGCTTCTGAAGCACCACAGCTTCTGAAGCACCACAGCTTCTGAAGCACCACAGCTTCTGAAGCTCTGCAGCTTCTGGAGCTCTTCACAGCTTCTGAAGCTCTGTAGCTTCTGAAGCTCTTCACAGCTTCTGAAGCTCTGTTTTCCAAAACATGACTTATTAATTCAACAATTAACATAATTAGTTCTAGTGTCATTCGCTTAACAATTGCTAGCGATCACCTATGGAATTTATGCCACGTTCCCATTCCAAACTTTTTTATTTGATTCACTAGCTAGGTGAGCATATTGGTCCGCCTAGTGAATTATCTGGCACTCAAAATCTTCAAGATATTAATAACCTTATATTAATCTTCAATAACTTCGTCTGAAGGTATTATTAGTCAAATCGTCGAATGACCAATTTAAAGGAAGTTGTCAACCATTGAGTTTGAAGCACAAGATCCACTAGTTGAAGTTAACTTGAGAACCATCGACGAACCTTGAATGAGTGAAATTAAGTGGATTACTTGTGGAAATGAATTAATTGGAAAGATTGAGTGACTGCTGCAAAGATTTTTTTTGTCGAGCTATCATGAAATAGCCAATTTGGTTGCGGAATTAGTCCAGAATAGTCTACCAATAAAGAAAAGGGTATGTATTACTGAGAAGTTTAGGTCAGGAAAGCTCAAAAGTAACATCGAATAAAATGCTTCAGAATCACAAGAAGATTCTCAAGTTATACATCTTATCAAAGCGGAAGTAAAAAGGCTCCTCAAGACAATATTTATCTGAATGACTATGTATATCAAATGATTATCCAACATAGTACATGTAATAATACCAAAATAAAATTAGTACATGTAATAAAGAACAACTACTAGATCAAAGTCTTCAAAAAAAAAAAAAAAAACTACTAGATCAAAGTTTGCATTGACTATAGTGTTTGAGTTTGCATCATCGGCACTTATCCTTTTATTGTTTTGTCTTTACCTTTATCATTTTATACATAGTTTAGCATTTCAAAAACATTGAAATACCGTTCTTTACACTTTTTGGAATAATTAAAAGAACCCATATAATTGAAATAATTTATTCCTAGCATATAATCCTTCGACAAAAATGCAATGAAAACTATTAAACTATTATTGTTAATGATATATATGAGAACCTCCAACCATTGTTGCAGTTGATTAGTATACTATTTCATATTATAGTAGTTGTTGTTGCCATCCTCATATCACCACCGTCACGTTCGAATTAAAATTGCAATTACAATTTATCCTTATTACTTTAAGGGTCATGCTAAACAGTGTCCCCGGGATACTTGTTAAGCATGCTAAAAAGAAAATTAAAAATAAAATTAATAAGAATAAGATAACTTGTTATGTTTTTGAGGCATTGAGTGCCCAATTTTTAAGAAAAAATTTTCATATTGATTTGTTTAACTAATGCCTCGGGACACTCTTTAGCATTTTCCTTACTTTAATTTAGTGCTACTACATGAGGGACAACATTGTCAAGATTTTAATTTTTTTTGTTTTTTTGACATTAAACGAAGTTATAACTATAATTCAAAAATTGTTTTTTAAAAAAACTATAATTCCGAAACACTTTAAATTCTAAATTTAAATTCAGATAAAAATATTTAATTAATAAAATTGACATTGTCAGATAAATTAAAATTTATAATCTAAAAGAAAATACCTTTTTATAATTAATTAACCAACAAAAGGTCTTTTGTTGTCATGCTAAAAGCAAAACAAAATTCAGGTCATATATTTTATAAAATGTCACATTATGTAGCAATCAAATGAGGAAATAAAATAGAGTGGTCTCACTACTAAAAAAATATTGTACATGTCGATCAGCGTCAATAAGTCAATTAAGTAGTAGAGTTGAGAGCTGAGGTAGGTTAACATGATCCATATTGGAGCAGCAACGTGGCCAGTACACGATTAATATTCTTAATTTAAAGTGTTGATAATAATAAAATTATTAAGGATTTAATTTTAAAAGTTATTGATAAATTACAATTAAAAAATTTATTTTCAATTAAATATTTTTTCAATCATTAACAATTTTCAAAATTTCTTTCATTTTGCTGCCTTTAAGTTTTGTTTGGATTCGTGGAATATGATGAAATGAAATTCCATTGTTTGGATTCTTAAAATATGAATAATATAGTCACGATGGGGGACCTGAGAATAATATAGGGGGGTTTAGAAAGCAATTTTCTTCTCATTTTTCCCCCTCCAATTTACATTGTATGTGTGGAGAATCAAACCACTTTAAAAAAAATCACTTTTCTTTTGTTGTATTATTCATGTTAAAGAGTTTTTTAAAGTAAATAAAAGATATCATAAGAAAATGATTCGTTATGTTGTTATATAAAAAAAGATACGTTATATTAGCTAATAATAAAAATTTAAAATTAGTAAAAAAAATGTTTCTTAAAATATAAAATATTTAAAAATAAAATTCTGAATACAATTCAAAATGTTTTTTTCATATTTCAAAAAATATTAAAAATATTTTCTTAACCTGGTCATGTAAAAATATATTTTACCACAAAAAGAAAAAATTGAATATCTTTTAAAAAATGGAGATTACAAATTTATATATTTTCTTGTTTAAAAAATTTAACCTTTTTTCCTAATCAACACATGTCAAATAGTATTTAATTTAACTTCTTCAAAAAAAAAATTATATATGTTGCAAAGGAATTTAGAATATTCTTTTATAATACCATATTATAAAAAGTAAAATATTTAAAAATAAAAAACTGATTACAAATAAAAAAGTTTTCCTTTTTTTTTTCTTTCTTTCTTTCTTTCAATGTTAAAATATTTTATTAATCGGCTCATGTCAAACAGTATTGTACAATGAATACGATGAGCGTAAGTTAATATACTAAATTATTTTGAACATATAGTAAAATTATTATTTGAATGAATAAAATGTGTGTGTTTTATACAAATTATTCAAGTCTAATTAAGATATTAAAATAGACTAATATTTTCACTTCTAAAAAGGAAAATAATTTATTATGAGATATTTTTTAGCCAAAAATAAATATTATGATATTTTCTCTACCAAAAAAATAATATTGAGATATTTTTGGTCAAAAAAATTATTATGAGATATTTCAAATTAAAAAAAAATTTCATTATCATAAACTATGGGTGGTAAAAAAACCGATAATTTACTGAGAATTGGAGAGAGAAATATGGAGAGAAACGGAAAATTGTGAAAGAGAAGTCATATTTTTAGTCTAAAATTAAGTCTATATTTTCATTTTTTATATTAATTTGTTTATAATATTAAAAAAAGTCTATAGTTTGATTTGATTCTCACACTACTTTCATATTGAAAAGAGTATATAAACAAGTGCTAGGTATATGTGAGCTCATACAAAAACATAACACTTCTCTTCCTAAATTTCTATCCTATCATCCATTTTTCTTTTCTTGGGATTAAGAATTCTCATTCAATGTCCTTTTAGTCCTCTTTTTCTGTCCCTTTGAAACTAACACTTGTTTTGCCTTTTCTCCACTTATAAACTTTGCAGTGTCTTTTTCATCTCTTTTTGGCACAACATGGCTGCGGATGAAAAGGGTTCAATCTCACTAGAGCAGATCAAGAATGAGACTGTTGATTTGGTATATTTTCTCTCAAACCCTTTATTTTTTTTTTCTCTCAATAATTATGTTTTACTTAAAACTAATATCTTGCATTAAGTTTTAATTAATTTTTTTTTTCATTTCATTTAATTATATATGATTTACATGATACTCTTTGATTTTGTTGTTTGGCTTCAAAGTTATTGCAATATTCTCTTTAATTTTGTTTGGCTTAAAAGTAATTATAGCTTCTTTTTTTTCTTCTTCTACTTGTGCATTCTTCCAAACCCAACAAGAAGCTGAGTTTTTTAATCTTAACTCTCTTATTTTTGGCTTCTTATTACTTGAATCACATGAGAGGTCTTTCAATTATTTTTTCTCAGCATATATAAAATATTTTATTTTTTCTATTTGGAAGTTTCATTGCATAGAAAATGAATGACCAAAGTTGTCAAAAGGGCAGTTATAAATTTGTATATAGGGAAGGTAACATGCAAGGTGTGAGAGAAGGAGAAGTAAGATAACAATTGTTTTCTTTTTCTTTCTTGAGATATTCCTTCAAAATACGACGGATCTAAGCGCATAAATTACTACACTGGACTCATTTATAAGTAAAAACGCATTTGAATTTGTAAGACTCAATTTTTTTTATATCTCAAATAGATTAAATATAAAAGAAAAGAAATTACAAAGAAAACTGGGGGACATCATACTATACAATTTGTAGTATTATTTTAAACAAATCTCTATTATACAAAAAATATAAATCTCTTTTTTAAAAAAATACTATTATTTTCAACAATTCTCTTTTTTTTTTTACATAAAATAATAAAATCCACTTAATTATCATTTTTTATGAGTTTTCCTTAACTATACTTCTTAATAATGGTAAAAATATTGTGTCAAAAAAAAAAATAATGGTAAAAATATATATATTTGCTTAAAAATAAATTTGGAAAAAACAATTTATAGAAAGAAAGAGTGACAAATATTTTATCATTAAAAATGAAATACATCGAATTGTTATTTTTCTTTCAATTTTTTCTCTTGAAATGGTCCTTTCATACAAGAGGATCCAAAGTGGCATGTGAGTTAACAGTTCAAGAAATTGAGTTGAATTGAACACATCTCAAAATTTGCACCCATATATTAAGGGTGTATGTATCTATGTATGTATGTATGATTATGTATGATTTATGAAATTAACATACTCCCTCCGGTCTTATATATAAGAAATAATTGACTTTTTATATACATTATAAAATTGATGTATCTAGACAATAATATAGTCCAAATCTACAAAGTCAATTGTTTCTTATATATAATACTAGAGGGAGTATTTCTCAAGTTAAGTTATTTTCTCATCATGTGTGCCTTGTTTGGTGGGGGGAATATTAAGTACTTTTCCGTGGTACTTTACTTTTTCCTTTGGCATTTTTATTAACTCATTCGGTTAATAGGTGTTTACCCCTTGTAAAGTAGGTGAGTTTTGTTTTACTCCGTATAATTTTTTTTTTGAGAACACCCCTTGTAATGTTTTAATTTTTTGTTCGTAGTGTAATTTATCCCCTTGTAATGTTGTTTTGTTTTTACCCCCGAGGATAAAATGAACTACGAAAAAAAAACATTACAGAGGAATGTTCTCAAAAAAAAATTACAGAGGATAAAATAAAACTCACTTATTTTATAGGGGTAAACACGTATTAACCCATAATACTATTACTACTGGTACTAATACTACTATGATGATGTCAAAAATTATACTATAGCTTTTTTTTTATAACCAAAAATTATACTATAGTAGTTTTCAAGTGTGAATCTTGGCCATTGTGGAGTAATTCTCACAATCAACGGTTTTGAGTTATGCTGACAACATAAATTTGGACGGTGGGGCCCACTTTTGTTTGGAGTGGAATGTGCCGTTGCTATCTTGAATTTGCTCATTTTGCCATCACCATATTTTGTTATGTTTTTTAATCAAACCATATTTTGTTACTTGTTTAATAATTTTTTTTTTTGTGTAAATATTATTTTTTTTTAATTTTTTTTTCATAATACCAAATCAGATTAAACTTGTGGTGAATGTCAAATATACCACAACATCTTTTTGCATTATAAATCTATCTATATATTAATCTATATATTATCATAGTTGTGGTTAACACGTCATTTTACTCCACCGTTTTTTTCGTATTTGAAAGACACTATCCCATTACCTTAATTTCTCACTCAGGCTCAGCTACTAAATCAAATTTATATTTCCTTCAGTGTAGTTTAACCTATCTAATAAACTATTTGTGTAGCCAAATTTAACTCCATTCATACTTTGCATATAACAAAGAGCACCAATTTATTTATAATATAGCGTAAATATAAATACTAAACAAGAAAGAGTATTATTGTTAAATTGAGATGAAGCCAAACGGGTCCTCAAGTTGGTTAAGTCCTTAAGAAAGAAAAGAAAGGAGTATTATTGGCCAATCACATGGAGAAAAAGAGTTTTGCTGTTCCCTTCTGACACTCAACACTTTCTTCATTAGATCCTCTGATGTCCTCCAAGCCCTCTCCTATTTGCCTGCCCATAAATACACATTTATTTTATTTTACTTTTTTTTTTATAAAAAAAATCATCTTATTAGGAGCCATTTTTTTATTATAGTTGCAGTAAATTCTGGATTACTTATTCCAAGGTAAAAGAATTGCTTAAGATTTAAAATTTTAATTTTAATTTGTTTTTAATAGTTGGTCAAACACTGAAATTCATGTTATGTCATGTCCAATATAAGTAGGAGTGTACTACAGTTTGTTATGATATACGCCCTCTGATTTTATATATATATAAAAAACATTTTACTTTTTAGATTCAATGAATGTATTTAGACAATATTATAGTCTAGATTTATTCATTTTACAATAAATCTAAAAAGTAAATTTTTTTTAATATATGAGACCGGAGGAAGTAATTATCATATTTTAAAATTGTTAATTTGTAAACCAAATTATATTACACGCGCTCCTTGAACCTTAGTTTTTTTTTTATAAAAAAATATTTATTAGATGTTTTCATATATTAAAAAATTAATAGAGAGAATGTTACTTGTTTTTCTTTTTACCAAAGAAAGAGAGGTGTTACTTTTAAAATATTTGATAATGATTTTTTTTATCTGCATGATGTAAATAATTTTTTATTTATTTTACAAATGCATGATATAAATAATTGTTACTAAGGTTTTCAATTTTGTGTTAAAAAATTGCTGGAAGTAGTCCTATCAAACTACCCATCTCTTCATGTTTTATCATCACCATTTTCATATTAGAAAAATGCTAAACAGTGCACTCGATGCACTAGTTAACCATATTAATATAGAAATATTTTTTTGGAATTTGTGCATTTAATGTAAAAAATTATTTTTTTAGCATTAACTTTATCTTTTTATTACATTTTTTAGTATGCTTAACTAGTGCACTGGGTGCACGGTTTAGCATGACCCTTCATATTATTGTACTTTTGTGTCTATGCATTGATCATTAATCATGCACACTAACTAATAGTACTAATAATCTGCACACTAACTTCTTAAAAAGGTTGCTATAAGCAGGAAAAATCTGTAAGATGTTGATTATATAATATGTGACTTAATTTGTATCATGTAGGAAATGTATTAACTGCTAAACAATTTTGTTACTAACATGTTCACTTAATTTGTTTATAGGAACGTATTCCAATCGAGGAAGTTTTCGAGCAATTGAAATGTACCAGAGAAGGTTTGTCCTCCACAGAAGGAGAAAACAGGATTCAAATATTTGGTCCAAACAAGCTAGAAGAAAAAAAGGTTTGATTTATTCCTTTATCACAATATAATAATAATAATAATAATAATAATAATAATCATAATAATAATAATAGTTTCTTATAATCTACGTAGTACTCTGACACTTCAGATAGAAGACATGTTTGATGTTCGATATGTGTTAGTATTTGACACTGACACATGTTGTGTCGGTCTGGTGTTGATTTGTCAGTATCGTACTATCGTGTATAGTATCATGCATGTATGGTGTTTGTGTTAATGATTCATAGACTATGTTGGTGATGATGTTATGATTTGAATGATGTAGGAGAGCAAATTTCTCAAGTTTCTTGGGTTTATGTGGAATCCATTATCATGGGTGATGGAAGCTGCAGCTATAATGGCAATTGCTCTAGCCAATGGCGAAGGGAAGCCACCGGATTGGCAAGATTTTGTGGGAATTGTTTGCTTGTTGGTTATCAATTCCACAATTAGTTTCATTGAAGAAAACAATGCTGGTAATGCTGCTGCTGCTCTTATGGCTGGTCTTGCTCCTAAGACAAAGGTAAATAATCAATCAGAAGTTCTTTTTGTCTATTTTCTGCCTCATGAAGTTGTTTTAGAAATAAGTTAGAGGTGTTTCATTTCTTTAGTATAAAATAGGAGACTAAGGGTATGCTTGGAATGACTTATTTGACCTCATTTACTGACATAAGTACTTGTGTGGCTGATTGAGAGAGTTTATGGAAATAACTGTTTTCAACTTATTTCCATAAGCTCTTTAGGATAGTTTATAAAAGCAGCCTATAGCATATATGAAAATAATTTGACTTTTTTATCTTTATCTTTTTTATTGAAATGATTTATAAATGATAAGTGCTTATGCTATATGCGCTTAATAAAAGTTTTTATCCAAACAAAGCCTAAAATGTTCAACTCTAAAAGGGTTGTTTACTTACAAGGATATGAAATATATAAGAGTATGTTTGGTTTAAGAAAACATTTTCAGTTTTTACTTTAGAAAATTGTCGTTTTTCGTACAAATATTTGAAATCAAAACAGGAAACAAAATGAAAATAAGGCGACCGTTTTGTAATTAAAAGTGAAAATAAAATCTGTTTTCTCAAACCAAACAAGCCCTAACTCTCTGCTTGTTTTAGCATTAAGAGGTGACAAGTTTAAGCTTGTTTTTTTCACCAACTTCAGGTTCTTAGAGATGGAAAATGGAGTGAGCAAGAGGCTGCGGTTCTAGTCCCAGGAGACATCATTAGCATCAAACTCGGTGACATTATACCAGCTGATGCTCGTCTTCTAGAAGGCGATCCTTTAATGGTTGACCAAGCAGCATTAACAGGAGAATCACTTCCTGTAACTAGACATCCAGGACAAGAGGTTTTCTCAGGCTCAACTTGCAAACAAGGAGAAATCGAAGCCATTGTTATAGCAACCGGAGTCCACACATTCTTTGGAAAAGCAGCACATTTAGTTGACAGTACAAACAATGTTGGACATTTCCAAATGGTTCTCAAAGCAATTGGAAACTTTTGTATCTGTTCCATTGCTGTCGGTATGTTAGCTGAGATTATCGTTATGTATCCGATTCAACACCGCAAATATCGCGATGGAATTGACAACCTTTTAGTCCTTTTGATCGGCGGAATTCCAATTGCTATGCCAACTGTTTTGTCTGTTACAATGGCTATTGGTTCCCACAAACTTTCTCAGCAAGGTGCCATCACAAAAAGAATGACTGCTATTGAAGAAATGGCCGGTATGGATGTTCTTTGCAGTGACAAGACCGGAACACTTACTCTTAACAAATTGAGTGTCGATAGAAACTTGATTGAGGTGTTTATAAAGGGTGTGGATAAGGAACATGTGATCCTTCTTGCTGCTAGGGCTGCTAGGACTGAAAATCAGGATGCTATTGATTCTGCTATCGTTGGAATGCTTGCTGATCCTAAAGAGGTTTCCATTTCTTTTCGATTTTTAAATTCAAATACAATTCATAGTCCTCGAGATTATGGTTATAAATTATACTTGCAGTTGAAACTTGTTGCAGAGACCTCTAAAACCTATTTAGAAATTAGAACTACGGTTGAGTTCATAAGTAGAAAAATGGCGGCTTGAATCGATATTTGACATGTTAATGACTTGTGCAGGCGAGAGCCGGGATAAGAGAGGTGCATTTCTTGCCATTCAATCCTGTTGATAAGAGAACTGCATTGACTTATATTGATGGTGATGGAAATTGGCATAGAGCTAGCAAAGGTGCTCCTGAACAGGTAACTTTTGTGTTCATTATTTGTGAGATTCATAGTTACTTACTTCGTTGATGCTAAAACACTTTTATATCTGTGAACAGATCATGAACTTGTGTAACCTTAGGGAAGATGCTAAGAAGAAGGTTCATGGTATTATTGAAAAGTTTGCAGAAAGAGGATTACGTTCACTCGGGGTTGCTAGACAGGTTTTTGTTGTTTCGACTCATGTTTGAAATTTGTATTGAAAATATTCATCTCATATCATTAATGTAAGCCTATATGATTCTTCTTTGCAGGAAGTTCCTGAGAAAACAAAGGAAAGTGCTGGTGCTCCATGGCAGTTTGTCGGTTTGTTGTCTGTGTTTGATCCTCCTCGCCATGACAGTGCTGAAACCATCCGTAGAGCTCTTCATCTCGGTGTAAATGTTAAGATGATTACAGGTAACTAAACAAATCAATATATTTCTAGTAAAACGACTTAATTATCTTTTTAGTCCTGTAATATACAATTTCTTGTTTTGTTTTCAGTCCAGTAAAAAATTGTATTTGTTTTAGTCCCTGAAACATGAAATATTGTTTTCCAATGTTTTAGGGACTAAAACCAAAATAATCATCTTACATGAACTAAAATGTAAATTTAAGCAAAATATTTGTTATCAAACAAGGTTTTAAATAAAGGTCTGCGACTGCGATTTGGACCACAATCATAACGGTTTTTTCTGTTGTCGTAACTGCAACACGACCGTGATTGAGGCTCCATCGGCCGCATTTGACTGGGATTCTGTGCAATATGAAGGGTGACAACCGTTACTCCTCCAACCACTATTTAGAAAACATTATGTTACTTGACTTTTATTTTGCTTTCTAGGTGATCAACTTGCCATAGCTAAGGAAACTGGTAGGAGACTTGGTATGGGAACCAATATGTATCCATCTTCTACCTTGCTTGGTCAAGACAAAGATGCAAATATTGCCGCAATTCCAGTTGAAGAGCTGATTGAAAAAGCAGATGGATTTGCTGGAGTTTTTCCAGGTTCATATTCTTTAGCAACTAACTATTGCAAAACTTATGCCGTTAATTTTGTTTATTTTGTTTGTCCTAATATTTTGAATAGCTTTGAAACACCGATACATACACAAACACCAGACATGTCAGTGACACATAAACACCGATAATAATTTAAGAAAATGAAAGTGATTGAATGTAACTGTGTGGGTTGGATATCAGACACATTTAATTATGTCGTTAATATCTCCTTTTGTTTAATACTGCAGAACATAAATATGAAATTGTGAAGAAATTACAAGAGAGGAAGCACATTTGTGGAATGACTGGAGATGGTGTGAACGATGCTCCTGCATTGAAGAAAGCAGACATTGGAATTGCAGTCGCTGATGCCACCGATGCTGCACGAGGTGCTTCTGATATAGTCTTGACAGAACCTGGTTTGAGTGTTATCATCAGTGCAGTCTTGACAAGTAGAGCTATTTTCCAAAGAATGAAGAACTACACGGTTAGTTGCATTACATGCATGTTCTTTTTTCATTCATCATATCGAACATTATTATCAATTGACACCATTTTCTTTTGTATTTCAGATCTATGCAGTGTCTATCACTATCCGTATAGTGGTAAGTAAATAGTGTTGATGTGATTATATATGTGATATTTTATTACAATGTATATGAATGCTAATGATTTTAGATTTTCAATTTCTGAATGCAGTTTGGCTTCATGTTCATTGCATTGATATGGAAGTTTGATTTCTCTCCATTCATGATTTTGATTATTGCCATTTTAAATGACGGTAAAACTCTTAACTTATATCGTATACTCTCTCCTTTCCTTTTTAAGTATCTGTTTCTGAGAATACTCTTGTTACTATATATCTGTCATTTTCAAAGTTCAATATAATATTAACTTTTCATATCATTTAGGAACAATCATGACAATATCAAAGGACAGGGTTAAGCCATCTCCAATGCCTGATAGCTGGAAACTGAAAGAAATATTTGCTACTGGAGTCATGCTTGGAGGTTACTTGGCATTGATGACTGTGATATTCTTCTGGATAGTGAAAGACACTAAATTCTTCCCTGTAAGAAATTAAACGCGTTACCTTGCATTGAATGTGTCCTTATTTTAATGTCGATGTGTTTGCTCAAATTTCCATTGATTATAAATGCAGGAAAGATTTGGAGTTAGACATATTCATGACAGTCCTGATGAATTGACAGCTGCTTTGTATCTACAAGTTAGTATAGTTAGTCAAGCTTTGATCTTCGTAACTCGTTCACGTAGCTGGTCTTATATCGAACGCCCGGGGATGCTGTTAATGGGTGCTTTCCTCATTGCTCAACTGGTAAGGATCCAAACAACTGTAATGTGTCGTATTTGAACTTATCTACTATTGTAAGTATTTGGAAGAACTGATGGAAACAACTTATGACATGTTCATAAACACTCCAAGATAACCAGCTTATGAAAACAGCTTATAGCTTATATGTCAACTGCGACTTATTTTGAGGTTTTGTATTTTTTCAGATTGCTACATTAATAGCAGTATATGCCAACTGGGGCTTCGCAAGAATCCAAGGAATTGGTTGGGGTTGGGCAGGAGTCATCTGGCTCTATAGTATTATCTTCTACATTCCTCTTGACATCATCAAGTTCGCCACTCGCTATGGCTTAAGCGGCAAAGCATGGCTAAATCTTCTAGAAAACAAGGTAATTTTCAAATTTCAGTTTTTTTACAAATACTTGATTATGTTGATGAAGTTTTTACGGATTAAATTACAACTGACGTTTGAAAATGTGTGTATTATAGACTGCCTTCACTACCAAGAAAGATTATGGTAAAGAAGAGAGGGAAGCTCAATGGGCTCATGCTCAAAGGACACTTCATGGACTTCAACCACCTGAAAGTTCTGGAGTCTTCAATGAGAAGAGCAGTTATAGAGAGTTGTCTGAGATTGCTGAGCAGGCTAAGAGACGTGCCGAAGTTGCTAGGTAAGCAAAAATAACATGCCTAACTAACTTATGAGATTTTCATAACCATTACTATGTGAAAGTTTCTCTGTTCTCCAATATATGCCGAAAACTTGAATTTTTTTACTTATATTCGAAACAAGAGATAGTACTTTAGGAATATAAAGTTTCATAATTTGTTATGATTAGAGAAAGTTTGCAAATGGGAATTAACAAATACTTGAAATTTATTATTTTACAGGCTTCGCGAACTTCACACCCTTAAAGGACATGTTGAATCTGTTGTGAAGCTGAAAGGACTGGACATAGACACTATACAACAACATTACACTGTGTGACATAAAAAACACACAAATGTTGTATAGTTAGTTAAGGAGCCAAGATTCAATGGCATACCTAAAAGAAGAGATAAATTGCCTTTAGGTAGGGAGAGTGATCTTGTGATATGTCTCTCCCAGTGTTTTACTTTGTTAATGTATTATTCTAGTAATCTTTTGATGCTAGAGACAAAGTAGTTTTAGTTTCAATCAAACAATATGCTAGCTTCTCTATGCTTTTGAGTCCACCAATTTCTCAATTTGTAGTTTTCATTTTTATTGTATGTCACTTTAGAAGTGGCAGTTATTAAACAATGAGTTGCCTATTGGGAAACTTGTGAATAAGAGTTTATGGGGGTTATAATATGGCATCATGAAAATTTTCAAACTTGGTCTCAACTGTAAACATTGTTTTCACATTTTTTGCATGTCTTTTAGAAACACTATCACCACCAATTACTTTTTTATGTCAAAGACATAATATTTTCTATATATAACATAATAACATAACTCTCACGCTGTCACACATACAATAAGTTGATCAAGTTGATAAGTTTACACATGCATCACAAGGGTATAGATTCAAATTTCTGCTGGACATGTTTCACATATTATATTACACTTCACCACAACAATCTTGATCATGTTTATTATCATGTCTTTCAGCTACTCATTTATTTCTACACCACTCTATTACTATTTTTCTAATTTAGTAGCAAAACTATATAAATATATAAGAAGTAATCCTTAAACTATATGAAATCTGTTATTTAGTCTTAAAAATGTTAATAGTAGAGATTAAATTGACGAATTAATATTTTGAAAGTTCGGTAATTTGGTTCAAAGTCGGTTCATTTGACGACACTAATCCACTGTCCATTATGTTGGGATTCACTTGTATTTTGATTGTTGTTAGTAGCTTGACTTGTTGCACAAGCCTTTAGATTGTAGTTAGTTAGTAGCAAGTTTGTTATATTACTTCCACTAGAAGTTATCTATTTTGAAGCTAAGTTTGTTGAAGCATTCAGTTATACATTTGCCTATATAAGGCCGCATTAGAGTAATACTAATCAAGGGTTTCATTTGCCTTACATTTGATATCTGTTACTCGGTTGTGTGATCCTTCTCTCACTTTGTCAAATAACCGTAGTTTGGTTTCAGAAAGATTGATAGGCGCACACTCATTTTTCGTGTTTCCATGGTGGAATCAAACAACTTCATGCAACCTTCTGTTCCCAGATTTGATGGCTACTATGATCACTGAGCTATTCTCATGGGGAAGCTATTATAAGATTCAAATAAAATTGGAATCTCATAGAGAATGGTGTTGTTATTGCACCAGCTGGTGCAACACAAGAGCAAAAAGTTGTTGATGACGTTAAATTGAATCATTTGAAGACTAAATATTATCTGTTTCAAGCAATTGGTAGATTAATTCTTGAAACCATCTATGTTTGTGAGACTGCAAAAAATATATGGGATTCAATGCGTCAAAAGTATTAAGGATCAACATGAAAACTAGTGAATCGGTAGAGAACATGGAGGAATAGGAATGAAATTCAACAAAGAAAATGTTGAGTGTTGCAAGTGCCACAAATATTTTTATTAAGAAAAGTACATGAGATACTCTAACTCTTGCAACTAAAAAAATCCATGAAATCCAGATAGAAACTCAATAATATAACTAAACTCAAAACAACGAACACATTTTTAAGGTCCATTATTTAAAAAAAAAAAAATCATTATTAGAGGGGATAAAACATTTTTAATTAAAGTTAGCTCAATTGATAGGGACATAGCATTATATGTGTAGGAACCGGGTTCGAATACGAATACTCTACTTATTCACCTTTAAAGTGGATAAGTTTACCAAAAAACATTTTTAATTGGCCAAACATTCAGCAGGTTCATGCGTTTTTAGATTTTTTCATTTTAAACGGTGGACGCTAATAATTTTTTAAAAAATTTGCACATATAGCTTCCGAAGGACCGAAGCTAAGTTTTCTAAAATCAAAATAAAGATGACACTCTCACCTCACCTCCCTCATTCTGTCTCAAAACTTCTCTGTAGCCACCGGCAACCTACTGTTTTGCACTGTCTCCCACCTCAGCGCCCCGCCACCATCAACCACACCAGGTAAGCACTTCAGGGTCTCCTTGTTAATCCAGTGAAGTCTTCCTTTATCTTACTCATTCATTGGTTATAAACTCCATTGTTAGGGTTTTTTGTCAAAATTTGAATTTGGGTTTTTATTATGAGCACACTGAAAGTATAAATGCTTTGCTAGTTTTGTATTTTGATAATTTTAAGTTGGAAAAGAATGACTAGATGAATTTAGTATTTGTGTATTTTTTTCGTTACTTGTTGAGTAATTATATTGCTTGCATAACCTAATTTTAGCTTTAGGGTTCTTTGGTTGGTTGAATTTGGTGTAAATATGGTTTGATTTTTGTTTTTGGTAAGCTTTTTTATATTTGAATTAGAGATTTTATTGCTATGATTTGGAGATGTATGTTTAGGATGTTAACTAAAACTTGTATAATGCAATTAAGAACACTTAGATGAGATGGTGCGAGTCTCTTCTAATTTAACCAAGATCCTATATTCGATCCCTAGCTTGAACAGAGCATTTAGGGAGAGTTTGCCACCTATTTTGGTCTCACAAAGCTCGAGGAATTAATCTTCGCAATTGCACGCAAAGAATATCCGATTTACGAAAAAAAAACTTGTATAAAGCAATGTGGCAAAGTATTATTGAGATAACTAAGATTTCTTTGACCAAAATTAACTCCTAGCACATGCAACAATGATTCTAACCAAGTAAGTCTCACTTACGGTGACACTGTAATTTTGTTAAAGATCTAAAGTGTAATTTTCCTTTGTCTTGTGCACTCAACAATACTGCTCGGCGAAATCAAGGTAGGACCGTGATTTTGTTGAAGCTCTAAGTGCATGTTTGGAGTGATGATGAATATTTTTGAAATAACGGTAGCCCCATGATTTTATTGTAGCTTTCAAAAAATCACAGTGGCACAACATAATTCATCTAGGCTCAACGCCAATCCATTCCACACAAGCACTTGGTGTTACATTCGAAAGATTTTGATTACAAAACACTATTTTATGGGAAATACTTCGTGTTATATAGCTATTGTTTTGCAAAAATAACGAATAATGTGGCTCTTCTATGTGGCAAAGCTGTTTTTATATGTTATGCCATTTAAGGTTGAGTTAGTTTGTGACCACCAAGTGAATTTATACAAGTATACAAACACTTTTTATAGTAGTTGATCCATGTGTACTATTTGATTTTTTTCAAATATGATAAAACTCTGTATGTACCTTTCTCCTTAGTCTATTGATATTGTTGAAATTATGTTGATTTTTTGTTGTTGCCTGAATGTTTTTAATCTATATATGCTGCATTTTCATTAGTAGGGATTGTTGTCTAGGATTTTTTCCAAACTTATACACTGGTTGATGAATTCTGTGTTATCCTTGTAGAAAATGGATCGTACTTGGATGTACAATAGAGTAAATGATGATAGGTTTGGATTGAAAACTGAGTTTGTTCGCGGTGTTAAACAATTTGTGAAAAGGGCTATGAAACGACCTATTTACTTATCCGAGGGAGGGATAAGGTGTCCGTGTGTAAAGTGCAAGTGCATCAAGTTAAATACTCCACCTATGATCAGGTATCACTTATACAAGCATGGTTTTCAGCCAAACTATTTGATTTGGACTGATCATGGAGAAGAGAGGCCAAATATTCATAATGTGGGTAATTCAAACAGTAGTGGGTTTGTGCATAATCGCCAACGTAAGAGGAAGGTCAAGACGCAGATTGGTGAAACCAATGAAGATAGGGTGCATGAGGTGGATGGGGTAATGGGGCTTCAGTTGTCGCAGAAGTCTATAGGGAGTTGTTCCGATGGTCTGGTTTATGACACTGCTGAGTTGTCTGCAACCCTCCAGCATGGATCCACATCACTTACACTAAAGGAGATGGCTCACAACACACTAGTTGTGGCTCGAGAAGCTAAGGAGACAGCTCACAATGCACTAGTTATCGCTCGAGAAGCTAAGGAGATGACTCGAGAAGCTAATGAGCGCGCACAAAAGTTACAAAATGATTTTGATTGTTTCAGTTCAGAGATCATAGAGCACTTGGAAGCTTTGGAGCGTCATCAGTCAGATGGTGCATCATGTAGTGCCAGTTATTCTTGTTCACATCCTCGTTATGATGATGATGATTTGGACGACCAGTCATTAGACAGTGATGCTTGATCTTGTTACCTGTTGTTTTCCTTGGACAATGAATTTGCGTATGGTGATTTTGTTACTCTAGTCTTTTTTAATCGTTGGAAAATCAACATGTCCTTTAAGGGTATGAAGTTCGCGAAGCCTGCAAAATGATAAACTTCAAGTCCTTATTAATTCCTATTTGCAGACTTTCTCTAAGTATAACAAACTATGAAACTTTGGTAGACATATATTCCTTAAGTACTATCTCTTGCCTCAAATATAAGTAAAAACATTCAAGTTTTTTTCGCATGTTTTGGAGACCAGAGAAACTTTCATATAGTAATGATTATGAATATTTCATAAGTTAGGCATGTTATTTTTTGCTTACCTAGCAACTTCGGCACATCTCTTAGCCTGCTCAGCAATCTCAGACAACTCTCTATAACTGCTATTCTCATTGAAGATTCCAGAACTTTCTGGTGGTTGAAGTCCATGAAGTGTCCTTTGAGCATGAGCCCATTGAGCTTCCCTCTCTTCTTTACCATAATTTTTCTTCGTAGTGAAGGCGGTCAAAATAAGTCTCGGTTGACATATAAGCTAGTTATCCTGGAGTGTGTATGGAATTAATCTGAAAACAGCATTTGGACATATAATAAGTTGTTTCCACAAGCTCTTCCAAACAATCTCCCAAATACTTATGCTCGTAGATAAGTTCAAATACGACACATTACAGTTATTTGGTTCCCAATTGAGCAATGAGGAAAGCACCTATTAACAGCATCCCGAGGCGTTCAATATAAGACCAGCTATGCGAACGAGTTACGTAGATCAAAACCTGACTAACTATACTAACTTGTATATACAAAGTAGCTGTCAATTCATCAGAACTGTCATGAATATTTCTAACTCCAAATATTTCCTGCATTTAAAATCAATGGAAATTTGAGCCAACATTAAAATAAGGACACATTCAATGCAAGGTAATCTAAATCATTTGGATTGTCAGTTAGACAGTGCATCATATTGTGCGAGTCATCCTCGTTCACTTCCTCACTATGATGATTTCGACGAAACCAGTCACTAGACGACAATGCTTGATCTTGTTACCTGTTGTTGTACGTCGTTGGACAACGAATTTGTGTATGGTGTTTTTGTAACCCTTTGTATACAACAACATTATACTGTGTGACATAAGAAACATACAAATTCTGCTGTAGATAGTTAAGGAGCCAATCAATGACATACCTAAAAGAAGAAGAGATAAAGTCATTATGTAGGGAGAGTTATCTTGTGATATGTCTCTCTCAATGTTTTAGCTTATTATTGTATTTTCTAGCAATATTTTGATGTTAGAGACAAAGTAGTTTTAGTTTCGATCAAACATTATGCTTCTCTATGCTTTTGAGCCTACCAATTTTTCAATTTGTTCTTTTCATTTTTATTGTATCTCAAGTGTTAATATTGATATTTTAGTTAGAGCTTCCATTAGTTGGTTAGAATTTCTATTTGTCATTAAAAAAAAAAAATTAGAGTTTCTATTTGTTTATTAAAATTTGTTATTAGATGGTTAGTTAGTTAGTTAACCTCAAATTGTTCTATATAAGAGCCACAATTGTATTCTTTTTATTATCTTTTATCTGAAATTTTACAATTTTTATTCTCTTTCAAGCTTTTTAAACTCTTACCGAGAATTTTCTTCATTTTAACAACTTCAAAATCTTAACAACAAGCAATTACCATTTTGCTTTTTTTTTTTTTTTTTCTTTCTTTCTTTTCAAAGAGTTCAAGAGTGAAATTTATATAGAATTAGTGTTTTTTTTATATATACACTTAGTGTTAAAAAGTGAAAAATTGTGTGTTCTACTAACTTCGCATTAATGTAACACCCAAACCCGCTATTTAATTATTTTTACCTTTATAAAAATAATTTTCAAAATACGCAACGAAAAATAATAATTGAATTATAAAATTAATGATTCGAGTATTACATTCATCATCAAAACACTACTAATAGCTTAATTAGTAAAATGTCACTTAATACAAAATCTTTCTTAAAATGATACATCTTTAGATAAATTAAGATAAGAAAATAAAAGACCCTATATATATATATATATATTATTAAAACCCTTTCCCCGTGTCATGATCAAAGCGAAGCTTCACTTATTACTCGAACATCAACAAAATACACAACCTGAGAATCTGATCCCAAACCATTCAAACACACAAAACAGAGAGTTATTAGTTACATAATCCGAAAGAATAAGGTATACTTACATTTAACAACATAAACTAATTACATAAATAATATATCTAGTCTCATTCATTCGTTATACATGAAATAAAAGCATATAAAACCTACTCATGGCTGTATAAGAAAACATCGATCAAATAATCACATCACAAAGACAAGTAATTCACAAGTCACCATTAAAGCCAATTACCATTTAGTAATGCACAATTTTCTAATGCAAACTAATGTCAAATATCCATGTCATGCCACCCTAGACATAACTTGTAACACCCGTATTTATTTAATTGCATTTAATTAAAGTATTTTGTGTGATTAGGTATTAATTAGCATTAGTAGAATTAAGTGGGTTAGTGTTAAGTGATTTAATTAGAATTGGCTAAATAAGGAAAGGTTAGAGGATAAGGAAAATAGGATTTTAAGAGTAGACCTTTTTAGGTAATAAGAGGAGTTAATTGAATTAACTTAAGATAAGAAAGGGTAATTTGGACTTTGGTTAGTCTAGGTTTGTTTAGAGTGAGTAAGAGTGAAAGAGAGAGCTCATATCACAAAACTTGAGAAAGAGGTAGAAAGAGAGAAAGAAGGACTTGAAGAGAGTAGAAGGGAAAATTGAAGGTAGAGCTGAAGATTAGAGCTGCAATCAAAGGTTAGAGAGTAGTTTTAATTCATGTGAGATGATCAAAGAGGGGGGAGATGTCTACTCTCCATACCCAAACCCTCTCATCTCTTTCTTGGTGGGGATTGGGAATTTGGGAAGGTGTTTAATGCTTTAATATGCTATGTTATGATGTTAACATGTTATTAAATGTTTCCAATTCGTATTTCCATGAACAATTTCGTGTTAAATGAATGATTATGTGATTTATGTTTGAAAATGGGTTTTGGGTGAAAATTGGGGAAAATCATTCCTTTTATCATGAAATGATGTTTGATGATGCTAGAGTTTGTACTTCTAAGCTTATACATGTTAGATAGACCTAAAGTTGATAACTTTTACGATTTGCATGATGAAAAACGGGATTTTGATGGATTAAAGTTCAAAATCGAAAACAGGGGTTTTGGGTCTGCTTGAACTCGCTGGGGCGAGTAACTTACTCGCTATGGCGAGTATTCATGATTTCTGGGTTTTCCAGAAACGCATGAGCTCGCCATGGCGAGTCATAGCGAGCAGGTTGGCGAGTGGCAGCTCGCCATGGCGAGTTGGAGGCGAGTTGGAGGCGAGTAAAATGAGAAGCTTCTGACTTGAGCTCGCCACGAGCTCGCCATCCACCTCGCTAGGCGAGTTAGTGCAGTATGAACAGTATTTTTCTGAGTTTGAGATGAATCCTATGCTTGCTATATGATAGGGATATGATCTTATATCATGTTGTAAGTTTAATTAATGGAATCTAGAGCTTAAAGGTGTATGTCATGTGCTTATGATTCTTATGGATTAATTTACGTGTTGATGACTTATGAAATGTGATACAAATAATTGATACCATGTTGCTTGAATGAATGCCTTGTATGATGATATGGTGATAATATTGAATGTGAAGTGAGATGGAATATGAGGAGAGTGTCCTATATTCATGAGTAGTTGAGTAGGGTTATCATCATGGTTGGTATGTGTTCATTCATGCATGCATGTGTCAAACTTGAGCGTTGGTCCACCATGACTTGAAACTAGACTTGAGCGTTGGTCCACCATGACTTAAAACTAGACTTGAGCGTTAGTCCACCATGACTTAAAACTAGACTTGAGCGGGTACCACATGCATTAGATGTGTCTAGGTTGAGACATATGAATTGATGGCATTAGTTGCATTAGGAGTAAATGTGCATCTTACTTGATAATTGGTAAATGTCGATGAGATTGGTTGTAATTGTGTTATGGGATCTTATTTGATATCTTGTGAGTTTTTACAATTATGCTATTGTATGTTATGAGTGTAGTATTTATCACATGAGACGATCATGCGTCAATTATGATATGATTATTATTATGCATGATATGAGTATATGTTATACTTATTATTATGAACTTGGATTATAACTAACTCTCTATTTTGTGTATTTGAATGGTTTGGGTCCAGATACTTCTCTTGAGGGGTGATCCGTTGCTTGGAGGTTTAGCTTTGAGACTAGCATAGCTTGGTAAGGAGGAAGAGTAGAAATTCTAGGAGCCTTAGAGGTCTAGGATTTGCTCTGATACTTGTAACCTTGCTAGACTAGTGTTTAGTTCGTTTGTTTGAGAATTGTATGATCTTGCTAATTTTATTTGAATTATGCTATACTTTGAATCTTATGGATAACATGTTGGATTTTAAGGAATAGGCCTTGTGGTAAGAGGACTTATTCTAATATGTATCGTGGTTTAAGCTTGATGCTTGGTTAGTATTAAGTACCTTAAGTAAGAACTTATATTTTGATTATGATGCTTCCGTTGCTAGTTTAAATGAATATATGCATGTTCATTAAGTTTTATAAAAGTGTATAACATGTAATGCCTTGATTGATGTATGATATGTTTGTTATTAATTATAATGGATTATATATCGATTAGGGTGTTACATAACTAATGCACGTGGTACCAATTTCTCCATTACCATTTGGATAAACTTATATCCAATTCCCCGTTATCATTTCGATAAACATATATCTTATTCTCCGTTACCATTGTGCACATGTATGCATGAATGTGCACATATCAAAACCGAAACACAACACACCCACACACATCGACACACGAACAACAAACAGAAAAAATAAAATAAAAGAAGGAGATCTAAACAGTCGAAACATAACGAGCGAGAGGGAAGAGAGATTCTTTCGTTCATCATTGTTTTTCCTCCAATCCGGGCGATTGGTAAGATTTTTGGAGTTTTTGTGCTTAGATTCGGGTTTAAAAGAGTAAAGAAAAATGTTTTCTATTTAAAAAGGAAATTTTGGGATGGTTTAGGTTTCCGGGTGACCATCGCACCGAATTCTGGGTTGCTTAAATTTTTTTTTGAGAGAGATCGTAGCGAGCGAGAGAGAAGGAGAGAAAGAAAAAAATAACAAAAATGAAATAAATCTGAAGGAGTGGAGTATTTATAATTCTCTAAATCCTATGTGCGCGATCCCACAACATAACCATGCACCCATGCTCCCCTGGCCCTTCAGATCCTGATTCGATGGCCTTTATCCCATCTCCGTGTGATCAAATCAGGGACATCTGTTTAGATCAGACGGTCCTGATCTCTCCCTATGCTTTCTTTACGCGAGTTTGGGTTTCCTCCATTTGGAGAGAGATACATATTAAAAATTAGTGGGATCCACAAATGAGTGGGACCCACTAATTTTTAATGTGTCTATATCTCTCCAAATTGAGAATAAATGGAGGGATAACAAATGGAGAAAACTCAAACCCTCTTTTCGCACCCCCTAAGTCACTCAGCGCGCCCCTTTAATTTATTTTTTTTGCTGAAGCTGTTTTTGAGATCTGGGCTTTGGGCCATGTCCCCTGTGTTTTGCTTTATCTGATGTCATTTAATTTTATTTATTTTGCTCATTATTTTCATACTATATGTTGTGTATGCTATAACACCAAAAAAAAATTAAAAAAAATATGTAAATTCCTTTTATTTATTTATTTTTCATATGTCAAAAAATAGCAAAAAATATGCAATGTCATTTTATCTTGCTTATTTCTTTATGTCAAAAATATCAAAAACATGTAAGGCCTTTTATTTATTTATTTATTTCTCATATAAAAAATAGAAAATAAATAAATAAATAGATTGTGTATAATTTATTTATCTTTTTCCAAGTCCAAGGGAATGGATGATCGTTTATTTAACCTCGTGTTATTTTATAGTTACCTCGCATATTTACTCGTTCGCTATTTGCTGCTCTTAGACTTGGAAATAAAAATATTTGCATTTTTATGTAATAAAAAAGAATGAAAAAGGAGTGATCTGCCATATAGCTTTTTCACTCCCCTGTTATTTGGATTCTTGCCGTATAGCTTGCAGTTCGAATAATCATCATACTCCGAACCCTAATTTTCCTTTAAAAAAAACTTAAAAACAAAAACATTCAAAAAGAAACTTTTCAAAGAAACCTCGACTTTCGTCGAGAGATTTTCAACTCTTTTTCCAATAAATGCTTCAACACACTAAAGCATATTTAAACCCTTTTCAAAAGACTAAAAATACAAAAACAATTCAAATATTTTTGCCGCTTGACTTTTTTACTTTAAAACCTTTTTTCCAAAAGAGTTTAGACGTGAGTCATCTCCAGTTGAGAATTCAAAAGTCCCCATAAACAAGAAAAATGTTGAGTCTTTTCAACTTAGGAGTTAGTGGCATACTCGTATGTAGGAACAAAATTGGTATATTAATCATTTAGTTGATTTTAATGATAACAAGTATTTAAAAGATCAATTAGTGTTACTAATATTTACTCTAGTGTGCAGAATTTATAAATATCTAAGAGTAAAACGTGACTCTGAACTCTAGTGTGCAGAATTTATAAATATCTAAGAGTAAAACGTGACTCTGAACCTTGACGCATAAGAGAAGGTGTGGCTCCACCCTAGTGTGGCCTGTCTTGGCGAGGTCCGCCAATCCAATCGCCTCCATCTTCTGCCTAAACCAATCTTTATCCGGCAACTCTTTATTAAAAAGTACCAACTTTCTCCCGTGGTTGACAGGTGACCGGTAAACGATGCTGCAAGCAAAAAAAAAATACAAATAAAAATTAATTAAATTAATTACAACCACATATACATAGAATCAATAAACATAAAATTACGTACGAAAAGTAAAATTAAATTAATCATAAAATGACCAACAAAAAATTAAATTCATCACAATGGTAATCATAAAACCAATTAGGAAAAAGTAAAAATAAATTATAAAACTTACATAGCTGGCATAAACATATCTAGTGATATGCCATTTGTGTCTCGTCATGACACTCTTGTCATTCGGCCCTCCAGTATAAGCCTCCGGCTGTAAGTCGGGAAATAAACAATGAATTCCAACTCGGTCCATCCAACTCTTTCCTCTTTTTCTTATTCTTAACACGACGGACGTCAACCTGTTGCCGAGCCACCTTCCTTTGTTTCCTAAGAGGACCCCCAGCCTGTTCCAATGCCTGTGATTTTGCCCGTCGCATAGATGCGGTCGGACCCTTCGGACGCGTCGAAGGTGCAGGTTCAGATGGAGGATGTAGTTGATTTTTTCCTGTTGAAATCAAAGAAAAACAAAGGTTCAAACCATGAACAAAAAACAACCAAAACATCACAACAATATGTGGCTTAGGAAACATATTATAACAGTTACAAAAACCAAAACAAAAATCGAACCCTAACATAAAATCATCCTAATTTCACAACTAATTGACCCGAAATCATTAACAATAACATCACGAAATCTAATTTAATCGAAACTACAACAACATGCAACCTAAATTCGTACCCTAAGCCACATATTATAACAGTTTATAACAAAAAAAAAAAGGCAAAAATTGAAGAAATACACCGATTAAATGAACTAACCTTGTCATTTTCGTGGTGCCATTAAGTTTGTGTGTTGATTACACGTAGATTGGTGAAGAAACGAGTTGATTTGGTGAAGAAATGCAAATCTGGGGTTTTGAGTGATTTTGCTCGTGTTTTGAAACTGAGTTATGATGGAGAAGAAGAAGAAGAAGGACGCGCCTTTATATACTTTACGATAATTCGTGACTTAAGCCACAGATTGTTATTAGGTGTTCGTAATCTAAGTCACGAATGTATATTTTTTAAGTAGGGTGCCTTTGAGGTGTTACTCTTCATGCGTGAGAAAAATTTAACAGTTTTACACATCCAGTACTTAAGACACGGACGGCGTCCGTTGCTTAAGCCATAGACAGGGGTATATTGGTAATTTCGTAGAGTGCGCCCCAAAAAACATAGGGTGAAAAAAGTAAATTTTAACTTTTATAATAGCACTGTTGGTCTCTTACCTTAACCTGTTTTCAAAAGGGTGTCACCCACTGATTTCGACCAAGTCAATATACACATGACCGGTAATAACCATGTTATATGAACAACTTCCTATAGACAAAAATACAACACCCATATTTTACCTTTCTTTATGCATGATTTTCAAAACGTGTAAAAAGTATTAAAAAATAAAAAACTATATAAATTCGTAAGTTATACTTCCTCCGTCCCTTAATATAAGCACCTCTGAAAATTTTTCACGCATATTAAGAAAATTTGGTAGTGTAATAATTGTATATTTTTTTGATATTACAATTACTAAATTGTTATTTATTAAAAGATATTTTTGTAGTTGACTTAGTAATAATAAATGTGTTTAGGAAATTGAAAAAAAGTTTATATTTAGAGACAAATTTTATCTTTGATAAGGTACTTATAATTAGGAACGGAAGGAGTAGTATTTTTATTTAATAAAAAATTTCATTAACATTTTCCTTTAACAATTAGTGTCCTTCCCTTATTAGTACAGAGAGTAAACCAAAAGATACATATACCCTACTGCAAGAAAAAAGTATAAGTAACCTGACCGGTAACATGGGTGTGGGACTTCACTTCAACATACACAAACAGTTAGGATCCGATGACCAAAGTAAGCCAGGTGATAGATGGACCCATCACAATTTGTCAAATTTGATACATAATCAATGAAAAGGAAAAAATGATTCTAGTGCACATGTGAAGTCATTAGCAAATCAAATGTAATGAAAGCAATATCAATTACCCTTCTATCTAGTGATTGATTTGGATGTGTGGAGACTTAATTTTGAAATCTTGGGATGTTTAGTATAAATAATTGATTATGTTTTTAGTGTTGATTTTAGTTTTTAATATTGATTAATTTTCGTGGGAATTTAAGATTTGCATGAATGGTGATGAAGTAAGAATAGTCTGAAGTGGAGAATAAGAGTATGATTGAATCATTTTGTTGGGTCACGAGGCGGTAGTGGAGCATCATTCAGATTGAGCTCAAAGCAACTGTACAAGTGAGTTTGACATCATATCTTAACTCAAAATTTTAAGGTATTATGGCTCTTTTCATTTGTAAATGTTTGATTTTCTCTTTCTAACCAATGTGAACTTAACTCACCTCACACTATTACGACATATATTAAATGGCAAAAATCATGTGGTAAAGTATTTCCTATTCATTCTCCATCCTATTAACATTCCTATCATTATTTAAGATGTTTATGATCCTTACAACTTTAACCTATCATACTTTAACCCATCATTGTTGGCGAATGTAATTATCTTTTCTTTCTTTTTAATCATTCTACTTTTTCACTTTTCACTTCTCGACTATAATTTAAAGGTGTGATTTATAACATCAAATTTAAAATGTGATTTTTAAACTAAAATTTATTATTCGACTTAATTTTATGTGTCAACTATCCAAATATATACACTTTTAATTTCTTGATAGGAAGAAAAAG
Source organism: Trifolium fragiferum (assembly GCA_954870985.1). Classification (NCBI taxonomy): domain Eukaryota; kingdom Viridiplantae; phylum Streptophyta; class Magnoliopsida; order Fabales; family Fabaceae; genus Trifolium; species Trifolium fragiferum. The sequence continues at coordinate 12,780,646 of OX940795.1, read as the reverse complement.
AAGAAACAAAACCAAAAATATTAAGCTAATCATTTTCTAAACACTCCAAAGAAAGACATCTTCAAGCAACACAAAATCTAACATTAGAAGAATAATGAATTCATAGCTAACAAAAATCAATTTTATTACCCAAATATAATTAAAATTTTGTGCCTAATGACAACAAAGTATGATTTTGTCGTTTTCTCAAATTTGTGTCCTCACCACCCACAAAAAAGTTGTGTCCGTACAGACAGCTTTGTGATCTAAAAAATTGGGATAGCGTGGAGCAATATCTGCCTATGATAAGGTGATTGGCTATTATTTAAGGATTTGCATGAAATTTATTTTTAGCTACAATTTGCTGTAACTGTTCCCACTAAATATGTCAACATGTAAGAATTTGCACGTGATGTCACCTTTGAAACTTTACTCTAAATTTAAGCTAAAGTACAAAACTCAACTACGTGAGTTATGCCCCCATGTGTTGTCCTTTAAAATCCAACCTTATCTTTCTAATTCTATTCTATTCTATTCTTTCTATTATATATAAAATCTAATCACTAATGTATTTGTAGATGTAATTGGATTTATAGTGGAATCATATCCAAGCTATTTATTCCATTCTTAGTAATTAGATTTGATGACAACCTTTATATGTTTAATTTAATTTAATATCTTTCTTGTTTTTTATTTTGAAAGTAATATACTAATATATATTTTCAAATCTATACCTTTTAATGATAATTATTATTTTTTGACACTAAACTAATTAAATGGTTGGTCATATATATAATAGAGTTTTAGATGAGGTCACAACTCGCACGAGAACAACATAATAGGGTTAATTAGGATATAGAAATATCTTATCTGATTCACAATCGATAATCTGGAATTACCATTAGATAACAGTCATAACAATTTATATATCAAATCTCATATTCTTCCACGATTATTGTTTATCTTAAATATTTTTTTTTTAAAACATTCTGTCTATTTATTTATCACATCTCTAATACTTATGCCACCCACATGTGAAAATGCACTATGATTATATATATGTTTAATTGCACATTTAGTCTCTTATGTTTATGTTAATTAATAATGTCCTTAAAAATATGAATGATCATTCTTATAAAAAAGGATGAAAAGTCTAAAAAAAAAACTATATTGAAGGACGAATGTGTATTAATTAAAAGTTTAAAGGGTTAAATTTGTTTTCAGTCATTACTTTTATGTGAGTTTCGACTTTTAGTCCCTATATTTTTTTTATTATATTTTGAGTCCTTACATTTTCGTCGTTTACACTTTTAGTCCTTACCGTCAATTTTTTGTGCCTTGGATAACGAAATCAGGCACATAGAATGACACATAGATGTCACGCCATTCGATACAAATGTTATTATAGTCAATTTAAGTTGTCCTATGTGGTCAATTCTGTTATCCTAGTCATAAAAAATTTACTAAAAATATAATAAAAAAAATGTAGGGACTAAAAACATAATTAAAAAATATAGGGACTAAAAGTCGAAACTCACATAAAAGTAGAGACTAAAAATATATTTAACCCAAGTTTAAAATATCCTATCCACACCACTAAAATATACTACTAGAAGTTATAAATTGGATTCAATAACTGAGGTGTACAGTTAAATAATAAACCAATACACTACAAAAAAATTGGAAAACAGCGACGGTTGGATTGAGTATACAGCGGCAGTTATAACCGCCGCTAAGCATTTAGCGGCGGTTTAACTGTCGCCGCAAACTCAATCCAACCGCCGCTGTTTTCCAGTTTTTTTAGTGATAATAGTATGTTTTTGGATCTAGTTCTCATATTCCAACAAAATCTAACAAGTTAAGTATCAATAATATACATACTTTGATGGTTTAAAAAAAGTGCAGCAACAATATATAACTAAAAGATAAAGATTAATATGTGCTGATTAGTATAGAAAATAAATGAAGAAGCATGAAGAGTCAATCAATAAAGTAAGATGCAATCAATCCCTTTTAAAACCCAATTTGAAAATTTCAACTCAGCCTTTATATATGTCCTCATGGCAGCGTCAGTGTCATTAATTTGAGGTTGTTAATTTTTTTAAGAAAATCATTATATTGAATTTCTTTTTAATGTAGTTAACTTATTTTTTTTGGTTTTTATTACCAACACCCGGTTTATTGGATTGTCTAATTTGATTTGGGATTAATTCTGACATCAAACAGTTTTAATCCTTTTTCCAATTGCGATTGTAAAAGTCGAACTGCAGTTTTCCTAACTAAGTTCAACGTCAATTATCACTGGATCGACTAACTATTAAATTAATATATTTAATTTTATTACAACAATTTGAGTTGACTATTATTACATCCTACTACCTCCCTGACATTTTCACTAACCTAAATTTATTATGTATGACTCATCAATGTGGATTATGAGTGTTTCTTTCTATTGTACTATTTGAAACATTCAATTAATGTTAATTAATGCCTCATTTTTTTTCCTACCTAGGCTAATTTTAGCCTTGCTTTTGAAATTTGTCATGATAATACTATAGCTAACAAAATTCACTGTTGATTATGTCATCCCTAGATATAGAGATTTAATATATTCATGTGTATAATAATAATAATAATTTTTGGCATTTGTGATTCTGTATCAGGTAGAATAAAACTACTAATATTGATTATAAACTATGAGAATGAGAAATGTACTTTATACTAATAATCTGAAAAATTCTTAACTCTTATGCACATGGATGGTACACATAATTGTCCAAAAGAGTGGTTGGCATTTATAGTTTTGCATCAGAGAGTGGAAATTAACTACCAGGGTCCAGAATCATCTCCGAAAGCAAAAGGACTTTGAGCTAACTTTCCTTTTGATCTTCTTCTCTATGTTCTTTGGTGGGGGTCTGGGGTTGAATTATTTTTTATTCTTTTGAATTTTTATTTTTAGTTAAATATATGGAATAAAAAGAAAAAGACATTTGGAATGCATTACATGAACTTTATTAAAAAAATATATTGACTAAAATTGAAAATAGAAAATTTAAAAGAATAAAGTTTGAAGAAATCTTTTAAAAAGATTAAAATTAAAAAATGGTTTATTTCGAGAGGTTAAAATTAAATATAATATTTTTATTTTTTAAGAAAATAATTGGTATGTGTTGTTAATTAATTCATATAAATTTACATTATCAATCGATCGCAATCATTGTAAGTACTCATGGATATATATGAGTTAATCTATGACCTAACTACTTAAAGTGTTTGTTTTGATGTTTTAATAGTTTAGATCAAATCTGAACGAACTTGGTGAAACTCAAAGTGGTTTAGATTATGAAGTTTATGTTTTGAATCTTCAAACTCAAGTTCTTTATTTTGAATGAAATTTAAGAGTGTGATGATTCAAACTTTTTTTTTTTTTTTAGATAAATGAAATAATATGCTATTGAAAATCCAAATACACAAAGTAAAGAGATCAGGGTGCGAACTTGATCATAGCTCTGATTTAGTAATTTTGACATTTGTGTCGATTGAGATAAAATTTGTGGACAAAATTATTTTAATTTAGTTTTTTTTTTACTAATATTTTAATTTAGTTGTAGTGCTAACATTTAAATCAATTAATTTAATCTAAATATTTAAATATTTATTTCATATATGTTCTGTAAATTGATTAAGTTATCAAGCTACATGATGATAGTCTTTTCTATTTCACTTTTTTTCTTTCTTAATGAAGACATGTTTTTGACTTTGCTTGCACAATTCCAAGGTTCATGTCATTGTAACCGTCCCACTAGAACAGGAATTTGGACTTTGTTTATCCTATAAAAACCTAACTTTCTTAATTTGTGAACTTTAGGAGACTTTGTTTATTCTTTATTTTGTTCAAAAAAAAAAAAAATTGTCAAATATAGGAGACTTAGATAGCTTTCACATATAATTTTGGCTTAAATAAATTTTTGATTTGTTTACCATCGTATTATAAGTTTGATAGAGAAATTCTTAGATGAACACTCACCTAACAATTAATGTTTAGGCACATCCAATAAGATTATTACAAGTAATAAAAAGATAATAATAAGTAAATATATTAAAAAATAGAATACACATAAATGCATTTTTTTCCTTTTTTTTTCAATAGGTCATTATCAACCATTAACCATTCTGTTCTTTTTTTTTTTTAAAAAAAATAAAAATTAATCATTATGTTCTAATAACCTTTTTCTATCCTTTATTTATTTCAATCACTCATATTTTATAACGTGAATATGTGACGGCAACGTTAGGGAGTCTGGATACGTCGGCGGGGGCCCCGGAAAGAGTTATCTTTTCTGTTTAACAGCCTGCCCACCCTGGAAACGGCTCAGCCAAAGGTAGGGTCCAGCGGCTGGAAGAGCACCGCACGTCGCGTGGTGTCCGGTGCGCCCCTGGCGGCCCTTGAAAAAAAATAAAAATTAATCATTATGTTCTAATAACCTTTTTCTATCCTTTATTTATTTCAATCACTCATATTTTATAACGTGAATATTCTGTTCTTTTTTCTAACGTGAATATTCTGTCTTAAATACTTGAAGAATATTTGTCAAAAGAAAAAATCTTTAAATACTTTGACCGATCAATTCATTGTTGGTAATTTTTAGTTATTTTAATCACTAAAAAAACACATATATTCTCCACTTGTGATACTAGTGATTTTGATTTAGTCCTTGTAATTAGTATATGAATATTTGTGTTTAATTAGTTTATTTAAAATACAATTATATTTATGTAAATAAAAATGTGTTAACTAATTAATCACTTTGCAAACATTGATTGTTATAAATCATTGTTAATAAACAAAAACGAAATAGATGTGTAAAATACAAATATACTCCTCTGATCTCAAAAACATATCTGATTTTTTCAAAAATATAAAATAAATTATTTTTTATGGTAATTAATAGTCAAAATGACAAACCATTAAAAACTCATACATACAAAGAGAAGGGACGAATTCGACCTAATAATTTCGATATTTTATCAGTTAATTTAGGATTTATGAAGAAAAAAAAATTATCTAATTTTAGATGTAAAATTTAACTTTTCTTATATGTAGTAGCATTTTTGACAGCTTATATATGTACTAACTTTGTCAAAATATGCTGTATGTGTAAAAATAGGTACGCAATTCTTTACCCATGACATTGTGATCAATATTACAAAACTTTCCTAAATGTGAATTCTATTCGCGGGACAGAAAATTAAGTACAAAACTTCGCATTGTTTTTGAGTTATACAAAGTGAAAATAAGCTAATAATGAATTAACGTTTTTCTTTTTAGCCAAAAAGTGGAGATGCTCGCTTCGTTTTATTTGAAAAATAATAAGTACCGAACAAAATAGTATGGGATAAAACAAGATAGTATAAGACAAGACAAAACAATATCGGAGAGAGATAGAGAAATAATATTTTTTAAACTCGAATATAAAATGTATATTTTCAGATTTATTATAGTTGTACTGTGGGCAAAATATTGTCTCGTGTTTTAGTGAAAGACAAAAAATCTTGTTTTTGTCACATCCCTTGCTACATTTTTTGTACAGTCTCATAACCAATTTTTGAATCAAACAAAATACAACAAAAATTGTGCAGTCCAATCCTCTATTTTTTAACAGATCAAACGCATCCACTGTCTTAAACTTGTAAATATATGATTTAATAAAAAGAGATATATAAAAAGTAGGAGGAGAACTAGATGAAAACTTCCCTAAATATTTACAAACTTAAAAAATGGTTTGCCCAATCTTTTAGTTTCGAAATTTTCTTTAATGAACCGATGAATCTCATGCTAAATAGTAAGTCTATCTAGAATGAGTCATACATTACTTAACTAAACTATCAGCATAAAAATTACCCTCTTTAAAAATATATGTTAAACTATAAAATTAATAGACTAAATAAGACAAATGCAGTTGTAATGGCCAAGGAACTAGCAAATAAGACTTTGAAGGCCATAACACAAGAGTGGAATCAATTTCCAATTCTTTGACGTTACAATTTCAATAGCTGTCATAGAACCACATAATTCAGCAACAAAAGCACAAGCTATACCAGTATTATTTGCAAATCCACAAAGCAAATTAGCATTGCTATTTCTAAATAATTAAACCCCCATAAACAGATGAGGAAATAAATCCCGCAATATAATGAGCTATAGACAGCTTTCAGATATATAATGAGATATATTTTAATAATTAATTTATATAAGTTATCATACTATGATATATTATAATTAATTGAATGCATGTGTAAAAAACAATTTATAATATTAGCGTATAACAATTAATCTCTTTAATAATTAACGTCTGGTAATATAAATATTTTTACACATTTAATTTTATTATATTCCACTTCACTCTTAGAAAAAATAAAATCAGTGATGGTAAAAACTAATGATGGATAAAATAAATTTCTCTTACTTTTTTGTTACAAAATTTAGAAAACAATTTCACGTTTTTCTTATCTAAAGTTCTCTCACTAATTTTTTTTAGTAGTGTTATTTATGAATTTGATGTTTTCAAAGGAGCTCATGTATTACTATTATTTGTTGATAAATTTTGGGAATAATGTACAAAAATGGCATTGAAGTGATTATTGAACCATCCATATATAGTCATTTAACTGATCAATTGAAAAAAGGTCATGTACCCAAAAAAAAAAGGTTCAATGGAAACTTAAAGAGAGAGGACTCATGTTGCCTATGAAAGAGGCCAGACTCTTGAAATGTAACAAATTTATGTTTATGTTCTAACAAAAAAAAAAAAATACACATTTTGTGTTGATGGTTCCTCAAATATTTAGAGTGAAGATTTATTTTCATCCCTTATAAAATTCAAATTTGAACCCCCAACATTTTCATACTATGGATAAATTAGTCTATTTATTAAAAACGAATCTGGAACTAGTTTGTTCAAAATATGAAAATATCATAATTAACTCGTATTTTATATTTATCAAGATAAAATTGACCCGTCAAAATTTTGCGAATAATTGTCATAAAATTATCTCCATTGGAGTCAATTTGTAGGAAAAGAATTATACATGCTCACATGCATATTCATGTGATCTTAATTAATCAAACAACTCATTAGATTGGACTGTAGATATGTAACATTTGATCTCAATCATGTCATCTAAGTTGTTGCTTTGTATTGATTAAGTTTATTGTTTTTCTTTTTAAATTAATTCTAACTTAGAGTTAGGATTTAAACCATCGAATTTTACATTTATTTTTTTCCGCTAAAGTATATTTTTATTGTTCAATTCATTTTTATGAACATATACATCTAAAATAAATTATTTAATATTAATTCAACTTAATTTTAAACAAAATCAATTTTTAATTTTGTAGGAATAATTCAATAATTCAAATAGTCAAATAATTAAAAATTTCAATTTTGAAAGGTAAATAAATAGTATACTTGAAATTCAAACTTCAACTCTTATATAAAATGCGATATTCTTATCAACTGATTATCAAAATTCAACTACTATAATGAAACATAAACTTAATCAAACAATTGGACTGTTGAGACAAACGTGATTTTGCAAATGTAGAAAATGTATTTTCAAAAGAAAGGGGAAAGGAAAAGTGTAGTAGGAAGTTGGAAGAGTATAGGATGAGCTGGTTGATTTGAAATGAGAGAGTAATATTTGTTGTAAGGAGGGGAGAGGCTGAAAATGCAAAGAGAAAAGAGTAGCATAGCACACTTAAATTGGTGGAGTCATGTGAGTACATTTATAGTGGGGTTTTTGTGTTTTTGTTTTCTAGTTGCACATGGGATTGAAGAAAGAAAGTTCGTTTCTTTGGGTAGTTGTGAAAAAAGCAATAAGCATGTGAGGCCATGTGCCATTCTAAATTTATAGACCACTCCCACTATTTTGCTTTCACTCATTTCTTTGTGATCTTATGTTTCTATAAATCATGGAATTATATTAGGTGTCTTTCAAATTTGAAATTGTTCGGTCAAAATTAAACGGTTTAATTTTTTTTGCTTATGATCAAACTTTAAATTGTTAGAATTTATCATTTAATAAAACTCATTAACCATTTAAGCTAAATCACCTAATTAATAGAATTTCAAGTTTAAATAAATTATGTAAAAAGTATGAACTTCATAAGTTTATAAATAAATACAATAGCATTAATAAAGAATATTTAAATTCTATACGATATGAATGATGAATTTTTATAGTTGTGACTTGTGAGTAGTTTTGATCTGATAAGAAGAAAAATTAACATTACATTGTAAATATACTAACAACTAATAAATTGCCATTAAAAAAAACATTAATAAAAAATATTTAAATTCTATAAGATATGAATGATGAATTTTTATAGTTGTCACTTGTGAGTAGTTTTGATGTATAATATGTTGGTTTATGTTGATTATTATTTATGTGTGCGTTTGTTTTCACATTGTAGTCCCATTAAGTTCCATTTGTTGTGTCATATATTTCACAGCTTTTAAACATGTGATTTAGCTTAAACCACAAATAATATGAGACTTATAAATAGTATAATTATATATCTTTTTCATACCAATTATTTTGTAAAATGGGACCCTCTCATGTCAAAGAAAAACATTAATTTATTTTATTATTATTTTTACAACTTGAGATTCTCAAGCCTATATCTTGAACTGATTTCAAGAGAGTAACTCATCAAAACCAACATATCCCAAAAGCTTGTTTTTGCCTTCATTCTCCTCATCATACCTTACACAAGCAACCACTATAACTCTATTTCATTCCCTCACTTTCTACTACAATATACCATTACTTTACTTTCTTTTTTTTTCTTTTTATCTTTCAATTATTACAACTTCAATTCCATTATTACTAACAATTCTTCTCCATCTTCTTCTTCTTGCTCTTTCACATCAATATTATTGCACTACTTCTTTTAGATTCTTGAATAACAAAAGGGTATTTTTCATTTCATCAATTCCAAACTAGTTTTAGTCATTATATATTTTATTTAGATTTTCGTAGTTTTTATTGTATTAGGTTTGAGTACCTCTTATACTCAGACTTTTTTTTTTTTTGTTATAAGATATCGTTTTACCGTTCAGAAAATATATATATTTCAATATTTTCCTGATTTTATGGAAGGCCAAAACAATAAACGCAAACGGGTTTATTCGGTTGAACCAAACAAAGTAGTGCAAGCAAAATTTACTAGAAACTATATGAACTATTTAGCACCAGCTTTGATGAAGATCAAGGAAAGAAGTTCTGTAGAAGCCAAGAATGTTGAAAATTTTGTCAAGTATGAAGTGGATATGGCAATGGTTTTTTCATCTCAAGGTTTTGCTTGGAGTAATGCTCTAAAATTGAAGCTACAAAAAGATGGCGGTGAAGGTTCATCAAGAATTAATTATCAACAAAATGAAATGGGCCCACTTGATTTTTCTAAAAAAAATTGTTCAAAATCTGAGGTTAGTAAGATTTTGGTAGAAAAAAAACTGGTTGAAGAAAATGAATATGATGAAGAAGAGGAGATTGTGGATGACCAATTGATGTGTCTTAGAAAATTGATTCCTGGAGGAGAAGAGATTATGTGTGATGAGCAAATGGTGAGTGAATTAGAGAGCTATGTAAGTTGTTTGCAAATGCAGGTGAATATTCTAAAGTGTCTCACCGATTAGACAAGTTGAATTAATTATAATCATGTATGTTTTGTTGTTTAATTATATGAGACAAGTGGAAAAAAATCTTAAATTATAATATATGTTTTATGTGTTATTTTTATTAATATAATTGTTGTCAAACCAACCTTTGTATATATATTTTGTGCTATTTTTTTAGTTATATATAATCTTGTTTATGGGGGAACATGTACGGAAATTAAGGAGTAAAAGTAACTTAAAAGTTATCCAATTAAAGGAAGAGATTGTTTTAGATTTTTTATTATCTAATGTGTATATGCCATTTTTTCTTCTTAATTTTATAAGTAATGTAATATGTGGTTAAAAAAAATTGTGTAAATATGTGTGTATCTTGTATGAGACAAGGATAACTGCAGTTTATATATATTTTGAATGCTTATTTTATAGTGAATTTTTCGATATACATTTTATTTGGATGTGTACTGATATAATTATTGATATTATAATTCTTGATATAAACAATTCTGATAAATTTATAAATAGTATTTATTAATTTTTTTATATTTATAAATATTATTAATATATCTATTATAATTATCCATATTAACGGTGTACTAATAATCTAAATAAAACATGTACTAGAGTATTTACTTTATTTTTATTTTTATGTGTAGTTATAATAATTATCTAGACATATAAACTTTACATAGAAGTAATGGATATATATATATACACTTTAATTGGTAGTTTTAAATAGCTTTGACACCAACAGAAATAAAGAAGAATGGTCAATTAAGTCAATCATTTTGCATATTGAAAGGCAATCATAGTTAAAGAGATTTCCCAAAGTTCAAGAGTACAATACATATAAACTCATAATTCAATAACTTTTTTTCAGAAAACTTATATTTTCATTTTTATTATTTGATTGAAAGATTATATATCAATGTTTTTTCATTTTTGGACCCAAAGGGATGTTGGAGATGAACCAAACAAAGAGAACAACTTAGAGAAAAATTTTTGGTAATTGAAAAGAATTGAGAATGAAAAGTGTAAATTTTATTGATTATATGAGGTGTATATATACAAGAGTTCATTGCTTTAAAGCAAGCAACTGCCTAACTACCTAGGACAAAACTAACAAAAAACAGTTGTACATAGCTCACTGAAACAGAGCTTCAGAAAGGCAGAGCCTCAAAACACACTGAGCTTCAGAAGCTGATGAGCTTCAGAAGCTGCGAAGCTCCAGAAGCTGCTGAGCTTCAAAACACAAGGAGCTCCAGAAGCTGCTGAGCTTCAGAACACGAGGAGCTCCAAAAGCTGAGAGGCTTCAGAAGCTAGGATCATGCTTCATAGCTTGGCTTTACAAAACCAATACTCCTCCTTAAAACAAGCTATCGAAACATACAATTCATATTTTCCTCTTGAGCTTGAGGAACTGATCTCTCTTCACAGCCTTGGTCATTAGATCAGCTTGTTGGTTCTCAGTGAGGCAATACTCCAGAATCAACTTCCCCTTATTAACTTGGTCTCTGAGAAAATGAAACCGAGTTTCAATGTGTTTGCTCTTGCCATGACTAACAAGATTCTTAGCCAAATTGATTGCTGATTTATTGTCAAGCTTCAGCACCACTGTGATGTCTTCAACAATACCTATCTCACTGAGAAGTGATTGCAACCAATTTGCTTGACAAGAAGCTAGAGATCCTGCCACATATTCGGCTTCACAGCTTGAGAGAGCTATGACTGACTGTTTCTTAGAACACCATGACACTGGTGCTCCTTGAAACTTGAATAGGTAACCACTTGTGCTTTTCCTTTCAATCTTGTCTCCACACCAATCTGCATCAGAGAATCCTACTAACTCCAAAGTCTCCCTGTTGCTTGAATATGGAAATAGAACACCATAATGCACTGTGCCATTGATGTACCTCAGAATTCTTTTGGCTGCTAAGAGATGAGGTCTCAATGGTTTGTTCATAAACCTACTGATATAGCCGACTGCATAGCTTATATCAGGCCTGCTTTGACATAAGTATCTCAGTGATCCAACTAGTTGTCTGAACATAGTTGAGTCCACTACTTCACTTGTATCATCATCTTCAATCTTACCCCTTGTATCTGCTGGTGTGACTGATGAATTACAGTCAACCATCTCAAATTTTCTTAGGATCTCATTGGCATACTTTGCCTGATGTAGTACTATACCTCCTGAAGTTTCCAATAGTTCCATTCCTAAGAAATAGGTAAGCTTGCCTAAATCAGTCATTTCAAACTCACTTTGCATCTGTGATTTGAAATTCTCAATTTCTATAAGTGAACTACCGGTCACCAATAGATCATCCACATATAAACATATGATCAACATATGTTTGTCATCACTGTTCTTCACATACACACTGTATTCAACACTGCATTTCTTGAAACCTTGCATAACAAGAAAGTTGTCAATTCTCTTGTTCCATGCTCTTGGTGTCTATTTCAAGCCATACAATGCCTTATGCAGTTTTAACACCTTGTCCTCTTTTCCCTTTAGTTCAAAACCTGGAGGTTGTTTCACATAAACATCTTCCTCTAAGGGTCCATTTAAGAATGCAAACTTGACATCTAAATGGAATAAGGGCCATCTTCTACTACACGCTAGAGCAATCACTAGCCTGATAGTTTCATGCCTTGCCACTGGAGAGAACACTTCATCATAATCCAACCCTTGCCTCTGCAGAAAACCTTTAGCTACAAGCCTTGCTTTGTACTTGATTATCTTGCCTTCAGGGTTTTGCTTTGCCTTATACACCCACTTCACATCAATTGCTTTCTTGTCTGATGGTAGATTACACAAATCCCAGGTCATGTTCTTCTCAATTGACCTTAACTCTTCATTCATAGCTTCCTTCCAGACCTTGCTCTTTAATGCAGCCTTCACATCAGTAGGCTCGGTATCAGCTAGCATAGCATAATGCACAATTTCTCCTTCATTATCTACTATGTTATCTGAAGCCATCTCACAATCAGCTAGTCTTCTAGGAATTTGAACTTGTCTCTGAGGTCTAATTGGTTGAACTCTGTCATCATCATCACTTGAAGTTTGCATATCTTCATCAAGGCCTGTACCATGATTCTGATTCACAAATGTAGTTGGTTCATTGTTCTGATCTGAATCATCAACTAAGTCCACTTCACAAGCTTTCTTAGATGTTGATTTTTGTTTCCAATCCCAGTTATCATTCTCAATAACCTTCACATCTCTACTGATTTCAACCTTATCAGTGATGGGATTGTACAATCTATAAGCACATGTTCTATGATATCCTACCAATATCATAGCTTCACTCTTGTCATCCAGCTTCTTTCTCTTGGCATCAGGGATGTGCTTATATCATAGGGAACCAAACACCTTCAGATGTGACACACTTGGCTTGACTTCTGACCAAACCTCCTCTGGAACTTTGTCTACTAATCTCTTTGTAGGTGATCTGTTGAGGATGTATACTGCAGTAGCCACTGCTTCTCCCAAAAACCTCTTTGGCAGCTGCTTCTGCTTAACCATGCTTCTAGCCATGTTAAGTATACTTATGTTTCTCCTTTCAGCAAGACCATTGTGTTGAGGAGTGTATGGTGCTGTAACTTCATGAATTATGCCTTGACTCTTGCAATAATTCTCAAATTCTGTTGAAGTATACTCACCTCCACCATCAGTTCTCAACACTTTGATTGGCTTTCCACTTTGCTTCTCAACCAGTGCCTTAAACTTCTTGAACACATCAAAGGCTTCACTCTTAGCCTTTATGTGATACAGCCATGTCATTCTAGAGAACTCATCTACAAATGTTATGAAATATTTGTTTCCATCAGTAGATAACACATTTATAGGTCCACAAACATCTGAGTGTACAACATTCAACACCTCACTAGACCTCATTGGTAGATGATTTTTGAATGAATCCCTAGGCTGTTTTCCAAGTAGACAGGTAGTACAAGTCTCTACAGGAGCTATTACACTAGGCAGACCTAACACCATGTTTTTTGAATTCAATAGTGACAAGCTTTTGAAATTCAAATGACCATACCTCTTGTGCCATAGTTCACTGTCCTTGATCTCAGTTGATGCAGCTAAACACTCATGTTCAATTGCTTTCAACTGTGTCTTGAAAGTCCTGTTCTTGCTTTGAATTGACTTAAGGATCAAATTTTGTTTTGAATCAAACAACTTCAGTGTTCCATTTTCCAAAACCACCTTGAATCCTTTGTCAAGTAACTGACCTACACTCATCAAGTTACACTGCATCCCAGCCACATACAAGACCTTCTCAATCACTGACTTTCTTCCATTCTTCCTCTGAATGACTACATTGCCAATTCCCTTAGCATAAATGGATTTACTGTTGGCAAGTTTGATTTTTGTGTTGAGACAACTATCAAAATCAGTCAAAATGTTCCTGTTTCCAGTCATATGGTTTGAACAACCTGTATCAAAATACCATTCCATAGATTCTGCAGTCTCATCAGTGATAGTCACCATGAAACTTACATCATCATCTGAATCCTTGTTCTCAGCCAGATTTGCTTCTTCACCACTTTTCTGATTCTTGATTTTCTTCTCATTCCCACATTCACTTGCATAGTGTCCAAACTTTGAACACTTGAAGCATTGAATGTGACTCTTGTCTTTCTTCTTTGAGTTGCTCTTCTGTTTCCTTCCTCCTCCATTAGAGGATTCAGGCTTGTCTTCAACACTTTCTTTGCCATTCTTGCTCTTCTGCCCATTTTTCTTATTGTTCTGAACCTTCTTGAATTTTGCATACAAGGCTTGCTCATCTTCCTTGACCTGGTCCTTATCACCATGCTTCATCTCATGAGCCTCTAGTGTACTCTGCAAATATTCAAGCTTCACTTCACTTAGATCTTTAGTCTCTTCAATTGTCACCACTATGTGATCAAACTTTTAAGTTAAAGTTCTAAGCACTTTCTCTACAGTTTCTTGTTCTTCAAGATTACTTCCACAATTCTTTATCTGATTAGTGAGTGTCACTAATCTTGTGAAATAATCTGAGATCTTTTCATCACCCTTCATCTGCATTAATTCATATTGCCTCTTTAATGCTTGTAATTTGACCTTCTTTACCTTAACATCACCACCATAACACTTCTGCAATATGTCTCATGCGCCTTTTGAAGTCTCTGCATCTGCAATCTTTTCAAACACCTTTGAATCCACACACTGATGGATCAAAAACAAGGCTTTGTTGTCTTTTCTCTTAGCTTCTCTGTGAATTGTTCTTTGTTCTTCATTTGCATTGGCTGGGAGTGGAGCAACCTCTGCATTCACTTGATCATACACCTCTTGAAAAGTGAATATCACCTTCATTTGCTTCACCCAAGTATCCCAATTTTTCCCATCAAACACTGGCAGGTTTGCATGAAAATTGTTGTTTCCAGCCATGGTTGATTGTAGTGATCAACCAACAAATCCTTCTACACCAGAAAGACTTGGTAAAGATCAAGTCTTGATCACTTCTTGATCAAGGTCCCTTGGAACGTACAATGCTCTAGATACCACTTTGTTGGAGATGAACCAAACAAAGAGAACAACTTAGAGAAAAGTTTTTGGTAATTGAAAAGAATTGAGAATGAAAAGTGTAAATTTTATTGATTATATGAGGTGTATATATACAAGAGTTCGTTGCTTTAAAGCAAGCAACTGCCTAACTACCTAGGACAAAACTAACAAAAAACAATTGTACATAGCTCACTGAAACAGAGCTTCAGAAAGACAGAGCCTCAGAACACACTGAGCTTCAGAAGCTGCGGAGCTCCAGAAGCTGTGAAGCTCCAGAAGCTGCTGAGCTTCAGAACACAAGGAGCTCCAAAAGCTGCTGAGCTTCAGAACACGAGGAGATCCAGAAGCTGAGAGGCTTCAGAAACTAGGACCATGCTTCATAGCTTGGCTTTACAAAACCAATAAGGGAATAGTGGTGGCAGAATTTGGATGCTCTTGTGTTTGGGAAACTTCATGACCTCTTCTGTTTGAGCTTTTATATATATAGAAAGGCTATATTTAATTTTTATTACATAGGTAATGGATTTGAAATATTATTTTTTGAATTTTTTAATATATAAAATAACAAGTATAAAATATAGACTGTTTGATATATCGATTGAATTATAACATATTAATATTTCTAACTGCATGAAACCTGTCAACTAAATAAATAAAATGTTTTATGGAATTGAGTTTATGTGTTTTACTTCATGATGTTGAAGGTTTTTATTATTGGATACATGTCGAAGGTTATTTTGTGTTGTTCTACCTTATATTTATATTTTGCAAATCAAATAAACTCTATCTATCTATTAAATTAGTACGTATGTATTTTCGAACTATTTTAAGATAAGTTGTTTAACTATGATCTTAATGAACTATTGACTTTTTTTTTTTGGTATAAAAAACTTTTGACTTTTTTTTTTTATTATTATTTTTTTTTTTTACATTTAAATCAGCTCAAAATGGCTTTATATATAATTGATTGCTTGAACATTGTTATAGATTTAGAGGATATAGAATGTGGTGACTTTATATCAAATGTTGAAACCGATGAAAAAAAAAGTCATGATCTAAAATCCCATTTTTTATAAGTTTTTCTTTCTATTTTTTATAAGAAGTTTTATTTTCTATATTACTTCTCTTCCAATCAAAGTATATTATTTTTTTAACGGGTTAAATATATCATTCATTATTTGTCAAAAAAATAAATATATCATTCATTACTTTAAAATTATCAAGTTTTATTTCTTGTTCCGATTGTTGGACTATTTCACAAGTGTACGAATATGCCACAAGTAATAAAATATTTATCGATCCACAAGGATTGAGATAATCTCAAAGCAAGACAATTATGCTACTACGTAGGAGAAAAGTAAATGACATTTGGGGGGAGTTTTCGCATACAAACTGTTTGATAAAATGACAATAAAAGAATATTTGAGTTTTTTACACAATCGATTGAATTTTGCTTTGAAATTCTTGCATTCCACTATAATACTAGTTGGTTGATTCATAAACATGGTTCATTCAATCACTATGACAATTTAAAATCAATCATTGCACCTACTCTCATGGTCATAGAATTCACTATATTATACTAATCACTATTAGAAAAAGTTAAAATACCGACAGAATTTAGAAACAGAATATATTTCATCTCTAATAGAGATGGAATTAGAGACAGAAAAAATAGTTAGAGATAGATATTTTTATTTTAGAGACAGATATTTTCATTTTAGAGACAGATTTTGTCCGTCTCTAATAGTTTAGAGACGAGGAAATTACCGACGGGATCAAATCTGTCTCTAGCCTGCTTAGTGACAAAATATTTGCATTTGAGAGACAGATTTTGTCCGTCGGCATTTAAGATTTTTCTAGTAGTGAATATCCCCTAATCTTTTAGGTCAATTTCAAAGCATAACATAAGCAAATTAAGTGCGTTAA
The DNA here is from genome assembly GCA_954870985.1 of Trifolium fragiferum. Lineage (NCBI taxonomy): Eukaryota > Viridiplantae > Streptophyta > Magnoliopsida > Fabales > Fabaceae > Trifolium > Trifolium fragiferum. Next base: position 12,763,522 of record OX940795.1, on the reverse strand, counting down.
ATCACTAGTTTCAACCTTTAATTTCCTATCTCTAGACCAATTACAAGGTTGCATTCATTAATCTAGTTCTAATTCACACATTTAATCTCTTTTTTTTGACATAAACACATTTAATCTCTTAACATGCATAAATCAAACATATATCATCACATACATTCGTCAATGAATATGAACTTTTTATAGGAATGTTTAAAATATTATAAAAAGTCACTAAACATATATCATGCAGGAAATTTTTGTTAAGATGAACAAGTGTCACTTTTTATACGAATGAAAGTTAATAATTCTTTTGAGACGAAAAATATATTTAACGCATTTTAATAGGATTGTCGGATTATCTTTTTTGTCTCCAATATTCTTCCTAAGATGTCAAAATAACTAGATCACAACATAAAACAACATACAACATATTTAGAATATATATATATATATATAAAAGCTGAGCCAAGGGAATTCATTGTTTGTTTTATGAGTAGTGCATCAATCTCATAACTTGTCTTTCATTGAAAATTAATCGAGTTATTTTGTATTGTAGACCGGAGTACTCATAATGTTTTTTTTTTTTATACGTAGACGACGTGACAAAAATCACTAAAATATCATATAATGTAAGTGTGATAGTAAAACTTAGTTTGGCCAAACTTTCCATTAATTACTTTTCTTTTTATCTAATTGGACCTTTAGAAGTTCTCCATAAATTTCAAAAAAAACTTTCCTATAAATTACAAATACAACTTCCCTATATAAATAACTCAGAAGCAAGCGTAAACCAAAAGCTGCATCAGCCTTCCCGCCCAAATGCTCCTATCGATGAGTCGGCTTTCCCTAGTTCCGTTGAGCAGCCAACTCTGGCTGGAAAACCTTACATAGCCCTCCTTTAGCTAGAGGGGGAGCGGAAGCGTATTCTAAACGAAATAGTCTGCTTCGTTGCTCATAAATTGGAAGACCCGGGGCTGCCACAGGATTCAATTTATGAGCAAGCACTACGCCTGGTATGGTACGAACTCGAGATAGATGACAAGACCAACCTGGACGACCTCCCAAAATAACATCTAATCCTAGAATTTTTCTTCATACACTTGGAGTCTTGTAGTGTACCAATACCAATATAGTTTGTCTTAAAATGTCAGTCTCTTATTATGACACATTGCAAATTTCACTATCCAAGGATGCATAATGTTGACAATGGCCAAATTCAAGATTGATGTAATGTGCAATGTATAGTGACTTTGGTGGAGCACAAGCTGGGCCCAAATTTGATGTAGGTGACCATGGATCTAGTTTAGAGACAAGTGTGCGACTCTCTACAACAACATTCTTTGTTGGTTTTATTTTCTTTAAAATGACAATATATAATTTATAGATATGAAAAAGAAAAAGAAAAGAAAACCATTCTTGTTGGTTTTATTTTCTTTAAAATGACAAATATAATTTGTAGATATATGAAAAGAAAAACAAGTCCAAGTACATAGACAAAAGGAGTACAAACAAGTCCTCACACCAAAAGACCCAAAATACACAACATTCTTAACAATATTTTTGTGTTTTTTTTTACAAGATGAAATAGTAATTACTACAAAAAAAATTTACACACACACCTGTAATTTTGAAATGACACATCTTATTTAAAGATTCATAGCTTTCGGTCTAGAATTTGGAGACTCAAAATCCCTTTCAAAATTAGTATCTTATTTTTTTTTTTTTGACGGTAAAATTAGTATCTTATTTAGCATGTTTGTGACAGTTGTTTTTCGACGCAAGCGAGACTTCATGAGAAAGATATTCACTGTCCCCCAAATTTTGAACATAGTTTACACATTATTTTTTCCTTATCCTATATCTAACAGAATTTGGCACATGAGCGATTTGCGGAGCCATATTGAAGAAGCTTATCACGCAACAAATACTACAAATGCAGTTTTTCTCGATGAACAACATACTATTTTATGAGCTAAGTTGATTTGGAGTATATGGAAACATCGTAATTAGAGATTGTGGAATAATGTAACGCGGCCGATGCTATAAATTTTTTATTGAGAAAAACACATTATTGAAGATTAGAGGCTTACTAATTCAATTAAAATGAAACACCCAAAAGCATGTTGTGAACAATAGCAATCTCGAAAATGTGCATGGACAGAAGGGCGGCATCCAAATGCATAGTGAAATTCAGTAGAAAAAGTCTAAAGTCGGAAGATATAAATGCAAAGTTGATGCTTCATTCTTTCAACAAAGAAATTCAATTGGTGTTGGCATGTGCATACAAGATGATGAGGGTTGTTTTGTACTCGTTAAAATGATGTGGCCCTCACTGATCGCTGTCGTGCGCGGTCAAAGAAAATAAATATTTTAAAACACTAGTACAATGTAGTTAACTTTGGTCGTCTCACAAGGATTCTTTATCAGTTTGACAATATTATAATTAATAAAAACTGTAAATTATTATGGGGGGTTTGATTGGATTCCAATAATTAGAAACAAATAAAAGTAAATTGATTGAAAGCAGTATGAGACACAGATTAATCTACTGCTCGAGAATTTCAGACTTATCGTCAATCATTATATTATTAGTCCCTAAGCGGATTTAATTCTCTTTTCGATCATAGAAATGATTAACAAGTATTCGATTCTATATGAGTTATATTCATTTTTGTTAGATTACCGAATTAAACAAAATGCATACTGAATTAAGCAAACGATTAAGAACACGTGAATTAACGAATAAGCTAAGTTAAAACACGGCTACATTAGGGAATATATATATATATATATATATATATATATATATATATATATATATATATATATATATATATATATATCAATCGAAATTAACAATCATATTATATGAAACTTGAATTAAGAAAACTATTAACAAGAACATATCGAAAAGAATTAAATAAAACTGAATAATATAATAACCTCAAGGTCTTGGAGAAATTCCCTTACGGCAAATCAATCTTAGTGGTTTAGCCATGAAATACTAAAGAATATAATAGTTTTTGTGGAAACTGAATGAGTAAAATATGAGGAGTGAGACTCTATTTATAGCCTTTTTAGCTTAAAAGTTATAGTCCATCGTGCCATGACATGATGGGTCATCCTTCTTCTGCAAGTTTTTCCGTTTCTTAACATCTAATCTTCCTTCTCATCGTGGCACGATGCAATCCATCACGATGAAATCCATCGTGGCACGATAGAGACTTCAGAATTGTCTTTTGACTTCAACTAGGGTTGGGAATAGACCATGCCATGCCATGTTTTGACAGGCCTGAGCCTGACCTATGATATTTCTTTAAGCCTAAGTCTGGTCTATGGCCTATTAAATGTTCTTTTTTCCGGCCTAGCCTGGGCCTAGTTATAGCCTGGCCTGACCTTGTAGCCTGTTTAAAAGTCTGTGTTAAATATAGGTGTCTATATAATCTTTTAAAATAGGCTAATTAAATAGACCTTGAAGCCTATTTCACATTTAAATTTTCATAATTTCTTCAACATTAAAAAAAAGCTAATAAAATGATTAGCACAATAATTAAAAGCTAATAAAATAACAAATATGATTATGACAAATAAATATTTTGTATAAATATATAAATAATATTTATTTTTTATATAAGATGATATAAATAATTATAATAATATTATATAAATAATTATTAAATACAAATAGGCCGACCTAATAGGCTTTGTAGGCTTTTTTAAAAGTTTAAGCCTGACTTATTTATGTAAATATGCTTTTTTCAAAGCCTAAGTCTGACATTTTTAATAAACAGGCCTGGCATGGCCTAATACATGCCATGCCGCATGCCCCTGGAGGCCGCCTGACCTATTCCCAACCCTAACTTCAACATAAAAGTTGTACCACTTTGTCTTAACTTTTCAACGTATGGTTGCATGCATGCCTCAATCCAATACTCGTAGCTCTAGTTATGGCCTATAAAGTGAGAAGAGGTCAAACTGTTGTTTATTCATAAAATAAATACTCAAAATAAAATTAAAGCAAAACTATACGGAACTTAGGAAACACGTTAAAAATACTAAAAATAAAAGAAGAAATCAAAGCATAAGATAAAAGAAAGTGCATTAGAAATGCACTGATCACTCACATATATGTGAAGTGGATCTAGGAAAAGGTTTTGGATTGTTATACACTATTAATTGTGTGCCCAAACTATAACTAAAAGGAGTTGAGTTTATTTTTGACTCAAAAAAGATTGTTGATTATTTTCACATAGACCAAACGGGTGTTACAAAATTTTCTGTTGTTTTAAAAGAATGTAAGCATGTGTTTTTGTACTTTGAAAATTCTCATGTCAAGTTTGATAGGAGCCTAACAAATGAGGCAACTTATGCTCTTGAAAGGGTGGTCACTTCTTGAGCTAACATAATATTTTCATTGATGTAATAATGTGAATCAAGTATATTATTATAAATGAAATGTTATAAGCATCTTTTAGTTGATTAAAAAGAAAATCAATTTTACAATAGTCTCCTGCATAATTGAAATTTATCAGTCGTCCAACTCTTACCGCTTAGTTCTAGTAGCCATTTTTAATGAATTTTAGTTTCACCATTACACTGCTGCAAATATCAAATAACACTGCTGCAGGAGAATGTTGGTTGCAGAACCGATACGCTGAATAACATCTAATAAACCAGAAGATTGCCAATAATATTTACTCAATCGACAATCAAAAAATACATGCCACTCGTCTTCCACATCTTCGGAACACAACAGACATGCCACACATCTCGTAGAAATACAGCTCCTACATATACGCTTCAACAAGTGTCTCGTTTTTGGCGGTGCGAGAACGCATCATAAACTATTCCACTAGTCTGTAACCTGCACAAAATCCCCCTCCTTATTTCTCATTGTAACATTATATCCAGATTTCGCTGAATAACACCCATCTCTATCCTCATCCCAAATTAGCTTATCTTCTTGGACCAACTCAAATGCCGGAGTCTTCCCTATCTTCTTAGCAGTCGTGTGCAGAACTTGTTTTTAAAGAATATTATTCTCAACTCCTTTACCTAGTGGCTAATAACCGGATAAGTGCACTCTTTTGGATTTACAGAAAGCATGTAAATTTGGTTGCTGCAATGAAGGGTGCAATACCACTTGATTAACAGCCGAGGGACACGTGCGTCATCTAATAGATATTGAAACTTCTTCACAGAGAAATTGCTGACACCAATAGCTTGAGCCTTGTCGGAATCATCATAGAGTGCCTCCATTGCTGTCCATGTGCTTGGTATGTCGGGTTTGGTAAGATGTCCGTTTTCCTTGCTCACTCGAAATTGAATAAGGTAGAGATCAAGATAGTCCAGCTGCAAATCCCATAAAGTTCTGTCAAATGCCTTAGGGACGTCTTCTGGCAAATGATCGGCACATCTCTTCACGCTTAACTAATCCAGTAGCAAACAACTTCTTCAAGCCATCTCCAATCACCTTCTCATTGCAGTAATATTGAGCACAGTCTATGTGACGACAGTGGATACTGCAACGTACGTATACAACACCAAGTATGGCACGCCAAGTGCCTATACAAACAGAAGACATCTTAGCGCGTGTTCAACTCGAAGAATCTTAGATCCTCATGTCTTTCAATTTTCTATAGTGATTGAACAAAACTCAAGCTCACATACCCACACACACACACCAGAGAGAGAACGAAAAAAGTTAATTGAAGTCTTTTTCTAACACTGAATTTCTCATGGGAAGCGGAAATCAGATCAAGCATATAACTATGTAACTACACTGCATTTATTTTTCTCAACGGAAAATTATATCTTTGTATTATTTTTTTTTTTATATTTCATCTTTTAACAGACAAATTCAAAACATAAAGAACGAATATGTTACATCATTCTATTAACTGCACAGCAGCAATAGAAGGTATCTTGTCTCGCAGTTTCTGTGTTAAGGCAACACGAACCGTCATAACTCCTGCTGCTGGTCCGCTTAACCGAACTTGAACAATGTAATCATTAATCTCAACAAGCTCTAATGTTCCTCCTCCTGTGCCAATAAGATATGGTCTAATTTCTGAAAGAACCTGCAAAAACAAAAATTGAACAATATTATATGATTCACAATCTTGACATGAAGCAACAATTCTGCAGCATACATGGATACATATAAGGCACTATAAATAAGAGAAGATGCATGAACTTAGATTCTGTTTGGATAAACAACTTAATTAAGTGCTTATAAAGTTATATGCATGTGATTATTAGCTTTTACACCTTAATTTAAAATCCAAAATGCCATGATGATATGATACATAATATACAAATAAAATTACAGCAATGCAAAAATGATGCACAAGGTTTCAATCTTTCGCAACCATATCACATCCTGAATCAGATGAAATATGATGAAATGAGACAGCATTACACAAATACATTAATTGCATTGACTAATGTTATATTTTTTATCGACTCGAAAGAACAAAAGAAACATACACTTTCAACATTTTCTTCATTTAACTCAAGACCGGTTTTGGTATCCAGTATCTGCTCTACTTCCAAGATTTCAGGAATCTTATCCCGAAGGCGAGTTTCAATCCCCATTTTTAATGTCATGGTTGAGCTAGGACATGATCCACATGCTCCTTGTAGCTTTAGGATAACAACAAGACCATCTATCTCATGTAAGGCCACATTCCCTCCATCAGCCATCAAACCTGGCCTTACCTCATCCAAAACCCTCTCCACATTCTCTTCTGTCAGTGGCAGGACACATCTTGGAGAAACAACAAATCCTACACAAAGAAAAGAAAGAAAAAAAAATTGGATTGTGAATGCTACAATCAACTATTTTCTCACATTCCTTGTAAGCTACATTGATATATGGTTTCAATTTGGTAAAATCATGAAGTCTCGTTAAAGAACGCTATTATTCACCTATGAAGCACTGACACAGCACTATACGCCACATACGCTAGACGCAAAACTAACACGTCAATACAGATAATAATTTGAGAAAATGAAAGTGATTCAATGTAACAATATTTGTCGGTGTAGTGATGTCTCACACCAACATGTGTCAGACACCGGACACAACTTCAATCTGAAGTATCAGCGCTATATAGTTAGTTACTCACATGACAGTATTATAAATTTGCAGCGAAACAATTGGATATATTATACAACTACTACTACTAGTACTAAATTTCATCCAATAATTGATTTAAGTGTAACAAATAATCAATACAAATATATTCAAATTGATGAAACTCTTGAAGAAAGAATTGCTATCACAGTATAACCTGCTTTGTTTCTTCGAGCTCTATGAGATATAAGCCCAAAAAATTGCTTAATATTAATTTGATGTCCTCTGAGAAAACAACTCTCATTTGAAGATAATCTTCTAGTACCTGATATAAGATTCTAGAAAAAAGGAAAAATAAAAAAAAAGTATCAAAATTTTAGTCTCATAAAGATTAAAAACAAATTAAGAGTTTACCAAAAAAAAATTAAATTAGAAGGTCAAGATTATAATGTGAAGGTAAAGATCATAATAATATACATAATAATATACAAACAAATTAAGAGTTTACCAAAAAAAAATTAAATTAGAAGGTAAAGATCATAATAATATACAAAATAAAAAAAAAAGGAACATGAAGGTAAAGAGAAGTGGTACCTTAAAGAGACAAAAATGTGTGGACAATAATCTATGAGATGGATAAAGCATTGTAATTGTTGTTGTTCTTGTCTTAAGACATTGAGTTGTTGGAGTTGAGAGTGAACCACCCAACATTTGAGTGTAAGTGGTAAAAACAATTTAACAAAGCTACCATAAGAAGGAACAAGAATTGTATAACAAAATATTTTGTTACATGTAATATTCTCTCTTTGTTGTTAATTTTTGGAAGAAGTTTTGTTGTGATATTTAGGAAGAACAAGAAGCAATTGTGAGGTGATGATAGAAAGTGTTTTTCTTGATTGGCTGACATTGATTAAGGTTGATGATAAAATATAATATAATAATAATAAAAATAAAATAAGAGTTCCTAAGTTTGTGGATAGAAGTGAAACACACAACACAAGTAAAATTCAAAGGAAATTATGTTGTGTGCTAATGTGAGTGAGATAGTTAGATTTGTTTGTAGATGGATTTTGGGCTTAGTGTGACTCTTTTAGTAGGAGTTTCTATTGCACCCCCACTCATTTTTAATTTAATATTTCTTTTCATTTGAATTTTGAATTAGATAAATGTTTTGCAAATTTATTTGAAAATTAGGTTTGTCTAATTGAGCTAGTTTGTTTAATATTTCTTAAAAAATATTTTTAATTTTTTAGTTGTGTTTGTGTGCGAACATTTTTTTTTTTTTTTTAAAAATTTATCCAAATCTAATGATAGTTAAGTCGTATGATCGGGGTTAGGGTCTGAGAATCTGTGGGGCGAAGGGAACTTCCTTTATCTCCATCCTAATGCGTCTTCGGTGAAACTTTTCCCTTCATCCATGTTCCTGCAAGAAAAAAATTCTGAACTCGAAACCACGAATAGATAATTTTCACGGGGATCTCGTTAAAAACAGGTGCATATTGACATGATAATACAGTTTGTATAGATCAACAAAGTAGATTACTCCTGATCGCAGAGGCGGTTTCAGCGCCCAGCATGCCTGGCACGTGCCCGGGCTGCATGCCTGCCCCACCTGTATATATATATATATATATATATATATATATATTTTTTTTTTTTTTTTTTCTAATGAAACAAAACAGAAGAAATGAGGGCAACTTGGGCAAGCAGAAAGTCCGCAGCTCTCATCTCTCTCTCTCTCTCTCTCTCGCCGCTCAATCTCTCTCAATCGCAGCTCTCATTCTCTCTCCCTCGCCGCTCAATCTCTCTCTCTCAATCGCAGCTCTCCGCCGCTCTCAGCCGCTCACTCTCTCTTCCTCTCGCAGCCATTTGATTTGAGGTAAGCAATTCTCTATCTCCTTCTCCCTTTTGTCTCTCACTCTCTCTTCTCTTTGCAACAGACAGGTGCAATTTTTTAAAATCTACAATTTTCTAGGTTTTAGGTTTTTGAAAAATTTTGATTGATTGATTGATCGAATACACACTCAATTCTTCTTATGGTGTTGTCAATTGTCATGTTGAGTTAGAAAATTTTGATTGATGATGTTGTATGTTGAGTTAAAATTTGTTGGTGTTGTTAACCTTAAGTTAGAATATAAAATATGGTGTTGAGTTAGAAAATTTAAGTTATGAAACTGATTTGAATTTCATGTTTTTGTTATTGTTGCAGAGTTACTATTGGTAATACTTCAAGCAGAACAACCACTTTGATAAAGGTTTGAAATTTAAACCTTTTAAGGTTTTATCTTTGATTAATTTCAAAAGGGTCATTTTGTTGATGTGAATTGTGTAGGTTGATAGTGCAAATAAGCGGTAGTTTGTTGGAAGTTGTTCATGTTCTTACTTATATGAATCTCATTGTTAGAAAAGCTTATATAGTTATATAAATATTTCATCTGATGGTGGATGGTTAAATGATTATTAATTCTTAATTTCTCATCATTGTTAGAAGTGCATGATTTTGTTTATGATCTTTCTTTTCAATAAAACAAATGATCAATTAGATTGAAAAAGAATCCAAAAAAACTAGAACTAGTTTGTTTCGCAACTTTTTTTCTTCTTCTTGAATACTGCAATTTAGCTCATTTATGTTGTTCATTGAGAAGTTTTTTTCTTCTTCTTGATTATTAATTCTTGAATACTTCTTCTTGATCAGTGAGAAGGTCGGTTGGAGTTCAAGCTGGAACAGAACATAAAACAATCGAGTTAACAGGCCGCGATAGACCAGGACTTTCAGAAGTTTTTGCTATTCTTGCAGACCTCAAATGCATCGTGGTAGCAGCAGAAGTTTTAGGGCCTGTTAGAATAGAAATTATGGTGTTGCCAAGGCAGAACTGCGTATGGTGAGGCAGTCAAACCAGCACGTTTGGGTAACATTTGGTATGCAAACGGAACGGCCTATACTGTTGTCTTCGCGCTAAAATTTGTGGTTAAAATTTTGCCCAGGCTCTTCACGCTAAAATTACATGGTCTTACGATAAGAAAATATATACTAGGAAAATTTAAAAGTCTAAAATGTCCTTACTTCTATAATATTTATTACAGTTTGTAGAAACAAAACAAACAAAAATTCCCTGTGGCACTCTTTGAAAATAAAATAGAAAAATTCTTGTTCTGCCATTGAACAATCAGTAGAATTTGTTTCATGAAGAAGCTACCTTCCTTCCATTTGAAGGGAGATCACAGTTTCCTCTCCACCGATTCCCAAATCCTCCAACTCTTAAAAAATGGCGCACTCTCTCAATCAATCCATCTCCTCAACAATTCCCAACCAACCATCTCTCTCAAACCAGTCATCTACGCTTCCCTCCTTCAAACCTGCGTCAAAACCTCCTCATTCCACCACGGCACTTCCGTCCACGCTCACATCATCAAATCTGGTCTCCACTCTGACCGCTTCGTCGGTAACAGTCTCCTCACTCTCTACTTCAAATTAAACCCCGGCCCCCATTTATCTCATGCCCGTCACCTCTTTGACTCACTCTCCTACAAAGATGTTATCTCATGGACTTCCCTCATTTCCGGTTACACTCGTTCCGGCCTACCACGTCACTCACTTTCACTTTTTAAACAAATGTTGGGTTTTCCAATTGAAGTTCAACCCAATGCATTCACTTTATCTTCTGTTATTAAAGCTTGTTCCCAGCTTAATGAGTTAAATATTGGTCGATGCTTTCATTCCATGGTTATAACGCGTGGTTTTGATTCCAACATTGTTGTTTCTTGTGCTTTGATTGATATGTATGGTTGGAATCGAGCGGTTCAGGATGCACGAAAGGTGTTCGATGAATTGCCTCAACGAGATGATGTGTATTGTTGGACTGCGATTATATCGACTTTTACGCGGAATGATATGTTTAAAGAGGCGTTGAGTTCGTTTTATGTTATGCATAGGGTTCGTGGATTGGTTCCTGATGGTTTCACTTTTGGGACGGTGTTGACTGCTTGTGCTAATTTAGGGTTGTTGAGGCAAGGTAAGGAGGTTCATGCTAAGGTTCTTAGTTTAGATTTTGGGAGAAATGTTGTTGTTGAGAGTAGTTTATTGGATATGTATGGAAAATGTGGGTCTGTTAGGCATTCTAGGATTTTGTTTGATAGGTTGAGTGATAATAGCAATTTTGTGTCTTGGACTGCAATGCTTGGTGTGTATTGTCAGAATAAGGAATATCAAAATGTGCTTGATCTTGTTAGGGAGAGAGGGGTTATGGATTTTTATGCCTTTGGGATTGTTCTTCGTGCTTGTTCGGGGTTGGCTGCGGTTAATCATGGGAAGGAGGTTCATTGTACGTATGTGAGGAAAGGTGGATGGAAAGATGTTATAATTGAGTCTGCATTGGTTGATTTGTATGCTAAATGTGGTATAGTTGATTTTGCACATAGAGTGTTTGCGAGTATGGAGGTTAAGAATTTGATCACGTGGAACTCAATGATTAGTGGGTTTGCTCAAAATGGTAGAGCGGTTGAGGCATTGACGTTGTTTGAGGATATGATTAAAGAAGGGATCAAGCCTGATTCCATCACTTTTGTTGCGGTTCTCTTTGCTTGCAGTCATGCAGGTTTAGTTGATGAAGGGAAAAGGTTTTTTGCTTTGATGGGGGAATTTGAGATTAAGCCTTCCGTGGAACATTATAATTGTATGATTGATCTTTTGGGACGTGCTGAATTTATAGAAGAGGCTAGGTGTTTGTTGGAGAATGCAGATTGCAGATACGATAAATCGCTTTGGGCAGCTCTTCTTGGAGCTTGTACTAAGTGTTCCGACTATATAACTGCCGAACGCATCGCAAAGAAGATGATTGAATTGGAGCCTGACTTCCATTTGAGTTATGTTCTGCTTGGCAACATTTACAAAGAAGTCGGGCGCTGGGACGATGCTGTGGAGATCAGGAGGTTGATGGTAGATAGAGGGGTTAAGAAGGTAGGCGCTAAGAGCTGGATTGATAGAGAAAATCAGGATGGTTCTCATGTGAACACTTGTATGGAAAAAAGTGTTTCTAGCATGCAGGAAGCTGTTTGATGACCAATGTTTTAAACTGATGATCAATGGTCTGCGAGAAGTGTAAGTATCTCATCCTTTTCAGCAATTCAATCCATATTTCTCGTTGTGGAAAATTCAATTGATTTTTTGGGAATTTGAATTATTGGTTTCAGGTCAGAAGAAATTATCAAAAGTGATAGTACCAAACAAATGGAAAGAAGGTGCCAGCAATACTACTGAGGGTGGTGGCCGCAAAATCAACGAGAACAAGCTCCTTTCCAAGAAGAACAGGTTCCCTTTAATCTAAACCTTCAATTTGTTATTTTTATTTTTTTACTTTCATTCATAATTTTTAGTATTTGATAATATGCTAAAGTAATAATTTATACTAATAGTTTGATATTGGAAACTTTGGATTGTAAATTTCAAATTTTGAGGTGGGGGTTTTGGACTAAAAATTACTTTGGGTGGTGGAAAATCATATTCATGTTACTCTTTTTGTTCACCTTTTATGAATCTCAATGCTACTCAAGAACATTAGAACATGTCGAAATCAGCTTTGCATCTTTAGAATCAAACTTTATCTCCTTTAAAAGTGAAACCAATCATAGACTATGTTGAAATGATACTTTGTTGAGGAGCGAACAATGTTAGGGAATGGCAGAGTGGAACTTGATAGGATGAAATGAGATTCACCCATGGCCATGGACCAATAGGCTTTGATGTTTAAGGAATTGCTGTGCATATTTGGCCTCTGTTTTGGGAATATTGGTCTCAATATCCCCTACACGCATTATGTCACTACATACTTGGTTTGGTGCTTTAAAACTTAATGTTCTTTGATTTCTTTTTTGGTGCAATGCTTTTTCGTGTAGGTTTGATATGTTTGGTTGTAACTTGTATGGTACACGTTGTGAAATAGTTAAACTAACCTAACGTTTTCATGTGGTAGTTAGTGATGGAGAACTAGTTAGCTGTTTTGATTAAATATTTTGAATAAATGAATCAATTGTTAGGTGTCACTAGTTAACTTCACCATGACCACTTTCCCTCTTCATGTTACTCCCGACAATTTAGCTTTTCGATCCTCCCAAACTTATGTTTTCTTTGTTATCACTAATGCACATTTAAAATTGGATATATGTGTTTTGATTAATGTGGCTCTTGGAAAACATTATCCACACACAGACACACAGACCGTGCCCATACTTCAGAACTGCTAGGGCACATTTTAGCTTATTATATTCCATATCTCGTCATAACATGTGTGCACATAATCTTAGTGACAGTAAGTATTCAGGATGTTGGTGTTCAATAAAACCAAAAAAAAAGGAACTGAACTGCAGAACTGAACCAAACCTATCTGTAGAGAACCAAACTGTTGATGCCAGTTTGTGAACTGAAGTTTTAAACGCAGTTCACTAACTAAACCTTTAGACTCAATTCATTTTGTTAACCGATATAACTGAACTGGTAGAATCAATAAGCATTAATCTAATTGAACTGCAATCACGCCACTTGCCACTATTTAATTGTATGTTGGGATTAGTAAACACTCATATTCTTTTCTGCAATCCAGGCAAGCTTAGTCCAATTTATTTCTTCGCTTCTCCCGCAAATGTACGCTTCCACTTCTCAACTCCATTTTCTATCGAATCATTTGAAGAAAATAATAGTTCATTGATGTGGAAAACTGAACGAGAAAAACGCTGTGAAGCAATCTCATACTTTCCAATTGTGCAATCCTAGCTCAAGCACATTTGATCCCAATTTGCCAAACCCCTAGAATTTGAAATCTCCATCCATATGTTACGCAGCTTCAGCAATGGAGCTTTCTTCCGGTGTCACTTATTTTAAGCCATTCCTTGCAAAATTCAATGATTCTCTATCTTCAAATTTCTTCTTTCTATCCACTGGGTAGACCCTATTTAATATTCAATTTATTTGCTGGATGTGTTTTTCAACCATTTATAGGGATCAGTTTTTCAACTGTTTAAGAACAGTTTAGAGTCTAGTTTTTGAACCAATATAGAGCTAACAATCAGTTAGGTTCTGTATTAGAAAAAAAGTTCGGTTCAGAACATGAAATATGAGTGCACTGAACCAGGGACCTAGTTCGGTTTGGAATTAACAAAATTCAGTTCAGCTCGGTTTTTCTAAACAGTTTTTTCAGTTTATTTTGGTTCATTTCAGTTTTCTACTGTGAAGTGTGAACTGAACTACGAACAAGCCTAATAAGTATAATCCTTGCTTTTTGCATGGCTTATTATCCTGTCCATACTGTCAAGATTTTGGGTTTGGAATGAGTAACATCATGGAATTAAGCAAGTTATGTCCAGTACACGGGCAAGTGCCAAGTACACTGAAGGAGGGTTGTGCCATTACTTTTTTTTGTAAAGGTTTATGCATTTTATACTTGATTCTCAATACCGTTGGCAAGTTTTTTGTCCAGTTATCTGTACCTTGACCTGTTATTTAAAGGGCTCCATTTTTGCCTTTTTGTAAATCGCAACTTTTTATTTTGTTACACATCCTGCATTTTTTCATCATGTGAAGAGTGTTCTTATTCTAAGTTAATTCCTTGCAGATGGACTCCATACGGAACTACTAAGTGCAACATTTGCAAGCAGCAAGTGCACCAGGATGGCAAGTACTGTCACACCTGTGCTTACTCGAAAGGTGAAATTTAATGTTGAAATGTTTTGCTTTTGCTGCTATATTGTATCAAGAAAGCACATGACTCAATTACTTATGTATTATGTATTTGCAGGAGTTTGTGCGATGTGTGGCAAGCAAGTTCTTGACACCAAGTTTTATAAACAAAGCAATGTGTAGTGGATCTGTGCTAGTGCTTCATTATGCACCTTCTTCTAGGTGTATAATAGCATTTCCTTTCTATCCAATATAGTCTAGTTGGTCGTGTTGCTAACACTGTAACTGAAGATGTAAAAAATAAATACAATTTCTCTGCCATATGTAATTTACTTATTGAATGCTAATTCTCGATCTAAAAACATTGTATTTTGTCGTTAAATTCATGTTTTCTTGAGCTTTTATGATGCTGTGAAGTTGATTATCTCGCTAAAATCAACTCAATGTTGACCCAAACATGAGGGTGGGTTTTGGTCGAAATTGATTTATTTTGATAGATGATTGTTTGGACTCATATTTTGGTTTGTGAATCCTCCTATTCTGTCGAAGAAAGTGTTTTCCTCCCACACGTTTTATGACCATTGATGCAAATCTTTTGTGCTATTTAGGATGATTTCTTGTAACTTATATGATTTTAATGGCTTGCAATTCCTCAACCTACGATAAAGATTGGCTAGAATATTAAATAACGAGGAAAGTATGGAATGGAACCATGCGAAGATTATTAGTATGGACTTTATTCTATAAGATCTATTCTATTTGTGAATTAACAAAATTCATATAGAATGGACTTTTTTTTGTTGAGTTATTTTAAACAAGTGTCAAATGTTAAAACTACTAAAAAAGTGCCAATTTGTATATTTACACAGAAGGAGTGAAGTGTTGATCTATTCCTTTTATTTTACTTATTATTTTTAATTTTTAATTATTAAAGCACAAAAAATTCAACCAAAGAGAACCTCTTCTCATCATGAGTAGTCAGGAAAATCGTCCTTTAGACCACTCGTTGAACCCATCTTCTATCTCTTCCATAATAGAATTGTAAATTAACCAAATTTAAATTTTCTATACATAGTTGATATATCAAGCGTGAATAAAATATCAGTATTGTAAACAAAAGTGTTGATTAACTATAAATGACTTATGTGTACCGGTAAAATCCACTTGTAAATTAACTACAAAGTGTTGAAATTTGTGGCTGCACCGGCGCTGTTGCATTGTTTGGCATTGAGACATAAATATTTGAATCATTTGACTAATGCTTAATGCGAAACTACCAAAGGGTCTCCTTTCATACTTCATAACGCTAATCCCGAAGGTTATTAACCCGCATGCGATTAATGAATTTCGTCTGATTACCTTACTTGGTGGTGTGTATGAGACAGTGGCGAAGGTGTTGGCGACGAGAATGGGCACTGTGATGAGGAAATTGATCTCAAACAACTAGTCGGTTTTCATCAAAGGTCGATTACTAGTAGATGGGATTCTAACGGTGTTTGACGTGGTTGATCCTGCAAGGAGGGCTAAGCGTAAATGCTTGATATTCAAAGTTGACTTTGAAAAAGCGTACGACTCAGTCAATTGAAAATTCTTAGAATATATGTTATTGAGGTTTGGTTTTGGTAGGAAATAGATAAGTTGGATGAAAGCTTGTGTGTTTTCTGGCAATTTCTCCGTGTTGATCAATGGGAGCCCAACACAAGAAGTGAGCATTAGTAAAGGTCTGAAGCAAGGCGACCCTTTGGCGCCATTCTTATTCTTGTTGGTGGCAGAAGGGCTTGGTTCCCTTTATGTCTAGGGCGTTTAACTTGGGGTTTTTCAAGCCGTTTGTGGTTAAAGAAGGGGAAGTCCAAATATCTCACTTACAATACGCGACGACATGTTGTTCATTGGAGATGATAGTGTTGAGAATTTATGGTGTATGAAAGCTATCCTCCGATGGTTCGAATTGATGTCCGGCTTAAAAGTGAACTTTTCAAAGGAAAAAAGGGGTTTGGGGATAAAAAAAACCCAAGATTGGTTAGTATTTCGTTACTAGCTAAATGGCGGTGGCGTTTACTTTCGGCACCGAACGATCTTTGGGCACAAACATTGATAGCTAAATATGGAGGGGAGGGGGACTGAATTCAAATTTGATGGCTTTGGTAAACAGTAAATTTGCCTCTCTTTGGTGGAAGGATATATGTAGATTTGCTCGATGTCGATTCAACCGAACAGTAATGTGAACCAATTCGGTCGTTGGGTGAATGGTGTGTGGAATTGGGAATTTTCTTGGAGGTGAAACCCTTTTGTGTGGGAGGAAGAATTCATTGGCTAACTGTTAATGAAGGTTTCAAGGGTGGGAGTCGTGAGGATTCTTGGGTATTGTTTATTGACGATGATAATGGGGATATGCATTCTTATTCATTAACGCAATACATTGCTTTGGAAAGGAAACAAATAAAAAACACAACAGATATTAGAGTTGACAGCAAAAGAAATTTGAGATTTGTCCATGGACATTGCAGAGAAAAATGGATTTGCAACATATGAATTGATTGTTGTTTTTATTTGAGAAGGGAGAATTTTGTGTTATGTAGAATCTATAGAGTTATTCCCTTTTCTTAATTAAGGGCATATAAATACTGTCAAAAGAGAGGGGAGATTAGTGCCAAGTTAAAAAATAGAGGTGTGAGTGACATTTTAAGTGACTTCACGGGAGGTCAATGTAATTTTCCCTTAAAACAAATGGGTAGCCAAATCTAATGATAGTTAAGTCGTATGATCGGGGTTAGGGTCTGAGAATCTGTGGGGCGAAGGGAACTTCCTTGATCTCCGTCCTAATGTGTCTTCGGAGAAACTTTTCCCTTCATCCATGTTCCTGCAAGAAAAAAATCCCGAACTCGAAACCACGAATAGATAATTTCCACGGGGATCCTCGTTAAAAACAGGTGCAAATTGACATGATAATACAGTTGGTATAGATCAACAAAGTAGATTACTCCTGATCGTGCCCATATTTGTTGTAGTATATTTTACAATGCTATGTACCCAATTATTCTCCTCAACATTTTCACAATAACCCCTTTCTTCAATGTCTTATTAATAATTTTATTTGCTTTAAACGAGAAAATGAATTCCGGACAATCGTAATCACCAACAATGTTTTCCTCCACATTTATTTTATGTTTCCCTCATCCACCTCATCCTCATCAACATCACTACCACCTTCTATCTCATCCACTTGTGTGTGCCTTTTCTCCTAGTAACCATATCTTTGTAAGGGGAGGTTTTTTTGCGCTTCTATCATTATCGGATGTTCAGTAACTAAGTTATGATACACTATCATCGTAAGACTACTTTGAAAAATCATGCTCTCCACCCTTAACTTTTCTTATGCTCCTCAACTTCAATTCGTCATCTTTTTGGTTTCATGTTTCTTAGGTCCTAACTCCTAACCCTACTAGAGTCGTCGAAGCCATAATTGAATTATTATTTTTTGATACATAGAAAAGGAAACTATTTTACTATGGCAATTTATTTTACGTAGTTATGAGAAAAGAAACAATTAAAGTCCTTACTTTTTAAAAGAAATTGGCGTGAAAATGAAGTAAAAAGGGGGGTTCACTAAAAAAACAAATTAGTATCATGGGTTGATATCACTAAGGCCCAAACACTCACTGTCATATTAACTAACTGAACCACTTCCTTAAAAACATATAAATACCAATTTATCCCCTAAATTAATTAATTAAATAAAACACAAAGGTGCAACCAATTAAATAAATAAAACTTAGATTCTAAATATTTAAATAAATAGAAGGTATTACAATTTTAATACCCTTAAAAAAGAGAAAATGTTAAAATAAAATGTGTTCAGACATATCTCACTCATTTAGTGTTTTGGTGATAACAAATATTTAACTCAATAAAGGGAACAATTTATCTAATTGTGTTCAAGTGTGTAGGCATAAGAAATAATTATAAAAGTATTATCAAACACATTCTTATGATCTTATGCACAATAGGATTAAGGATATAATTAATAAGAAGTGGTTCACTAAAAGAAGTGGTTGCAAATTGCAATTGACGCGTGGTACAACTTATTTGAAGTAAAAGGGGGGCTTCACTAAGAAAAATAAATTAGTATCATGGGTTGATCGATCTCACTAAGGCCCAAACCCTCACTGTCCCATAATCCATAATTAATTGAACCACTTCTTTTAAAACATATAATGACAATCTATTCCCTCTAGATTAATTAATTAAATAAAACACAAAGGTCACACCCAATTACAAATATCAATACTATTATTATTTACCTTACTCAAATCTCATAGTACACGTGTCATCCTCACGTTTATTCTCAAGGAGAAAATTCATATGTGGCATTATTTTAATAACGTGGCGCCTACGTGGCTTTTTTTTTACGATCTAAAGGTACACGGTTCAATTCTCATTAACGACAAAACAATAATTTTATTTCATGATTTTTTTTCCCTTTTTTGCCTTGCTTTTTGTTTATTGTTTATTAAATCTATTGTGAAGAAAAATTAATAGGATTACCATCAATTAATAGGATTACCATCAATTCTATATGATAAGTAATATAAAAATAATTTTTTGTCAAAAAAAATGATTGCCTTGAATATTTTATAGGATAAGTAACATACAAATGATCTGACTTAAGATTGGCATCATAAATTCAATATTGCCATCACTCATAAAAAAACAAACAATTTATAAATTTAAATTTCTCTTAACTCCAAAAAAAAAAATAGATTGCCATCATAAATTCAATATTGCCATCACTCACAAAAAAACAAACAATTTATAAATTTAAATTCCTCTTAACTCCAAAAAAAAATAGAACAATTTATAAATTTAAATTTCTCTTAACTCCAAAAAAAATAGATTGGCATCATAAATTCAATATTGCCATCACTCACAAAAAAACAAACAATTTATAAATTTAAATTCCTCTTAACTCCAAAAAAAATAGATTGGCATCATAAATTCAATATTGCCATCACTCACAAAAAAACAAACAATTTATAAATTTAAATTTCTCTTAACTCCAAAAAAATATATCGGCATCACAAAAAAAAAAAACAATTGTCTATTGCTATGGATTAGCATAACTTCCGTCAAAAAAAACAAAAGGATTAGCATAATTCATTTGTTACATATTTTAGATTGTTTGGGTTTCTTTTCCTTTATATATACATGTTGATTTTAATAATTTTATTTGTCTATTTATCTCACACAAAAAAATTTTCTTTCATATAGAAAATATACAAATTTGTTTCTTCCATTTAAGAAATCATCATGGCACAAAAATACAATAATATTTCTGAAATCAATTCCGAGAAAGAGTCATGGACTATAGCTGTGCGAATCATTCATATTTGGTTCGTTCGAGATGTGAACCATGTTAATCGTGGCGACACACAACCTTTCTCTCTTGACATGATTCTAATGGATGCTTCGGTGTGTATTTTTTATTTAATATTTAGTTTTTGCGTGTCTCTTTTTTATGTATGTTCTTATTTATTTTTTTGTTCCAGGGTAACAAAATTCATGCTACCATCCGAAAGACTCTAATATACAAGTTTGAGAAAGACTTGAAAGAGGGTAAGGTGTATTATTTCACTAACTTTGGTGTTGCCGCAAACCTCGGATCCTATAGAACAACACGTCACGAATATAAAATCAATTTTCAATTCAACACAAAGGTCAATGTTTGTGACGCTAAGAAGGTTCTTGAGAATGTTTATCCTTTGTCGAATCCAATGGACATATTTACTTCCGGATACAACACTGACTACTTAGTCGGTACGTTATTTATTATTTTAGTATTAGTAAATTATTTTTACTAAAGTATTAGTAAATTACATCCTTACTAAAGTGTTTATTGTATTACAGATGTTGTAGGGGTATTGTCTGGAGTTGGTGTTGAAAAAGAGTATGAACGCAATGGAATGAAAACTAAAAGACTTGCCATTGAGTTGGATTATGATGGGTTAGAATATAGTGTTTATGTTTATTGTTTTATGATAATAATAGATATAGATATTCACATAAAATATTATAAAAATTCTTAATATATTTTAATTTTCTTATACTATTACAGTTTCAAATACAACGTTACTTTATTTGGTCAATATGAGAAGAAATTATTTCTTTAGTTGCTGCTGGAGAGACCAAAAATCTCATTGTAGTTGTGCTATTGGCTAAGGTGAAAATTTGGAAAGGTATATTAATTATTTATTATTTAAACTTTATTATTTTTAGTTATGTCGATTTTTAATACATGACAATCACATATCTGTCGATTCTATATTATTTTGGAAAGGTAGTTGCGCTATGGATCTATATTATATATCCACATGTGTTTTCAAGTTCATTCTAAATACACGACAATAACATATCTATCTCTTTCCTTTAATTCCAATTTTATTTATTTATTTCTTTGTTTGTGCCAACATCTGTTCAATTTTATTTAGTTAAAGAGAATGACAATCTAATAAAGCATTATATGTTCATACCTTTTTTTTTTTAGAATCTGCTACAATACAGAATACAATTTATGCGACAAAGTTGCTTTTCAATCCTAATTTTGTTGCAGCTACTGACTTGAAGAAAAGGTGAATTCTCTAAATATTAAATATTTATTTTACTTCGAGTTAATGATTAATAATATGATAATATGATAATTTATATTTTGATATCATTGTGTATGACGTAGGATGTCTGAAAAGAACCACACCCCATCTTCTGAAATATCTTTGATACAAGATGTGTCAAAGGTAAGTGATGAAGATGATTTCTTAAAGCTTACGTCGAAGAATACCATCGAAGGTCTCAAAGAATGTACCAAGGTTAGGATATTAATGATCATATGTACTTCAAAATTTTTTGCAAATAATAATTTTAATTTACAAATTTCGCTTTGCATCTAGGACTCCTGTTTTGCTGTTTTGGCCACTGTCAAATTTGTCGTAGATGCGGATAATTGGTGGTATACAGCATGCTCATACTGCAATAAGAAAGTAATACCTGATGAGCGCATGTATTATTGTTCGAAATGTAACAAACATGTGATGGTATGTCTAATAATTCATGTGTGATGGTGATGTTTGCCAAGGTGTATATATGCAAAGGTATATATTGAACTAATTTTTTTTAGATTTTTTCACGATATTGGAAATATAATATTCACATAATACTTCATTTGATTTTATTTTTCATTTTTAGGTCTTCCTACTGTCCTTAGCGTAGAAAATGCCACCAAAATAGAGTTCAATCCTGAAATAAGCGATGTTGTGGAACTCAAGAATAGGTTAATATCTTTGTTACAAAATAATCCATGTTAATATCCTACATTAATAAAATCCTATATTCTTCAATACGTGATCAAAATTTTGTTTAGTTTTTAAGAATAAATATTTACTAACTTTTATACGATGTCTCTTATTTAAAATCTTTAGAATGTCGCACCGAAACTTTAACCCTTCGCAATCAATTGCTTTTGTTGAGAGAACAAGAAGGAATCTTCAAATACATGATTGGATCTCATCAACATGTGTATTTTCTGTTTCTGAATTGATGAAGTCTCCTGTAGTAAGTAATTATTTTTATTGTTCAATTTATTTTTTTTATATTTCTGTTCAATTTTTTTTAATGTCACATGATATATTATTCATCTTTTTCTTTTTAATGTAAACGAGAATGTAAAACATATTATGTAAGGACAAGTTTAATGAACCTAATATATAATCTTTTATCTCAAGAGCAATACATTACATTTCAATTTGCAAACAAATCGGAAGTCCTTAACATATTCCTAACAATTATTTTTTCTACAGGATTCACTGAATGTTTTGCATGCAACTGTTAAGCTTACTGACATTGGGTCTGATTGGTGGTATGTGTCTTGCATCATATGCCATAGAAAGGTTAGACCGAGTGGTGGTATGTATTTCTGCTATGGTTGCAATAGACATGTATTGAAAGTCAACTCCAGGTTTGTTAAACATACTATATAAGTCAATACAAATTTAGAATATTGTTTTGGCTGGAAAAAATTAATACAATGTTTGGATATGCATTTAACAGCTACAAAGTAAATCTTCGTGTGACAGACGCATCTGCAAATGCATCATTTGTATTGTATGATCATGTTGCTGCTGCATTCTTCGGAATGTCATGCGCTGATATGATTCAATCAAATGGATTGGTACGTTAATATTTTAATTTTAAAATAATGACTAAAATTATGCAATGTTTATATCTGCCATCTGTATTTTAACAATGGCCATCAAATAGAGTCTCAATGCAAAAATTGCTCTCTATTATTTTTAATAAATTTTATATTTTATATTTTAGTAAATTGTTAACAATTTGTTTATAATATTCGTTATAGAGTTCCACTATCCCAAAAGAGATTCGTGAAATGAACGACAAGAGTTTTCTTTTTAAAGTTATTGCAATATCTCACGGTTTAGAGAAAGAATTTCGAGTGACAAACATTACAAGTGATGATGAGATAATTGAAAAGTTTCTTGACCTTCACCAGAACTTAGAGGTTTTTATATAATAGTTTATAGTTTATATTTTGTATATCTTTTTTTAATTTATTCGACTAATGTGCTGAATTTTATAGTCTTATCTAAATTCCTTTTTAATATCATATATGTACTAATTATTTCAAATTTTAAATTGTCAATTTTAGGATCAGGTCGAAGGATGATTGTTGACATTAAGAATAGCCCTCGACTCGCCATTGAAGAATTAAATTAGAATAGCATGTTTTTCGTATATTGAATTTGATATACCCATGTTTTGATTATTTTGGATTTTTCTTAATAAGCCTTTAGTGGCTTTTTCAAGATTGATTAAGTTGTAATTTCGATGACTTATACTTATTTATTTATCATTCAAGGATACCTTATGAAGCACCTTTTACCTATATTTTTATAATTGCCATATATTCAGGGTGTTGTAATTATAATTATGGTATATTGGAGTTTAGTTCAAATCATAATTTTTTAGGCAAATTTAAATATAATAATGATAATATGATTATAATATAAAATACCGTTTTCAATCGAAAGATTTCGAATCCACCTTCCTTAAGAAGAAAAAAGCAAAGGAGAATAATATAGATTTTTTTTTATTGGTACTAGCACGTGCCCGCCAATCCATCTTTTTTGTTTTGTTATCGTTTTGTGTCACTTAGTGTGCGAGTGAATTTATTTTTTTTGAAAAATTGTGCGAGTGATTTGATTAGAAAAAATACTTCATCCGTTCTTTTTTGTTTATTGTTTGAGAAAAAAATAGACCAAATTAAAACGTGTATTTTTGCACTTTATTTTCCAATTATACCGTTTTTTTGCAATATATTATACTTTAATTTTATTGCACAAAAAGTTCATTTTTTTTTGCATATATTTTATCTTTTCAAAAAACTCCAATATATAGTAAAAAAAATACAATGAAAAGATTATATGAAAAAGTTTAGTAAAAAAAAATACAATAAAAATATTATATAAAATTTAGTCAATAAAACAAAATTAGGAAAGAGGGTATAATTGACAAAATATAACCTTAAATTATCTAAACAAGAAACAATTCAAAACAATTTTTTTTTCTAAAACAACAAACATAAAGAAACGGTGTCAGTATTAATTTTTTTTTTTATCATTTTTTTTACTAGAGAAAGGAGATTAGTTTTTTTTTTTTTTTTTTTGAGAAAAAAATCAGATTAATTGTTTCAACATTAATTTTAAATTTTTTATTTTAATGAGATGTCACAGTGCAATTGGATATACACAACATAGATGTGTTAGGTTCCACTTCATCTAAGATTTTATATCCCTTTTATTCCTTTACACATTAAGTCAGATTGACTAAATTTCTAGATGATAAATATTTAATTTAAAAACTTAGATAATCTATACAAAATAGGAAATCTTTTTTCTTTTTATAATAGGAATACAATTTTATTTTTTTGTTACTTTTTATAATGGAATAGAAATTTGTTGAAATTAGTTTTGGATATGCATAAATATAAAGTGTAACTTTTCAGATTAATAGATAAAGTCAAATTTGTTACTCCATAATACTATTATTACTATTGTTAGTATATATATTAGTATTATATATATTAGTATTAGTATTATATATTAGCATTAGTATTATATTAGTAGATCAAACATATATCTTCTCTCACGTCTACCCTCCATATTTATTACTCTGAAAATTCAACACAACAACCACTATAAGCATCGACATAGAAATTCAACAATATAACTATTTAATGGAACATTCAGTTGCTAAAGAATATCGAGCAAAAAGAAAGTTCATATTACAACAAAAACGTCTGCATTCAGGTACATCAACCAATTTATGTTTTTTTTGCTTTGATTTATCTAATAAATTGGTCATTCCATTGTATATTTTTAATGTTTTATATCTATAGCTGAAAATATATCGATCAATCCATTTGACATAAATTCAGCCACACCAGCGGACCATAGTGACGCCAGGAATAGTATATTGAGTCTTTCAGTTGGTTAGTGAATATGTTTATAACATTATAAGAATTACAATGTATTTTTCAATATTATTAAATATTGTTAAATGGTGATTGATTTATCATATGATGAACTATTCAATTCAGATACACAAACTTCAGATGCAAACAATAACATATCACGGAAATCAAACCGTCGTAAATATACCAACGTACAATATCCATTGTTGTTGAGTAGAAAACGAAAGAGAGACCAAACTCAAACTACACCAGAATCCAACACAACAAATATACGGAGTTCGGCAGGTTGTTTACAAACTTTGTTATTTAATCTAAGAGTTAGGATCAGTGGACAACAAATGCCAACGAATCCTAAATCATTATTTTATATACGAAATATAATATTAAAAAATATTTATATAAATACGAATGTTTTGTTAGATGCGTTTTATTCGACTCCAAATTGTGAAATAATTGATGAAAGTAGCACCACTGGCACCCATAACAACCACTCCGTTCACACATCTTATAGCGCTAATTTATTGTCATCAACTATTCTTGACTCTGACAATTTATCGGACGATGAACTTCCGCCCAATCCTGAACATTCTAAAGGTATGTGTGTATTCTCTTTTATATGTGTATAATAGTAAATGACATGATCAACATCATATGTCAACTTCTTTGTGTGTTGTGTTTTATACAAAACTACATATTTTTTATTACATAAACATGACTTCTCGACTCAATATATGATTATTTTAGCAGGTGGTTCGAAATACAATGCGAAGTCAATATTGTACGAAATGGCTGAATGCGAGTGTATGGTTTTTATTATTTACTTTTTCAAATAAATAATAGAATTATGTCATATAAGTTATAGTTTATTATTTTTTTTAGGTATTTTAAGATTAATGTTAATATTGGTTTTGACAAGTTTAATATTTACAGTGTTGTTCGATGTTGGCGACCCTACTTTTCGTTGTAGTCATTGTGATGCCAATATGTGGTTCAAAGAATGTGCTAATGAAAATGATGCCGAATTTTCATTGTGTTGTATGAAGGGAAAGATTGTTCTTCCCCATCTCAAGAAGCCCCCTGAATTATTGTACAATTTATTACATGGTCACCATCCAAAGAGTAAACACTACTTGGAAAATAATCGAGCGTACAATAGCATGTTTGCATTCACATCAATGGGAGGTAAAATTGAACGCGCATTAAACGACGGCGGTGGACCTCCATCATTCATTCTTAGTGATCAGAACTATCATCGCATGGGCAGTTTGATGCCGGAATCTGGATCTACACCAAAGTTTGCACAATTGTATATTTATGATACACAAAATGAGTGTAAAAATAGGATGAAGCATTTCAGGTACAAATTTTCAACTTTTCTTTTGGTCAATTTTATACTTGCAAATTAAATTAATTTCAAGTGCATATTTTTTCATACAGCAAAAATATGGACTCTAATGAAATCGACGCGTCTTTGGTTGAGAGCTTAAAAGAAATGGTTGACTCGCATAACGAGTTGGCGAAAAAATTTCGTCAAGTTAGGGATCATGTCATTCAAGGTGGCTCGACAAAATTCTATATCAAACTATTTGGGAGCCGCACAAAGGATTTCAGAGTGCATAATTTATCTACATGTGATGAAGTTGCAGTTCTAATAATCGGAGATGATAATGAAATTGAAAAAGGTAGAGACATCATTGTGAAAAATTTGAACGGCAGGTTAGAACGTATTTACGAGACATCAGTGTCATTTCTGCCACTTCAATATCCAATGTTGTTTCCTTTTGGTGAAGATGGTTTCCATTTAAATATTAAAATTAGATCAGAGAATCACGGAAATGTTCAGCGAAAAAGATTAAATGTTACCATGAGGGAGTTTATTTCATACAGGATTCAAGATAGACAGGTTGAGTATGGCAACATTGTGCACTCGAGAAGACTTTTTCAACAATTTGTAGTTGATTGCTTCACGATGTTGGAAACACAGAAACTTTCATACATACGAAACAATCAACAGACGATACGATGTGACATATTAAATGATGTCCAAGAGGCTTTGACAAGTGGTGAGACAAATGCAAAAGATATCGGTCGTAAAATAGTTCTCCCGGCGTCGTTTGTAGGAGGTCCGAGATATATGTTTAATAACTGTCAGGATGCTATGGCTATTTGTAAGAAATTTGGTTATCCGGACATGTTCATCACCATTACATGTAACTCAAATTGGAGAGAGATTCAAGATTTTATCAAAATCCATGGCCTGAAAGCGCACGAGAGACCTGATATTATTTGCAGAGTCTTCAAAATGAAGCTTGATCAATTGATGGATGATTTGAAGAAGAATGAGCTATTTGGGAAAGTTGATTCAGGTATGTCTTTATTAATTAATTAATTAATAATTTATTATTTATTTATTTTGATTTATTAATATTTATTTACATTAACTAAATATTAATCGTTCTCTTCAGGAATGTACACGGTTGAGTTCCAAAAAAGAGGCCTTCCACATGCTCATATTTTAGTGTGGTTAAGTGGTGATAATAAACTTCGTACAAGTAATGATATTGATAAGATCATTTCGGCGGAACTTCCTGATCCTAAATTGTATCCAAAATTGTTTGAAGCAGTAACATCGTTTATGATACATGGCCCTTGCGGTGAGATTAATCAAGGGTCACCTTGCATGAAAAATTTCAGATGTTCCAAATTCTACCCTAAACCATTTAGATCGTCAACTAAAATTGATGAAGATGGTTACCCTAGATATCGAAGACGTGACAATGGAGTGTCATTTCAAAAAAATGGTGCTACCATTGATAATCGATCTGTTGTACCTTATAATCCATATCTTTTAGTCCGTTATGGAGGTCATATAAATGTTGAATACTGCAACAAATCAAATTCGATCAAATATTTGTTCAAGTATGTTAATAAAGGTCCTGATCGAGCAACAATTGGGGTTTCAAAGAACGTCGATACTGCTGATAAAGATAAACCAGTTGATGAGATACAACAATACTATGATTGCAGATATGTTTCCCCATGTGAATCTACTTGGCGAATTTTTGCATTTGAAATTCATTTGAAATGGCCGTCGGTCTTGAAATTGACATTTCATTTGGCAAATGAACAACTTTTATTATTTAAAGACCATGAGAATATTCAGACAGTGGTTGATAGGGGTGAAAGTTCGAGCACAATGTTTCTGGCATGGTTTAAAGCTAATAGCATGTATGCTGAAGGTAGGGATTTATTATATTCAGAATTCCCATCGAGATTTCGGTACATAAAAGATGAAAAAAGGTGGCAACTTCGACAGAGGGGGGATCAAATTGGAAGACTGCAGTACACACCACCTGGTGTTGGAAACCTATTTTATCTAAGGTTATTGTTGACAAAACAAAGAGGTTGCATGGGGTACAGATGCTTAAAAACTGTTGATGGAAAAACTTATGAGACTTATCAAGAGGCGTGTCAAGCACTTCGATTGTTAGGGGATGATAATGAATTCATTGAGTTGATAAAGGAAGTAAGTGAACTGCATTCTGGTCACCAATTACGGAGAATGTTTGTTTATTTGCTGGTAATTACTTCCATGGCAAATCCACGTGATGTTTGGAATGCAACATGGCATTTGTTGTCGGATGGAATTTTATACAACCGGAGGCGTGAATTAAAAATTCCAGGTAATTTATAGTTTTATTATTAATCATAAATAATTGATATTCCTAATTATGTATTTGTAGATCACTGAAACTGTTATTTTTAGATTTACAAATTTCAGATGATGACTTGAAGAACTTATGTCTAATTGAGATTGAGAAGTTGTTGAGAGGAAACGGAAAATCACTCGAAAATTTCAAGAAAATGCCTCAGCCTGATTATACAAATGTTGCTCGATTTGGTAACAGGTTCATTGCAGATGAATTAAGTTGTAATAGGGATGAAATGGCCAGGATACATGATCAACTATCTAGCATGCTTTCACCAGAGCAGAAATCTGTTTACAATCAAATTGTGGACTCTGTTGAATCTGGATCTGGGGGTTTTTTTTTTTATATGGATATGGAGGAACAGGAAAAACATTTATTTGGAGAACATTGTCTTCTGGACTACGTGCTAAAGGATACATTGTACTTAATGCAGCTTCCAGTGGCATAGCATCCTTATTATTACCAGGTGGTCGTACAGCGCATTCATTGTTTGAAATTCCATTGCAAATTAATGACAGATCGATATGTAGTTTTAAAAAAAAAAGCGACAAGGCAGAATTGTTGAGAAGAACCAAATTGATCATTTGGGACGAAGCACCTATGATGCATCGTTGGTGCTTTGAGGCTTTGGACAGGTCATTACGTGATATAATGTCTTACGATGGTGTGGACAACAGCGATAAACCATTTGGTGGTATACCAGTTGTTTTGGGGGGTGATTTTAGACAGATTTTACCGGTTATTAGGAAAGGATGTCGACAGGACACAGTCGAAGCCACCATCAATTCCTCCAAGTTGTGGGATCATTGTAAAGTTTTGGAGCTTACAACAAATATGCGTTTAACCGCTTCGACCGATCCTGCTGAGCAACTTGAAATAAAAGCGTTCGCTGAATGGATTCTTTCAATTGGTAATGGAAATGGGACTGCAAATGAGAGTGGAGAAATTATTTTGAATATTCCTGATGATCTGTTAATAAAAGATTCAACTGATCCATTACGTTCCCTTATTGATTTTGTGTATCCTGATTTTTTGTAAAATATGAAGAATTCCGATTTTTTTCAAGATCGTGGTCTACTTGCCCCAACTTTGGATGCAGTCGAGCATGTTAATGATTATCTTCTATCGTTGGTCCCTGGAAGTGAGCAAGAATATTATAGCTCTGATTCGGTTTGTAAATCAGATGCAAATAGTGAGATACACAGTGAATGGTTCACAACTGAATTCTTAAATGATATTAAGTGTTCCGGCATTCCAAATCACAAATTAACATTTAAAGTTGGATGTCCAGTGATGTTGATGAGAAATATTGATCAAGCTGCTGGGTTGTGCAATGGTACTAGATTAATCATCGATATTCTTGGAATAAATTATATTGGTGTAACTGTTATTACTGAAAAAAATGTCGGTGATAAAATCATTATTCCAAGATTGAATTTGATACCAAGTGACCCTAGATTACCTTTCAAGTTTACTAGAAGACAATTCCGATTGACCTTATGTTTTGCAATGACAATAAATAAGAGTCAGGGCCAATCACTTCCTCATGTCGGCGTGTATCTTGCTAAACCTGTATTCACTCATGGACAATTATATGTCGCTTTGTCTAGAGTCACATCAAGGAAGGGTCTGAAGATGT
The DNA here is from genome assembly GCA_954870985.1 of Trifolium fragiferum. Lineage (NCBI taxonomy): Eukaryota > Viridiplantae > Streptophyta > Magnoliopsida > Fabales > Fabaceae > Trifolium > Trifolium fragiferum. The sequence goes on along the minus strand of OX940795.1, from coordinate 12,732,910 downwards.
TGATATTAGATGAAGAAAAGCGAGTGTGTAGTGAGACAGTTAATGTAGTTTATCGTGAGGTTTTTAACAATGTAAAATAATGTTTTTATTCATTATAATAAAATTGACTGTCAAATGAGTTATTAGATTTCTCTCATATTCATCCATTTTTATTTATATTTTACATTTTCAAAATATTCAACTGAATTCTTCTAAATCGGCTAAAATATTATATTCAGTATAAAACCTACAAATATTGTATGTTTTGTCTAAATGTTATTTTTCTATAATTACAAATATCATACTAATAGTATATGACTTTAATTAATACTTTATAGATAAATATAATATAATATGTGATGAATTCAAATATTTTTATATAACTAATTTTAACAAAATTCTAGTCCGTGCTTGGCACGGGTGCACATACTAGTACTATTATTATTTGTCTTACTCAAAGTAAATAGTACACTTGGCGTCCTCACGTTACTTCTCAAGGAGCAAATTCATATGTGGCACTATTTTAATAATGTGGCGTCTATGTGGCGCCTACATGTCATCTCTTTACGACTTATAGGGACACGGTTCAATTCCCACTGACAACAAAATATTAATTTTATGATTTTTTTGTCCTTCTTATTTTGCCTTGCTTTTTATTTTTTTAACCAATTATTGAATTTATTGTGAAACAAAAAAATAATATTGATATTAAAATTGGGATGAATTCTATAGGATAAGTAACAAAAAAGAATCTATTGTAAAAATAAAATAAAAATAAATTGTCTTGATTTTTTTTTTTTACCAATTATTCAATGTATTGCCAAAAAAATAAAATAACGAACCTTACAAAATAAAAAACAAACAAAAATTAATTAAAAGATAATATATATTATAGTAAATTACATTACCCTCTCTACCCTCTCTTGAGAGGTGCTTAAATTACATTACTCTCCCCTCTTATGTTAAAATATATACTTTCCTCCCCTCTTATACAAAATATATTAGAGAAAATTACTCTCATCTCCCTCTAAAGAAATTTGAATTTCATCCCCCTTCCCCCTAATATTAAAACATACATTTTCATCTTTTAATCAAACTTCATTTTAACTTTTTACACGAGCTTTATTAATTATTTACGCAATTAGATATAAATCTCTTCCTTTAGTTCATATATCTTTAAATATTTTAATGGAACATTTTATAAAAATAATTAAGATGTGAGACCTAAAGTTATGTTCATGTTGTTTTGTATATAACACGGGTTTGATTTAGTTCTTCATACTATAAGAAATTACTCTCTCCTATTAGATCAAATATCTCTTGAAATTTTAACCGAATATTTTACGCATATAATTAAGACGCGAGATATAAGATTATAGTCTCAATTGTCTTTACTTTTTACATACGTTTGATTTAATTCTTCACACCGTAATAGATTACCATTTTCTGTTAGATTAAATCTTTTTTGATATTTTAATTGAAAATTTTGTAAAAAAAATTAAGATGTAAGGCCTAAGGTTATAGTTTCAATTGTTTTTCTTTTTTACATGAGTTTGATTTTGTTTTTCACACCGCAAGAAATTACTCTCTTCTATTTGATCAAATTCATCTTAAAATTTTAATTGAACTTTTTACAAGAAATTTTAATTGAACTATTTGATCAAGAAATGCCTAAGAATATTGTCTCAAATGTTTTACTTTTGACGGCTTTATTTATTTCTTTACGCCGTAAGAAATTATCATCTTCCATTAAAACAAATTTCTCTAGATATTTTAATTAAAGTTTTTACAAAAATAATTAATAATTGAGACCTTAGGTTATGATATCAATTGCTTTACCTTTTACTCGGCCTTCATTTAGTTCTTCAAGTCGTAAGAGCGATTACCCTCTTTCATTTGATCATATCTCTTTGGATAATTTACTTGAACATTTTATATAAATAAATAAGTTATGAGGCCTAAGGTTATGGTCCAGTTGTTTTACTTATTACATGAGATTGATTAGTTCTTCACACCGTAATAAAATACTATTTTCTGTTAGAGCAAATCTCTCTTGAATTTTAATTGAACTTTTTACAAGTATTATAAAAAAGCGAGACTTAAGATTATACTCCCTCCGGTCCTAATTATAAGAAGAAATCTACTTTTTTAGATTCATAGAATGTTGGATGTATGTGGTCCATAATATGGGTCAAATACATCAAACATTCTATGAATCTAAAAAATACATTTCTTCTTATAACTAGGACTAGAGGGAGTAGTATCAATTGACTTACTTTTTACACGAGCTTGAATAAGTTCTTCACACCTGTAAGAGATTATCCTCTTATGTTATATGAAATTCATTTTGATATCTTAATAAAAAAAATTACAAAAATAATTAAAATGTGAGACCTATGGTTATGGTCTCAATTGTTTTAGTTTTTACACATGTTTGATTTAGTTCTTCACAATGTAAGAGATTATCATCTTCTGTTTGAACAAATTTCTCTAGAAATTTTAATTGAAGTTTTTACAAAAATAATTAATAATCGAGACCTTATGTTATGCTATCAATTGCTTTACTTTTTACTCGGACTTCATTTAGTTCTTCAAGTCGTAAGAGCGATTACCCTCTTCCATTGGATCATATCTCTTTGAATAATTTATTTGAACATTTGATATAAATAAATAAGTTATGAGGCCTAAGGTTATGGTCCAGTTGTTTTACTTACTACACAAGATTGATTAGTTCTTCACACTGTAATAAATTACTCTTTTATGTTAGAGCAAATCTCTCTTGAAATTTTAATTGAACATTTTACAAGTATTATAAAAAAAGTGAGACCTTATATTATAGTATCAATTGATTTACTTTTTACACGAGCTTGAATAAGTTCTTCACACCTGTAAGAGATTATTCTCTTATGTTATATGAATTTCATTTTGATATCTTAATAAAAAAAAATTTACAAAAATAATTAAAATGTGAGACCTAGGGTTATGGTCTCAATTGTTTTACTTTTTACACATGTTTGATTTATTTCTTCACACCGTAAAAAATTACTCTCTTCTATTACATCAAATTCCTCTTGAACTTTTAACAAAGAAAAATTTAAGAGCTTAGAATACAGTCTCAATTGCTTTACTTTTTACACGGTCTTTATTTATTTTTTCATACCTTAAGAGATTATAATTTTCCGTTAGAATAAATTTTTCTTGATATTTTAATTGAAGTTTTAAAAAAATAATTAAGATGCCGAACCTAATGTTATGATCTCAATTACTTTACTTTTTACACGGACATTATTTAGTTTTTCACGCTGTAAGAGATTATATTCTTCCGTTAGTTCAGATCTCTCTTGAAAATTTAATTTAACATTTTACAAGAATAACTGAGATGTAAAAGATTACGAGCTTTACTTTTTACAGAAGCTTAATTTAGTTCTTCACACCGTAAGAAATTACTTTCTTCTGTTAGCTAGATGTAATCCCTCTTAAAATTTTAATTGAGCTCTTTACAAAAACAATTAAGAAGACCTAAGATTATGGTCTCAATTGCTTTATTTTTATACACAGGCTTGGTTTTAGTTCTTTCTACCGTAAGAGATTAACCCTCATTTGTTAGATCAAACTCCTTTTAATATTTTAATTGAACATTTTATAAAAATAACTAAGATTCGAGGTCTGAGGATATCGTCTCAATTTCTTAATTTTTTACGTGAGTTTAATTTAGTTCTTCACACTTTAAGAGATTACGTCTCTTCCATTTGACCGGATATCTCTTTGAATATTTTAATTGAACTTTTTTACAAAAAATAATAAAGATGCGAGGTTTAACATTTTGGTTTCAATTATGTTTTACTTTATACACCGGCTTGATTTAGTTCTTTCCGTTAGATCAAATACATTTTGATATTTGATAGAATTTTTTTACCTAATAGTTAAGATACAAGGCTTAAGGTTAGATGCTCTTGAATGAGTTCTTCATCCCATAAAAGATTATCCTCTTCCATTAGAACAAAACGCTCTTGATAGATTAATTAAATTTAGATTTTGGTTTCAATTATGTTTTACTTTATACACCGGCTTGATTTAATTCTTTCCGTTAGATCAAATACATTTTGATATTTAATAGAATTTTTTTACCAAATAGTTAAGATACAAGGCTTAAGGTTAGATGCGCTTGAATGAGTTCTTTATCCCATAAAAGATTATCCTCTTCCATTAGAACAAAACGCTCTTGATAGATTAATTAAATTTTCTACCAAAATAAGAATAAAATAAATATATGTGCACATTAAAGTCTAAAATCATTAATTCTAACAAAAAAGTCCAAAATCAATATATTTTATGAATGAAAGCTAACTCATATATAATGCGGGCAATTTTTCACTTCTAAGTTAGAGAAAAACAATATATTTTTATGAATGAAAGCTAACTTAGAGAAAAACAGAAGAAACAAAGAAAGGAACAACAACAACAACAACAAAAGATTTTTAGCATAGATCTAGCCCTTCTGTTTCAAAATCCAGAAAAATCCTAGAGAAAAAATTCAACAGAGTTATGATTTATAAACAAAACCAAACAAAATAGATCTAAAATCTCATTGCCAAATAAACTCACCGAAACTGCTATATAACAACAAAGTTTGGACATGCTTATAATCATTTTTGAATATGGACATTTATTTGGGCATGCTTAGAATCATGATATTCGGCAAACTGTTCGGGTACGGTGGGGACTGATGTTGTGGGTGGCTGGCCGGCAGTTGGATTAAGTGACGTGGGTCAACAGTGGCGGTGTACCGAGTGGTTTCGATGAGTTTGATGAAAAGATTGAAGTTGCTGGTTATTGTTGTTGAAGTTCCGATGAAGACGAGGAAGAACACATTCTTTTTTTTAATTTTTCTTTTAAAAAATAAATAGGTATTTAACTTTTAAAATAGTTTGCTTACTAATTAAAAATATCACTATAAGTTGACATGTGTCGCCACGTGATTTGTTAGCTAATTAGAAAAACGGGTTCATACTGTGCCATATCACTATTCCGTTAACCAAACAAACGGAAGGACCAAACTGAATAACAATAAAATTTATAAGATTTCTTTTAATCATTTTAAAAATGTAGAGACTAAAAACATATTTAATATATATATATATATATATATATATATATATATATATATATATATATATAAAACAGGCATTTTTAAAATTTATAAAAAAAAAAAAAAATTGAATTTCTAGCCCGTGCTTGGCACGGATGTCCATACTAGTAAAACATAGATTCTAATTATTTAAACTAGCGTCCCGACCCGTCAATCTGCTCTTTTTTGCAATAACTATGATTTAAAAAAAATATATCTTCGAAGTTAGTTTTTAAAAGAGCATTAGAAGTTATTTGTGTTTTTTATTTGGTGTAGTTGGTTACTAAATATTTTGTAACCGTAAAGGTAAAATTGGAATGGAAAAAGGCTACACCAAAACACAATGTTTTGCCTTTATATATAGGTAATAGGTATAGAAGATAAAATTGAGGATGTCACAATATTGACCGCCTTAAAAAAGTTTCATTCAAAGTTACAAAAATAGCAAGATAAAACTCTCGCATCCTATTCTTCATCCCAAGTAACATCTTCAGTTAGTGGCGGAGGCAGGGGTTTGAGGGCGTTCAATTTAACCCAATAAACTTGAAAAATATAGAAATACATTATTATATATTTTGCATTTTAAACTTTCTAAACTACGGTCATATTTCTGTCACCGACTCTTTAATTGTCTTCGATAGTCTAAATTAAATCACATTAACCAAAACACCCCCTTTAGACCAAACTTTGTTACCACTCGGCCAACCCCCATTGAATTAGACATTAGATTTAATACTCCCTCCGTTCCTTTTTATAAGGAACAAGTTGGAAAAAACACACATACCAAGAAATCTTATTTTTCTATTAAAAATTCTAAAATTTTATAATCTATTCCAAAAATAACCTTGGTGTAATTAATGCATCGGGAATATGTTACTATAATTAATGCATAACATTGAAATAGATAAAGGGTAAAAATGAAATTGCTTAATTAATAAAGCATAAATTTAATGATTGTTTCTTATAAAAAGGAATAAATTTGTTTTCCAAATTGTTCCTTATAAAAAGGAATGGAGGGAGTAGTATATAGTAACATTTTTTTTTTTTTTTTTTGTATTATATAATAACAATAGTTTGTACAAGTAATCCAAGCCAATAGATACGTTGGATTCAGTACTAGTCAAGCCAATAGATGTAGTAACTTGTGAAGAATTTTGCATGATTGAATATAAGTACCACAAAATAAAAAGTACACAAAATAAATAAATAAATAAAAAAACACTAATATAGTCACCATTGTCGAACAACTTTGGTTGTGGCGCACTTAGTTAGTCACAATATCATTTCTAAGTAGCCACTCAATACTCTTAATTTCCTATACCACTTAGGTTTGCCACAATAACCAACCAAATGAAGTGAATGACATGAAACCAAATATTGCAATTTTCATGTGAATCACAATCATAGGCCCACTTCTTTACTCTTGTTTGTAAGGGATAATATTAGTCATATTACTGTACAAGACTTAATATCCTTTTTGACCAAGAAAAAAGTAACCCTATCCTATCCGACCAAAAGAGAAGTTTCCCCCTCTCCTTTTTATCTTAGTTTTCCAAATCAATAATGTAATGTATCACAATATTTTTTTGTGTATCTTAATGTTATTTTTAGTCTTTGATGTTGCATGATGGAATAAAGGAAAAGGGATGACTTGACAGCAATATTTTGAATTTTATTTTGTATGTCTCCTTAGTTGCCTTTTATCTTTTCTAGCTTCTATCTTAGTTCTTGCCAAATTTTAAAATTTTCTAGACTAGATTTCATGTGGCTATCATATACCTTAAATAACCCTATTTTTAGAGGGATAAAAAAAAGAAGAAAACTTTATCTACGGATAGCTCTAATTATTGTAATACCTAATTTTTATTTATAACACTGAAATTTGAAATTTTATTTTTAAAAAAAGTTAAATATGTATTGTATTAGCTCTTAAAGAATATTTACTATTTAGTCCTACAAAATTATATTCATTAATTTTACAAAAAATACGTTGTTCTTAGTATACGTAGAAGAACTAAAAACGGTACAATTCACATTATAAAAAAATATGCTGACATTGATTCGATGAATGCGGATTTTAATTTGCTATTTTACATATCCCTGGACTTAGTGTATGCGAGTTTCATCATTAGATTTTTTTTTAGTTAAATAGTCTAGTGGCTAAAATATCACTTTTTAAGGTGAATAAATAAAAATTTCAGAATTCGAACCTCAGTCCCTGCATATTACATGTAATGTCCTTACTAATTGAGCTATGTTCATAAAAATTTCATCATTAGACTTTAAAAAAACTAAAAACACTTTTTTATATAAAAGGTGGAGACATGATTAATATTTTTTTAAAAAAAGAATCGAAATTTGTTATATCATATATTATAGGTTTGAAGTTTCCACAATAATATTTTCTCCATACATAAAAGTCAGAAACCAAATCTCTAACTACTTACTTAAACAACTCAAATCTCCCATCACCTATATCAATCAATTATGTAAATTTTTATAATTTTATAAAGATTACAAACATATTTAACCATTAAAAATCATGTTATATGCTACTTTACCAACAAGAGTATAGCTAGGGTATATTTTGATGACTGATCAATAAATCTCTTTTTATTTTTTTAATGGCTGACTCAATAAATCTAATAACATACTACATCTAAGATATAACATGGTATTTTACTTGTATTTGAAGAGAGCATACTATATATATAAATAAACATTCCTTACCCTCTCTTCCCCAACTCATTGGATTGTATGATCTATACATAAAACACATGGACAGATTGTCTCTAGGAAATTTTATTTTCTGACCCCATAACTAAACAGATTCCTCCAAACAACAAAAGTAGAACAATGCAATCAAACTATCAGATTCTTGTCTGTTGTTCAATTTTTTTAAAATCTCTAATGCTAAATCAATGTTTCTCCCCCATGTGATGATAAAAACAACATTAGCTTTTATTTTGGATCTTGAGGTCCAATAATTAAGTTATTTTAAGAGAATCATTAAGGAAAAAAATCATTCCTGACCATTTCATAACAAAAGAATTGGCACATTTTATTATAAAAATAAGGATCATGCTAACTAGTGTCCCGAAGCACTAGTTAAAAATACCAAAAAAAGAAAAGTAAGCTTATTAGAAAATAAAATTAAAGATTTGACTCCTCTCTAAAGTAACAAATTCACATTTTATTTTATTTATTAAGTTTTCATTGTACATACATATAATGTAATTTTTTTCTTTTGTAAACAATCATTCGCGTGCAACTGTAGATACTAATCCCTTCAAGGTAACTGAGATTCATTTAAGGGGCTGATCTCTCCCAACAAATGCTTCTCCATACGCACCGACCGAAGATCGAACCTATGACTAAATGATTAAGGAATACAAATATCTGCCACTTATATCACACTATGTTGGTTGTAATGTGATTTCTTTTTAAATAAAAATTGGCGAAAAATAATATTAATAATGATGACACTGATGATTATTTTATATTAGATTAAAACTCCGTCCGGTCACAAAGTCAAACAATTGTTATTAGTTTCAAAATGCTACCTTCACTTCCCCCAATTGTTTAATTTTTTATTTATCATTATATAGTTGATTTTATTATTTCTTTTCTAATATATTTTTTTGACAGTATTTATTTTAATAGTGAAAGCTCACTTTAAGAGAATTAAATCATATATATGCCAAACACTTATAATACATTTCTGGCTTGGCATGGCTTTTGGGGATGCACTAACCTTTTCCCATGGAATTTTCTAATAATAGAATCTAAATAATGATCAAAGAGCCAATAACTTTTTTTTTCCTTTAAAAATAAAATTAAGATAATGTTAGAGCCAGTCTGTTAAAGAAAAGAGTGCTCTTGTATTGTATTGTAACAACAACTTTGTACCTGCTTTGATATTTAATGACACAAGAAGAATGAAAATGATATATTATTATAAACAATATATATATACTTTTGACACAATAATTGAGAAGAGTTTTAAAAAAAGATTAAGGAAGAAAAAAGAGTGATATCAATGTAAGCACTAGAATAATTAACATGGGGTGATGAGGATATATTATTATAAATGAAGAAAGGGTATTGGATCCATAGAAGATAAGGCTTCATCCCAAAATGTTGAGATTCCATTTGTCTAATTTAAATGTTCTTAATAATTTTAATCTTTATTGGTGGGGAAGTCATATTCCGAATCTGATTCATTGAATGTGGGAGCTGAATTGGATTTAATAAACTTTTTTTTAACTAAGACTTAATCATGCTTATTTTTATGTGTGTTCCTTAATGAACCAACCTGTGGGATTCCCTTCTCTCTTTTAATAAATTATTAATTAATAATTGTACCAATAATATAAGTTTTTAGGTGGTCCTTTATTGTCATGATGTGTCACATTATATTAATTAGCTTTTAAAAAAAGGTTCATGTTAACTTGTGCTCTAATTTGATCTTTTTTGTCATAGTGATTTTTGACAAAACAAAATCATATACTTTTGCTGTTAAAAACTTGAGTTTGAGAATCATCAACAACAAGTTTACATCAACCTATTATTTATGATAAATTTTTCTATGTCTTCTTTTAACTAATTTTGTTTGGATTGAAGAAACATTTCATTGTTTTTTAGCTGTAGTAGTTTTTAATATATTGTCACTTTCTAATTAATATACAAAATCAGTCACTTAGATTAAAAAATCAATTTTTGACCGGAAATAATGTCAGGTTTGCATTGGATTTTTTGAAAACATTCGTATAGTTATTATACTTATTCATCTTTATTTTTAAAAAATTGAAGAAAATAAAAAACAAAGAAAATAATTATTTTTTATATAAGTGACATTACTTATCATTTTATAGCAAGTGATATATAAAGAGAAAAGCTATAACATATGCCCTTAATATACAAGTAAAAAATTTTTTTTTATCATAATACGTGTATTTTTTTTATTTTTATTTTTGATACATCATAATACGTATATCTAATCCCTTCTAATCTATTATTTAAATTTTTACAAATTAATTGTACCAATTTTAAGAAAATTTATTGCTACTTTTAGAATTTTAATATGTGTCATTATGACACATATTAGCAAGATCCATATTTAAGTTATGTTTTTTTATGAGGTTTTAAATTTAAACTTTTACTATTAAGTTGATGATACCTCTTGGGCATTATACATACTTTGATACTCATCGCTATTTAAATTTGTTTCATCATATTAAATTATAAATTATATTATATTTTCTTAAATCATGCATGCATGTGTGCTAATTTACTTAATTATATTATTCATCCTTTTTTTTTTCTTCACATCATGATAACGAAGGTACAGGGTGTACCTTCAATTATTTGAACAATCATAAACTTTTAAATTTGCTTGGAGCATATAAAATCTTGTGCATGTTTGAAGAGAGATTCTCTCAATAATTTTTCATAAAGAATGAAAAGTTCAATTCATTATAATTTTAGGTCAACAAATATCCTATCAATATATCAAGAATATTCTAAAATGTGCAATTGTATGTATTCTACATCCAAAACTATACAAATTGAACCTTCTATTTCTTTGAATATTTCCAAACATTTGTCACTTTTGGAAGATATATAAAAATGTTATAAGTAAGATTAATTGAACTCAGAATCTTGTAAAAAAAATTGCTGATAGACAACAACCTTTTCAAAGTGCACAATAAATTAGAAAACGACATATTTTATTAAACATGAGAAAATATGATATAAGAGGTGTAACAATTCAGTAGTTTGTAGCTCAAGAGATTTGTTCCAGCATTTTGATGCTGTCACGAATTTACGTGTGGTAGAAGTGTTTGATTTTGGTTTGGTTCTTGTTAGGCATGAAATATTCAAAAGGTAAGGTAAAATACACAACATGTTTTATCAATACAAAGTTCATTTTAGCAGTGTGAACTAGTTCTAGCACTATGAGCAAAACAATTCACAAGTTTCACACACCAAAATGGCCAACAAAGACAAACAAGTACAATTATTAACCAAACATAAACACATTAACTCAAGAGCCTCATTTCCAAAAAGTGTCCGTAGCAAATTTCACTTCAAAGTTACCGTATGTTTGCACACTTTTTTTTTATAACAGATAATTAAGTTAATAAAAATTGTCACTTATAAAAACAACCGAAAATATTATATTACTAGTACGATAAGAATTCAAAGGGGTGGGGGGGGGGGGGGGGGGCTATAGCCACCTCTTGTCCCCCCTGCCTCCACTACTGTCTGAAACGGTTTTATGTACTAAGCATTTGGTGGATAAGAATAAACTACTCTTTGGAAGTAGATTTTGACTAAGAACCCAAGTCACTAGTAATCTTTTTTATAAGTGGGAGACGGAACCTATTCGATGTCGAATAGTTAGAGAGTTGTGGTGGGGCTGATTAGATCACCTTCATGGCTGTGTTGGCCGCCTATCTTGTGGTTGTTGTTCCTCTTCCATGGCTTGGAGGGCTAAAAATCGGTTTAAGTTGGATTAGGTGGTCTGCTTTTCTTTTGGTTTGGTATATTCAGGAATGGAACCAGAAGTTTTGAGTAGTGGGGTTACTATAAAATTGCATCATTAAATAGAAATAACATTTAATTTTCAAAGTATAAGAATACATCATAATTATTCTCTACGACCTTTCATATTCTGAAAATATTTAATGATTTTCTCTTTTTCAATATTAATGAAAACATCCCTCTCAATATAATAACTAAACAATTATTTAGTCAGTCTTCTTTCATGCGATTCCGCATTCGATTCTTGATAATATTCATTACAGAGAATGCTCTTTCAACTTTTGCAATTACCACTGGTAATATCATAGATAATTCCAAAAATAAATATAGCAACAGATACATAACATGTTTTTTGATCTCCATTAGCTTTATAGAGAGGTCGCTATAATCCCCCTAACTCTAAAAATTCACTGTAAGAGCATACAACTAAGAAATAATTTTCAAATTGACAATCCAATGCCAATAGATCAACTTTCAGTAATTATGAGCTATAGCCAAGTTTACCTAGTAATTTATTATATATACGAATTTTACTAAGTGGTCAATGGTGGACTAATGCTATAATGAATACGAATTTTACAAAATTCATCGTTGGAATGAAAGTTTATATTATATAGATTAACTATAAAAAAATTAGAAAAATTTAAAATCATTTAATATGTTATTGGGACTTCCTAAGATTTATGATATTTAATAAACTATTAATCTTTATGGATCTCAATAACATGTCAAATGACTTTCAATTTTTCTACATTTTTTATGGATGATCTATATGATATAAAATTTCAATTAAACAGTGAATTTTATAAAATTCGTATTTATTATAATAATATTAATCACTTGTCCATAATAGACCACTTGATGAGGTGATCCACGGTAGATTTGGCCTATATGCATAGTAGTAGTATTTAAAAAATTCCAGATCAAAATGGGGGCACAAGCCTTCGTATGTCCGTCCCTGGGTATATATGTCAAATACAAACTAAGTGATAATTCAAAGACTGACTTGTGAGATAATTAGGATATGTATTGGACCTGGCCGCTTGGCCCCATACTAATTAAGTATTAATAAGTATATCGTTTAATTCAATAGTTTATTAGATTTCAAAGTTGTCAACGAAGAAATTAATGAAATCAATTCGATTTTCTTGAGTTTGATTAGACTTTTTATCCAAACCAAACAAACTCAAGTAATTTTCAATTTATTTAGTTTAATTTTTTGATTTTATTCGATTTTAATTATTTGTACCGCCTACACGTCTAATTTGGTAACAATAGCCTTAAAGCTGTTTTTTTTTTATAAGCAAATTTGATTATAAGGGAGTATAAGGGGTACTCAATCCCTTACAATGAAAGCAAAATTATAGTATGCTTCTAAAACAACCCAACGGGTCATTACACCAATCCCAAAATGAAATGTGATAACTACGGCAATACCGACTAGAAAACCAAAACCAAGCAATGTGTTTGATATCATTCAACAAGATTGTCGCATCCGGAATACTACCTTTGAAAATCACCTGATTTCTAAGCTTCCATATACTCCACGAAGTTGCTACCAAATTATACGACTAACACGCCCTCCCCCTTTTTTCACTTAATAAAATCACCAAACTTTAAAAAATGATTTCATCCCTCTACTCCTGTTGTCCTACTTTTCCCTATCCATTTAAAAATCTCATCCCAAATCCTTTTGTTAAATGAACATGAGAAGAAAAGATGGTTGCTGTCTTCTCGTTTAAAAAACAAAAAATACAAGGCAAATTGTGAGGATTAAGCAAAATATCTCTATGATGAAAGCCGATCTCGTGGGTAGCCTATCCAACAAAAACCGCCACCCAAAAACATGAATTTTGGATGGAACATCAACTCTCCATAATTTTTTAATGGCTGCCACAACATTACCATCTAACTCCGTGTCCCTCGCTTGTCGTTCAATAAAGAATAGCAAGATCGAACCGTGAATAGACCAACAGAGTCATATTTCCACCTCCACCTATCCATACTATTTGAACTTAAAGAAAAATCAATCATTAGCTCCTTGAGATTTTCCAATTGTAATGTTTCATCAAAAGATAACTGTTGAGTCCAATTCCATGATCAAGAACGATTGATCCCATCTCCTTGTAATCTCTTCGATATCAGGATATTTTTAACGGCTTCTTTAGCATACAGTTCTGGGAATAAGTCACTGAATGGTTGATTCCCAAACCAATTGAACCTCCAAAAACCGATATTATTACCATTTCCCACACAACAACTTATATTTGACATAAACCAATTATCGTCGGACCCTCTTCCCAAGCCAACAATGTCTCTCCACCAAAGTGATGAATTTCCCCCATTCGTCATAGCGTTACCAAACAATAATTGAGTAGTTAGATGGCCGTACCTAAACCGTAATAATTTTGTCCACAAAGCATTACCGTCGGATAAGAACCTCCACTTCCACTTGCCTAGTAAAGCCTTGTTAAAGAGATCTAGATTCTTGACCCCTAATCCACCTTGTTCTTTAGGTAAACAAATATGTTCCCATTTAACCCAACACAATCTGTTTTCATCTAAACCTTCTCCCCACAAAAAATTTCGTTGAATCCTGACCAATTGTTTTATAATTGATAAGTGTAATCCGACCACCATAAGAAAGTTGTCGACTACTCCAATAATTTAGCCGCTTTGTCATAGCATCCACCACAGGTTTCCATGTCGCACATCTTCTAGAATTGGCTCCTACCGGTATGCCCAGAAATTTGAACGGCGTGACATCGGTCAAACGTGAAAGAAAAGATGATCCTGCTTCCAAATCAAAATGAGAGATGTTTAAATGCGTACAATCAATTAAGTTTAAAGAGTATTTGAAACTTTGTCAAAAAAGAAAGAAAGTTTTTGAAACTTTTTTCTAACAAAGTGGATATATTTATTAAAATGTTTAAAAAATAAATAAAATAAAGTGACATTATAAGAAAATTTGGTCCGATAATTGTCAAAACAAAATTACACAATCCGAACATAGTGCTTGAACTCATCATTTTAATCATATAGGTTAATATACATTTCTTTGTAGGTGAAGGTTGAGCTTTTCAATTAAAAGTGAGATACATGTAATATAACAATGATCCATGTAATTACATTTTAATAAAATATTTTATATTTTTTAAAATTATAATAAGTGTTTATTTTCCATTTCATGTGTCGACTAGATTAATGTTTCATCAAGAGGGCTCAATTATTTGCCATGAATTGTCCCAATCTTGTTGATAGATGAACATAATTTAAACGATAATTTAAACGATGAACATAATCAATTAAGATGGATACTATGATTTCAACGATGATAAAGCTAGCAATTTTATGTTTGCAACACAGGCTGTCTTCATTTAAATTATACTATATGATATATATAATAGTAATACTAATACTATAAAGTAGGTACGATGCTTCCCATATATAAGTGTTGTTATTGATCAATCAAACCAAAAGTAAAGAAAGACTTTAATTAAGCATGCTTAAGCAAAAAGTTCAAAATCTTAGAGTCAATTGCTTCTTTAATCAACCAACTAATCAAACCACATGAAAATAAAAAAAAATAAAAAAATCTTAACTAATTAATCAATATAACTAATCCCCAAACATGTCAAATCAGAAAGTGAACATTAGATCTTATGCACTATGGTTGGAACTTAAAAACAACATGATATTATTAAGAGTTGTACAATGAAAAAACTTTCATGGTTGGGTGTGTGACAAATGTCTCTCTCATAATATTTTGGCCCCACATGACACAAATATTTTTAGGGCCATGCCTTATCAACAAGGCATCCATGTGATAAGTGTGAGCTTCTTATGAATCTGTGGATCATGACGTTTAATGTGATGAAAAGGAAACAATCATGCATCTAGAATTTTTATTTTCTAATAATTAGATTCTAAATTGATGATTAAAATATGGTTGGTGTATTTTGATATATATTGTCACGGGATTTTCTTATTGGATTGTGTACCCCTTATTATTAGGTAAATTAAAAAAGCATGATTTTTTTTGGGACAAAATAATAGAGGATTGGAGGGCAAATACTAGATTGACAGATCTTGTTTTTTGCAGTTTTTGTTTTGTTCTATGGCCAAAGACCCTAGTTGTAGGTCTTTAATTGTATATCAACTAGTGTAAGGACCCGCGCGATGCACGGTTCTAACCAAATATTTATTTGAAATTTTTTATTGAGAAACATCTATTATCGTAGTAACCAAATCTAACTTTAAAATTATTGGGAAAACTCGAAAATGTTTCAGGTGATCCTCAATATTTTTGTTAATTAATTTATAGCATTATGCTGAAATCGATCCATCATTTGTGCTTAAATTTTGGAATGAAATAAGAAGTTTGATGCAAATCATCGACTATGCTGAAGGAAATATATAGATCTATGATTTTAAAGTAATAAACAATTTTTTTTTTTCTTTTCAGTTTTCACCACCAGTTGAATCTGGTTCGGGGGTCAGTTCTGGCATCAAGTGGTTCCAGCCCCCTCCCGATCGCAGTTGCGGGGGATCGAACCGTGGTCTTCCCTACCAAGTTCAGCGCCAATCACCACTGAACCAACTAACAATTGGTAGTAATAAACATGCTTTATTTAGTGGTATTGCATATAATACATTTTTTAACTTGAAATTGATTTTGGACTCAATCACATTATTGGCCTCTAGGGCTGGCAATGATCCGAGCCAACTCGTGAATAATTCGAAGCTCGATTCGATAATTGACCCGTGAACTTGGTTCGTGAACCGAATGAGCTAAACTTGAATTAAAAATTAAGTTCGTTAAATAAATGAGCCGAACATAAACTATATATAGTTTGACTCGTTTGACTCATGAGCTAACTCGATTGTTTACACCAATGACTTTCCAATTCTCTATATACACATCAATGAAGAATATTTTGAGAATAATTGTGGAATTTTGTTTGTTTTTGCTTTGTAACTTTGTTATTTGTATTAATTTATAATTGTTTAAATTTTGTATGTGTTTATCTATTATTCACTTGGGATGACTTTTATTTTAATGTAATATTTGCTTTTTCTTTTTTAAAAAAATAGTTTAAAAGGTTATAGATTAAATTTTGACAAAAAAATTGACTTTAAAATCATGTGATTTGACTTAACGAGTTTAACTTAACGAGCTGAACCGAACTATTCGTTAACTTAAACGAGCCGAACTCGAACTGAAAAAAGAGTTCGTGTCGAACTTGAGCCAAGTTTTGAGCTGAACCAATTCCTAGCGAACCGAGTCGAGCTCAGATGAGTTCGACTCAGCTCGACTCATATCCAGCCCTATTGGCCTCACCCATTTTGGTAAAAATTAGAAACAAAACTCACTTCACAATTAAGTTAAGATTGTATGTGTGACTTAGATATTCAACACCGAGTAGTGATCTCAAACAACCTAAAGTCTTGGAGTGATTGATGCTACTATTTAATATAATAAAGTCATGATAAAAAAAGTACACTTATAACTGAAACTACAATAAAAACATTATATAAATAAATGCAAAATTAATGACAATTACATACAATGAATACATATCAGATTTAAATTCCTTATAAAGTAAGTAAATATAAAAAATGTTGAAAATGAACTAATAAATTGATAAAGTGATATATCATAATTAAAACTGTTTTATAAAAAAATGAGCATTATACAAATATGTGACTATAAGAAAAACGATTAAGAATGACAATGAGAATAAAGGAATACAATAATATTCTTATTTCAAAATTTAAAAACATAATATTTACTATTAAATAATCTATTGACCAAATAAATATTAATAAATATAATTTAATAATAATTCGAATAGGCATGAGAATACATTGACTCATATATAATACGAATTAAAGTACAATGATGAGATTCTTATTCCGGATTTGACAAAATTTTCTATTTACTCAACACATAGTTTCAATAGGTTTGAGATGGTACCGTTGGAAAAGGCATCAATGTATTCAATGTTTACGCAACATTCATGCTGATTAGATGGATAATAAAAATGTTCTAAATGTATACATATAAATAAACTTATACAAATTAATTTATGGTTAAAATTTATATATATATATATATATATATATATATATATATATATATATATATATATATATATATATTAAAATATAGATAAATTTAATCAAGAGATTAAAAGTTAATAATTATTATCTAAAGATGGCATATCCTATATCATGTTAAATACACTACTCCAATTTATATTGGTAAGAACAAACTAAGAAAAAAGACTGTTGACAAAATTTTCTATTTACCTCCAAGTATTTTAGGCTAAACAAATTTCTTACATTCGATTATTTTTTGGAAAACTCGGCAAATAGAATATGTACAATATAGCTAAATATATGGTCAAATTATAGAGTTTGAATATTATGTTCATATGAGGTAGTTATGTCAAAATAGACTTATAATAGTAGGTCATTAAATGAGAATAATATCTTATACTTTTGAAATTTTCATGTTTGTCAATAAAAAAAAAAAGGTATGATTGCAAAACATATTGATGGCACTGGTGACAGAAGATAGAAATTTGAAAACAAAAAAATAACATAAAATTCGCCCCCAGTTAGTATAGTTTGAACGCCATTTAATAAACTCCATGAAAAAACATCATGATAACAACAAAATATGTTGAATGTAACATACAAATTGTAGTCAAACCACAACATTTTCCCTAGTTTAACATATAAACCCTTCAAATTTGAATTACAACCACATATCTAGTCAAAAAAAAACATAACCATAACCACATATCTAGTTAAACATAACCATGTCGCCGGTACTCATCATACTCGGTGTGATTTGCCAAATCAATCTCCACAACATTGATATCAAGAAAACCCTTGAACTCCTTGTCTCACCACTCGCGGACCATTCTAACACAATTTTCAATTACATTTTGTTCAAGGAATAAGAATAAATCCTGGCTCATGAGTAAATTTTCCAGCTTCATAGCCACACAAAAAATGAAAATCAACATGTATCGGTTTACAAAAATAATAGGAATGGTACAATTAAGTGTGTATTATGGTGAGACAATAAAATCAACTTCAGTGGGAAGAGGGGATTCACCAATGATAGGCTGAAAGTGATGTATCGGTTTACCCCTTGAGTTTACCATCCAAAAAGTCAGTCACCGGACCACCCCAAAACACAACCACCACTATCAACTCCGACCACCACTATGGTTGAAGATCATGTTTCCCTTTTCTTCAAAACCAAAATTATTATTATTTTTCTACAGAATACTACTTCACTTTTCTTCCATTGTAATCTTGTAGATGACAAACTCAAGGGGCTTGTCTCTTGCTATCACTCCCACATGTACTCTTGCAAGATGTGGCATATTGACTTGTTGACTTGTGTTATAGAGTAGCACGTCGGCGACAGGGATGGATTACAGAAGATGACGGTGTGCGGTGGACCATTCACGTGAAGAATAAAGAAGGAATAATAAAATACTATTGACTGGATTGGTATGGAAATTTCAATTGAAAAATAAAATGACTAACACGCACCAAGATCCGATGGATTAAATGAATCAAATGTCTGAAATTGATTCAAAGTTACTCTAACTTTTCCACAATAAATTTAGAAAATATTGATCGATAATCACATTAAATATATTATAGATCTGAAACTGAATAATGACAAGTAACTAATCATTTATCTGAGGCAGCAATATATGAAAGTGATGAATTTGGACAGCGACTATTACTTTCGATTTAAAGTGAATAAGTACTAATGTCGGGCAACAAACATATAACATGAACAAACGGTTTTATCTATAATTAGTAAATATTGTTGATTCATCATTATCAGGTGGTTAAGATATCTTGCTTCAATTTGCTATTTTCTTGAACTTTCCTAAAAAAACCCCATAAACGAACAACAACACGAAACCCAAAAAAGTTCCGTTAACTCTTAAAATGTTAGTAAAGTCAACGGGACACACCTTTTAATAGAAAATATTGTATACGAATGAACTATTAAAAACTTATTATTACTTAATAATAATACTTGAAATATATATAAACATAAATATGCTTCCGTATAAAAATAAATAGATAATAATAAAAACTCTGTCATAATTAAAATTTAAATATAGAAAATAACTTAATCATATCATCCAAACATAATGAACAACCCATGCAAGAGTTAAAAGAGGAAGAACAACAATTATTGTCATTATTAAAAAAATTGAACTTATTTCATCAAGCATATAGATCACATTAAATAAGAGAATAAAAGAAAGAGAAGTGATGACGAAAAGAATAACCTTAGACATTATTAATAAAAAGTGTGATATGAGTAGATTTGTTTTACGATTAAAGAAATGACAAATCAAGGTTCCTTATGTAAGAATGAATATATACGTTATACAGTATTCACTTAGCATTGTGTAGACGTAAAATAAAATTACTACTAATATCTTCTATTATAATAAATATAAATTACATAATGACATAGATAACAAAAATCACAGAATCATAAAAACAGATATATGATTAAATACTTTTTGATCCATTCAATTTACATCTTAAACAATTAATTTTTTAAAAAAACTTATAAACAACAATAAACAATAAGATACGAAACTTAATATAAAAACTCAAATAAAAATCCCTTATGATAATTTCAAACTTAGAAACATTACATCTTAATTGCTGACAGGCAAATAGAAGATGATGGACATCAACAAACATAATCTATTTTGTGGAATAATACAACATTAAAAAATTAGAGTACTAAGCTTTGCAAATATAATTACCTATCCATCATCCAAGCTACGATCAACAAAAATAAATACAATACAAATATAAAAAATACAAACACCCCACCAATTTCTTCATAATGGATAATAACTAACATAAGGAAAAAAATAGTGACGAATGTGGTAAATAAGAGAAGGTAATTGGCCATTACTTGAAAAATAAATTAAATAAGGTATGAGTATATTGAGAAAACGGAGAGATATTTATAGATAAATAGTGTTTACTATTTACCGGTGAACATTACCGTTGGCGGTGCAGGTTACCGTTATGAAACTAATTATTATTATATTTAAAATTTGAATATCTTGATTGGGATAAAAATAAAAAATGTTATATTAAACGAAAAGTAATTATGTCCAACCATCATTAAAAAGATTTACTTGAAGATATATTCGTTAGAATAAGTTAATCAACAAAAAATAATTTTCCAACGCATAAATAATTTAGATTTCGAATTTTAATATTACAGATTAGTCCAACGAAAATCATACATAATACAATAATAAACTAAATGAACAAATAAAACAAATTAAATTAAATATCTTAAACAACGATAAACATATTCTTCAATAAGTAAAAGCAATATTTCAAAAATAAATTGTATGCATATATGAACCACAAATAAGGTATAATAATATAGTATCTATTTTAAAGTAACAAACTAACTCGAACTACATATGTTAAAAATCTCTTATAAGGTTGACAGTATACTTATTAAATCTTAATAAAATTAGTTTCATTTCTATTATTTGTAAAATTTAAAAAATATAATACAATTTTGTTTTTTAATTCGGAAATTCACACCCAATATTTTTATGCACAAACTATTTATAGTGTATGCTTGAAACACTACCTCACCGACATAAATAACTCAAGTTAGCAATTCAAATGTTAATTTTTTAATCCAAAGGAATATGAATCTATAAAAAAATAATGATTGCAATTGAAGAATAAGAATCAGAATATCCTCACACGTAAGAGATTTGATTCTAACAATCCTATTGAAAAAATTAAAGTAAAAAAATCAAATTTATAAAATTTTATTATTATTTTGCTAAAAATAAAAAATTCTTATCAGTCTTAGTGTGAGGAACATTAAATCATCAAATATCATATTCCGAAAATATACTTTGAAACTCTCATACACAACTAACAACCTCTTTTGATGTAACATATTAAATAAATCTTCATACCATCGTGAATTTTATAATTTGTTAAAGGCTTAATAAATCTTTTGATCTTTGTATGTTCGTGAATTCTTGGTTTTAGTACAAGTATCTTGTTTTGTTGCAAATAAGTTCTTAAATGTACTATTTTTTTGTTTTAGTCCCTAAAGTCAAAATCCGCAGGAAAATCTCCACGAAAATTGCAGCTTTCCTTAATGAATAAATTTCAAAAATAAATAGTTGAAAGAATCATAATATAACCGACTTGAAATAGTAGAATAAATTAAAATAAGAAATAAAAATAAGCAATATAAGGAATAACAACCCACCACATGATAGATTGAAAGAATAAGAATAAGAATATACAAAGAAAAAAAGTGCTGAAACATTACAATGATGGGAATAAATAGTAGTTGAATGAAGGAGATTGAAGCATTTCAAAAAATGTTTGATTTTTGCTCTTTACAATACTCTTATTAGGAATTCAAATGTTAATTTTTGAATCCAAAGGAATAAGAATCTATAAAAAATAATGATTGCAATTGAAGAATAAAAATCAGAATATTCTCACAAGTAAGAGATTTGATTCTAACAATCCTATTGAAGAATAAGAATAAGAATCTGTCATTATTGTTATTATTATTCTTATTCCTACTCGAGATTTAGTTATTAGATATTTAAACTTTGAATAGTTTTAATAATTGAAATAAGATTCTGTTATTTTTATTGTTATTATTATTCTCATTTATTGTTATTGTTATTCCAATATCTTTATTTATTATTTTTTTGTATTCTTATTCTTAAATATCCAACACTTATTTTTTTAACAATGAGTATTTTTTGAAACAAAATAGATACAAAAATAACAAAGAACATTTAAGTGTATGTTATATATCTAAGTAATTTTCATAAAAACTATATTTGATTGTCACATAAACAATTATATACAAATATTAATCCACAATTGAAATTTTACATCGGAGATAATTCTCTCTCTCTCTCTCTCTCTCTCTCTCTCTCTCTCTCTCTCTCTCTCTCTCTCTCTCTCTCTCTCTCTCTCTCTCTCTCTCTCTCTCTCTCTCTCTCTCTCTCTCTCTCTCTCTCATACACACACACACACACGCACGCGCACACACACACACACACACACACACACACACACACATATATATATCCCTTTTGTTTCTTAAGTCAATACAAATGGATTGATTTATTTTTTTTATCAAGGGATCATTTTTTATTTTATATCATAATTTCTAAAATATAAGAATTAAGTAAATCATATACTACTAAAAAAAGATAAATTTCAAATAAGAAAATTAAATTGTTATATTTTGATTCTATTTAGGGATACGTTTTTCTCTTTTTACCCGTATATTTTTAATAATGGTTAGAATTAATTGTTGAGATGAAGCGATGAGAGATAATTGATCCAATTCAGAATACAATACATTATTACATTATTCAACATGAGAAATTCTTAGTTGAGTCCTCACCTAAACATTAATTATTAGGCACGACCAATCAAGTGATGACAACTCGTTAAAATATAAAATAATTATAATTAATTAATGGTGTAATAATGAAACCAAATCTAAACCAAACATAGAAAGAAACAAAAAAGTATGTAGTCATTAATTATGCTTGCCTTTAATTTGTATGTGTTGTCCATCACATAAGAAGAGACTAGAGAATAACATAAATAAGTTAATAAGCTCAAAAAATTATTTCAAACATTTATATGTCTTTTAAGAAAAACTATAATTTTTTGTAGTTTTATATTTTTCAAAAGAATAACATAAGTTAATAAGCTCAAAAAATTATTTCAAAAATTTATATGTCTTTTAAGAAAAGCTATAATTTTTTGTAGTTTTATATTTTTCAAAAATTCAGTGATTATTCAAACATTTATGATTCAAATCGATAAAAAAAAATAGCGGATAATTTTGATAATTTATATCTTTTAAGTGATATTTAATATATATTTTCAAGTAAGAATTTAGGAGAAAAAATAATAAACTATATGTAAATTGAATTAGGTTATCAAAATAGCTTATATTAACTTATAAGCTATAAACTATAAACGCAAAATTGAATATTGTAAAATAGAGTCTATAGAAATAGATACCAAACTATAATCGTAACTTAAAATCAGCCTAAAAATTAGTAAAACTCAATCGGTATACGTAACAAATAATAGAACAATAATATTGTAGCTAGTATAATAAATTAAAACATCCTTCACCTAATTAAACTTAAAATATATTTGGTTTATACATGAATATATTGGTCTTGAGATTGATCGTGCCTAACATATTGTAGGTATGCAAACAATAATTAATGTCATTCAAAATTGTCTTTTTTTTTCTTTCTATATTTGGTTTAGATTTGATTTCATTATTACACTATTAATTATTTATAATTATTTTATATTTTAATGAATTGTCATTACTTGATTGGTCATGCATAATAATTAATGCTTAGGTGATGACTCACCTAAGAATTTTTCTATTCGACATATTCTTATTAGCTTCTTTATCTTTTTCCTAGGCATTATATATTAAAAGTGTGATTAGTCTTTTTTTAATTTAAGAATAATAATCTGATAATATTCTGTCATTACTGTTATTCTTATTCGTATTCCTACTTCTGATTTAGTTATTAAATATTTAAACTGTAAATAGTTTTAATATTTGAAATAAGATTATGTTAATATTCATTTATTATTCTTATTCTTATTCCAATTCATTTATTTATTATTTGTTTGTATTCTTATTCTTAAAAATATCCAACACTTATTTTTTAATAATGAGTATTTTTTTGACACAAAAAGATACAAAAATAACAAAGAACCTTTAATTGTATGTTATCTAAGTAATTTTCTTAAAAACTATATTTGAATGTAACCTAAAAAAAATATAGAAATATCAATCCGGAATAGAAATTTTACCCAGGAGATAATTTCTCTCTCTCTCTCTCTCTCTCTCTCTCTCTCTCTCTCTCTCGTATATATATATATATATATATATATATATATATATATATATATATATATATATATATATATATATATATATATCCATTTTGTTTCTTAAGTCAATACAAATGGATTGATTTTTTTTTATCAAGGGATAATTTTTATTTTATATGGTCATTTCTAAAATATAGGAGTTAAGTCAATCCTATACTACTACAAAAAGATAAATTTCAAATTAGAAAATTAAATTGTTATATTTTGATTCTATTTAGGGAGGTTTTTTTCTCTTATTACGCGTATATTTATAATAATGGTTAGAATTAATTGTTGAGACGAAGCGATGATAGTTGATTGATCAAATTTCGAATACAATACACTATTAGATTATTCAACATATTCTTATTAGCTTATTTATCTTTTTCCTAGGTATTAAATATTAAAAGTATGAATAGTTTTTTTTTTTTTGAATTTAAGAATAATAATATGATAATATTTTGTCATTACTGTTATTCTTATTCTTATTCCTACTCCAGTTTTAGTAATTAAATATTTAAACTGTGAATAGTTTTAATATATGAAATAAGATTATATTAGTATTCAATTGTTATTCTTATTCTTATTCCAATTCCTTTATTTATTATTTTTTTGTATTCTTATTTTTAAATATCCAACTCTTATTTTTAATAATGAATATTTTTTTTTAAAAAAAAAAATAGATACAAAAATAACAAAGAACCATGTCATCTAAGTAATTTTATTAAAAACTCCATTTGATTTTCACCTAAACATTTTTTCCTTTAGAATGCACGAGAGGGCTAAATGACAATCTTGGACTATATACAATAGATCTTGAGATAAATATATATGCAACCCGAACAAATTTTTGTTTTAGAATGCCCATCGAGACGCTAATAAAAATAATGTTTTATGTTAGATTTCACTTATTGTAAATTGAATAAAATTGAAACTTTTTTTTTAAAAAAAAAAAAATAGTAAAATTGCATCTTAAACTGTATAAAATAATGAAATCGAAAGTATGATTTAAATTTTTTTATATCGCACGGTTTAAAAAATTGAATACAGTAATATGGATAAATTAAGTATGAACTGGATAGCTAATAAGAGTGGTAATGTTGCATTTTTGTTTAAGCAACCATAAAATATGTAAAACACCCATTCAAATAACAATACCTCAAATAATAGTGATACAAAATTCGACCGAAACAATAACAGATACAGAGGACAACTACAAATTACATGATACTAATATAAAAACTAATATAAAATATTATAACTAAATAAAATTTGTAATCTCGCAAATAATTTGTAAAACCCAACTTCTGTTCTCCCCACATGTTCCTGAACGTGCATAAACTTCACATCTCCTACAAAAGGAAAATCAACATCAACAATCATTACGGGTTAGACGCAAAAAATACAAATCTAACAGAATTGAACTCCAACACGCTAAAAAATTCATGTATAAGACTACATGGACTCCTATTAACTAAACTAAAAATGTAAACAACAACATTATATGAGACACTACTTGTACCTTGTTCTACTTTAAACATAACCACACATATGATACTCATGACAATCAAGATAATCTGCCAAGTCAACATCAACAACCTTAATATCAAACGAAAGATTGAACCCCTCATTTCGAAACACTTGAATTAGGTAATGTCTATCGTTTAGAGTAATCAAAATGTAAACAACAGAACATTAGGATTTAGTAATATACCTTAAATACCAACGGCCCAAATCAACTTCTCCTTGTTTGTCACTGTACAAAAAAATATAGAAGAGAAAAAGTAAGATGAAAACATAGGTTTGAGATAATAATATCAAAGCGTCAGTTCAATTCACAAAACATAGAAGGTCACAAAAGCACTATAAAAGCTCTCAAACCCAAGACACAAATTAACAAAATAAATACGAAAGGTAAAAAATCAAGTTTCCTACAAAATTTAACAAACAAAATCGCCAAAATTTCACCACAATGTTCAATAACTCTAAAATAAATCAAAATTCTCGACTGACTTATTGCACCATAGTTTCTAATTTTGTTGAGAATTCACAACAACATTTTATCAAATAGATGGTGTGCATATATGAAATTGAAATAGAACAACATAAAATTGAAGTAGATAAGTAAATTCTAATGCATCAGAGAAACAAAGAAGAACAACAACAAACTCCACGTCCAAATGATGAAGGCACAACATTGATGGGTATTTATAAGGTGAAGCTGCGATGGGATGGAAACATGGGAGGGAGAAGAACTTGTTAAGGAAGAATCATAATATGAATATAAGGAAGAATCAGAATAAGAATATAATCAGAATAAGAATATTAAAAGGAATAAAGTCAGAATCAAAATCTAATTGTTACTGTTATGCTGAAATGGAAGAGAATTTGGGCGTAGGATGAGAAGAATGAATCAATTTCTCCAAACCAATAGTGCTCAAATCGCTGAGGGATGAATATTTCAAAAAATGGTTGATTTTGGCACTCTATAGTACTCTTAGAAGGGGTTTCTATTGTTAATATATAGGATTATTTAAGAATATTTAAAATAAACTACAATATATATTAAAAATTTGGAAGATCACAAAAAGGATTTGAGAGTACTAAGCCACCTTTAAGTTTTAATATATGGTGGTCCTGTTAGTTTGGGATCCTTAGAATGGTCATTTTAATATTGAACTAAATTATTAAGTTTAATTTGTTAATGTTTTCTGCTTAAAAAAAAAATATTGAAGTGAGATGATATGATTTAGAAACTATGAAATTTAACGCCTTTAACAATTATAAAAGTATTTGTCCAAAAAAAATAAAAATTATAAAAGTAAATTTGACATTGTATTTTGGGACGCCGTTTTTAAAATGTAAATGGGGATCCCTGCATGGATTGTTTCTGAAAATTTAAAAATAGAAAATTTTTCCCCATAGAAATGGGGATGGAGCAAAACAAATTTCGAAAGAGGTTTGGAAATGGGGACAATATTTTATCCCCCGCCCTATGGAGACCTATATTTGAAATTTTTATTAAAATAACATTTATAAATGTATATTTAAGTACTTTATAAATTATTTTTAATCATAAATATGATGTTTATTACTATCACAAGACTCACAATATATAATACTTTAATTTTTTTATATGTTTTATGATTAAACTTTATTATTTTTTTACAACTAGTTTGATTGAAAATAATATAAATTTGATAGTTTTTTTAAGTTTAATGGGTCTCCACGAGAACTGTGGCGATCCGTAGGGATGAAGATATATGTGGATGGAGGAAGAGTACTCCTCGAAGCGGGGGATGGGGATCGGGACGGGGGAACATTTTTGAGGGTATGGAGCAAAGAGCGGTAAAGTACCCTCCGTTCAATTTCCATCCTGTTGATATCGTTAAATATATTTTAATCCAAAACTTTAAAACAGAAGGTTTCTTAGTTTCTAGATCACATTACTTTTTTTTTTTTTTTTTTTGACAAAACTGAATCATATCCCTTATAAAGTGTTTAACATCGTCTTTTCAATCAAATATAGGACTCAACTCATACTTAAAATATAAATAGAGTTTGATTTTAAGATAAATCACTACAAGAAAACTGTGTTTTAACTTCAAAGATTTTAGCATCAGACAATTTCTGATGCTAATAGCGTCTGTTTAGCGTCCATAAATTCTAACACAAATGACTTTTTTGGAATTTAATTTTTTTAACAAATTTTGCATCAGTAAGATAGACTCTAGTGTTGACGCTAATATTTTTAAGACATAATTTTTTAAATAGCATCTACACTTTTGGACTCTAAATTTTTAAAATTTTTTATTTTTTATTTAGAGTCAACTAAAGCTGAAGCTAAATTTTTTTTATTCAATTTATACTTTCCCACTTTTATTTTTGACATTTCCCACACTTATTTTCACATTCCCCCACTTTTACCAAATAATTTCTCTCAAAATGACCAAACCCTAATTCCCCTTTTCCATTGTCACACCACATCTCCCAGAACAAAGCAAACACACAGCGTTTTCCATTGTCATCACCGCATCGTCACCACTATGAACCAATCGTACTCATCGTCCCCGTCGTTCACATCACCGCTCTGAACCCTAAATCCTTGTTCTCACCTCCCTCGTCACTCTCAGTTCCCAACTCTGAACCCTTGTTCCCGTCGTCACTCTCGATGAAGAAAACACAACTCTCTCTTCGTGATACACAAAACCCTTAAACCGCTCTCTCTCTTTGTCACTCTCTCTTGCAAGGTCCTCTTCTATTTCTCACTCACATTTTGATTTTTCCAGTTCCTTCCCATTTTTAGTTCATTTATGGTTGAATTTTTGGAATAGGAAAATTGATTATGTTTTGATTTTTTCTGTTATTTAGTTCTAGCATGTATTGTCCTTATTGTTTGCTTATTGTCTCTAGTTATGTTAAAATTGTGTATTTGATGTTTAGGTTTAGGTTTCATGCTTTCTATTGTAGCTTTTGCTATTAATATCTATCTATGTAATTTTTAGTAAGAGTCTTGTAGTCTAGTATTCTAATCATTAAAGAGTTTGGTTGTGTTGTTTGCTTTTTATACTTATTGCTTATGTTGATATTTTGGATATCACAATTATCTACTGCATGAATCTAACTTGACATTATGAAGCAAAATAGCTTCATTGAGCACATGGCTGGCCAATGTCATGGAACTAAGCGGAAAAAATCTTCCAACAATGATTATTCAAGGATTATATTGCGACCTGGAGATCTGGCTAAAGCTACCAAGAACTTGAGTACTAGTTTATAATTAATTATTAAAAATACTATTTTATTATGAATGTTTCAATTTGTAGGTTCAATTTTAATTTATATTAAAGTGTTATTCTTATTAATTTTTCTACTATATTTAAGGCTTATATAGGTCATTCAACAATAAAAATATCCACATACAGTTGGATAATTTAGCATTAGCAACTTACTGATGCTAATCATGACGTCACATGTTTCAATTTAGCATTAACAATTTACTGATGCTAAACTTAGAGTCACATTATACTAACGCTAATTAGCGTCTGTATTTTATCAAAATCTAGCTTTACTTTTAGCGTCCATATTTGTTAATGCTAATTAGCGTCAACATTGACGCTACTGTTTTAGCATGAGGGCTTTTACTGTCCTAAATTTTTTTGATGCTAAATGGACGCTAAAATCCTTTTAGCGTCCATTTTTCCCCTGTTAGCATCCGTTTTTGTGTTGAAGCTAAAAGGCAATTTTCTTGTAGTGAATAAATCTTGTTGAGATTTTGTTTAATCTGTGATCAAACTAAAAATTACCATAACCCATTTTTGACACCATATCTTAACATATCGTTGAGTTTATGAATACTAGTTCCGACCTCTAAAACCCTGATACTCAAAAAATGGCGACGTATCGTATCTGATACGTACTCGATACCGATACTCTTCCGATACGTCCTGATACTCGAATCGATAAAGTATCGGTTAAATCATTATTTTTAAATAAAATAATAATATCCGATACTCTTTCGATACGTCTCGATACTCGTATCGGAAAAGTATCGATTAAATCATTATTTTTAAATAAAAAAGTAATACTCGATACATGTCTGATACGTCCCAATACCCGATGCTTGTTTGTATCTTTAGCACTTCTTGTGGTTTTCCTTTGTTAATATAATTTTTTACTTTTAAAAAGAAAAACTATGGGGTCCTACTATATAACAGGTTGTTAAACATTTTAGCTTTTCCTAAAATTCTAATATAAGACTAAATATTTTCTGCTTTTAATTATTAATATTGTTGATTTTAATCATGCATGTTTATATATTGTGTATTTATATATTTAATTTTAAATTTAATTTTTAAATAACGTATTGCGGCAGTATCGGACTGAGAATTTTTAAAAAATTTACGTATCGGTATCGTATCGGTATCGTGTCCTGTATCGGGGCTTCATAGGTTCCGACCTTATAAAACAAACACTCAAAGTAAAATGTTAAATCTCTCAAAAACTGAATAAATATATATACCATAAATTATGAGAATGGATCCTCTCAGTTTATTTTCACATCTTAATCATTAATCAATTTTTTTCCATTTATTTTAAATTTAATATTGTTCTATATTTATAATACAATGATCTAAATATCCAAATTATTCCTTAAGTGGAAATCCTTTATATTAAAGTATACAATTATTTGAAAATACATTTTTCAGAAGGTTTATAAGATAAAATATTTCATGTAGATATTGAAATTATTTTGGTCACTAGAGATAATACTATCTTAGATTATGATTGATGGAAGAAAAACAAAACACAAATAAAAGAGAAGAAAGGTTATATGATGGTGTCGTGTGTGTGAGGGTCTACTTTCTTACGGCTTGTTCCTTTCTTAGGATACAACGCATGCCTTCTCCGACCCAATAACAATCTAATCCAACTTGACTTTATTTTTTTAACAAATCCAAATTGAATTTATACAAACAAATATGTGACTATGAATCACTAATTATTTACGAATACATAGTGTTCAAATCTGACTTTAAATATACATCTCCGAAAAATTGTTTGTTTTGAGGTTAATTCGTCACAATTTTATCCTTTATAGAAAAAGTGTTTCGGTTGATTAGAAAAGTATAGCATATTGTATATAAACTACTATTAGCCTCGAGTTCCAAACGATGTGAGACTATTCGATGTATCCGGAACACATAGGATTAAAGACTCTTCCTATCAAATTAAGTCTCAAGAGTAATAGTAAAAACAACATTCATTCTATGTGTTCACATGCGCACCCTCGACTTTTGAAAACTATACCAATTATTTATATCAATGCTAGAAAAATCTTAAATATCGACGGACAAAATCTGTCTCTAAAATGCAAATATTCCGTCATTAAGCAGGTTAGAGACGGATTTGATCCTGTCGGTAATTTCCTCGTCTCTAAACTGTTAAAGATGGACAAAATCTATCTCTAAAATGAAAATATCTGTCTCTAAAATAAAAATATGTCTCTAACTGCTTTTCTGTCTCTAATTCCATCTCTATTAGAGACGAAATATAGACGAAATATATTCTATCTCTAAATTCCGTCGATATTTCAACTTTTTCTAGTAGTATATTTTACACCCCGTTGAATAATTAATTTTGCACCAAATTTGCATAGACGGTGTGAGTTTCACACTTGTAGCATATCAGCATATGAGAATATGTGTGCTATCCAACTTCATCTTTTCATTTCAAACCCTACAAAAAAAAAAAAAAAAAAAAACCCAATATAGATCTAAAATTCCCACAAACATGGACGTGAATCTAATTTTGACCATATATAAAAACAAAAGAAACAATATAATCCACAAAGGATCTAACAAAAGTTACAAAAAATAATTGGTACTCCAAAATATATGTTTGAATGCATGCCAAGATTTTATTACCGTCATGCTGAGGGCAACTTGCGACAGCATAAAACTTTTGTTCTTGTTTAATTATTAAATCAAAGCTGGATAAATATGAACACCCATATACAATTGGTGTTTTAGTGGATGCATGTACTCATTCATCATTCAATTACTTAATATCATGTAATATTTTATATTTAATTATTTTAAAAAATTTAAAATTTTTAATATATTAATTTTATTTACGGAGCATTTATTAGATGTCAAATAACTAATTATTTCAAAAATTTAAACTGTTAAGATAAAACCACATCAATAATTTTATATTATTTCTAACATTAGCGACAGATTCCTTGGGAGTAGGCAATGGCTAAGGCACCCCTACTCCTATATATGAATGCTCATATGCTATATATTTTCCATTACTCTCTCACGGACCTTGATCATCTATTCATATAAATACATATAAATTAATAGTATATTATAATATTATTGTAAGACAAAATACACATAAATATTGTGTGTATATATTTATTTAATCTCTGAAAATATGAGGAGTTATTTTTTTTTTTTTTTGACAGAGAAAAATATATGAGGAGTTGTTAATACAGGATTAAAATTACAAACATATTTTTATATTAGTGTATAAAATTTTAGCATATTATAAATAAATGCATTGATTTAATTATGTTCTTTTTTTGTCCTATTTTTTAAATATAAAAGAATATAAATTTTTTTAAAATATATATATTATTTTAAAAAAAATAACTTTCCTTATTTAAAATGCTTATGCTTATCTTGTACAAAAAAAAAATGCTTATTTTTATAATATTGATAGATGTATTTAACGCTTAATAATATTTTATGATTTCTAATTGTTATGAGAATATATTTATATGTAAAAAATAAATTAAACAATATATTAATAATTATACTAATTTTGATGGTTTATTATTGTAACATCCCCAAAT
The DNA here is from genome assembly GCA_954870985.1 of Trifolium fragiferum. NCBI lineage: Eukaryota > Viridiplantae > Streptophyta > Magnoliopsida > Fabales > Fabaceae > Trifolium > Trifolium fragiferum. The sequence goes on along the minus strand of OX940795.1, from coordinate 12,699,887 downwards.
TCTAAACTATCTAATTAATTCAAATAGAGCTCGTCTCATAAAATTAGAATTAAATTAGATGTGAAAATTAACTAACTCATGGGAATTAAGTGTATTATGTGTATGAATTAGTAAATTCAATTAAATCTAAACTACACAATAATACCTTAAATCTACACATATGATTTAATTAAACACAAGGATTGAATCTTTCCCTCCTTATGACTCACCTCTCCTAAGCTCAACACCTCATGACTATGAATGAGTCATGATTCCACTTATCTCCACCCACTCTCTTCACATGCAAGAAAACCATCTCATTTCATTAGCATCAGTTCAGAAAAACCTGAGAAGCTCTCTCCCTTTTCTCTCATTCCCACGCCCAACAACAACAACATCATGTCTCCAAAATTTCCTTTCACTCTTAACACCAACATTTGGCATTATCCATCACAAGCATCACACTCCAACCTACAAAGTTGCAGAGATTCCCTCCAGACATAGAATCAATTCTGAATCAAACATTTCTTCTTTCCCCAAGCCTCACATGATGCAAAATAACAATTCCTTTCACCTCACCACTCTCCTACCCAATGTTCTTGCATGCAATTGGAAATGCAACCAAACCTGGTACTGTTTAACCTTCAGAAAACCTTCCTATAAATACCATCTCAATTCAGAGAATTAAACATCAACACATTCCAAATTCTTAGAGCTGAGCTTAACGGTTTCAAGTGACAAAAGTTCCAATTCTGCCCCAGTAGTTCGTGGGTCTTGCTAGGAGGTTCAGTAGCTGTTTGTAGAGCTTAGAGAAAGGTTAAAGCTCCATTTACAGGTGGGTTCTTAGGCTAGTTTAGTAAAAATTCCCTAAATTATGAAATTGCATGTTAACTTAGGAAAATTAGGAATTAATTGTGTGAGGAGAATTAGCTCCCAAATTCTCTTCTATTCTGTTCTATATTGATTATATTATATTTCTGCACTTTCTCAGAGGACGATTGTAGGTGAAACCTTTGAAAATGATGATTTTCGTAAAACAGAGCCATTTCTGCATGAACTCGCCATAGCGAGTTGCTAGCGAGCCTTCATGGCGAGCTGAAGGTTCTGGGCTGAAGGACTTCGCCATGGCGAGCTCTAGCTCACCTAGCGAGTTGTTTAGGTCAGGACCTGTAAGTTCGCCATGGCGAGCTTGTTAACTCGCCGTAGCGAGCTAACCCATTACTCACTTTTTCTGTTTTAAAAGTAAATGATCACTCGTTTTATATCCTCACCTGAGATAGATAACTTGCAGTTATATAATGTATTTAATGTTAAACAGGAAGTCAGGCACAATTCGGAATTTAGGGATAACTTAGAATTAAGTTTGTATGTTCCCCGGGTTAAGGGATTATTATGGTAGTATGCTATTCACTTTAGAATCAGTCAATCATGTGCGGTTTAGTATGCTGCTTATGGGCTTCCAATGGAATAACCCATTAGGAAAATGATTGTGAGCTTAATGTCGTGGTCGAATCGATCAGCGGATATGGCGGGCCTTCGAGACATGCTCACCTCGAAGTGTCTTAGCGGAATAAAATCGATAAGATATTCTTGTGTGTTACACTTTATTTATAATTATGATTATGATAATGTTATGTTAGTTATTACTTATGGACTGATTAGGAGCCCCGACTTTATAGCCTAGGAGGGTAGTAGAATTCACTGGGACGAAGTGACTGTCTCACCCCACTCCCTATTTGAAACAGGCAAACAGGTTGAATAGGTAAGCTTTGGTGTTGGAGTCGCTGCTGCTGTTGGAGGATTGCATTTTAGTTTCTTGCTTCCTTATTATCTTATCGTGTTGTTATTGTTCTCTGTTTCCGCTATGTTATTTGAACTCGTTTGTATTTCTGCATCTGCGCGTGCATATTTGAATGATGTAATTGTAATGAACTCAGTACTATTTATAATATTCTGCATTATATTCTAGATAATAATGTGGGGTATTACATTTGGTATCAGAGCAGGTCGATTCAGATCTTGCGTGAGGTCATTAGAATTACTAATCCAATCCCAGTAGTTGTCTAGGTTCCCTACATACGTTCTAGGTGTCATGTCACCTTAAGCCTAGCTAACTTGACTTGATATTGACAGTTAGAGCATAATGTCTGGAGCGAGACGAGGACCTGGAAGGCCACCAAGAAGGCATGATAGTGATGAGGAACCAGAAGTGTTCGGTGATGCTAACGCCAACATGTGGGCAGAGATGATGCATTAGCATAAGCAATTTCTGGCCCAGCAAGCGCAGCAGCATCAAGAGTTTATGACAATGTTCCAGCAGCACATGAATGCTCCCCCTCCTCAGAACTTGGGGTCGAGCGCTGCTTTCCGAGAGTTTTGTAGAATGAGCCCTCCAGAGTTCTATGGTGAATATAATCCCGCTAAAGCCAGGGAATGGCTACAAAGGATGAGTGGAATTCTGGACTCTATGACCTGCACTGATGCAGATAAAGTAACATTCGTCTCCCGCTTCTTTAGGGGTGACGCTTGTAATTGGTGGGAAGGTACCAAGAACTACATGGAAGCCAGCCAGATGGAGATTAATTGGCAGAACTTCAGGCGTCTCTTTATTGGCCATTACATTCCCGAAAGCTATCAGTTTCAGATGGAAAGGGAATTAACAGAGTTGAAGCAAGGCAATTTGACTGTAGCCGAGTATACCATGAAGTTTAATGAGCTGGTCCGGTATGTGGCGGACGGGGAAGATGCCCCCACCGAAGCATGGAAAATGAAGAAATACCGGATCGGGCTTCGAGCAGATATAGCACACGATGTATCAATGTAGCAGATCACTAACTTTGGTGATCTAGTGCAGAAAAGCTATCACGCCGAAGCCGGCCTCAACAATATTCACAAGGAAAGGAGTGAAACCTTGCAGAAGAAGAAGGGTTTGTTTGGGAAGTTTGGTTTGAACTTGAAGTCTAAGGGTACATCCAGCATGGGCAAGCAGAGCCACTCTCAACGCTCGCCTAAGAATTGTACAGACTGTGGATATCCTCACAGTGGCGAATGCATGAAAGGCAAGAATATGTGCTATTACTGCAAGCAACCTGGCCACTTCAGGAACGAGTGTCCAAAGCTGAAAAAGCACGGAGACTCCAGCGGGTCCGCAAAGAATAAAGGTCGGGTATATTCTTTAGACTGTAATGAAATAAGATCTAATAATTCTTTAATTATGGATGTATGTTTGTTAGGACAGTCTAAGGTCTTAGTCTTGTTTGATTGTGGAGCCACTAATTCTTTTATAGCCGTAGACTGTGTCATGCGGTTAGGAATACCTTCTGTTCCCCTCATACCACCAATGTACGTCGCTGTCGCTACTGGCGGCAGAGTCACTTCAAAGAAAGTCTGTCAGAATTGTCCCATCCTAGTTGGAAGTAAGGTTTACCACATTGATCTAATATGTCTACCTCTAAAGGACTTTGATGTCGTTCTTGGCATGGATTGGCTCTCAGCCAATACCGTGTACATCGGTTGTGCGGAAAAGAATTTGTTCATTCCTTTGGAAACCTCTGCAGAAAGTAGAGCCTTATCTGCTTTGTTGCAAAATACTCACCAGATGATTCAGGACTTAGGTGCCAGCAGCAAGTGTTTCAGTGTCTTGTTCACTATTGATCATGAGTCTAGTTTGAGTCCTAGTGACATTCCCATAGTTTGCGAGTATTTAGATGTTTTCCCTGTTGACATTATGAGTCTCCCTCCCGAGCGTGAAATAGAGTTCTCTATAGATCTTGTTCCGGGTTCACAGCCCATCTCAGTCGCCCCTTATAGAATGTCTCCATTAGAACTCCATGAGCTTAAGACTCAACTTGAGGAATTACTCCAGAAGCATTTCATTCGTCCTAGTGTCTTTCCTTGGGGAGCGTCCGTGTTACTTGTTAAAAAGAAGTATGGTACCATGCGCTTGTGCATTGATTATCGTCAGCTTAACAAAGTGACCATCAAAAATAAATATCTGTTACCTCGGATTGATGATCTCTTGGATCAGCTCAGAGGTGCTACCGTGTTCTCAAAGATCGATCTTCATTCCGGCTATCATCAAATCAGAATTAGATCCTCATATGTGTCCAAGACAGCGTTCAGAACGCGTTATGGGCATTATGAATTCCTGGTTATGCCTTTCGGCTTGACTAATGCTCCTGCTGTATTCATGGATTACATGAATAGAATCTTCCAGCCCTACCTTGATAAATTTGTTGTCATCTTCATCGATGATATCTTGATCTATTCTCGTAATCAAGAGGAGCATGCTGAACATCTCAGAATTGTTTTGGAAGTTCTTAGAGAGAAGAAGTTGTATGCCAAGTTCAGTAAGTGTGAATTCTGGCTCTCAGAAATTAAATTTCTGGGACATGTTATTTCCCAAGGCGGTGTGTCTGTTGATCCATCCAAAGTAGAAGTAGTTCTTAATGGGGAAAGACCCAGCAATGTATCAGAAGTCAGACGTTTTTTGGGATTAGCAGGTTATTACCTGAGGTTCATTCTTGGATTTTCGGAAATCGCCTTACCCTTGACTCGTTTGACCAGGAAGGGTACTGCTTTCATTTGGGATGCTGATTGTGAAGTAAGTTTCAGAACCTTGAAAGAAAAGTTGACCAGTGCTCCAGTGTTGGTCATTCCTTATCCTAATCGGAAGTACGTGGTGTATTGTGATGCATCACATAAAGGTCTTGGATGTGTACTAATGCAAGATGGAGCTGTGGTAGCGTATGCCTCTCGGCAGTTGAAACCACACGAACAAAACTATCCAACCCATGATTTGGAATTGGCAGCTATTATTTTCGCTCTAAAGATTTGGAGGCATCACTTGTATGGTGTCCAGTTTGATCTTTTCAGCGACCATAAAAGTCTGAAATACCTGTTTGATCAGAAGGACCTGAATATGAGACATCGTAGATGGATGGAATACTTGAAGGATTTCGATTTCAATCTCAACTACCATCCTGGCAAAGCGAATGTGGTGGTAGACGCTTTGAGCAGGAAAGCTTTACATGCCTCTGAACTCTTAATGCAACAATGTGGTTTGTACGAGAAGTTCAGAGACCTGAATCTGAATGATGTGTACAGAAAAAGTGGCATTAGAATCAACCGTATGGAGTTGTCTTGTGATCTGCGCGCAAGAGTAGTGCAGGCACAACGGAACGACATGGATTTACAGAGGAGATTAAATAATCCAGAGTTTTCTATAGCATCTGATGGTGCCATGATGTATGAAGGGAGATTGTGCGTACCAAATGACGATGAACTGAAAAGGCTGATTCTTGATGAGGCACACAAAAGTGGGTTCTCGATTCATCCAGGATCCACCAAAATGTATCACGACTTGAAACAGAATTACTGGTGGCCAAACATGAAGGCAGAAATCGCAGATTTTGTGTCCAGATGTTTGGTATGTCAACAAGTGAAGATTGAACACCAGAAGCCTGGAGGTCTATTGCAACCACTTGAAATTCCGGAAGGAAGTGTAGGACTCATTTGTGTTGGACTGAAGTCAGTGACCACGGATTGTTGGGACCAGACCTTATTCAAGAGACAACTTTAAAGGTTAAGTCAATCCGTGAAAAGATGAAAGTGGCACAGAGTCGGCAGAAGAGTTACGCTGACAGGAGAAGGAGACCGTTGGAATTTGATGAAGGCGATCATGTGTTTTTGAAGGTCACTCCGAAGTTGGGATTGCGTGGTGTGTTTAGGACCAAGAAACTCTGTCCAAGATATATTGGACCATAAAAAATTCTTCGGCGCGTCGGTTCCGTAGCCTATCAGTTAGCTCTTCCACCTTCTATGTCTGGGCTACACAACGTGTTCCATGTCTCTCAGCTTCGCAAATATATTCCAGATCCTTATCAGCCAATTGAGATTGAACAGATTGATCTTCAACCAGACCTAACTTATCAGCCTGATCCTGTTCGAATTGTCGATCGTGATGTCAAAACTCTTCGCAATAAGAGAATTCCCATTGTCAAAGTTGAATGAGCGCAGTCTCCGGACGGCGAATACACTTGGGAATTGGAATCAGACATGATGAACAGTTATCCTCACCTATTCTAAGGTAAATTTCTAAATTTCGAGGACGAAATTTCTTTAAGGGGGGTAGATTGTAACATCCCCAAATTCTAAACTATCTAATTAATTCAAATAGAGCTCGTCTCATAAAATTAGAATTAAATTAGATGTGAAAATTAACTAACTCATGGGAATTAAGTGTATTATGTGTATGAATTAGTAAATTCAATTAAATCTAAACTACACAATAATACCTTAAATCTACACATATGATTTAATTAAACACAAGGATTGAATCGTTCCCTCCTTATGACTCACCTCTCCTAAGCTCAACACCTCACGACTATGAATGAGTCATGATTCCACTTATCTCCACCCACTCTCTTCACATGCAAGAAAACCATCTCATTTCATTAGCATCAGTTCAGAAAAACCTGAGAAGCTCTCTCCCTTTTCTCTCATTCCCACGCCCAACAACAACAACATCATGTCTCCAAAATTTCCTTTCACTCTTAACACCAACATTTGGCATTATCCATCACAAGCATCACACTCCAACCTACAAAGTTGCAGAGATTCCCTCCAGACAGAGAATCAATTCTGAATCAAACATTTCTTCTTTCCCCAAGCCTCACATGATGCAAAATAACAATTCCTTTCACCTCACCACTCTCCTACCCAATGTTCTTGCATGCAATTGGAAATGCAACCAAACCTGGTACTGTTTAACCTTCAGAAAACCTTCCTATAAATACCATCTCAATTTAGAGAATTAAACATCAACACATTCCAAATTCTTAGATCTGAGCTTAAGGGTTTCAAGTGACAAAAGTTCCAATTCTGCCCCAGTAGTTCGTGGGTCTTGCTAGGAGGTTCAGTAGCTGTTTGTAGAGCTTAAAGAAAGGTTAAAGCTCCATTTACATGTAGGTTCTTAGGCTAGTTTAGTTAAAATTCCCTAAATTATGAAATTGCATGTTAACTTAGGAAAATTAGGAATTAATTGTGTGAGGAGAATTAGCTCCCAAATTCTATTCTATTCTGTTCTATATTGATTATATTATATTTCTGCACTTTCTCAGACGACGATTGTAGGTGAAACCTTTGAAAATGATGATTTTCGTAAAACAGAGCCATTTCTGCATGAACTCGCCATAGCGAGTTGCTAGCGAGCCTTCATGGCGAGCTGAAGGTTCTGGGCTGAAGAACTTCGCCATGGCGAGCTCTAGCTCGCCTAGCGAGTTGTTTAGGTCAGGACCTGTAAGTTCACCATGGCGAGCTTGGTAACTCGCCGTAGCGAGCTAACCCAGAGATTACTCACTTTTTCTATTTTAAAAGTAAATGATCACTCGTTTTATATCCTCACCTGAGATAGATAACTTGCAGTTATATAATGTATTTAATGTTAAACAGGAAGTCAGGCACAATTCGGAATTTAGGGATAACTTAGAATTAAGTTTGTATGTTCCCCGGGTTAAGGGATTATTATGGTAGTATGCTATTCACTTTAGAATCAGTCAATCATGTGCGGTTTAGTATGCTGCTTATGGGCTTCCAATGGAATAACCCATTAGGAAAATGATTGTGAGCTTAATGTCGTGGTCGAATCGATCAGCGGATATGGCGGGCCTTCGAGACATGCTCACCTCGAAGTGTCTTAGCGGAATAAAATCGATAAGATATTCTTGTGTGTTACACTTTATTTATAATTATGATTATGATAATGTTATGTTAGTTATTACTTATGGACTGATTAGGAGCCCCGACTTTATAGCCTAGGAGGGTAGTAGAATTCACTGGGACGAAGTGACTGTCTCACCCCACTCCCTATTTGAAACAGGTTGAATAGGTAAGCTTTGGTGTTGGAGTCGTTGCTGCTGTTGGAGGATTGCATTTTAGTTTCTTGCTTCCATATTATCTTATCGTGTTGTTATTGTTCTCTGTTTCCGCTATGTTATTTGAACTCGTTTGTATTTCTGCACCTGCACGTACATATTTGAATGATGTAATTGTAATGAACTCAGTACTATTTATAATATTCTGCATTATATTCTAGATAATAATGTGGGGTATTACAATTAATTATTTTTCTTCTTATAATAAGATGTAATGAAGTTATTTATTACAAAAAAAAGAAGATGTAATGAAGTATAACATAGGTAATAATAATAACATCATTATCCAAGAAACGGGATAACAGTATATTTCTTCGTGAGGTACTCTAATTGTTGTTTTGTGCAACAAAGTAAGCATGATCATGATATATTGTATACAGTATACTATATATATCTCCTATCTTTATAGGTTTGTTGACTGTCATGTCCCATTTGGCATTGGACTGTTCACGTGGCCAACCAAGACACGTCAACTTCTTAACATGTACTATATTTATTAATTAATTATGTACTATATTTATTAATTAATTACGCACAAAATATAAAATTACACATTTTCTATTTTTTTTTTCTCAATGATCTATGTTGACGGGAAAGTCTATTATGGACCACTTGTTCAAGTGGTCCATGGTGGACTAATGCTATAACGAATAAGAATTTTATAAAATCCACCGTTGGATTGAAAGTTTATATCATATAGATCATCCATAAAAAAAATTAGAAAAATTTAAAATCATTTGATATGTTTTTGGAACTCATTAAGATTTACCGTATTTAATAAACCGTTAATCTTTGATAGGTCTCAAAAACATATCAAATGATTTTGGATTTCTCTAAATTTTTGTATGAATGATCTATATAATATAAACTTTCAATCCAACGGTGGATTTTGTAAAATTCATTTTCGTTATAATATTTTTGATGTACTTGATCATGGTGGACCACTTGGATCACTTGACCACCATAGCATTGGCCCTATGTTGACATATGTTTATTCTATGGCACACCTTGTGGTTTGTGCTTGTGCCGGCTACCGTACGAGAACTAAATGGGTCTCCTACCATACGCAATCAAAAAAACCGGAATCTTCTATGGAATATGCTTTGGCACATGGAATTAAAATTTTAATTAATAAATTTTACTGTTCCACTATCATAGGACAGATTGAAATTTTACATCAACTAATATATAATTGTATATTAATTTGTAAAGTTTTATTTTATCTGACTTTTTTTTATTTAAAACTTGCGTCTTGATGGGCATTTTCATGTCCGTCGATCCGCCATTTTTGTTTCATTATCGTTCCATATTAGTTATCGTAAATAGTGATTTATTTTAAAATTGAAATTTTATTTGAATTAAGTTATGTATTTTTAATTTCCCTCAAAATAAAAATTATAATTTACATGCATTGATTGATCTGTGTCCGTTTGTGTGATTAACATTCTCTATTGTTCTAATGTAGATAACTACTTAACCTTCTTTTTTATTGTGATTAGTTTATCGATAACTACTTAATCTCCTTTTCGTTGTACTTAGGGTCCGTTTGGCCTAGTTTATTTTCACTTAATTGGACTACCAAACGGATGAAAAAAAAAAGAAAAGAATTTTGATGATTGGACACCAAATGGATAGACAAATTTCAATAGCAGTCACATCGGTGTGACATTTTTTATTGTCACTTTTGCCGTTCACTCTATTCAAATATTTGTATATATATATATATATATTAAAGGAAATATTTGTATATGTTAAAAAAAACTAATTTTCACATAAAAGTTTGTTTTATTTTTTTTTTTTTGTAAATAAAAAAAGATTTTTTTTTCTTTTTAATAACTAATCACAACAAAAAAAGAAGATTAAGTAGTTATCATCACCATCATCAATATATCATCATCTATACTAATCTCTATCTATACTAATATATATTTATACTTCTATACTAATCTATCTTAATAATACTAATACTTACTGTTCTGGTAAAAATATATGGGGGGTGTGTCCAAGTATATTAATGATAATAATAGTACCAGAATACAAATATTTCGACCCTTTTCTATGAGTTTTTTTCTTCTATTTATAGAGGGAAATTACATGATGAAAATAAATGAACCACCCCACTCCTCCTTATCATGGAGGTCGTGACTGGTTTCAGCCGTGTCCCCCGGGTTAGTAGGGTGGTTGCCGGCGGTTATCTTTCCCCACTGTGTACAGGTGGTGGTGATGGGTGGTTATCTTCGCTTCTCAGCCGAGTTGGCTACGTCATGGGGCGTTGCCCCTAGCTTGTACGTCGCCAAAGCTCTCTCTTTCCCGCCAAGGTATTTATTTGAATCACTTGGATCATTTGTTCGGCCACTTCGTTAATGGGCCCATAAAATTTTGTCCGGTACACTTACTAATCTATAAATTATTAAATTTATATCTATACTTTTTTATTGTTACTTTTACCTTTCACTTTATTCAAATAATATTTGTATTTGTTGAAAAATAACTTCCACACATAAGTTGATTTTCAATTTTCTTTTATTGCTTAATAACCAAGCACAATAAAAAAAGAAGTTTAGTCGTTATCAATTAAGTAATTAACAAACATATTTTTATCATCAAAAAATAATTAACAAACATAACAACATATCTATACCAATATACAAAAAGAATATCCCTTTTAGTGCAACATTTCTTATTGTCATTTTTGCTCTTCACTCTATTAAAATATTTGCATACATATTTGTATATGTTAATAAAAACTAACTTTCACACAAAAGTTTATTTTAATCTTTTTTAGTAAATAAAAAAATAATTTTTTTTCTTAAGAACTAAACACAACAAAAAAAAGGTCAAATAGTTATCATCATCAATATATCATCATCATCTATACTAATCTATATCTATACTTCTATACTAATCTATCTTACTAATACTAATACTTACTAATCTTTAAATTACTCTATTAATCTATAAATCTATACCAATATATAAAGAGAATACCCCATTTTGTGTAAACTTTTCTTATTCCCACTTTTGCCCTTCACTCTATTCAATTTTTTTTACACAGATTCAAATATTTGTATATGTTGAAAAATAACTTCCACACAAAAGTTAGTTTCCAGTTTTTTTTTAATAAAAAAAAAATCTTAATAACTAAGGGCCCGTTTGGCCTAGCTTATTTTTGAGCTTATGCAAACAGCTTATGCAATTTTTATGTACTATTATAAGTTTTTCAAAGTAATTTATGATAAAATAGCTTATAAAAATTTAATTTTCATTAGTTTGAACTTATAAAATAATATAAAACCTAATTTATATTGCATAAGTTGTTTGCATAAGCTCAAAAATAAATTAGGCCAAACGGACCCTAAGTAAAACAAAAAGGAGATTAAGTAGTTATCGATAAACTAATCACAATAAAAAAGAAGGTTAAGTAGTTATCTACATTAGAACAATAGAGAATGTTAATCACACAAACGGGCACGGATCAATCAATGCATGTAAATTATAATTTTTATTTTGAGGGAAATTAAAAATACACAACTTAATTCAAATAAAATTTCAATTTTAAAATAAACCACTATTTACGATAACTAACATGAAACGATAATAAAACAAAAAAGACGGATCGACGGACACGCAAGTGCCCATCAAGACACAAGTTTTAAATAAAAAAAAGTCAGATGAAAATAAAACTTTACAAATTAATATACAATTATATATTAGTTGATGTAAAATTTCAATCATATGATAGCGGAACAGTAAAATTTATTAATTAAAATTTTAATTCCATGTGCCAAAGCATATTCCATAGAAGATTCCAGTTTTTTTGATTGCGTATGGTAGGAGACCCATTTGGTTCTCGTACGGTAGCCGGCACCGTTTGTGCTATGGTTATTAACTAATTCTTTCCCTGTTTTACATATTTTATCACGCGTTTTATGCATTTTTTTTCTTCTTCCATTATTAAATAGCAGATATTGTAAAGTTAAAACAAAATTGTAAATTTTATCTGCAACTTTAAATAGCGAATTTTATAAAAATAAAATTTGATAAAGTATTTTTGATATATATATATGCTACTTAAGTAACATACAATAATATTTTGATAAATTTATAAAGCTGCAAAAAATAGAGTGAAAAAAAAATTATCATGATTATTAATATAATTTATTTGCCATTAAAATATATGTTGAAAGTTATGTGTGTAATATTTGGATAATAAGACGTACTTCTCACACAATATTTCACTCAATCCACCATGAGTGATATGTTTGGCTTGCCCATGCCAGAATCCACTGTATTTGAATGGGACATAATTAATTAAAGTTTCATATAATTGACTTTTTAAACTTGATAGTGGAGGACGAAGAGAAGGAAGAATGGAGGTTAACTTGTTATTACGGGTACCCGAAAAGGGGTAGAAGACGCCAAGCTTGGGACTTGTTGAGGGAGTTGCGAGATATGTCAGACCTTCCCTGGTGTATTGTAGGAGATTTTAATGACTTGTTGTCGCAAGAGAACAAAAAGGGTGCCCATCCGCATCCTAATTGGCTCTGTACAGAATTTCGAAGTGCTGTTAGTGATTGTGACCTTACAGATATTCAGCTGTAGGGTTATCCTTACACTTGGACTAAGAGTAGAGGTTCTTCAAATGTTATTGAAGAACGTCTTGATCGTGCCATGGCAAACTCAACATGGATCATGAATTACCCAAATGTCAAATTGTTGAATCTCCTCACATCCCACTCTGATCATAGTCCTATTTTGCTCCATACTTCACCAATGGTTCAAAATGCTAAAACATACTCTTTTCGATTCAAGAATGTATGGTTGAAGGAGGATGATATCAAAGAGGTAGTGGAGGAAGGTTGGGGTAGGGAAAGGAGTATTGATGTTACACATAAAACAACTCGGTGTGCGGAGAAACTTAAGGGTTGGGGAAGGAGGAAACATATGAGGTTCAAGCAGGAGGTTGTAGAATGTAGTGAAGAGATGTAAAGATTAAGAGGATGTCATGATACTGCAAACTCGGTAAGGTTCAAAGAAATCCAAGAAAAGCATGCTAGATTGTTAGTTCAAGAAGAAACATATTGGAGGCAACGGGCAAAAATGCATTGGTCGAAGGAGGGAGATATGAATACAAAATTTTTCCATATGTCGGCCTCTACAAGACAAAGGGCAAAGAAGATTGAGAAGCTAGTGAACAATGATAATGTTGAGGTCACAGGTCAACCGACATTGTGTGAGGTTGCCATGCAATATTTTGATCAACTCTTCAAAGCTAATACAACAATGCATGATCCGATATTATCCTTGATTGAGCGCAAGATCACTCAGGAAGATAATGAGAAGTTAGTGGCGCCAATATCGAAGGAAGATCTGAAAGAAGCGTTGTTTCAGATGCATCCAGACAAGGCTCCAGGTCCGGATGGCTTTAACCCGGCCTTCTATCAACACTTTTGGGAATTATGCGGTAATGATATCTATGAGGCAGCAAAAGAGTGGCTAGAAAGAGGATATTTTCCATCTTCTTTGAATGAAACCAATATTTGTTTACTTCCCAAATGTGAGAGTCTAGTTTCCATGAAGGATATGAGGCCAATATCCTTGTGCAATGTTCTTTACAAAATGGTCACCAAATTGTTGGCAAATAGGTTGTAGGGATGTCTTGAGAAGTGTGTGTTGGAAGAACAATCAGCTTTCATTGAGGGGCGCTGCATCCTAGATAATGCCTTAATTGCAATAGAAGTCATTCATGTGCTTAAAAGAAGAACCCGTGGCATGAAGGGAGAGCTAGCTCTCAAAATTGACATCAGCAAAGCTTATGATAAAGTAGATTGGGGTTTCATGCGTGGTATGCTTGAGAGATTGAGATTTTCCAACCAGTGGATACACTGGATGATGCTAAGCGTTAGTTTTGTAAATTATTTAGTCTTGGTGAATTTTGAAAGAGTGGGTCCTATATATCCAGGAAGGGGGCCAAGGCAGGGGGATCCCCTCTCTCCTTATCTCTTTATCTTGGTAACTGAGGGTTTAACTGCTCTTGTGAAACAGGCTGTGGCCAGAGGAGACTTACATGGAGTTAAGATTTGCAGAGGGGCACCGACGGTGTCCCACCTCCTTTTTGCTGATGATTGTTTTTGTTCTGCAGGGCCAATTTAGATGAATCGAATCAACTGGTGTGTATTCTCAAAACTTATGAAGAAGCGACAGGCCACGAGATCAATTTGAACAAATCGGAGGTTTTCTTTAGTAGGAATTTGAGCATAGCAGCCGAAGAGGATCTTTCAAGAATTATGGGTGTCCGACATGTGCGTTGGAATGAGTAACTACCTTGGTCTGCCCTCTATGATTGGAAGAAAAAAGAAAGACATCTTTGCTTACATCAAGGATAGAATATGGAGGAGGATCAATTCGTGGCGTGGGAGAGCTTTGTCAAGAGCCAGGAAAGAAGTCATGATCAAATCGGTTATACAGGAAATTCCTTCTTATGTTATGGGTGTGTATCTACTTCCGGAGTCCACAATTAAAGACATAGAGAGGATGATGAATTCATTTTGGTGGGGTGGAGGTGCAAATCACAAAGGAATAAGATGGCTAGGTTAAGACCGAATGGCTTGTCCTAAAGTTTTAGGAGGAATGGGTTTTTGTGATTTACATACTTTTAACTTGGCAATGATAGTAAAGCAAGGATGGAATATTATGACAAAGCCACATACTCTAGTGGTTAAGTTATATAAAGCAATACTTTCCTAACTCATCCTTCTTTGATTCTAAGATTGGTAATAATCCAAGCTATGCTTGGAGAGGTATTTGGAAAGCTAGAAAAATTCTCATGCACGGTTGTAAGTGGAGTATTGGGAGCGGGAACAACATAAAAGTTACGGGGGA